>JAUIMM010000024.1:1782500-2382500 GCA_031769625.1 Taudactylus pleione | reverse complement strand
AAAATCAAACAATAATAGAAAAAAAAAGTATAATTATTGAAAAAAATCGTTAATATCTTGTTTTTTTTGGCTTCAAACTTCGTTTTGTTGCTTTTTGCTTATAAGCTTTTTTCTGTGTCGTCACTGTGTATCATCCAGCAGTAGTCAGCCATCATGCTGATGTCCCAACGACCCTGGTATCTTCTTCCTACTTCTTTAACGTCTTGGTGGAACCGTTCACCCTGTTCTTCACTGTAGTCTCCAAGATGATTCAAGAAATGCTCAATATGGGAATTAAAAAAATGTACCTTTAAACTCATATTGCAGTCAAGTTTTCTGTAACTATTAAGCATTTCCCTGAAAATTGCTTTGTAGTTTTGATCCTTGACATTGCCTAAAAATGTTGAAATCAGTTGTTTGAACGAAGTCCATGCTAAAAGTTCCACAGTATTCATTACACACTCAAAATGTTCATCTTTTATTAACTTTCTAATGTCAGGGCCTGTAAAAATGCCTTCCTTCAGTTTAGCATCAGATAGGTTAGGGAATTTGGTGCAAAGATATTTGGAAGTTTCTCCATCTTTAGGCAGTGCTTTTACAAATTGTTTCATCAGTCCTAATTTTATATGTAGAGGTGGAAATAAACCTTGATTTGGATCTACTAAACTGGATTTGATAACATTATTTTTTCCAATTTCTAAACTTTTTTAGGCAGGGGTTAAATTGAGCCGGCGCAAGGCAAAACTGTGTTGGATCTGTTGTATTTGGTTTCACCTTCGGCAGCTCACCTTGTAGTTGTAGTTGTTGTGTGTGTGCAATGTTCCTTTAAATAATATGGGGTTTAGGCCCTTTGTAAATTTCAGCTCCAGGCCCATGTGGACCTTAATCTGACACTGGGAAGGGGGAAGTTTTATGACAAAAACTGAATTGCAACGTTCTATACAATCGACTGAATTAATTTAAGACAATGTTTTATAATAAATGTAGGCAGAATACATTTATTACTTTAAAGAATATGAAAGACTTATTCATAAATACACATTTTGCAGAAAAACATGATTTGATATGCAAAATCGGGAGTCATTTTCGTGTTCAGAAGCCAAAAATCTATAAGCATCACATAAATTTGTTTAAAAAGTTTTTTCATCGCAGACCTGTGTAATTAATAATAGATTTAATATGTATCCTTACTGCTACAAGGTCTCAGCTAACCCTATCATGCCAGAATGCACAGGCTGTCAGGGCATGATTGCACTCGGAGATCCACAGGAGCCAGCATGCATTGGCAGACAGGGTCCACTGACATGCAGTGCACCTGTAAAGAAAATATTACAAAAAAATACATAACACACACTGAATTGAAAAATCCTTTATTAAAGAAAAAAACACCAAAAGATTCCTCTTTCACCAATTTATTACTTACGAATACATTGGGAAAAGTCCTCTTCGATCCTCTCCCTTAATAAGCCTATATGGTTATAGAGGGAGATCTGTCCTGCTCTCCCCTTCAACAGCAGGTTCTATTTACAACCTTTAGTAAATTCAGTATTTTGAACTTAGAACCTGCTGTCAGTATCAATTCATGGCAATTCCCATTGGTTTGCAAACCATCAAAAATCAATGTTTAGTAAATTTCCCCAAGGTTACAAACTGATCAACTCCAATTCAGATTAATACTTGCTCTCTTGTTATAAAAAAAATAATTTTTTCATAACAAAAATATATCAAAAAGTGACTATTCTAGCTGTGATAGGGTAGGACAATTATGTATAGGAAGAGAAGCTTTCATCCATTATTAGGGATAGTAGCAGGAATTCTATATTTTGAAAGCATTAGTGGTTTAGGTGTCATCTGTAAATTGTATTTTTAGATCTGCCCATTAGTTTTCACACAGATGGATGTCCACTTTGCTACGGTCCAGATCCCAGCTCAGGTCTGGTATATAAGGATGAACTATAAATCCATGCCCCACTTGTCTACCTAAAAAAAGTGAAATTCATTTGAGGATGCAGCTAGTAGATATTAGAATAATTGTGAGTTACCTGGGAATCTCTAATGGGGGCAATTCAATTGTTACAGATGCCCCCCTGCTGGCGTCTATATTGGGGGCAATTCAATTGTTGCTACTTTCAGATGCTTAAAACTGCGGGGAGGACATTTCTTCTCGCAGCCTGCTGAGGTGCAAGAAGAAATCGGTCTGAAGTCTCGTTTTTTGGGTGCCCTGACGGTGGTTTGGGCGCCCAGACGGCTGTTTGGGAACCCTAACCACTTCTAGATGGGTTTAGCCACTTTGCACGGCTAAACCCGATGCTTGTGGTCACAATAATTACTAATGGGCGCCTGAACGGAGATACAATTGAATTGCACTATTGGGCGCCTATTAGTATAGATCTCCAGCAGGGGGCATCTATAACATTTGAATTGCGGCCAATGTGTCCATTTCCTGTGTCCCAAGGGTAGGGCTTAATTGTCAGGAAAAGTATCATCCGTAAATATTGGAAGTAGGGAAGTATAGCTTAGGTTCCTCATCTGATTACAAATAAGCATGGAGGTGACAAAAAAATTGGAAATGGAGTTAGTTGTAGCATAGTACCATCTGGGTATATATGTTGTACGTTGTACTTTAAAATATACAGAACCACCAATGGATTTACATGAAACGTCCCTATATTTCTTCATTGTTTAGGGATCATGACAAGTATTGCTTTGGATAGTCAAAGTTTCAAATTGCAGTTTGGAATTGCAAGAACCCAATAAGGGAATTTTGGGAATGTAAGTATAATTTAGAAAATTCAGTCAATAAGAGAGTGATTTGTCAAGAATTCCAATGCCAAATGAATCTATAATCGTTTTCAAGCTCCGGAAGCAGAACATGGTGAGTGTATAAAATAGGTAATATTGGTCTAATTTTGTATGTTTGTGAGAATGGAAAACTGAAAGGTAATGGAAAGGTAGGCACCAGAGATGAGCCTTGATTAGCAAAAAGATTCTGAATATATTTTGGTCATTGTTTATGAAATTAGGACATTAAACTGTGGAACACTCAATGAATAATTAAACTACAGAAAAACATAATTAAAAGTACTGTTTGTGAGCCAAAAGTCTTTGGGGGTGACTGGCAAATTTTTAAAAAGTTTGCTTGGGTTTGTAAAGTACATAATGCTATTTGTAGGTAATAGCTCAATTTGAGATTTGTCTCATCTGTATGGTACTAATAACGCACAAATAGTTTTAAATTGAAAGTATCAAAAATGAAAATACAACTAATCATAGACTCGTATTGCATCTCAGCAGTTAGGTGCTGACATAGCAGGGGGATGGTTATTAAAGAAGTTAAACACTTATTTTTTTCTTGGTACATGGGAAATATAGTGCAAAGACCATAAAAAACCATACGGAAAGGCTAGGTACAATACTAAATCTGAAATAATTGTCTCTTATATGGATTGTTAAAGCCTATAATGTGAAAGGAAAAGGGTGTTACACAGACCGGTTTTGTCTTTTCAGACCACCTCACACTAGCTGTACAGTATGTTGATAAACTAAGCTGCAACAAGACTGTCAGATGGGCACAACTAGAAATATAATTTTCTTAACACTTAGATAAAACATTGCCTCAGATATCAGAAGGTAAGAAAATACACTAAAGGGGTATGGAGGAGAAAGAAAATACACAAAGATAATAGGAGCAATTTCTGAAAATATATTTATGGAAGAACAAATGCTCTGATGTAAACTGAAGAATGGATTAAGCTGGGTACACACTGAGCGATGGGTACCAAGCTGATATGTCGGCTGGGTACACATCACTCAGGGTTCCGTCCTTCATTACACTGCATGGCGCCGCATGCAATATCGTCAGGTTTGATGTGCAGCACATTAAACCTGATGACATTGCATGCGACTGCGGTAGCACCCATATCGTTCATACACACTGCACGCAGAGCCAGATTTAGACCTTCTGGGGCCCTAGGCTAGATATCAGTTTGGGGCCCCCCTCCCTCAAACAATCCATAGCTATATATATCTATATATATACATATATATATATATATATAAATAATCCAGTGACATTGTAAAAACTGTGCATATATCCAGTAGGTGTCACTAGGTCAAGTCTCGACCTGGTGACACCTACTGTATAGTTGCAGAGTTTTTACAGTGTCACTAGCTGAGAATATATATATATATTTATTCCCATTGAGATACACATTTTCATATCATATGCACTATATATACAGTATATATATATATATATATAATTATATATATATATATAGATAGTGATACAGTTCTTTACAGCTCATCAGGTCCCTACCTGGCCTTGAAGGGTGCAGCACTGCTGCTGCTGCTTGTGGGCGGCATTGGGCCTGAAGGCTTGCTGGCAGAGTGGCTGCTGGGGTGGGCCGCGGCGGGGCTAGTTGGATGATGGAAAAGAGGACAGGGCGGTGGGCCACGGACTCGGTGCACATCCTCCTTTCTCCAAGTGCAGGCGGCCGCGTATAGTCTCTCAGAGAGAGCTCCGTGCGGGGCTCTCTGGGAGTGGAGGTGGGACCGCGTAACATCATGACGTCACGTGGTACTCGCGCAGTGCTCCTCTGGGAGCACCCTCCTTACCCCATGCGCAGGCGGCCGTGTATACAGTCTCTCCGAGAGAGCTCCTTGCGTGGCTCCCTGGGAGTGGAGGCGGGACCACGTGACGTCATGACGTCACGCGGTACTCGTGCAGTGCTCCTCTGGGAGCGCTGTGATTGGTGATTTCTTTGGGCAAAGGGGCCTGTCCATAGGCCCCTTGGGTCCCGCCGGGCCCTAGGCGAGCGCCTAGGATGCCTAGCGGGAAATCCGGCCCTGACTGCACGATATTCATGATTTGTCATTCCGATTTACCCAAATCGGAACGACATTGCTCCAGTGTGTACCCAGCTTTACAGTGTGCAGTCTACACCTAATTATAAATAAAATATTAAGTAATAGATCAACAAAGAAATGAGAAAAAAGGTAAAACTCTATAGGGTATATTCAATTGGGCGCGAGGTTTAACGAGGCTAAAACCTTGCGCCCAATTTCGGAATCCCGCAGGTATGCGCGCTCCCGATACCCGCAGGATTCAATTAAAAAAACAGTGGACGCTGGGTTTTCATCAATGAAAACCACGCGCCGCGTAAATTTAAAAAAATAAATAAAAAAATAACTTACCTGCCCGGGTCTCAACGGCTCCCGGTGGCATCCCCTCTCTCTTCTTACTGGAGAGGAGGCTGCTGGGAGTCCCAGGGGCTACTGGGAGGCTCCAGGGGCTGGAGGGTGCGGCAAGGGCTGCTGGGAGATGTAGTCCTCCCAGCGCCCATTACGGGGGGGCCACAGTGACATTAGGGGGGCACACCGGGACACAAACACACACTCATATACACTTACAAACACCACACACACTCACAAACTCACCCTTGCTGTAGAAGAGGCGGCTCCCGACGCAGGATGAAGAAGACAGCGCTGCCAAAGGTAAGTAATTAAGGACTAATTAAGCTAATTGGATACTTCCAATTGCTTAATTAGTCCACAGGGGGGGGGTGCCGCGAGGGTGTCAGAGCAAGTCCCGGTGATTTTACCTAAATCATCCATTTTAGTAAAAATCACGCTTGCTCAGGAGGTGCGAGAATAAAGACCTCCCGGCGCGTGTTTTAAAAAAAACACGCACCTAATAGAATAGCATAAAACTCGCACCTGCAGGAAAAACCTCGCAGGTGCAGGTTTTTTGCTATTCTCGCAGCCTATTGAATATGCCCCTATAACTTGCCTATTGAAAAATGGCTATCTGAAGAAATTTGTGCTGAGGAATCTTCATGACCGAACACTGCAAAATATAGGAAGACTCTATAATGTTCTACTAATCAGATGAAAATATGAGATATGGTAAGAACTTACCCTTGTTATCTCTATTTCTACGAAGTCCATAGGGTATCCACAGGATACATTGGGGTACAGGCGATGGCGACAGTTTTCAGCCTCCCAGGATGCCCTAGGTCTCCCTCCTATACCCCGCCTCCGAGCCAAGGCAAATCAGTTACGTACCAAGCCATTGGCCAGAGGAGGAGAAGAAAGAGAGAAAAGAAAGTTCTGGAACACACAAGAATCACATTCTCACCAGAAGGAGATGGAAAAACCGGTGACCAGAGCAAAGCCCATTTGGAGTACAGGTGCGACAGGGCGGGAGTCCTGTGGAACCCTATGGACTTCGTAGAATAGAGATAACAAGGGTAAGTTCTTACCATATCTCATATTTTCTACTTCAGGGTCCATAGGATATCCACAGGATACCTTAGGGATGTCCCAAAGCAGTATCCTTTAAGGGTGGGGACGCTCCTGTACTGAAAGGAGAATCCGCCGCCGAAGTAAGCATCCTGAGAGGCGAAGGTGTCAAATGCATAATACCTTACAAAAGTATGGACAGAAGACCACGTGGCAGCCTTGCACAGCTGAACAGCAGAGGCACCATGTCGAGCTGCCCATGAAGGACCCACAGACTTAGTGGAATGAGCCCTAACAGAGGATGGAACAGGAAGGCCTTCATGAATATAAGCCTCAGAAATTTCCAAGCGAATCCATCCTGCCAAAATTTGCTTAGTGGCAGGCCAAACCTTCTTACGGAAGCCACAGAGGACAAACAAGGAGTCCGACTTCCTAAAGGAATTGGTAAGGTCAACATAAATCCTTAGAGCCCGTACCACATCCAAGGTGGCCTCACCAACCGAGAGGTCAGGAGAATTAAAGGAGGGTACTATGATTTCCTCGTTAATGTGGAAACTAGATATCACTTTCGGGTGAAAACTAGGGCGAGTGCGAAGCACCGTCCTGTTTCTATGAAAAATGAGAAAGAGAGGCTGACACGAGAGAGCCCCCAATTCTGAGACCCTTCTGACCAAAGCAATGGGCAGAAGAAATACAGTCTTAGCTGTAGGCCATTTCAAATCCACTGAGCCCAGTGGTTCAAATGGCGGTCCATGGAGAGCCCTCAGGACCACAGCCAGATCCCAAGGAGCCACTGGTGGAACAAAGGGAGGCTGAATACGAAGTACACCTTGCAGAAAGGTGCGGACATCAGGAAGAGTAGCAATCCTACGCTGAAACCACACTGACAGAGCAGAAACCTGCACTTTCAGAGAAGCAAGGTGAAGACCGTGATCTAAGCCCGCCTATAGGAAAGCCAACACCTTGGCTATCCAGAACACATGGCGATCATAGCCTCCTTGGCGACACCACTCAAAGAAAGCATGTCATACTCGATGGTAAATTCTTGCAGACGCAGGCTTCCGAGCTCTGAGCATGGTGCTAACTACAGAGCTGGAGAAACCCCTGGACCTTAAGAGGGCTGTCTCAACAGCCACACTGTCAAAGACAGACGACTCAGGTCCGGGTAATGACAAGGACCCTGTGTCAACAGGTCCGGAAGTAGAGGCAACAGCATCGGAGTGTCTACGGAGAGACTCCGAAGATCTGAGTACCAGTGATGTCTGGGCCACGCCGGAGCTATGACCAGGAGTGTGCTGCCTTCTTGTTTGAATTTTCAAACCACTCGAGGAAGGTAAGTCGTCCACAACCACCAGGCCAGAGAATGATGTACCTCCAGAGAAAGCACCATGGTCTGTGTCTTTATCCGATGGGGCAACCCATTCCATCTGGAGAGGATCAACTGTTGCAGAGGTCTTCAGTGAAACTGGGCATATTCCACCATGTCAAACAGTGACACCATGGAGCCCAGTAACCTCATCGCTGAGTGAATAGACACTCGGCGGCTCTGAAGGCAACTGCGTACCCTTGCCTGTAATGCAGAGATCTTTTCCTCCATCACAAAGATCCTCTGTTGTTGAGAGTCCAACAGGGCCCCAACATGGAGCATCCTCTGCGAGGGAACCAGGGTAGATTTCTTCCAGTTTATTAACCAGGGAGATGGCTGAATTATGAGCCGTGATTCTGCAACACAGAGTGTCAGTTGCAAATGGAGCTGGAGGACCTCTGGAGACCCTGCTAACAACAGAAGGTTGTCCAGATATGGCAACAAGCGGACCCCTTGCTGGTGTGTTAAGATAATGGGGACATGCAAGTAGGCATCCTAAATGTCCAATGACACCATGAAATCCCCAAGCTCCATCGCCAGTATAATGGAACGCAGGGTCTCCATCCTGAACAGAGGAACCCTCAAGGACTTGTTGAGGTATTTGAGGTTGAGGATGGGTCGGTAAGGCCCATTGGGTTTCTGCACCAGAAAAAGATTGGAATAGAAACCCATGCCCCTCTGGGAGAATGGAACAGGCACTATAACTCCTGGAGCTTAGAGTGCAACACTTTCTGTAGTTCCAGGGCTTTGGTCTGATCTGATGGAAGGCCTGTGGTAGGGTCTTGTGATGTCAGTGGGGCCGGCCCCAGACGGTAGGCGTTCCCATGGGAACGCCTCTGTCTGGGCAGCCATGCCCCCGGCCCGCCCACGCTTGCGACCGGGTCTGAATCAGGCCCAGAGTGCATTGGCACTTTGTTTTTTGTTGTTCTTTAACCATCAAATTGAAAAAGTTAAAGTGTTAAAAAAAATCTTTATATTTTCTGTAGTATTATAAGCACATTTAAGACAAGGTGACATATTGTTACCCATCACATATATTTTATAAGTAACAACTATGCAATAAAACACTTTTGCTGCAAGACAATATTTACTAAGATATAGAAAACTCGCAATAGCAAGATTAAGGGGCATATTCAATTAGGTGCGAAAAGTCCCGGACTTGAGTTTCCGCCATTATCGGTGGTTTTGCATGCGGAAAAGTATTGCGCTCGTCCTCGCTTATCCCCGAATTCAATTTGAAATCTGCGAAAACGGAACCCGGCTAAATCTGACCTGGTGAAAAGTCCTGTCAGATTTGGTGAAATCAACCTGACACCCCCCAAAAGATGCACTGTCATTGGGGATCACTATAGATACCCCCGAATAGCCCTGCTGAAGGTATTTAGGGAACTTAAATGATCTCAATAGCTGCTAATTAGCATCTTTGCAGAAGTGGTTAAGAATAGCATTTAGCAGCTTTTTTTGTAGAAAATAAGTAGTCCCAGCAAATTTGGGGTACATGAAAATGGGTGTTAGCATATTTTGAAGTTGCTAAAGTGAAGTTTTATTAAAAATCCACCTGCCGCAAACACGTGCAAACTTAAAAACACCTGGGGCATACTTGGGGACCCCCCTGGTGTCTATTTCGCTAGTTTTTAAGTTTGCCCCCCAACTTTGTACTTTTTTGCCCCCTTTTTCAAAGTCATTTTTTGGGGTGTTCTTAAGGTTTTTTAGTACTTTTTTTTACACCGTTTTGCACCCCAAAACCCCAATTCTGCACTTTTTTTTGACAGGTTTCATAGGCAAATCATTTTCGCCTATTCCAATGCATTGACTTTCCGCACCTGCAAAAAGTCTTGGGAATTGAATACGGAGAAGTTTTCGCCTGGCGCAATGATATTACCGGCGAAACTTTTCCGCAGGAAACGGACTTTTCGCACCTAATTGAATACCCCCCTAAATCTTAGAATGCATTTATATAATCAAGTAAGCCATCCTCTTATACTTTTTTCACCCTCAATAACAATTGACCTATAACAAATAACCCTCATTAACAAAATGGATCCTTTTCCACAGGGCAAGTTTTAGAGAAAGAAATATAATTTGTATAGAGACAAATTAAATTTGTATTTCCAAGTGCTACTTGGATGAACAAACACTTATCTATGTGAGAAGTATCCAGAGGACATTCAAATAAATCCTTTAGGGGTATATGTGAGAACAAAGATCATAATAATAAAAGTGTAAGCTTTTTTTTTTTAACGTTAATCTTGATCCAGAAGTCCTGATTTTTTAACTTTATTAATTTTATCCTTTATTTATATGGCGCCACAAGTGTTCCCCAGCACCTTACACAGTACATAAATAAGTCAACAAGAAATCAGTGACTTACAGTACAGTACAATGCAGAACAAGGAAGATTATATACATTGCTGCATTAGTAATCATAACACTCAATAAGCAACAGGATGTATGCAACCAAGTATTAGGTGCGCAAGTGGGGAGTGAGGAGTAGATGAAGGTATAATTTAGGAGAAGCACAAGAGGGTAGAGGGCCCTGCTTATGAGAGCTTACAATCTAATGGGGAGGGGCAGACAAACAGTTGTGACACATATGGTGTAGACAGGGAGCATGTAGCAGCTGGTTAGGATGAGAGCTGGAAGGTTTTGATGAAGTTAAAAGCCCGTTTGAAGATTTGTAGAGAAGTGGAGAGTCTAATGGGGAGAGGGAGAGAGTTTTAGAGGTAGGGAACAGCACAGGCAAAATCTTGGAGGTGGGAGTGAGAGGAAGTAATCAGTTGGCAGGAGAGGAGGCATTCATTTGTTGAGCGAAGAGGGCGGATAGGAGTGTGAAGGCAGATGAGGTCAGAGATGTAAATGAGAGAGGAATGGGTGAGGGCTTTATAAGTGAGTATAAGAACCTTTAATGGGTCCTGAAAGAAAGGGGAGCCAATGGAGAGCTTTTAGGAGAGGGGAGGCTGATGCAGAACGTTTGGAGAGGAAGATAGGCCGAGCAGCAGAATTGAGTACATATTGGAGTGAAGAGAGGCGCTAGGCAGGAAGGCCAGATAAGAGTAGGTTACAGTAGTCCAATCTGGAGATGACAAGTGAGTTGATGAAGGTTTTAGTAGCATCCTGGGTAAGAAAGGGTCTGATCTTGGAAATATTTTTTAGATGGAAACGGCAGGACTGTGACAGGTGCTGAATGTATGGTTTGAAGGAGAGGGAAGAATCCAGGATAACTCCAAGACAGCACACTTTGGGGCTAGAGGAGATAGATGTGCCATCAATTGATAAAGAAATAGTGGGAAGTGAGGTTATTAGGGAGGATGGGAAGATTATCAGCTCAGTTTAAGCATATTAAGTTTAAGAAAATGCTAGGACATTCAGGAAGAGATAGCAGAGAGGCAGTTGGAGATACAAGTTAGGAAAGAAGGGGAGAAAAGGTAGATCTGAGTATCATCAGCATAGAAATGATATTGGAGGTCAAAAGAGGTCAAGGAGATTCAGCATAGAGTAATGGCCCTTGAGTTTGGCAGCAAGGAGGTCATTACTGACTTTTGTGAGGGCAGTTTCAGTGGAGTGAATGGAAGCTAGACTGAAATGGATCAAGGGGGGAATGGGAGGAAGGAAAGGAGGTTGTAAACAATAAGTTCAAGGAGTTTGGAGAAAAGATAGGAGAGAGATGGGTTGGTTGTTGGAGAGAGGATTAGGATCAAGGGAAGGTTTTTTATGAATGGGGGAGACAAGGACATGTTTGAATGCAGAAGGGACAGTGCCAGGGAAAGATGGGCAAGATGGGAAAAGGCAGAAGGAGACAGGTAGTGGAGGAGACAAGAAGAGATAGGCTCAAGGGGGAGGTGGAGGGCGGGAGGACCGGATGAGGGGTAAGACTTCCTCTCCAGTTACAGGGGAGAAGAATGTCATAGTTGGTAAGATGGATAGGGAGGGGGTCAATGAAAGCAGGGGGTGTAGTGCTGCGGGTCTGGTGGGATATAATGTCCTCACGTACGGAGTCAATTTTAGATGTAAAGTAGGTGGCAAAGTCAAGGGCAGTGAGTGAGGAGGGGGTTGAAGATGGCAAAGAGACGCCAGGGTTTGAAGACTTGGAGGAGATGAGGTTCTTGAGATATGACCAGAGCATAGATGGATGAGAGCATAAATTTTAAATTGAGGAAGTCTGCCTTAGAGCGTTATTTTCTCCACTGTCGCTCTGGAGTGTGTGAACACTTTTGCAGGTATCTGGTGCATTTGGAATGCCAGGGTTGAGGTGTAGATCTGCAAGGGTAAGTAGTGATTGCTGGAGCAACAGAGTCAAGAGCAGAAGTAAGGGAGGCATTGTATAGGGAAGTGGCTTGTTCAGGGCAGGAGAAAGGGAAAATAAATGAGTCAAGCATGGAGGAAAAAGAAACTGTGTCAATAGCCTTGATGTTATGCTTGGTCACAGGAGCCTTAGGAGGTAAAGGAGGGGAAGGAGAGAGGGATAGGTTAAAATATAGAAGGTGATGGTCAGAGAGCGGGAATGGAGAATTGGAGTAATCAGAAATATTGCAACAGTGAGTGAAGACCAGATCAAGCGAGTGCCCACTCACAAGGGAGGGTGAGGTTAGGAGAGACCAAATGAAAATGAGGGTAAGGAGTTTAGAGGCAGAGTATTCTGTGGGGGCATCAATTGGAATATTAAAGTCACCTAGGATAATGGATAGAAGTTCTGAGGGGAGAAAGTGAGGGAGCCAGGAAGCAAAGTTATCAAGGAATTTGGAGGAAGGGCCAGGGGGATGATAAATGACAGCTACTCTAATGTGTACTGGTTGGAAGAGGCATATAGCATGCACCTCAAATGTAGAGAATGTAAGGGATGGTTCTGGGGGATTGAGTTGATAGGAGTAATCGGGGGATAGAAGGACCCCAACACTACCACCATGGCAACCTCCGGCCCAGGGTGTGTAAGAGAAAGTGAGGCCCCCCAGAGGAGAGAGCTGCAGGAGAAGTGGTGTCAAAGGGTGAAATCCAGGTTCCAGTAATGGCTAGGAGATTCAGGGAGGTGGAGAGGAAAGGTCATGGATTGGGACCAGTTTATTACAGACCGATCTGGAATTACAGAGGGCACAGCATATCCCTACTGGATATAGGGACAGCATGAGTGGGAGAAATGTGAATTAGATTATTAGGGTTGCTGTAGTGAGGAGGTGAGATTAATTTGGGGGACCGAGATGAATAGAGTGTAGCAATAGTGTGGGCTCCAGTGCTACAGAGGGAACCTGTAGGAGGTGTGCAGGGAGTTTAATGAGATGTGGATGGAGGTGGGGTAAAGTGACCAGTATCACAAGCTGTGCACAATTAGCTGCGTCAGGTGCCTAAATATTGCAGTAAACAGTGCTCTCAAAATCTTTATTTGTACACAAAATAAGGTCTCAGTAGTACTCTTCTGGAATTAAAATATATGTAATCAAGAGATGAGTGAGGTAACATATTAGCTTTGTTAACTGACAATATAAGTAACCCAAAAGCAGTATGGAGCATCAATGTCATGACTTCAGCATAGGGTTTGTTATGTTGCACTAATTCACATTAGCAGCCCCAGCCTAGTGGTCAGGACAGCAGCAGTTTAAATCTGATCTATTTTGACCTTCTTAGCATGCCTTAGCAGTCTAGCAATGCATTCTGGGCTAAAGGAGCTGTAAGCAGCCATTTTCCTTTTCACATAGTCCCAGACGGTTAGGTCTAGACTATACAGCGCTGATGGACCTATGACGTCACACCCACATGACCCGGCCTGAAAAGGGACGGGTGGGGATGCTAACGGGGGACCAAAAGTGTCCCCTCACGGGCTCGCTACGCTCGCCACGCTTTGTGTCCCCTCTATGCCCTCGTGGATGGTAACACAGGAGCGGTCCAGCCTCCTGCAGCGGTCACCTGGTGGATATGTCACAGAGGTCCTTTAGCCACATAAGAAATAGCAGCAACCGGTCCCAGACAGTCATCATTACATATGTTCAACCTGGTACAGCATCCGATAGTGAGTTCTAAGCTTCAACCCTGCCATCATATTGTATGCCTAGGGGCATTCAAGGCTCTGCCGCTGCCTCCCACACGCCACTGCCGCGATCGGAGCTCCGCTCTGACCTGGCAGCGCACCTGTCAGCCAGTCAGGTGACTTTGACCGGTCAGAATGAGCTTCTGCACAGAAGCTAATTCTGGCTACAGGACAGGGCAGTGTTGCCTACCCTCCCGATTTTAGCGGGAGTCTCCCGTTTTTTAATTAACGCTCCCACTCCCCCGCAAACATTACCGAATCTCCCGATTATTTCTAACCCTCCTTTACTGCGCATGCGCAAACCGGACTGCCGGGGGGCGGAGTTTACGGAGGGGACGTCATGATGTCACGACCCGTGACGCCATGATACTTAAGGGCCGGCCACCGCAGGGTTCTGGGTAGCGGTGGCCGGCTAGTCAGGAAGCTGTGCACGAAGTGTGCTTGTGGCTGGGAGGTGCGGCGGCAGCGGGCAGAGGCAGAGCAGAGCGGAGCCGGCAGCACTGCACTGTGGGTGCACAGACAGGTGTGTGGCCTCCAATCTAATTATAAGGGGCCAATGAAACCTCTGTCATCTGCGCTATATGTATACCCTGATGGGGGCTGGGTGATGAGTGTGGGGGCTGAGTGTCACAGGCAATATTAACTGCACTTTGAAAGGGCACTCACTGACAGCCAATAAATGGATAGCTGTCAGTGAGTGCCCTTTCAGAGTGCAGTTAATGCCTGTGTCTGGTCACTAGATATATAACAGAGCTCTGACTAATACAGCTGCCCCTAATCATTGGCAACTATTGTCTAAGGACATTTAATGGTTAAGTTATTATTTGATTTATATATTTTTTTGAACAGGCAGCTGTACTTTCAGGAGCCTCCTGCTAAAATGCTGCTGTTAGTACTAAAGTTTTCAAATGCCACTGCAGAACACGCCCCTAAATGACTAGACACACCCATAGGTGAAGCTAGACACGCCCCCTGGGCGGGACATGGCACGCCCCCTCAGCGTGGCACATTATGCTACCACCTGCAATCTCCCTGAAACTAGTTTTCAAAAGTAGGCAAGTATGGGACAGGCGCGGAACTAGCGGTGGTGCAGCCGGTGCCTTGCACCGGGGCCCGCTGTGGTGCCCGTGGCTGCCTGCATTCGACAGCACCGCTGCCCGCCGACTCGGTCCCCATTATTTAAATGGTTGAAGTCCGAGCGGGCCCGCTTTGGCCGCTCTGGCTCCACCAACATAATAGCCACCCGCCGCGGCCCGGCCCTTTGTTATGACACTGTGCGTATGACGTCATGCGCGCCGTGTCATAACAAGGGGCCCGGGCTGCTGGAAGGAGAGGATCGAGAGGAGCTGCGGCGAAGAAGCAGCCAAGGTAAGTAGCGGCGGCTGTGCTGGTATGGGATGGGGAGGATGCAAGGCTGAGACACACTCTGGGGCGGGGAGACTGAGATATGCACAGGGGCTGGGGGGGAAGGCTGAGACATGCACTGGGGCTGGGGGGGAAGGCTGAGACATGCACTGGGGCTGGGGGGGGAAGGCTGAGACAGGCACTGGGGCTGGGGGGGGTAGCTGAGACATGCACTGGGGCTGGGGGGAGACGGCTGAAACACGCACTGGAGCTGGGGGGGAAGGCTGACACATGCACTGGGGCTGGGGGAGAAGGCTGAGACAGGCACTGGGGCTGCGGGGGAAGGCTGACACATGCACTGGGGCTGGGGGGGAAGGCTGAGACAGGCACTGGGGCTGGGGGGGGTGGCTGAGACATGCACTTAGGCTGGGGGGAGACGGCTGAAATACGCACTGGAGCTGGGGGGAAGGCTGAGACATGCACTGGGGCTGGGGGAGAAGGCTGAGACAGGCACTGGGGCTGGGGGGGAAGGCTGAGACAGGCACTGGGGCTGGGGGGGGTGGCTGAGACATGCACTGGGGCTGGGGGGAGACGGCTGAAACACACACTGGAGCTGAGGGGGAAGGCTGAGACATGCACTGGGGCTGGGGGAGAAGGCTGAGACAGGCACTGGGGCTGGGGGGGAAGGCTGACACATGCACTGGGGCTGGGGGGGAAGGCTGAGACATGCACTGGGGCAGGGGGGGAAGACTGAAACACACACTGGGGCTGGGGGGGAAGGCTGAGACACGCACTGGGGCTGGAGGGGAAGGGCTGAGACATGCACTGGGGTTGGGGGGGGAAGGCTGAGACATGCACTGGGGCTAGGGAGGAAGGCTGAGACACACACTGGGGCTGGGGGGGAAGGCTGAGACACGCACTGGGGCTGGGGGGAAGGCTGAGACACACACTGGGGCTGGGGAGGGAGGCTGAGATACGTACTGGGGCTGGGGGGAAGGTTGAGACATGCACTGGGGCTGGGGGGAGAAGGCTGAAACGCTGGGGGTGGGGGGAAAGAGGCTGACACACTGGGGCTGGGAAACATGCTGGAGGGGAGAATGATGCTGACACACCCTGGGGCTGGCGGGAGAATGAGGCTGACACAGTGGGGGAATGGTGCCGAGAGACACACTGGGTCTAAGGGAATGGGGCTGAGACACACACTAGGGGCCTGATTCAGAGCCGGACGCTCTGACCAGAGCGCTCGCTCTGAATCAGGGCCCTCCTCCATTAAAATGGAGTGTCCTCCTGGACGCTCGTATAGCTGTGGGTCACCACCTACAGCATATACGAGCGTCCAACAAGATGGTCGCGATGGTCTTGACCATCGCGACCACCGGACTTGCGAAGGAAACCCTGCGGTCGGGTTTCCCAGCCACAAGCCCTGGAGTGATTTTGGCTCTATCAGAGCCAAAATCACTCCCACTGACATCACTAGTGATGTCAGTGGGGCCGGCTTCAGACGGTAGGCGTTCCCATGGGAACGCCTCCGTCTGGCAGGCACGCCCCCGGCACGCCCACCAAAGGGGGCGTGCTGTCAATCAACATCGACAGCACGCCCCCTTTGGTGCGAGACACGGAGCGGTGGAAAGCCCGTCGCTCGCCGGGTCTCGCGCATGCGCATGACGGAGCTCCCTCCGTCGTGCGCATGCACAGTGGGGAACATCGACCCACTTGCGAGCATACTGCCGCTCGCGAGTGGGTCTGAATGACCCCCTAGGTCTGCAACTAGGTAGAACTGCAAGGTGGGGTCCCGGCATTTATTATGTATATATATATATATATAAAATATATATATTGAAATCACAGGGGCTCTGCACTCACCATAATAACTAATAATAATAATAATAATGATAAACATAATAAACAGTGGGGTTTTAGTTCATGAATTGATCAATGCATTTAAGCTTGCAGCCCATCGTCACGGGACCCCACTTTACTGCAAGTCCCTACTCTATTGCTCAGAATTATAACATGGACATAGCCATCACATTAGTGTTAAACTCAGGGTATGCTATCAAGGTCTAAAGCTCACAGCAACTTTGCTTTAAAACGTGAGACAGTTACCAAGCACACCTGTTGCAAAGCACCTAGGAAAACAGCTGACACAAATTAACTAGTTACAAGGGGTGCATGAGAAGATGTGATCACAAAAATGATTAATTATAAAAATTAATCAAAATAAACAAAAAGCACTAATCCATGGCACTCACCATTCCTAGATTTGGGGTGCAACATGGTATGTGACCACATTGTTTAAATAGAAATCACAGGGGCTCTGCACTCACCATAATAACTAATAATAATAATAAACAGTGGGCTGCAAGCTTAAATGCATTGATCAATTCATGAACTAAAACCCCACTGTTTATTATGTTTATCATTATTATTAGTTATTATGGTGAGTGCAGAGCCCCTGTGATTTCTATGTAAACAATGTGGTCACATACCATGTTGCACCCCAAATCTAGGAATGGTGAGTGCCGTGGATTAGTGCTTTTTATATATATATATATATATATATATATATATATATATTAGGGATGTGCAGGCTCGGTTTTACTCGGATTTACTCGGTTCTTATCGCCACTTTACCGCAAATTCGGATTTATTATATTGGCTATCCAAAACACATGATAGGCGATAGCCAATAAAATGCCGTTTAGAGATCCGAGTAAATCCGAGTAAATCCGAGCCTGCACATCCCTTATATATATATATATATATATATATATATATATATATATATATAATACATGCTAGGGGGCATCAGCCAAAATTTTGCCTAGGGCACCGAATTGGCTATGGCCGGCTCTGATAAAAAGTGTCATAATTGAAAATATTCAAAGGGATTTAGGGATTGGGTTGGACATTGCAGTTGTAGATCTGATAGAGAAAGCCAGAGCCCCTGTGAGCTAAAATCAGCAGGAAATTTAAGGGACGATGTTATCCATGACTTCGTGCAGGCTGTACGCAAACCTGGGGGGAAATTGGGGTTACACCATATGGGGGTAAGAGGAGATATAGGGGTGGTAATAGCAAATTTAAGTGAGTATAAAACCCATCTGCATAAAAGGAATTTAAGTGTTGGAGGAAAGTTAGAGGGAGGAGGACAGTGTTTCTTTGGTAGGCCCCAAAGGGAGGATAGGTCTGGGAAATTGATATAGCTGGATTCAATATCAAGCCAGAAGGACATTTAATGGGGGGGGGGTAGGAGGAAACAATATGAAGCCATATAGTAGAGCTTAAAATCCGGGAGACCTCTACCTCTCTTGGAAATAGGTTTTTTAAGGCTGGTCGAAGATAGCCGAGGGGATTTGCCATTCCAGATAAAACGGTTGATAGATTTCTGAAGATTTTGAAGGAGGGTAAGGGGAACTGCCACTGGGAGGGTCTGGAAAAGGTAGAGCCATTTAGGGAGAATATTAATTTTGACTGCGATGATCCTGCCCAGCCATGAGAGTACAAGCAGTTTCCAAAAAGTCAGATCCGCTTGTAGTTTCGTAAAAAATTGTGGAAAATTATCCTGATATAATAGATCATAACGGGATGTCTGGAAGACCCCAAGGTACTTGATTTTTCTATGTTGCCATTTAAAGCTGTAGGAGTATTTAAGGGCCTCAGCATCTTGGTGGAGGATATGGAGGAGCATGGCCTCAGATTTAGAAAAATGTATTTTATATCTGGAGAGCACACCATAGCAGTCTAATAAATTGTAAAGTTTGTGTAAAGATATCTGGGTTTGAGTAAGGGTAAGTAAAATGTCGTCAGCAAAAAGGGCACATTTTGGGAGATGTATTCCCAACCTGCACTCCATGAATGCTAGGGTTCAGTCAGACGAGGGTGGCCAGAGGTTCTATTACCAGGGTGAAGATCAAAGGGGACAAAAGGAAGCCCTGCCTGGTGCCATTTGAGATAAGAAAATGGTTGAAAGGGTGACAGTAGCAGAGGGAGTAGAATAGAGGGCCATGACACGAGTCAGGAAGTCTCCCAATATCCCAAATGATTGTAGGGTTTGGGACATAAAGGTCCAAGATATCCCATCAATTGCTTTTTCAGCATCGAGAGAAAGGATAACAGAAGGGGGTCTCTTAGAATTTATGGTATGGATTAAATCTATGGTTTTACGGGTATTATCCCGAGCTTGACATCCCGGTACAAAGCCGACCTGATCATAGTGGACCAAGGAGGGAAGGACCTGGTTAAGTCTGTTGGCTAAAAATTTAGCATATATTTTAACATCTAGGTTGAGGAGGGAGATCGACCTATAACTAGCACAATTGTACGGGTCCTTACCCTCCATAGACACCACGACAATCCTGGCATATCTGTAGGAAAGGAGCCCCCTGTAGAACATTATTAAAAAGGGAGTGCAGGTGGGGAACTAGATGTCCCATAATTTTTTTATAGTAAGCAGCTGTAAAGCCATCAGATCCAGGGGACTTGCCAGACTTCTGCTGTTTAATGGAAATTATGATTTCCTCTTCCGAGATCTCCTCACTCAAGCCCCTGATCTCCTCATGACACAACTGAGGAAGATTGGCAGCGGAAAGAAATTCTTGAATTGCCATCTCAGTGGGTGGGACAGAAGCAGGGGATGAGGCAGACTGCAGGTTGTACAAGTTACTGTAGAAGCTCTGGAATTCAGAAAGAATAGCTGCCGAGTCGTGAAGAAGGCGATTTTTGGAATTTTTAATCATGAGGATGATTAAAAAAGCCAAGATGCCAAAATCTTAACTATCGTAACTAGTCTAGTGAAAAAGGCAGGCTGGGCTAGGTTAGGTGCATACAGTATATAGATTAACAATAGTACAGAGAGTATTGTTAAGAGTGCCCACAAGGATAAGGAAGCGGCCCTCTTTATCTTCATAAGAGTCGATCATATCAAAAGTGAGGTGGCAGGCAAAGAGGATAGCAACGCCTTGTTCTTTCTACCTAGAGTCGCAGGCGTGATATGTGGTGGGATAGGATTTAGAGCAAAGTTCTGGATGGAGATTTCACAAAAAGTGGGTTTCTTGGAGAAATACTAAGTCTCCTTTGTATAAATTAAGGGTGGTAAAGAGTTTGCTATGTTTTGGGGGCTGTTGAGGCCCTTCACGTTGAAGGAGAGTATCTTAAGACCCATGAGCAATGGTTGAGAGGAAAACTAGAAAAGAAAACAAGAAAATGGAAAGGTAAGCAAAAGTAGCACGACATCAGGCATATAGAAAGGAGAGGATCGTCCTGTTTGAGGAGGAAGGGAAACCAGTGAGGGAAAAGGTAGGTAGGTCGGCAAAATGGCACAAGAGTCCAAGGCCATGGGTGCTGACAAAGGGGAGGAAAACTATGCACTAAGAAAGCACATAGGTCAGCAAATGGGTACAAAACCCTGTAGAGGAGCGGCAAAGGTGGGCCACATATCTATAATGATGTCATAGGGAAAATGTAGGGCCCTCCAACAAGGCCTAAATGTAGCAAAAGTATGAAAAGAAAAAAGTGCAGTATCGTACAGGTGGAGTATAGGGAGAGAAAGAAAAAGAAACCAAACGGGAAGGAGACCATAAAAATAGGAGAAGGTATAGGTGAGCCAAAGTTGTGTAAAAATGGAAAACATCATAAGGAGGGAAACATATAAATAGGAAAGGGAAATGCAATAGAAACATGAAAAATAATAAACAAGGAATGGCAATGAATCGAGGGATAAATCATCCAAAACAAGACCTAGCTACAAACTAATAGACAAGATCTGCACACATATGGACATATACACACAAGCAGTTTAACATTGTCTCAACAAGACCATAAGGAGCAAACAGTTAGGATATGCACATGCACAGATATACATTTTAACCATTATAACGTAGCTTCAACAAAGTATAACTACATAAACCTCTGTAGATATATTAAAGATAGACTAAAAAAGCTCCAAAAACAAATAGTAATGTTACAGTTTAAAGTATTCATAATGGGAGGTGTCTTCACAAGTGGAAAGGCCCCACCATGAAACAATGAAAACAATGCAACAGTAAACCTTTAGAGGGTCTCAGATTTCAGGGATCGGAGTGGAAGACTTGGAAGACGCAGGAACAGTAGACCATTCTGATGGAGGGGGGCATCAAGTCGACTGTCGAGACCTTTGAGGGAGGGGGACAGAGGATATAGGGACAAGTTCTTTGGATCAGTGGTGTCACTAGGGGGGTGCAGCCCGCACCGGGTGTCACCCTTCAAAGTGGTGACACCAAGAAGAGCAGAACTCACACCCGCGGGCCGCACCCTTCTCAGACACGTCCCCACCGCACACCCCCTTCCCTCTTCCCCCTTACCACTGCACTCGGACCCCGCCGACTACATGAGCTGGATGCCGCTGGTCCTTCACGCCGCTGTCAGGGCTCAGCTAATTCAGTCGTCGAGAATCTCTGTGCTTGTGTGTGGTGCTAGCCGCCGGCCGCGATGATGTCATCGTGCGCTGCACGCTGGCTCCGCTTGTGCTTCTGGGAGCCTGAGGGAGAAGAAGAAGGAGCCGGATGGACTACGACTATGAGCGATGCCAGAGAGAGGACCATTTATTTAGCAAGTGTGCACCCCACCACCCAGACACCCCGAGTGCAGGCCAGGTCCAGAAGAGAGGGAAAGTAATGCACAGTGCACAGGGAAGGGGGCACAGCATAAGGGGCATTACTGGAGCCACCGAATAAGGGGTATTACTGGGGCCACTGAATAAGCAGGATTACTGGGGCCACTGAATAAGGGGCATTTTTGGGGCCACTGCATAAGGGGAATTACTGGGGGCAGGGCCGCCATCAGGGGGGGACTGCCGGGCCTCGAGTCCCGGGCCCGGAGAGAACTGAAGGAGAGGTGGGCCCGGACGCAGCGGCGCTGCGCTGGAATTGATAAATACTGGGACGCCGCCGGCATGTCAATTATGGTGCCAGCCGCGAGCTGGCCAGAGCTCGCGGGACGGCAGCCTATAAGAAGTGGCTGCTCCTGATTGGCTGCTGGTCCGCGAGCTGTGATTGGCTCGCAGCAGGCGTCATATTTGAAATGCTGTCACCGATGTAACACTGCTGCCAGCAGAGCCACCCAGGCTCTCTCTCGGCGCTGATTATAGTTGGCTGAAATTCTATAGGTACACTAGCCCTGTGCTCCCCCCCAGTCCAGCCAGCCGTCCCTTCCCTGTCCTCCCCCTTTTCAGCCATTCTTCCCAGTGCTTTCCCCCTTAGTCCATCTAACCTTCCCTGTCTCCATCCTAGTCCTGCCAGCCTTCCCTGTCCAGCCTGCCAGCCTTCTCTACACTGTGCTTCCCCCACTAGTCCTGCCAGCCCTCTATGTACCCCTCCTAGTCCTGCCAGCCCTCTATGTACCCCTTCTAGTCCTGCCAGCCCTCTCTGGCATGAAATGTGGATCCAGGATCTGACTTTTTCAATGTATTATGTGGTTCTGGCTTTTATATATATATATATATATATATATATATTTATATATATATATAAACAATCAGAAATCAATATTGCTTTACAGCATTTTTTTACTGGCTTTTTAAACAAATTGGTGTACCAACCCTTGGTGTAGCTCCATCCACCTCTGCCACGCCCTCCTCCCCCCCTACCCGGTGCGGGCCCTGTCTGTTTGTCAGTCCTGGGCCCCATAATTTCTGATGGCAGCCCTGACTGGGGGCACTGCATAAGGGGAGCTACTGGTGGTACAGTATAAGGGGTGCTACTGGGGGTACAGCAAAAGGGGCTCTAATTCAGGGGGCATTGCATATTGGGCACAACTACAGGGGGTATTGCATAAAAGGGCACTACTACTGGGGGCATTGCTTAAGGGGCACTACTACAGGAGGCATTGAATAAGGGGCACTACTACAGTCGTCATTGCATAAGGGGCACTACTGCGGGCATTGTGTATAAGGGGCACTACTACAGTGGGCATTGCATAAGGGGCACTACTACAGTCATTGTATAAAGGGCACTACTGTGGGCTTTGTGTATAAGGGGCACTATTACAGTGGGCATTGCATAATGTATAAGGGGCACTACTGTGGGCATTGTGTATCCTGTTTGGATCAGCACTTACTCTAAGCAGCGTTCAGCAGCTCCAGTGCCCTCCACATAAATACAGTCCACAAGCAGCTACAAAAGACGGCGACACTCAGAGGTTTCCACAAAAATTTATGTATTCAAATAAGCATGTTAGACAACATTTCGGGACCACAAATGTCCCTTTGTCAAGGTAACACTTGGTGGTCCCGAAACGTTGGTGTCTAACATTATTTATGCTTATTTATGCTTATTTTTGCTTATTTGAATACATCAATTTTTGTGGAAGCCTCTGAGTGCCACCATCTTTTGTAGCTGTATAGCTGTATATATATATATATATATATATATATATTAGAAAACAAAAGGTGGAGAAAGAGCGCCTCCTAGTGCAATATTATTACTTATCGGTAACCTTCACCAGATGTGGTCACCCTCTGTGTGAATGGGGGTGTAACTTATTAAGTGGAATTCACCACTTATACATCAGCATGTATTTTTTTAGTTTCTGGAGACCACTCGATATCTCACTTTCCATAGATGTTAGATTACTGTGACCCTTGTATCCAGCCCATCTGTGTCACCCCTGGATACCACGATCACAGTAATCTAACATCTATGGAAAGTTAGAGGGGGGGATGACACCATGAGCTACCACACCAGGTGACACCAACCCTAGTGACGCCTCTGCTTCAGATATACCCAGTGTTAGAAGAAGATATTGAGCTTCAAGGAGAGATCGAGCCACATGTAGCTGGTTCTGGTGCCATAGTAGAATACGGAAGGGGTAACCCCAATGGTATCTTATGTTATGATGGTGAAGCAGGGCGGTAAGAGGTTTAAAGTCCCTACGTCTAGCAAGAGTCATAGGGGAAACACCCTGAAAGATCTGGAGAGTGGCATCCCTAAAGGTGACCGAAGGGAGCTTGCGAACCTCCCTCATTATAGTCTCTTTGGCTGTAAAGTAGTGCATACGTAGAATAACATCTCAAGGTTGAGAAGAAGATTGAGAGCACATGGGCCTGGTCTAGGAGCAGGTGATCTTCTGGAGTAGAGGGAGAGAGTTGCATGAACAGGCCTTTGATTTAGAGCTCAAGGTGGGGAGCTCGATGTCTTCAGGAATACCTCCGATGAGGATGTTGTTTCATTGTGCCCTGTTATCTTGATCTTCTTGGCCATCTTGAAGCTAAGCAACATCTTGGCATAGCTGTGTGAGGTCGGCATCATAAGATTGCTGGAATGTAACCACCTCCTCAACTTTACATGCTAGTTGGTCCGTTCTGGAACCAATGGAGGAAATTTCTGCTTGCATCGTATGGAGAGCCTGAACAGACTTTTTCACATCTTTGAGTTCTTTAAACAGGATAAGGATGTCTCTGCGAGTAATGGGAGAAAGGTCATCTTCCTCCGATTCTGAGTGGCCAGGAGCCGAATCTGGTGCAACTTCTTTAGTGCCAGATAGTTGTTCATGTTTCGTGAGTTACGGTGTGAGGTCGCCTGCAGAGGATTTCTTTCCTCTAGGCATTACGGGCATAGGTATACAAAAAGGGGTGAAAGAACATAAAAAAAAACTCCACGTGTACTAATTAGGGGTGAGAGGGGGTGATGTTTCAGTTAGTACATGTTGCAGCTGTCAGGGCGGGAATGTAAACTGTATATCAGTCTCTCATTAGGAGCCAAAAATGGATTGAAAGATCCAGAGCTATGGCCAATAAGGAGAGTACAGGTTCTAGCAAACTAGAGACTCAGGGCCTGATTCAGACCCGCTCGCGAGCGCTGAGCGCTCGCAAGTGGGTCGATGGTGTCCTAGTGCGCATGCGCGAGACCCGTGTAGCGACGGCCAAGCCGCCGCTATGGGTCTCGCACCAAAGGGGGCGTGCTGTCGATGGTGAGTGACAGCACGCCCCCTTTGGTGGGCGTGCCGGGGGCGTTGCTGTCCAGACGGAGGCGTTCCCGTGGGAATGCCTACCGTCTGGGGCCGGCCCCACTGACATCACTAGTGATGTCAGTGGGAGTGCTTTTGGCTCTGATAGAGCCAAAAGCACTCCTGGGCTTGCGGCAGCGAGACCCTACCGTAGGGTCTCGTCGCAAGCCCGATGGTCGCGATGGTCTTGACCATCGCGACCATCTTTTTGACCGCTCCAATTTTAGGTAGGAGGGCCCTGATTCAGGGCGAGCGCTCTTGTCAGAGCGTCCGGCTCTGAATCAGGCCCTCAGGACATACCAGCGCAGGTGCTGTATTGGGAGTATTTGGTGTCAGAGGCAGTCCCAGAGTTGGAGGTTCAGGTTAGGCAGGAATGGTAGGAAGGAGTAAACAGGGCAGGGGTACAAAGCCAGCTCAGGAAGAGGTGATGACAGAGGTGTACACTGCAGGTTCCAGGAGCAACTGGAGAGGGAGTATAGAACAAGAGCAGGATAGGGGAGCTCCTTAATAATTTCTGCCCAGGACAGGTAAGTACTCACTGTGGGCTGAAGCAATGTGCGCTCGTCAGATGGCAAGAGGGACTTCCAGTATAGCAAGACTTGCAGAAGCGTCAAGTGGCTCAGCTGCTGGTATTTTGTAGGAGCTACTCTGTATACAGCAGTTATGTCCCAGTTGCAGCGGGAGGTCATGGGAGCAGTCTCTCAGCAGAGGACCAAATTTAGCAGGAGGAAGGCAGCCAGAACAGGTGAGAGAAGGCCAAGCATGTCCTGTAGCGCAGGCTGGTCCCACACAGGGCTGATAGTGTTATAGGTGCCCCTTGTTGGTGTCAGTGCTGGGCATTGAGTCTTTTATAATTCAATTTAAAACATAATTTAAGAGTGTATGTGTTTTGAAGATGTAGCATATATTACTGCACATACAATCCTAACATTTGTCAAGGCATATGTGACATTTGTAGTGCCAAAGTAAGAAGAGGTAGCCATCTACTTCCTGTTACATCATTTGCGGCAAGTCATTCAAATTATTTATCAAAATTGAAAAGTGAAATAAAATAATATCAAGCAGTCCAGCATCAGCTACCAGCAGCATGGATAGATACCATGCAATCTCCACCATCAACACCTTCATCATCAACCTCATTAGTGATCAGAGGTAGTCCTACATTTAATTTGAAAAGTCAAACTGTCCCCTCTCCTATCCAATAATCCCAAGAAGAATCCTTGCACGCTAGGGTTGCTGCTACTGGGGTGAATATTAATCACAGAAGGGAACTAAGAAAACTAGGAGTTTCAAACAACTAGAACCATATATGACAGCTGCCATCCTGTTGCATAGTGGATTACTGAAGCCATGACAGCTAAATTAGCTTTTAGATCTGCATCCAATATCTGCCATAAATGCATCTGGTTTTAGACGATTAGTTGAGGTCATGTGTCCATGCTACCAAATTCCATCTCAATTCTATTTGACCAGAACAGCAATTCATCACCTGTACTGGGACGTTAAACAAAAAGTTTTTATTTGCCTAGAAAATGCAATTGTACCGGCTATCTACTTAACTACAGAAATGTGGAAAAGCATTACTGGTCAAACTAAAGATTACATAATGGTGACAGCCCACTGGATGGATGTATCTCCTTCAACTGCAGCAGTATCTAACATACATTGCCAGCTTATTCACAGCAGGCTACTCTCTGTATCACTGGCTTCACTAATAAGCATACTGTTGTCAATCTGTTGGAAAAACTCAGGGATGTGATAACGCCGCTGAGACTCTCCTCAGCATTTGTTATTTCCGATAACACAAGTAACATTGTAGAGCATTACAACTGGGTGAATTTGAACATGTTTGCACCATTATAGAGAAAGGAAGATTCAATTCCTTGCACAGCCTCAGTAGGAGCCTCCAGCAGGTGTACTGTGTGGCTTCACTTGGGTGCACAAAGATGGCTGCCCTCTGCAGGCGGTAGCGGGGGCCGGGGGGAAGGAAGCTGGCGTTTGCGGTGGCCGGGACCCAGGGGAGGTAGCGGGCGTTAGCGGTGACTGAGACCCGGGGGAGAAAGCAGGCAGCGATGGCGGACGTTAGTGGCCTAGGCGGGGCAAAGCGGCAGGCAGTAGGACCCGGGGGAGGTAGCTGGCGTCAGCGGCAGATGCAGACTCATGAAGCCT
Organism: Taudactylus pleione; assembly: GCA_031769625.1. Lineage (NCBI taxonomy): Eukaryota > Metazoa > Chordata > Amphibia > Anura > Myobatrachidae > Taudactylus > Taudactylus pleione. The sequence continues at coordinate 2,355,402 of JAUIMM010000024.1, read as the reverse complement.
GCATCTGTGTGTAAAAAATTTTTTACATGTGTAAAACACAAACAAACAAACAAAAAAAATGGTTGTGCAAAATACGGAGGACAAACGACATAGGGGTCCCCCGTGTTAAGCACACTGTAGTCTATTGCCAATGTGCTCCTAAATCTGAAATAGTAAAAACTATTAAACATACTGTTACATTTACTAACAGCCAAAACATATTTTCAGAGTTTCAATGGTCAAAAGTGATTTAAAAAGAGTTTATTTCATATATTTTTTATTTGTGACATTCCAAAAGTACTGTATAGTAGGGATTTTTGTTTACAGCTTTGAGACATATTATTTATCACAAACAATATATGCACATAGGAAATAACAATTATCCAATACATATAGAAACTAGTATCCCTGATATGTCAGACTGCAAACAGACCAAGGGCTAAATTCACTTAAGGGTAAAGGTCCAATTCAAGATCCCTAGTTTTTAAATCGTGATTTGGATATAATCATAAATGTAAATGCCAAATTGCCTATTATATACTGTATATAACTAGTACTACTGAGCCAGTAGGATGAAGAAAAAAACATCACTAGATGTGTAGTGTTAAATGCCATTATATATCACCCTTTAGTAATTATTAGCCAAATGTCTACATTTTGGATATATTTTAAGCCAATAGCACTTGCAAACATTCTTAAACACATTTCACAACACATTTACAGTCAAATATATAATTACAATGAAACATCAATGGTTTTATATAACAGTACTCATAGCCAGTGCAAAATAGTGCATACGTCTTTCACATTGCCAGGAAACAACATTCACAGAAGCCAAGAAATGTGAATACGTAATAAGAACATGTTTGATTGCTACATTTTTTTCTAACAATTCTTGGCATATTTGAGCTATTAATACGTCAAACATATTGTACTGCATTCGAAACAGGAAATAATTGTGATTAAATGATTTACAAGAAAATGTATAAGTTCAGAGCATTGTATGCAGGACTTTAATCCGAAAAATATTGCTAAAAACCCCCAATAATAAACAGTAATATTGTACATGCTTTTCACGAATGGCCTGTAGGTCTTGAATACAGTGCATATTGAAAGGATTTCCTCACATTAGAACTGGCATAATGGTCAGTGAAGGTTCCCAAACATACCTGATACATGAGGTCAAGTCTGATACTCTTTAAGGGCATTGAGCAAGGAACATACATTAGTCTTGAAATAAACCTTATAGATTCTGATACAGTATAACTAAATTTTCAATGTAAAAGCATGTGCAGTTTATCAAAGTACCATATTTGTTTGTTTTAAAAGCACAACCTTGGGCACAACTAGTGTGTTACTTATTCATTAGATTTCAGTGAAATATTTTAATTATTATTTAGAACTGTGTAGTGGTTCAACCATACAATTTGTTTTTGATAACTTCCCACACAATAAGTAAAAAAAATAAGTTTGTAAAATGTATAATAATTTTGTTCAACAATTGTTAATTTGTTTTGAAATAAAAAGCTTGACGAGCATAACCTGCAATTGAACAGTCCATATAACCATTAGCTGTATTTCATTAGAGGAATTCATGTTTAAGTTAACTATAGTTGTTGTATATTTTCTTATGTACATAGTACACGACCGCCATAATGCCAACTACATCGCATTTTTTTTTAAGTTGTTTGCCCATAGTGCACTGGCTAAAAAAATTCACTCCTGTTTGTTTTTATTGTCCCATTTCAAATAGTCACTTTATAAAGCTTTAATTTTTTTTTCTTAAATTACAAAGTTTTTTTTACACTGAACATAAGAAAAATGATATACAGCTTTTTTTCACACTGTATACCACTTTTAAATAGGGTGGGCCACAAAAAAGGATTGTTTTTGGCACTTGAATGTTCCAAGCCTATTTTATTTTGGAAAGACTCGATCCACCCAGCTCATCTAAACAGATTATGCCTCATTTTTCATCCCCCACAGATCCTATTACTGTGTCTTGGCATGCAGATTCAAGGTCTTAAAATAAAAAGAGAAAATTTGGGCAATTCCTAGTTGGTGCGCAGGTGTTTTCATTACTGGGTGACACATTTTAAAAGATCCACAGGTGCAACTAATTATTTCACTTGTAATTGTGAGGAGACTTGGAAAACATGCACTGTTAGTGCTCCCTAAAGAATGAGTTGGGAAACACTGGGCTAATAATTAATTTGCTTGTAAAATTTGCATAAATCAGCATTATATATTAGAGCTTTGTCAGTGGCAAACTTTCCAACTGTGTTGATTTCAGCAAAATAGATGCTATTTTTGGGGACTGTTCCACCATCCCATGACTGAGACTTTTATCTTGATATAGGGGGGTGGGGGGGATTGAAAAGTTTTCCACTTCCACATGCAGGTGCCTCCAGTGAATGTGGCTTTAAAAATGTTTGGTTTTCTGTTGAAAAATGCCCATGACCACTATGATGAAGTCATGCCCCCCATTCCATACTTGTCAACTCTCCCTCATCGTCAGGGAGACTCCCTGAAATGGTAATAATCTCCCTGACTCTCTGAAGAGGCCAGCAATCTCCCTGATTGCACCTTACCCCCATTATGAAGCTGTTATATTAAAAAAAAATATACATTCCAATGGGATCATTAGTATCATTTCCCTGCATTGGTTATAAGGCACAATGATCCCTATGGCTACATGCATTTTCTGAAAAGTATCAGTGTGTTTTCATCAACAAATAGATCTTACTAACTGCTTTCGGCAGAGCCGGCCCTAGCCCATTTGGTGCCCTAGGCAAAATTTTAACTGTTGCACCCTAACTGCCCATACGGAGCTGAACAGCCCCTCAGGAAAAAAAACAGGTGGCCCTCCTTATGGCCACGGGACTAGTGCCCTCCTACTTTATTCAATAGTGACCTGGGCCTAGTACCCAGGTCACTTACACCGAATAGGGCAATAACTCCCTCTAGTGCCTAATGCCCCCAATGTAGCCCAGGCCTTGCGCCTGCCTATATGCCCACGGGCCTATTGCCCGACAGTGTCCCCACGGGCCTAGTGCCCGACAACCCTGGTGGTCTAGGGAGGGGGTATATGGTAGGCCTCATGGAGGGCCTACCTGTTCCGTTGGAAGAGACTCCGGGGGGGAGCTTCGTTGGCTCTTTTACTTTCCACCCCCGCAGTCCTCTCTGCCTGTTTTCCTTCTTGATCACGTCGTCTTCTGGCCTCTTCCATGGCCACAGGAACTCTTGCCGCGACGCTCTCTTCGGGAGTTCTTCACTTCTCCCTCTCCGCTGCCGTATTGCCTTTTTGCGCTCAGCGGCGTCTGATACAAGACGCTGCGAGTGGGTGGGTCTATGACACGGTGAGCTGCGATTGGCTCATCGCGTGTGCCTCCTATTGGCTGCTGGCCTGCGAGCTGGGTTTGGCTCGGGGCCAAAGCCAAACACCCGCCGCGGCCAACGCTGTACCAAGGCTACCGGGTAACAGTCTATAGTAAGCCTGCACCCGGAGCCAAGTCCTGCCCAACAATTGACCGGCGCCAAGTACTACCTGCCGCCTATGCTTCCCTGGCGCTGGGAGCAGAAATAGCATCCCAGCGCCAGACGCTGATGTGTCCCATAGGGGACACATCTCCTCCTGCTGTGCCGATGCTGGGATCAGCCACTTGATCCCAGCACGGTTTTCCACATGGCAGCAGCAGGGCAGGGGGGAGGGGCATGCAGCGCCAGTGGGGGGGCCCTGGAATGCCCCTAGGCATTCCAGTCGCCCCTAGGCATTTGCTTATTATGCCTATGCCTAGGGCCAGCTCTGGCTTTTGGGCTTGTTTACATTTGCATGAAAGTCAATTTTATGACACGCCCCTCAGATTTAGCAGTACACGCCCACTTTACCACTGCGTTCATAGGTGTTGCTTTCACAATCTCCCTGAAATGCTTTTTCAAAAGTAGGCAAGTATGCTCCATACCACTTTAGAATTGCCCAATGTCCTGATGTATGATTTTGCTCAGTATCACTTGTTGCCATTGTTTCAATGCTTTCAAGCTTGGGGCAACATAAAGAAGGAATGTTAATTATCCTGGTCCTTGCTAAAAGAGTCTCTCAGAAAGAGTATATATCAAGGCCTGAAACCCCTCTATTTTAAAGAAAGTTTACTTAACCAAAATAAGAAAACAGTATTGGCCATCTACTACCTATATTTTTAGATAAGTAACATTTTATTGATAGATTGTAGGCTACTCTTATACAATAGTTGGAAAAAATCCTGTAGATGTTTTGTACATTCCACAAGTAATATAGTGGTGATATGATAACAAACTATGTATAATCCTACCTAGACACACTTCTCAATTGCATTATAATAATGTACATGGTCATTGGCATATATACAGTGTAAGCCAAGCTGTTTTAACCAAGTTACAGTAATATAAAAATAAACTAAAGTGCTGAAAAGATGTAATGTTGGCAGATAATGAGGTATGATCTCTGACCCCTCCCATCTGTGTCAGTGATGTTACTTTCAAAGCATTTCGGCAAAACACACATCTACAATCTCCATACACTTCTGTTATTTCCCATACTTGTATCACAAAATGCCACCTCATGATGAAAACAAAGACACTAATGAAAATAAATCAATAACAACATTAGAACATTATCCACATCCAAAATATATAACAATGTGGAAGAAAGGAAAAAGACACACAAGGATGCAAAGGCCACATACAGGAACAAAAAAAAAGTGAGGGCATCCTAAAAAGTACAATAGTAAAGATGAAAAGAAAATAGATATTGCTAAGGATAATCTATGCAATAAAATGAAGTGATGATAAAAATGTCATCATGTTGGCGAGAGTACATGCGCATCAGACCTAATATGCACAGCGCTACCTTCTGCTGATTCATAGTAAAAAAAATTGTCAGCACCCCCCAATTGTAAAAAAACGCTCCCCCCCAAGAAAATGCTAAATAATTATATTAGCCCCATAATTTGGAAAGATAACACAGGCACGTGCATATGCGCGTTAAGACTGCCATGCCCACGTGTGTAGAGCAACACAGTGACACACAGAACGCATGCCACAGCTAGTGTTTCTTGGCAACTCTACAACTGGATGGACTGAAGATGGTTCTGTAGGGGAGAAGGTACTAAAGTCTGAAAAAAAGAGAGCGCATAGGGAGGAGAATAGTACAAAAGGGTCAGGACAAAATCAAAGATGCAGGCAGAGAGGAGAAACTAGCAAGACAGAGGAGCAGTGATGTGAAAGAGGAGGCAAGACAGAGCAGAGGTAAGAGAGACAGAGCAGAGGTAAGAAAGACAGAGCAGAGGTAAGAGAGACAGAGCAGAGGTAAGAAAGACAGAGCAGAGGTAAGAGAGACAGAGCAGAGGTAAGAGAGACAGAGCAGAGGTAAGAAAGACAGATCAGAGGTAAGAGAGACAGAGCAGAGGTAAGAAAGACAGATCAGAGGTAAGAGAGACAGAGCAGAGGTAAGAAAGACAGAGCAGAGGTAAGAGAGACAGAGCAGAGGTAAGAAAGACAGATCAGAGGTAAGAAAGACAGAGCAGAGGTAAGAAAGACAGAGCAGAGGTAAGAGAGACAGAGCAGAGGAAAGAGAGACAGAGCAGAGGAAAGAAAGACAGAGCAGAGGTAAGAAAGACAGAGCAGAGGTAAGAAAGACAGAGCAGAGGTAAGAAAGACAGAGCAGAGGTAAGAAAGACAGAGCAGAGGTAAGAGAGACAGAGCAGAGGTAAGAGAGACAGAGCAGAGGTAAGAAAGACAGAGCAGAGGTAAGAAAGACAGAAAAGCGAGAGAAAGACAGAGCAGAGGTAAGAAATACAGAGCAGAGGTAAGAGAGACAGAGCAGAGGTAAGAGAGACAGAGCAGAGGTAAGAAAGACAGAGCAGAGGTAAGAAAGACAGAGCAGAGGTAAGAAAGACAGAGCAGAGGTAAGAGAGACAGAGCAGAGGTAAGAGAGACAGAGCAGAGGTAAAAGAGACAGAGCAGAGGTAAGAGAGACAGAGCAAAGGTAAGAAATACAGAGCAGAGGTAAGAAATACAGAGCAGAGGTAAGAGAGACAGAGCAGAGGTAAGAAAGACAGAGCAGAGGTAAGAGAGACAGCAGAGGTAAGAAAGACAGAGCAGAGGTAAGAGAGACAGAGCAGAGGTAAGAAAGACAGAGCAGAGGTAAGAGAGACAGAGCAGAGGTAAGAAAGACAGAGCAGAGGTAAGAGAGACAAGGCAGAGGTAAGAAAGACAGAGCAGAGGTAAGAGAGACAGAGCAGAGGTAAGTGAGACAAGGCAGAGGTAAGAAAGACAGAGCAGAGGTAAGAGAGACAGAGCAGAGGTAAGAGAGACAAGGCAGAGGTAAGAAAGACAGAGCAGAGGTAAGAGAGACAGAGCAGAGGTAAGAGAGACAAGGCAGAGGTAAGAAAGACAGAGCAGAGGTAAGAGAGACAGAGCAGAGGTAAGAAAGACAGAGCAGAGGTAAGAAAGACAGAGCAGAGGTAAGAGAGACAGAGCAGAGGTAAGAGAGACAGAGCAGAGGTAAGAAAGACAGAGCAGAGGTAAGAAATACAGAGCAGAGGTAAGAGAGACAGAGCAGAGGTAAGAAATACAGAGCAGAGGTAAGAAAGACAGAGCAGAGGTAAGAGAGACAGATCAGAGGTAAGAAAGACAGAGCAGAGGTAAGAAAGACAGAGCAGAGGTAAGAGAGACAGAGCAGAGGTAAGAGAGACAGAGCAGAGGTAAGAGAGACAAAAGCGAGAGAAAGAAAAAGACAAAAAGGGGAAAGAGGGGTGTCAGAGGTAGAAAGAGAAACCAACAGGAGTGAGGAGAGAGAGATGGGGAATAGAAGGGGAGAGAGAGTATGAGAAAAAGGGGGACAGAGAGCACTGAAGAGAGTGAGGAGGAAAGATAGAGACATAACGACTGAGAAAGAGGAAATAAATACACTCAAGCAGCACCAGGGGCAACAGCTAGTAGAAAATAAGAAGACTGAACAGCCGCACCGAGAATAAACCCAACTGTGTAATAACCAACTGTAACTAAAACCCAATACTCAAAAACTACAGTGCAAGTTTATGATGCACCAAGAAGTGTTGAATTCATTAACAAGCAATGGGTAAAGGTACTCAATAAAAGGGTTTTTTTAAAAAAAATGGGCAACCAGTGTTGACTTAAGTTAATGTGATGGTTAAAATTCTATATTTTATTAGATATGCATTAAAATAATGCCTGGAAAGAAGATGCAAATGACCACTTAGGGGGCGGGGCCAGACTCCTTTGATCATAAGGCTCAACCCACAGCATGGCAAGATGCCAAAAATCACGGGTCCGTGGGGAGACGGTGGCGCTAAATGGTGCATTTTGCATAATTTTAGCCCCACCCCCTTCCTACAGAGCTGCGATTCTCTGTATTATCTCCCCAAGTATTATAATAAGCACGATAACACCCTTATATAAAACCACAATCCTCAGTTATCAGCTTTTTAAATTGTTAACCTTGCATTATTGCCTACTATTCACAATCCATTAAATACTGCGTTATTTGTTAGCAGTAGCCAGTAAACTGTAAATTTATACAATTAACATAGAATTTCATGCTGTTAGTATGTAGTCTGCATTCTTTTTAACTCATATAATATTTAATACATGCTATCAGTTTATTCTGTATGTTGGAAATATGTGTAGTATAACCAGGCTGTTGGTGACTACTAACTAGTTTTATAATACTCTAGACCAGTGTTTCTCAAAGTTGGTCCTCATGGAACACAAAAGGGGGGTATCCACTTGTAGATATACAAACGACAGCATGACTGCGACATTGCAATCGTGCTGTCGTTTGTATAGCTAGCGATGTGCCTAGACTGAACGCTCACTCGTTCAGTCCCGGCACATCCCTCATCCCCGCACATGCAGAACCTGACTAGATCGTCAGGTTGACCTGCATGTGCGGGCGATGTCGGATGTCAGAAGCGACCAGCGGGCACGCGCATCGCTGGCCGCTTCTGACCAAAACATGCCCGATGCATGCGCGATTTGCAAGCGATTGCACGATAACGATGTCGTTATTGTGCAATCGCTTGGCTAAATCGCAAAGTGGATACCCCCCATAACAGTGCGTGTTTTCAAGGAATCCTTAGGAATAATTAGCACCACCTGAAGATCTATTGTGTTAGTCAATTAACACATCTGTGCTCCAGCTAGAAGATTTGGAAAACATGCAATGTTAAGCCGGGTAATCAGTAGGCGATTTTGACAGGCGATTGCACGGTAACGACGTCGTCATCGTGCAATCAGCCGCAAATCGCCCTCAAATCGGGCAAGTAAATGAGAAAAACAACCAGCGATGTGCGTGCCCGCTGGTCGTTTTTTGCAATCTATCATCGCCCGTACATGCTGGTCTGTCAGGTTGAGCATGTATGGGGATGATGGATGTGCCTGGGCTGAACGAGTGAACGTTCAGTCTAGGCACATCACTAGACATACAAACAACAGCATGATTGTGTAATCGTGCTCCCGGGTTCAATGAGGACTGGCTTTGAGAAATACTATTCTGTACCACGTCTCCTCAGTATCACAACTGAAATAATTAGCTCCACCTGTGGATCTTTTAAAATATACAAAAGAGGGAGTCCTGCACAGTAAAGTAAGAATCACACCGTATCGCTCAGAAAAAGCAACATCCAACTAATGATATGGTGACATATTGGTAATCATAGCTCTGTTGGTGGTGCTCCCTGGAACCGAATACAATGTACTCAAAAAACAAAATTAGCAAAGGCTAATAAAGAAAGTGGTTCCTTTTTGGGGGCACCTTTTAAGTTTAGTATGTATAAGGGGCCTATTCATGATGTTACACCCTAATTTGCCGCGCCCACCGGAGCAATTCATCATTGCTCTGGCGCGGTGGCAGCTGATGTGAAATCAGCTGCCCCCGCAAGCGGCACCACTGATGGTGGTGCGCATGCGCGACCTACAGGTCACGCATGCGCACAAGAGCCCCGACGGCCGGCGGAAGGAGCCTCTCGCAAGCCGGACCCTCTTCCCATAGGGAAGAGCGGGCGGCGAAGAACAAGCGGGGGTATTCGCCAAGATGGCAAATGCCCCCGCAGTCAAGCTCCAAAAATATAATATGTATGGGGACAGGGGCCCATTCCGCAGATGGAAGGTAAGTAGGAGATATCTGTGATACTAGTGTATGGGGACAGGGGCCCATTCCGCAGACGGAAGGTAAGTAGGAGATATCTGTGATACTAGTGTATGGGGACAGGGGCCCATTCCGCAGACGGAAGGTTAGCAGGAGATATCTGTGATACTAGTGTATGGGGACAGGGGCCCATTCCGCAGACGGAAGGTAAGTAGGAGATATCTGTGATACTAGTGTATGGGGACAGCGGGCCATTCCGAAAACAGAAGGTAAGTAGGAGATATCTGTGATATCTCCTGCTTCACCTTCTTAATGAATGGCCCGAATACTTAATTTTAACAATTGCAGGTGAAAATGTGCTTTTTCACCTGCTTTTGTCAAAATTAAGTGATGATGAATAGGCCCCTAAATATGTTAAGTGATAGATATTAAAACAAATCTTTTATTACACCTTTATTAAAATTAATGGGTACACAGATTCAAGAAAAGTGGTTAGTCTGCCCAAACATAGAAAAAATACAAAAATGCTAAAAGCAGAATGCACCAATACAGACTCAAGACAATGAATAATCTGTCCAGTCACAAAAAGATGCTACAAGTAAAAAGCACCAATGAATTCCACTTAGAATAGTTCACTTATGTGTGAGACACAAAATGTCCATTAGTGAAATTGTATGTGCAAATTAAGGACACACTAGGTCCTGTAAGAATTGGTGAGAATATTTGTATCAGTAATTCACTGAATATTTAGTGCAGTCCTCAAGGCTTTAGAGATATCCATGGTTTAGCATAGGTGGTAGAATCAAATTGACTGAGGTACTAATGAAGTGACCTGTGCTCAACCATGGATCTCTCTAAAACCTAAACTGTTGGTGAGCCTTGAGGATTGGGAGCCTGATTCAGAGCCACTCGCACAATGTGTATGCAAATTGTGTAGGCAGTGCTATTGCACAGCAATGCATTAGCATGACCAGAATTTCTTAGAGCAATCACATAGTGTACACTATGCAGACACTCACCAGCCTGTTCTAAGACGCCCACTTGTGCACGTCATGCTCAGGAAGTGTATGCAACCATCGGTACATCGGGTAACATCGGATGCTATCGCAGCGCTTGAGGTTGACCATACCCTGCCACAAGCACTGCGAGCACTTCAGTGTAAAAACTAGCCAGGTGACGTGTACTATGATGCTGTCTTATAATTATGCACACCTCTAAAACGCCACTGACATCCTCAGGCACGCCTGCGTTTGCATCTCCACTCCCCCGTTTTTAATAGCCAGCCCGTTACCACCTACAAATGGCTTCCCCTGTCACTCACTCTGCTGGGCTGTCTATGCGCAGGGAGCGAGTGCATTGTGAACTTTCTCTAAGGTATGAGCATGCGCACTGCGATGCATACACATGCGCACAATGCATACACACTGCATACCATCAGCGGCAGCAGCGAGAGTATGCATCTTAGCGAGCGGGTCTTAATGAGCTCCAGTGTTTGGGAACCTCTGCAGTAACTAATTTCAATTGCGTCAAGACATGGAGAATGTTTCTGTTTCAAAAACACTAGGCTGCGAAAAATCGAAATCGGCGAAAAATGATCGCCGATGACGTCATTTTCACATGTTTCAATTATCCCCGTATTCAATTTCAAAGACTTTTCGCCGGGTCGAAAAGTCTTTGTAAAAAAACGGGGATAAGTTTTCACCAAGTTTTACATGGCGAAAAAAAGTGCAGAATTGGGGTTTAGGGGTGCAGGCTATTTTTTTTTAAGCCTGGGAATGTCGTTCAAAAATAAACTCTGTCAAAAAAAAATTAAATCGGCACACCCCAAAAAAATTACTTTATTTTTGGGATGCAAAAAAAATGAAAAAACACTTCTAAAATAGACAAATTAAATCCACAGGGGTTCCCTTATATGCGGCAGGTGTTTTCTTCATTGCGCAGAGTAGCGGCAGGTGCATTTTTGCAGAATTTTAAAAATAACTTTAGGAACTTAAAAATATGCTTACCCCCATTTTCATGTACCCCAAATTTGAAAGGAATAGTTATTTTAACAAAAAAAAAATCCAAGCGCTATTCTTCACCCCTTCTTCATAGCTGCAAATATGCACCTGCAGCGGCTATTACAAACACCGACTTCCATCAGCACGCAAAAATGATCCCCCATGTCTGGACATCTTTAGGGGGGTCCCAGGCATATTTCCTGAAAATTCCTGGTTTTTTTCGTTGATGGTGCGAAAAGTCAATTTTAAAAAACGGGGATAATTTTTCAATTACCTTTAGCAGGTGAAAATAAGTGCAGAATTGGGGTTTAGGGGTGCAGGCTTAAAAAAACTAGCCTGCATCCTTGGGAATGCCCCCTTAAATGAAATGTGCAAAAAAAAGTAAAAAAAAAAAATTGGGACACCCCAAAAAAATTAGTTACAATTTTGGGGTGAAAAAAAAAGGGGGTACAGTGTTTAAAAATAGCTAAATAGGTTCAGGGGTATTCTGTAAGTATGCGGCAGGTGTTTTCTAGAATAGGCTATTAGCGGCAGGGGCTTTTTTGAAGAATTTTTTTAAAATTAGTTTAGGGACTTAAAAATAAGCTAGTACCCATTTTCAGGTACCCCAAATTTAATGGGACCACTTTTAAAAATGAAAATAAGAAGCTAAGTGCTCTTCTGCATCACTGTCAGGAAAGAAACACCTGTCGCAGCTATTTAAAAACCCGACTTTCTTTTGCAGGCAAAAATGGGGGTACCCATAGTGATCACCCAGGTCTGGACATCTTTAGGGGGGGTCCTACAATTATTTCCCGAAAATTCCCGTAATCTTTCTCCAATCAAAGTTTTACTTGTTCCCGATGTCGCCTACATTGGAATTGAATATGGGGAATAGCGGGTACGCTCGCAATACTTTTCCGCCTGGAAAACAGGCGAAGGAGGTGAAAAGTCCAGCAGGTGAAAAGTCTGGACTTTTCGCCTCAAATTGAATACGGGCCTATGCATCATAGAGTAGAATCTATTACCTTATTTTGATTATAAAGAGCATTAAGTTGGTTAAAGTGATATTGTCAGGACTTGATTGGAGCTTGGATCCGGAGCGCAGACAGGAGCGGAATGTGGGACCGTTTTCTGGAATTGAAAAGATGCCGGTCTTAATGGGGTGTGACTCATGAATGGAGGAAGGTGCAGAAAGTTCAGACTGTGGCAATTGAGGGAGACGAGGTAGGTCAGAGACTGAAGCCAGGACTGGAGGCGTACGGTGACACAGAACCTTCAGGCACGGCAGAACCCTCTATCGGACAGGCAGTGGGAGAATGCGATCCGGTCGGAGTCAGAGGTGGAACGAGCTGGAGCATGGGCAGAGAGATAGCAGGCTGGACCACGAACGACTGCAGCAATACAAGCAAGGGAGCACAGGAACTAACACACAGCTAGGCTGTGTAACACGTTGCACTGGCAACTAAAGAGCGTCTTGACAGCCCTTTAGTACTCACAGGTAGTGCAGGATTGGTTGCTAGCCCTCCAGCCCAAGTTGCAAGCTGATTGGTCGAAATAGAAATGTGACCCGAATCCAAGATGGCGGCGCCCAGTGATCGTTAGCGCTGCACAGGAATGCACTGCCTGCTGTTCTGCCAGCCACTCTGCCTGATCTCCAGGGCCAGGATCATCTCCAGAAGCCAGGACTCCAGCAGGAAGGGCTCTGCCAGAGCACTATGAGAGGTAAGGTCTGCGCTGCCCGCGAACCCGCGGTCCTGGTCGTGACAGATATATACTAGAAGGTTCAAAGTGGTGTGACACAACACATGCAAAGTACATCAACAGTTATGTACCTTGAATGTGTTGCTACACACCACTTTGAACTAGGGGTGTGCACCGGTCACTTTTCGTGTTTTGTGTTTTGGTTTTGGAACTGGATCTTTCTTCGTGTTTTGGATCTGGATTGGTTTTGCCAAAACCACCCTTCCGTGTTTTGGGTTCTGGGTTTTGTGTTTTGGATCTGTAATTTTTTTTAAAAAGCATAAAAACAGCTAAAATCACAGAATTTGTGGGTTTTTCTGCTCCTATTATTAACCTCAATAACCTTCATTTCCACTCATTTCCAGTCTATTCTGAACACCTCACAATAGTGTTTTTATATCCAAAAGGTTGCACCGAGGTAGCTGGATGACTATTCTAAGAGATACGAGTGGGCGGCACAAACACGTGGTCCATCTAGGAGTGACACTGCAGTGGCAGACAGGATGGCAGTTTGAAAAACTAGGCCCCAAACAGTACATAATTCAAAGAAAAAAAAGAGGTGCAAGATGGAATTGTCCTTGGGCCCTCCCACCCACCCTTGTGTTGTATAAATGCACACTTTAACAAACCAAACATTTCAGCGCCAGGGTCTGCCACACGACTGTGGCTGAAATGATTGGTTCGTTTGGGCCCCCACAAAACAAGCTGGCAATTAATCTGTCCCTGCATAAACTGGCTCTATGGAGGCAAGATGTCGTCCTCATCCACCGATTCCTCACCCTCTTCAGTGTTGTGTACATCCTCATCCTCACAGAGTATTAATTCGTCCCTGCTGGAATCCACAACCACAGGTCCCTCTGTACGTTCTGGAGGCTGGTCTCCCTGGAAGAGTTGATAATTCATTTTATGAACATCATCTTCTCCACATTTTGTGGAAGCAACCTCCTACGCCTTTTGCTGACAAGGTTCCCGGCTGCACTAAACACTCTTTCGGATTACACATTGGAGGGGGGGCAACTCATGTAAAATAGAGCCAGTTTGTACAGGGGCATCCAAATTGCCTCTTTTTCCTGCCAGTAGAGGTATGGACTGTCTGACATCCCTACTTGGATGCTGTCACCAATGTACTGGTAGCAGTATCATATGTAGTGACAATAGACATGTCAGAAATTGTTGGCACGTCCTTCAGTCCGGACCAGATGTCCAAACCGGCCCTTGACTTATGACACAGGCGCACGCGTGGTGCTGTTGCTGTGTTGATGCACGTGCGGCTACTGCGCATACATTTCGCAAACAAACACAGAAAAAAAAGAATTGTTTCTTTTTTGTGGAGCGCACTTTGAGGGTTACATCACCCTTTAACAGACAGACGCACGCTTGTCGCTGCTGCTGCTTTGAGGATGCAGGTGCGGCTACTGCGCATACATTTCACACACAAACACAGAAAAAAAGATTATTTTATTTTTGTTGGAGCGCACTTTGAGGGTTACACAACCCTTTAACAGACAGAAGCACGCTTGTCGCTGCTGCTTTGAGGATGCAGGTGCGGCTACAGCCCACACAATTCACAAAGACAGAAAAAAGAAGAAGAATTTTGTACTTTTTGTGGAGCGCACTTTGGGGGTTACACCACCCTTTAACAGACAGACGCACGCTTGTCGCTGCTGCTTTGAGGATGCAGGTGCGGCTACTGCGCATACATTTCACACACAAACACAGAAAAAAAGAAGATTATTTTATTTTTGTTGGAGCGCACTTTGGGGGTTACACCACCCTTTAACAGACAGACGCACGCTTGGCGCTGCTGCTTTGAGGATGCACGTACATTGCACACAATTCACAAACACAGAAGAAAATGTTTTTTTTTGTTGGAGTGCACTTTGGGGGCTTACACCACCCTTTAAGAGATGAGCCAGCCGACCCTTTACTTATGGGACACATGCGCATGCTTGGCGCTGCTCCTTTGTTGATGCACGTGCGGCCACAGTGCACACAATTCACAAACACAGAAAATAATTTTTTATTTTGTTTGGAGTGCACTTAGGGGGTTACAACACCCTTTAACGGTCAAGCCAGCCGGTCCCTGATTTATGACACAGGCGCACGCTTGGCGCTACTTTGTTGATGCACGTGCGGCTACTGCGCACACAATTCACAAACACAGAAAAAAAAAATTTTTTGGGAGTGCACTTTGGGGGAGCACCCCTGATGCACAGATCACCCTCTGGACAACACTACAGCACCCCTTTAGGACTACAGCCTTTATGGGACACTGCACAACACAGTCCAGCCAGCCCCTATAGACTTTGGAGTGGACACAGCCCCTATGGACAACTGATTGCACAACACAGCCCTGCCAGCCCCTATGACAGCAGCACAACACAGCCCAGCCAGCCCCTATGGACAACAGCAGCACAACACAGCCAGTCAGCCCCTATGGACTGAGTGGACACAGCCCCTATGGACAACAGCAGCACAACACAGCCCAGCCAGCCCTAGCTCCCACCCTCCCTCTTCACTGTAGACAGCCGAAGTGAGAAATGGAGCCGACGCGGGGACCATTTATAGAATCCAAAACCCGCGAGATCCGGAAGGCGGGATGATGATGTTTTGCCTCGATTTCAGATCCGAGTCAGGCGGGAAAAGTCGAGCCTGCCTCGGATACGACTCGGATCGGGGGGGCTCGGGGGGGTTCGGATTTCAGAAATCCAGACCCGCTCATCCCTAATATATATATATATATATATATATATATATATATATATGAGGGACGAGGGCCCTGCTTGTGAGAGCTTACATTCTAAAGAGGAGGGGCAGACAGACAGGGGCGACACAGATGGGGTACATAGTTAGGAAGGATATATATATATATATTTTTTTTAAATTCGTATATAATAGCTTAGCTGCAGTTGCAAGAAAAGTCATGTATATGTAAATTAGGCATGAGCGGGTTCGGATTTTAGAAATCCGAACCCCCCCCCCCCCGATCCGAGCCGGGAGCCGAGTCAGGCTCAGGTTTTCCCGCCTGGCTCGGAACTGAAACCGAGGCAAAACTTCATCATCCCACTGTCGGATTCTCGTGGGTTTTGGATTCTATAAAAGGTCCCTGCGTCTGTGCCATTTTTCACTCCGGCTGTGGACAGTGAAGAGGGAGGGTGGGGGTTGCTGTGCTGGTGCTGCTGTTGTCCATAGGGGCTGTGTCCAAAGTCCATAGGGGCTGGCTGGGCTGTGTTGTGCAGTGCTGTTGTCCCATAAAGGCTGTGTTGTCCATAGGAGCTGTGTGCAGACAGAAAAGTGGGGGCTTCAGTGGCTCCTGTGTCACTGTAGACCTAAAGGGGTGCTGTAGTGTTGTCCAGGGGGTGCTCTGTCCATCAGGGGTGCTCCCCCCAAGTGAAATTTATTTTTTTTTTTTCTGTGTGTTTGCGTGCGTATTAGCCGCATGTGCATCAACAAAGTAGCAGCGCCAAGCGTGCGCCTGTGTCATAAGTCAAGGGCCGGCTGGTCTGTTGAAGGGCGGTGTAACCCCCAAAGTGCCCCAAAAAATTAAAACATTTAAAAAGTGTTTATTTTTCTGTGTTTTTTTGTGCGTATTAGCCGCACGTGCATCAACAAAGTAGCAGCGTCAAGCGTACGCCTGTGTCATAAGTCGAGGGTCGGCTGGTATGTTGAAGGGCGGTGTAACCCCCAAAAATGCCCCAAAAAATTAAAAAATTTTAAGTGTTTATTTTTCTGTGTTTGTGTGCGCACCACTACTTCTTTTACTAAGCAATTGATCCTCCAACTGTCGTTAGCGACAAGGATGAAGTACGACAGCAGTCATCCTGTTGCAAAGCGGAGAACTGAGGCCTTGACTGCTATGTTGGTGTTAGACGTGCATCCGGTATCCGCCATTAGTGCAGTGGGATTTAGACAACTGATGGAGGTAGTGTGTGCCCGCTACCAAATCCCGTCTAGATTCCACTTCACTAGGCAGGCGATTTCAGTAAGAGGCGCAACCTCTTAGAGAAACTGAGGGAAATCATCACCCAATGGCTCACCCCACTTAGACTTTCCTGGGGATTTGTGATATCTAGATGAAGGATATGTAAGGCTTCACTTCACCCAATACAATATATGTGGTAGCTGCTAGGGAAAAGGGAAACAGGGAAACACCTACCCCGTATCTAAAAACAAAGTAAAAATATATATGATTTCCCAGCGCTCACCAATTGTAAATGGCACTATGTGATAAAATAGAATTACTGACACAAAAGAATAGTGTATAATAGTATAATTGTTTATTATTCTCTGGGCTACATATATTGATGATGTGATTATCATATGGGATGGAACGGAAGCAAACTTCAACCACTTTGTTCAATACATAAATCGGAATGAGGAGAACTTGGAATTTACAATCGAGGTGAGCAATAGCAGTATAAATTTCTTGGACCTCACGATTCATATAGATCAAGGAAGAATTGAGACTAAGGCCCTCATTCAGACCCGCTCGCAAGCGCTGAGCGCTCGCAAGCGGGTCGATGTTTAGGCCCTGTGCACGCACAGCGGCCGCACTGCGCGTGCGCAAGCCCCGGAGCGAGAGAAAAATTATCTCGCTCCGGAGCTCACTACAAAAGGGGCGGCTGTCAATGTTGATCGACAGATTGCCCCGTTTTGTAGGCGTGGCGGGGGGGGTTACACAAACGGAGACGTTCCTTAAGGAACGCCTGCCGTTTTGTGGGTGGCCGCACTGACATCAGCAGTGATGTCAGTGGGTAGCTTCCTGCTCGATCAGAGCAGGAAGCTCCCTGGGGCTTGCAGTTGCCGAGACCCAACCTTAGGGTCTCGTCGCAAGCCCCAATGGTCGCGATGATCTTGACCATCGCGACCATCAATCTGGTCGGTCGCTAAAACTGTGGGTGGTAACCCACAGCTTAGCTAGAGACCAGGAGGTCGCACTGCAAAATACACCCTCATTCAGAACGAGCACTCGCATTTTGCGGGCGCCTCTGAAAGAGAGCCTAAGACCTTTATGAAAGCTGTGGATTGTAACAGCTATCTTGATGCCTACAGTAACAATCATAGAAATTGGATCTCCAATATTCCTAGGGGACAGTTAAGAAGATTAAGGAGAAATTGTTCCAAGATGGAAGATTACGAACTACAATCCACCAATTTACTTTCACATTTTAGAGAGAAAAATTATTGTATGAATATGGTAGGAAAAAACAAAGTGGAAATTCAGTCAATGGATAGAGATCCTCCATTATAAAGAGAAGAAAAAGGATAATATACAAGAAACCCTCTTTATTACCAACTATTCCGGCCAAAATAGACTTTTGGAGGCAAGTCTATATAAACATTGGCACATCTTATTGGCTGACGAAGATTTGAAGAATATTCTACCTAGTAAACCTAAGATAGTATATAAGAGGGCACCCACTATAAGAAATAAGCTTGTCAAAAGCCATCTAAAAGAAGAGAAAAAATCTACATGGCTGGATAACATCACACCTGGCTTCTACAATTGTAACACATGTGGGACCTGCAAGAAGACACACATCAATACAAAAAAACCCAACATCTGGTATTATTTCCAAAACCACTAGAAGAGAGTACAAAATACGGGATAGGATCACATGTCACTCAAAAGGGGTAGTGTACCTCTTGTACTGCCCCTGTGGTCTCCAGTATGAGGGGAAAACTTTCCGTAAGCTGCATATTAGAATTAATGAACATCTTAATAACATTAAAAACAGGAAAGAGAATCACAGTGTACCCAGACACTTTAACGAAGTACACGATAGTGACCCATCTAAACTGGGCCTTGTGGGCCTTAAACAAGTTAAAATATCATGGAGAGGAGGAAATTTAAATGAGAACCTGCTGAAAGAGGAAACTAGGTTAATCTATCAACTAGGTAACCTGACCCATAAAGGTCTAAATATAGACTTTGGTCTATATCCCTTCTTGAAGAAACCCCCCCCCCTCCCCCTTTTTGAAATAATCTATCTTTTGTGATAGATCTAGTTTTTTATATAATCAATCACTGGATATGCTCTATCGTTTATTCATCAGTCTTGTCACCAATTAATAATAATACGGGTATTCATCAAGATATCATTCACTATCTACAGCTTTCGTTCATTTTTTTTAATTTTTATTATATTTACATTCATTTTTATTTTTTTATTTTATTTGAATTAACACACCATATATATTTCGACCTTAACTATATAGGATTTATTCTATATATATTTTTTTTCTGCCTGATTTTATCCGATTTGGAGAATAAACAATTATATTATTATACACTATTCTTTTGTGTCAGTAATTCTATTTTATCACATAGTGCCATTTACAATTGGTGACAGCTGGGAAATCATATATATTTAGATTTGTGATATCTGACAACGCCACCAATATTGTGCGGGCATTACATCAGGGCAAATTCCAGCACGTCTCATGTTTTGCTCACAAAATAAATTTGGTGGTGCAGAATTTTCTGAAAAATGACAAGCGTGTGCAGGAGATGCTTTGGGTGGCACGAAAAATGACTGCCCACTTTCGCCATTCAGCGACTGCATGCCGAAGAACCTGCCCTGCCATCACCTGAAGCAAGAAACTGTGACGCGGTGGAACTCAATGTTCTATATGCTTCAGAGGATGGAGGAGCAACTGGGGCTGCCAGGAAACAAGTTATGTATCCAAAGCAACCCGCTGCGGTGATGCAGGGCAGACAGGACCAAGTTTGGACATCTGGTCCGGACTGAAGGACCTGCCAACAATTTCTGACATGTCTACTGTCACTGCATATGATACTGTCACCATTGACAGAATGGTGGAGGATTACATTGGTGACAGCATCCAAGTAGGCATGTCAAACAGTCCGTACCTGTACTGACAGGAAAAAGAGGCAATTTGGAGGTCCCTGTACAAACTGGCTCTATTTTACCTGAGTTGCCCCCCCTCCAGTGTGTACTTCGAAAGAGTTTTTAGTGCAGCCGGGAACCTTGTCATCGAAAGGCGTAGGAGGTTGCTTCCACAAAATGTGGAGAAGATGATGTTCATCAAAATTAATTATCAATTCTTCCAGGAAGACCAGCCTCCAGAAAGTACAGATGGGTCTGTGGTGGTGGATTCCAGCGGGGACGAATTAATACTCTGTGAGGATGAGGACAACACTGAAGAGGGTGAGGAATCGGTGGATGAGGATGAGGACGACAACTTGCCTCTGTAAAGCCAGTTTGTGCAGGGACAGATTAATTGCCAGCTTCTTTTGTGGGGGCCCAAACTAACCAATAATTTCAGCCACAGTCGTGTGGCAGACCCTGGCTCTGAAATGATTGGTTTGTTAAAATGTGCATGTCCTGTTTATACAACATAAGGGTGGGTCGGAGGACCCAAGGACAATTCCACCTTGCATCTCTTTTTTTTCTTTGCAGTATGTACTCTTTGGGGCCTAGCTTTTCAAACTGCCATCCTGTCTGCCACTGCAATGCCACTCCTAGGTGGGCCACGTGTTTGTGCCGCCCACTTGTGTCGCTTAGCATAGTCATCCAGCTACCTCGGTGCAACCTTTTTGCCTAAAAACAATATTGTGAGGTGTTCAGAATAGACTGGAAATTAGTGGAAATTAAAGTTATTGAGGTAAATAATAGCGTAGGAACAAAAAAAAAAAAAAAATTTGTGATCTTAGCTGTTTTTATGCTTTTTTCCAAAAAAATACAGATCCAAAACACAAAACCCAGAACCCAAAACACGGAAGAGTGGTTCTGGCAAAACCAATCCAGATCCAAAACACGAACAAAGATCCAGATCCAAAACACGAAAAGTGGCCGGTGCACACCCCTAATATAAATATATCTATATATATATATATATAGGCAAACAACAGTGGCAGCGGCACTCCTCAATAAGATACAATAGCAGGTTGCAGAGAACCTTAACTCTTTACTTCCACGTTTCAATCACAGAATGATTTTCATCAGGAAGGGTTCTTCCTGATCCTGTGCTCTGTGTGTGCAGTGCACTGTGCATGAGCAGGCTGCTGCATATGCCAGAGAGTGGGTGGGCTGCAGATGGAGCCGTCAATAGTGACTGACGGGCTCCGCAAAGGCTTAGGGGAAGAGCTGCTGGAGCTGGGCATGCGCGTCAGCTCCCCCGTCGGCTATTTCTTTGGTTTACTTCAGTGAGCTGCCTGGCCAGCGGTAGCAGTGCAGGGGTGAGTAAAGGGTGGTGGCCACAAAAGGAAACAAAGGGACTAGCCCAGTGGGAAAAGGCCTGGCATCCTGGTGGCCCCATCCGCCCATGTGTGTACACATATATGGAAGCATGTGTGTTAGTGCTGTCCCCGTTTGTGTGGCCACATTGCAAATTCAAATTACTGCAGCATATCAATGTGGTCACTTGTAGATGGTGAATCCAAAGCAGTTCGTAAAACATACCTCACATTTATAGCATGTTAGATGGTGGTACCTTGATATTCCCAGTGTTTTAGGGGGGTATTTATCTAAACTGGGAAATAAACTATCACTTTGTAAACACAGCCTGAAAAATGTAAAATGGAAGCTGATTGGCTAGTACTTTATCTCTCACAATTTTATCTCTCTCCCAGCTTTGATAAATACCCCCCTTAATCATAAACCAGCCAGGTGTCCTGTGCAGCTGGAATCAGAGAATATCTTTCTCATGCAGTACACTATGAGGGGCCGTTCATGTCAAAATTACAGCTTTCTGGATATGTCATATACCTAAGTTATTGCTTTCTGGATATGACTTATGCTAAAATGGATATGATGTATACTGAAATGGATATGACGTATGCTGAAATGGATATGACGTATGCTGAAATGGATATGACTTATGCTGAAATGGATATAACTTATGCTGAAATGGATATGATGTATGCTGGAATGAATATGACGTATGCTGAAATGGATATGACTTATGCTGAAATGGATATGACCTATACTGAAATGGATATGACCTATACTGAAATGGATATGACGTATGCTTAAATGGATGACATATCACGTATGCTGAAATGGATATGACGTATGCTGAAATGGATATGACCTATGCTGAAATGGATATGACGTATACTGAAATGGATATGACGTATGCTGAAATGGATATGACGTATGATGAAATGGATATGACGTATGATGAAATGGATATGACTTATGCTGAAATGGATATGACTTATGCTGAAATGGATATGACGTATGATGAAATGGATATGACGTATGCTGAAATGGATATGACGTATGATGAAATGGATATGACTTATGCTGAAATGGACATGACTTATACTGAAATGGATATGACTTATGCTGAAATGGACATGACTTATACTGAAATGGATATGACGTATGATGAAATGGATATGACTTATGCTGAAATGGATATGACTTATGCTGAAATGGATATGACGTATGATGAAATGGATATGACGTATGATGAAATGGATATGACGTATGCTGAAATGGATATGACGTATGATGAAATGGATATGACTTATGCTGAAATGGATATGACTTATGCTGAAATGGATATGACGTATGCTGAAATGGATATGACGTATGATGAAATGGATATGACTTATGCTGAAATGGATATGACTTATGCTGAAATGGATATGACGTATGATGAAATGGATATGACGTATGATGAAATGGATATGACGTATGCTGAAATGGATATGACGTATGATGAAATGGATATGACTTATGCTGAAATGGATATGACTTATGCTGAAATGGATATGACGTATGATGAAATGGATATGACGTATGCTGAAATGGATATGACGTATGATGAAATGGATATGACTTATGCTGAAATGGACATGACTTATACTGAAATGGATATGACGTATGCTGAAATGGACATGACTTATACTGAAATGGATATGACGTATGATGAAATGGATATGACTTATGCTGAAATGGATATGACGTATACTGAAATGGATATGACGTATGCTGAAATGGATATGACGTATGCTGAAATGGATATGACGTATGATGAAATGGATATGACTTATGCTGAAATGGATATGACTTATGCTGAAATGGATATGACGTATGATGAAATGGATATGACGTATGCTGAAATGGATATGACGTATGATGAAATGGATATTACTTATGCTGAAATGGACATGACTTATACTGAAATGGATATGACTTATGCTGAAATGGACATGACTTATACTGAAATGGATATGACGTATGATGAAATGGATATGACTTATGCTGAAATGGATATGACTTATGCTGAAATGGATATGACGTATGATGAAATGGATATGACGTATGATGAAATGGATATGACGTATGCTGAAATGGATATGACGTATGATGAAATGGATATGACTTATGCTGAAATGGATATGACTTATGCTGAAATGGATATGACGTATGATGAAATGGATATGACGTATGCTGAAATGGATATGACGTATGCTGAAATGGATATGACGTATGATGAAATGCATATGACGTATGCTGAAATGGATATGACTTATGCTGAAATGGATATGACCTATGCTGAAATGGATATGACATATGCTGAAATGGATATAACATATACTGAAAAGCACATGGCAGTGCAAGCCAATCACGGCTCTCTTATATAAGCAGGGCTGCTGAGAAGGAAAAGCAGGAGTACAGTGTGGCATCTCGCACTGTCTCTGGGACCTATTTGACCTAACGGTAGGTGGAGAGATGTCCGTGGTGCTATGCAGCGTAAGCTGTGGTCTCAGATGCTGGGCAGGTGTTGTGTTGCACCTCCACGAGCCCGCGGGGTGCCTGGCAGACGGGCACCCGTTGATGTCCTGCTGTGGGCTGTAGAGTGGAGAGCCGCAGTGTGGTGCTGTCCCACAGTCCCGTGGGGTCAGTCTACTGTGCTGTATGCACTGCCAGGGTGGCCTCGGGGCTTTTTTCAAGGACTCCTTGAAAAAGGCCCCGAGGCCGAAATGCGTTGAAGATCAAGCCACCCACACTCACCACCACTACAAGAACTTTAATCAACCATTTATTGCTACACCAAATCCAGGCCACAGAGGATCCAGCACTGTACAACCCGGCAAACCTTGGGTGCCCCTTGCCCGCCCTGGCAGTGCATACAGCACAGTAGACTGACTCCACGGGACCATGGGGCAGCACCACACCGCGGCTCTCCGCATCACTCTACAGCCCACAGCAGGTCATCGACGGGCGCCCCTCTGCCAGGCACCCCGTGGGCTCGCAGAGGTGCAACGCAACACCTGGCCAGCATCTGGGACCACAGCTTGTGCTGCACAGCACCACAGACATCTCTCCACCTACCGGTAGGTCAAACAGGTCCCAGAGACAGTGCGGGATGCCGCCAACTGCACAAGCTACAGGACTTTAACAACACCCCATGCATCCCGGTTCTGGAAGACTGAGACCATAGGTACAGCAGGGGAACGTGCAGGAGTAAGGACTGCTCGGATAGGAGCCCCCTCAAAGGGTCTACCCACTCCCCAACCGACGATCGCACAGAGCCATCTGCTCATCCCCACACCCCATAACGGAACCACATAGGGAAGCACTGTGTCTTACTGAATAAAACAGGTTAGATTCCACACTTACTGTCTGCCTCATTTTTTCTCACCCACACACCCACTAACATAGCCTCCATTTAGCCCCAATACACACACCCCTCTCCTCTCCATCTCCCCTCCCCACATTCCCCTTGCCCCCCCCCTCCCCAGCCAATTCCCCCACACCATCGTATCACACACACTCAGTAAGAGCGCACGTGTACCCCATTTTCCTCATATTCTACCTGCAGGCATTGGTACTCCTGTTAATATCATGTTGCTGAACCTGCCCACTTCCCGCCAGTCCCCCATCCTCACCCCATCACTCCTCTACTTTCTCTCCTCATACCTTCCTTCTATTATCCTCGGTTACTTCAATATTCCTATTGATATCCCCACAGAATCTACCACCTCCAAACTACTCATCCTCACTTCCTCATTTGGACTCTCCCAATGGACCTCCTCACCCTCCCATGCGAGTGGGCATTTGCTTGATCTGGTATTCACTCACCGTTGTGATATTTCTGCCTCCTCCAATTCCCCATTCCACCTCTCTGACCATCACCTCCTCTCAATTAACCTATCCCTCTCTCCTTCCCCTCCTCTACCTCTCAGAGCCACCATCGCTAAGCGTAACATTGAAGCTATTGACACTGCTTTCTTTTCTTCCCTACTTGACTCACTTCTCTCCCTTATCCTCTCTTTCTCCTGCGCTGAACAAGCTGCTTCCCTATACAATGCCTCCCTTACTTCTGTACTTGACTCTGTTGCTCCGGCGATCACTACTCACCCTCGCAAATCCACACCTCAACCCTGGCATTCCAAATGCACCAGATACCTGCAAAAATGTTCACGAACCGCCAAGTGACAGTGGAGAAGATCACGCTCTCAGGCAGATTTTCTCAATTTCAAATTCATGCTGTCATCTTACAGTGCTGCCCTTTCCCTCTCTAAACAGTCATATTTCACGAATCTCATCTCCTCCCTGTCCTCATATCCCCAGCGTCTCTTTTCCACCTACAACTCCCTCCTCTGCCCACCCCCTCCTCGTCTCCCCTCCTTGCTCTCTGCCACTGAGTTTGCTACATATTTCACATCTAAAATTGATTCTGTATGTCAGGACATCATATCCAACTAGTCCCCCAGCTCTCCACCTCTTCCTTTCCCGGATCACCCCTCCCCTTCCATTTTACCGACTCTGACATCCTTCTCCCCTCTGACTGGAGAGGAAGTTAAGGCCCTTATCCAGTCCTCCCCCCTTCCACCTTTCCCCTTGACCCTATCCCCTCCCACCTCCTCCGCTACCTCTCTCCTTCTGCCTGCTCCCATCTTGCCCACCTACTTAATTTCTCCCTCTCTTCTTGCACTGTTCCTTCTGCATTCAAGCATGCCCTTGTCTCCCCCATTCTTAAAAAACCTAACCTTGATCCTAACATTCTCTCTAACTACCGACCAATCTCTCTCCTCCCTTTTGCCTCCCTGAGCGTATTGTTTATAACCGCCTCACCACATTTATTTCCTGCCACTCCCTCCTTGACCCTTTTCAGTCTAGCTTCCGTTCTCTCCACTCCACTGAAACTGCCCTCAGAAAAGTCTGCAACGACCTTCTTGCTGCCAAATCCAAGAGCCACTACTCCCTGATCATTCTCCTTGACCTCTCTGCTGCTTTTGACACTGTGGACCACCCTCTACTGCTGCATATTCTTCACTCCCTTGGTCTATGTGACACTGTTCTCTCCTGGCTGTCCTTCTACCTCTCTGAACGTTCCTTCTCTGATTCCTCTCATGATGATTCCTCCCCCCACAGCCTCTTACAGTAGGTGTTCCCCAAGGTTCTGTTCTTGGACCTCTCCTATTCTCTCTCTATACGTCTTCTCTAGGTAAACTCATCAGCTCTTTTGACCTCCATTATCATCTCTATGCTGATGATACTCAGATCTACCTTTCCTCACCTGATCTTTCCCCCTCTCTACTGACTCGTATCTCTAACTGTCTCTCTGCTATCTCTTCCTGGATGTCCCAGCGATTTCTCAAACTTTATATGTCTAAGACTGAGCTGATAGTCTTCCCACCCTCCCACATAACATCATGTCCCACTATTTCTTTATTAATAACTATGTCATCTAGCCCCAAAGTGCGTTATCTTGGAGTCATCCTGGACTCTTCCCTCTCCTTCAAGCCACACATTCAGAACCTCTCGCAGTCCTGTCATTTCCATCTCAAGAATATTTCCAAGATCAGACCCTTTCTCACCCAGGATGCTACCAAAACCCTTGTACATTCACTGGTCATGTCCAGATTGGACTACTGTAACCTTCTCCTAGCTGACCTCCCCAAATCCCATCTCTCTCCTCTCCAGTCTGTGGTCAATGATGCTGCTCGGGTCATCTTCCTCTCCAAATGCTCTACATCTGCCTCCCCTCTCCTACAAGCCCTCCACTGGCTCCCATTCCCTTTCAGAACCCAATTCAAGGCTCTCACACTCACTTACAAAGCCCTCACCCATTCCTCTCCCATTTACATCTCTGATCTCATCTCCCTTCACTCTTCTGGTCGCCCTCTTCATTCACTTAATACACGCCACCTTTCAAGCTAATTGATTACTTCCTCCCACTCCCGCCTCCAAGACTTTGCCCGTGCTGCTCCTCACTTTTGGAACTCCCTCCCTCTCCCCATCAGACTCTGCACCTCTCTACAATCTTTCAAACGAGCTCTTAAGACCCACTACTTCATTAAAGCCTTCCAGCTCTCATCCTAACTTGCTGCTACATCTTCTTTTCTCCCCGCCTACCCCATCTGTGTCACTCCTGTTTGTCATCCCCTCCCTTAAAGAATGTTAGCTCTTTCGAGCAGGGCCCTCTACCCTCTTGTGCTTCTCCCTACTGTAATTTAATTGATCTCTTACTCCCCACTAGGGCAACTAACACTTGGCTGCTTATGCGGGCATAAAGGTTGCTAATATAGCAATGTTTATCCATGTCCTGTATTGTATTGTATGTCAATGGTTACTTATTTGTCTATGTACTTTGTAAGGCGCTGTGGAACACTTGTGGCGCCATATAAATGAATGATAATAATATAAATAATAAATTGAAGCGCAGCCCACCCCTCTTACTTGTACAGTGTGGCAGAGCTGGAAAGTGGAGGTGAGTGCTAACACTATAGTCAGTGGTGTAATAACTTTTGCTGTGCTGATGATGGTAATGTAACACATAACTACTACTGCATGTACTATTAGTTCTAGCTACAGATAGGAGACTGCCTCTTTTCAGCTTTTTCTCCTGTGAGGATCGTGCTCCTGCTGCAGGCAGGTTATGTATAAATGTTACTTTCACTTTCCTTTCTGTCTCTCTCATCTCAGCTCTTTATTTACCCTCCTTTCTCTTCTTTCTCTATGTCTGATTTCTTGCCAGTACCCCAGGTCCCTGCTCATGTTAGGTAGTGACCTGACTCCCAGCAAGATGGCTCCTTCATAATCCAGCAGGTGGGGTAGGATTCCCCTATTGTCTGGCTAGATGTACTGACTGTATGCAGGCTGCTGGGTCAGAGGGTTATAGTCTGCCACAATCGGCAGTAGGCTGTGGTTTTCACACCCCATACATGCACAGCATTATTATAACACATACATGGCTTTGTGTGTTTATTTAGTGCATATACTGTATAGGTACTGTATGTGCATGTCTACATGCAATTCTATGTCTAGGACTTTATATTGTGTGTGTATGTATGTATGTATGTATGTATGTATACATGGGCGCCGAGAGGGGGAGAGCGGGTACAGTTTACCCGGGCCTGGGCTTGCTAGAGGGGCACGGCGTGGCCCCCCCCCTCCCTCACAGCAGCTCAGCACACAGCCGGTGCTGGGCTGCAGCAACCGGAGCAGTCTCCTATGGCTGTGGGGGGGAGCGATCACACTGATCGCGCCCCCCCCTGCTTATCGCTGGGCTGATATATTTTTGTGTTTTTTCCAAATGGGCGTGGCCACGCGTCCTGCGATTAGGCCATGCCCCCTCCTTTACCCGGGACTGGCCAGGCTCTCTACGGCCCTGTATGTATGTATTTATTCTGCCACTCACAAGTAGCGGAAGAATAAATACATACATACAAACACAATATAAAGCCCTAGACACAGAATTGCATGTATATGCACTAAATAAACACACAAAGCCATGTAAGTGTTATAACATACCTCCCAACTTTTGCAGAGTTCCACTCGGGACATCTACGCGGCGAAGCTTTCCTGAAAAGGGGTGTGACCTATGTGAAAAAAGGGCGAGACCTAGCGGCACGCCCTGTTTACATCTCCGAGATGCTGGGCTGCCCCCGGACTTCTCCCCGTACTGTGAATAATATTAGATATGGCAAGAACTTACCATTGTTATCTCTATTTCTACGAAGTCCATAGGGTTCCACAGGACTCCCGCCCTGTCGAACCTGTACTGCAGATAGGCTTTGATCTGGTCACCGTTTTTCTGTCTCCTTCTGGTGAGAATGTGATTCTTGTGTGTTCCAGACTTTCTTCTCTCTCTTTCTTCTCCTCCTCCGGCCTATGGCTTGTTATATAACTGGTTGCCTTGGCTCTGGGGCGGGTTATAGAAGGGGGACCCCAGTCCATAGGGTGCCACAGGATACCTTGGGGTATAGGCGGATGATGTCAGACATAGGACACCACAGAGTTAAAGTTTTCAGCCTCCCAGGATGCACTGGGATCCCCCTTCTATACCCCGCCCCCAAGCCAAGGCAAACCAGTTATGTAACAAGCCATAGGTCGGAGGAGGAGAAAAAGTCTGGAACACACAAGAATCACATTCTCACCAGAAGGAGATGGAAAAACCGGTGACCAGAACAAAGCCCATCTGCAGTACAGGTGAGACAGGGCGGGAGTCCTGTGGAACCCTATGGACTTTGTAGAAATAGAGATAACAAGGGTAAGTTCTTACCATATCTCAGATTTTCTACTTCAGTGTCCATAGGGTATACACAGGATACCTTGGGGATGTCCCAAAGCAGTATCCTTTAAGGGTGGGGACGCTCCTGTGCTGAAAGGGGAATCCACTGCCCAAAGGAAGCATCCTGAGAGGCGAAGGTATCGAATGCATAATACCTTACAAAGGTATGGACAGAAGACCACGTGGCTGCCTTGCAAAGCTGAACAGCAGAGGCACCACATAGAGCTGCCCATGAAGGACCCACAGACCTAGTGGAATGAGCCCTAACAGAGGATGGAACAGGAAGGCCTTCATGAATATAAGACTTAGAAATATCCATGCAAATCCATCCTGCCAAAGTTTGCTTAGTGGCAGACCCTCCCTTCTTACGGAAGCTATAGAGGACAAACAAGGTCCGACTTCCTAAAAGAATTGGTACGGTCAACATAAATCCTTAGAGCCAGTACCACATCTAAGGTGGCCTCACCAACCGAGAGGTCTGGAGAATTAAAGGCCGGCACTATGATTTCCTCGTTAATGTGGAAACTAGATACCACCTTTGGGAGAAAACTAGGGCGAGTGTCCCTACGAAAAATGAGAAAGGGAGGCCAACATGAGAGAGCCCCAAATTCTGAAACCCTTCTGGCCGAAGCAATGGCCAGAAGAAATACAGTCTTAGCTGTAAGCCATTTCAAATCCACTGAGCCCAGTGTTTCAAATTGCGGTCCTTGGAGAGCCCTCAGAACCACAGCAAGATCCCAAGGAGCCACTGGAGGAACAAAGGGAGGCTGAACACGAAGTACACCTTGCACAAAGGTGTGGACATCAGGAAGAGTAGCAATCCTACGCTGAAACCACACTGACAGGGCAGAAACCTGCACCTTCAGAGAAGCAAGGCGAAGACCGTGATCTAAGCCCACCTACAGGAAAGCCAACACCCTGGATATCCGGAACACCTGAGGATCATAGGCTCTAGGGTGACACCATTCAAAGAAAGTATGCCATACTCGATGGTAAATTCTTGCAGACGCAGGCTTCCGAGCTCTGAGCATGGTGTTAACTACAGAGCTGGAAAAACCCCTGGACCTTAAGTCTCAACAGCAATGCCGTCAAAGACAAACGACCCAGGTCCGGGTAATGGCAAGGACCTTGAGACAACAGGTCCGGACATAGAGGCAACAGCATTCGAGTGTCTAAGGAGAGACTCTGAAGATCTGAGTACCAGTGCCATCTGGGCCAAGCTGGAGCTATCAGTAGCAGCATGCCACCTTCTTGCTTGAATTTGCGAATCACTTGAGGAAGAAGGGAGAACAGAGGGAAGTGGTACGCAAACTGGAAGTTCCACCGGACCAACAGAGCTTCTACCAGAAGTGCCTCTGCATCTCTTGTTCTTGACCCATACACAGGTAGCTTGTTGTTGTGTTGGACATGAGGTCTATCTCTGGAAGGCCCCACTTGTTCACCAGGAGTTGAAACACCTCCTGGTGAAGAGACCATTCTCCTGGATGCACGTCTTGATGGCTGAAATAGTCTGTCTCCCAGTTGAGGACTCCTGGTATGAACACTGCCGAAATGGCAGGGAGATTGCCTTCCGCCCAAGTTAGAATGCGGGACACCTCCGTCAGGGCTGTCTGACTGTGGGTCCCTCCTTGGCGGTTTATGCAAGCCACTGTGGTGGCATTGTCTGACTACACCTGCATGGGTTTTCCGTGCAGGACATGTCTTGCTTGCTGGAGAGCTTTGAATACTGCCCGAAGTTCCAAGATGTTTATCGGAAGCGCAGATTCTGCTGGCATCCACCTTCCCT
This sequence comes from Taudactylus pleione, assembly GCA_031769625.1. Taxonomy (NCBI): domain Eukaryota; kingdom Metazoa; phylum Chordata; class Amphibia; order Anura; family Myobatrachidae; genus Taudactylus; species Taudactylus pleione. Next base: position 2,324,270 of record JAUIMM010000024.1, on the reverse strand, counting down.
GGAAGAAGTGTGGACCTGTCACCGCTCCCCAGCCTCGGAGACTGGGGCGTTCATTGTCAGAAGGCCCAGTCCGCAATCCAAAAGGGGTGCCCCTTGTTTAGGTGAGCAGTGTGAAGCCACCAGGCCAGAGACAGACGTACCTCCGGGGAAAGCACCATTGTCTGTGTCTTTATCCAATGGGGAAACCCATTCCATCTGGAGAGGATCAACTTCTGCAGAGGTCTGGAGTGAAACTGGGCATACTCCACCATGTCGAACATCGACACCATGGATCCCAGTAACCTCATCGCCGAGTGATTAGACAGCCGGCAACTCTGCAGGCAACTGCGTACTTTTGCCTGTAATGCAGAGATCTTTTCCTCTGTCACAAAGATCCTCTGTTGGGAGTCCAACAGGGCTCCGAGATGGAGCATCCTCTGTGAGGGAACCAGGGAGGACTTCTTCCAGTTTACCAGCCAGCTATGAGTCTGCAACACAGAGACTGTCAGTTGCAGATGGCACTGAAGTATCTCTGGAGACCCTGCTAACAGGAGGTCGTCCAGATAGGGCAACAAGCGGACCCCCTGCATCTGCAAGTGGGTGGCCATAAATGCCATGACTTTGGCCAGACCAAAGGGCAGTGCCTGAAACTGGAAGTGTTGGTCGACCACTGCAAACCTGAGGAAACATTGGTGTGCTGAAACAATGGGGATATGCAGGTAAGCGTCCGGAATATCTAGCGACACCATAAAATCCTCAGGCTCCATTGCTAAAATGATGGAATGCAGGGTCTCCATCCGGAACAGAGGAACCCTCAAGAATTGTTGAGGGATTTGAGGTTGAGGATGGGCCGGTAAGACCATTGGGTTTCTGTACCAGAAATAGATTGGAGTAATACCCCGATCCCCTCTGGGACAATGGAACCGCCACTATAACTCCAGCCTGGAGCCGAGAGTGTAACACCTTCCGGAATACCAGGGCCTTGTCTTGATCTGACTGACAGCCCGTGGTGAAAAATCGGCTGGGAGGCCTCCGCTGGAAGGAGAGGTTGTATGCCCAAGAGACCACTTCTTATACCCAAGTGTCTGTGGTGGTGAGACACCAGCACTGTGCGAACTGAAGAAGCCGGCCGCCCACTTTGGGGTCCCCCAAGGAGAGGCCCATCCCGTCAGGCGGAAGGCTTATCATCCGACTTGGAAGCAGGACATCTTGTACTCCAAGCCTGCTTCTTAGGCTTGGCAGACTTCTTGGCCCCTGACTGTCTCGGAAAGAACTGTACTTTGGACTTATCCAGGGCCCTATAGGGCCAAAAGGACAAAGAACCCGACCCTGATGGGACTGTAGCCCATGGCAGACACGCAGACTTAGCTGCTGCCAGAGTGGCCACAATTTTGTCCAGATCAGGGCCAAACAGGACCTGTCCATTAAAAGGCAAGCATTCCAAACCTTTTTGGAATTTGTGTCGGCTTTCCAAGAGCGCAACCATAGGGTGCGGCGAGCCGCTACCGCTACCGAGGAGATTCTGGAAGTGAGGAGACCTATATCCAAGGCTGCCTCATTAATGTACGTGGCTGAGTTTCTGAGATTACCCACTAACTCCACCTGCTCAGGTGAAGAGTCAGTGTCCAGAGACGCCTCCAAGCTATCAGTCCAACACTCCATGGCTCTGGCCACCCAGCACATAGCCATAGCCGGTCTGGACGCCCCCCAGCAAGGGAATAAATGGATTTCAGGCATATTTTCACCTTGCGATCTGTAGCATCCTTTAAGGAGTACATGGAGGGCATGGGCAATGTAGCACTCTTCACTAGACGTGTGACATGAGAGTCCACTTGCAAAGTAGTTTCCCACTTGGAAAAATAATTATCCGCAAAGGGGTATGCAAAGGCCAAATGTTTTTAAGGCTGGTACCGCTTACCCGGATTTTTCCACGCCTCCTCTAAATGATCCACTAACTGACCAGATAGAGGAAATACAGTGGCATCTCCCTTAATATCCTTAAAGAAGGTGTATTTAGATTTAGCCATGGGGGAATCATCATCCTCAATGACCAAGGCCATACGGGCTGCCCATATAAGGCCAGGTATATAGACTTTAGACTTAGACTCCCCCTCCTTAGTACGGAGGGGCTCCTGGTCTGAAAAGTCAAACATCTCATTGTCATCAGACAACATCATACTGAGCCATCTGAGACACTAAAGGCCGCTTAGGAGGCTGCAATGATGACTACCCCTGTAAAACATCAGACAGGTGTTACACCGTATTGGACAATTAATTCACCCACGCAGGCTCCTGCGAGACCTGGGGGGGTGAAAGTGAGAGACACTGGGGTACCATCAACTGCCTGGGGAACCCCTGCATGGGTGACGACACAACCGACTGCTGTGATAACCCCATCTGGGGGAACGTAGGGGGAGTCGCTAGCTGGCCCACAAGGGTTGTAAGTGCCTTAGCAAAACAAGCCCAGGGTAGTTCCTGCACAGGCGCAGTGACAGAAATTGGGTGTGATATAAGATAACATGCCCTACATAACCCCTCAGTGTTTCCATCACCCTCCGCTAATGGTACATTACATGTGGTACACATTAGCTGAAGAGGAAAATCACGTTTACTCTCAGACATGATGAGTGTAATGTAGTGTGGAATCGGTATGAAATACCGCCGGCCGCATGGCTGGCAGTTCGATTCCCGGCATCGGCAGGCCTACAGATTAGCAGAGCCCGGCAGAGGAAGCCCGACAGCGCTGGAAATCCCGATCGTCCTAAAGGTGTGTATTCTATACTAACCTAACCCCCTAACCCTAACCCTCCTTTAGGGTGCCTAACCCTAACCTCCCCCCCCAAGTGGCTAACCCTAATCCCCCCTCTAAGTGCCTAACCCTAACCTCCCCTTCCCCGCTGCCTAAACCTAAGTCCCCTGGGGGGTGCCTAACCCTAAGTCCCCCCCAGGGGTGCCTAACCCTAACCCTCCCACACCCTGGCCTAACCCTAACCCTCCCATGTGGGTGCCTAACCCTAAGTCCCCCCCTGGTACCCTAAACCTAACCCTCCCCACCCGCGGCTGTCTGCTCGTGGCGCCCGGCATCCCTTCGATCGGGATGCCGGGCGCGGGTCTCCCGGCATCGGGAAAATGACAGGCGTCTAGATATAGACGCCGGTCATTTATCCCATGCCGTGATAAAGCAGTCAGGAAGCCGGCTGTCGGGATTTCGGCAGCCGGCTTCCCGATTGTATACCCGTAGTGTATGTGACTCCCCTCACAGATAAATGCTTTTGCAGTGAAGCAATGAACACCCTGCAAGGGCTTTAGAAGAGGAAGAACAGGGATAGTAAAATGTCTGACAGTCAGAAGTGAAAGTACAGGCAGACAGCGCTAGCAGTTAGTCACATACAATGCAGAAATAAATCACCTGCAGTACCAGCACGGAGATCAACTACACAGACACAGAGCCTGGTAGGAAACAGTGCTGCATACTCTGACCTTAATCGCAGGAGAGGTATGCGGGGTGACCCGGACCGCGATGCCACCTTGAATCAGCGTCCAGCAGCATTTGCACACTCTTAGAAAATGGCCGCCGAGGAGCAGAGAGGAGGAGGGCCAGGGGGAGGAGTGCTGACACAGCCCGCCAGACCGCTATGGAGAGCCACTGTGCAGCGGGGGAGGCGCCAGCTGTGAGACAGGGAAGGCCGCTCCCATGACATGCAATTAACCCCTGTGATGCCAGACCTTTGCCGCTCAGCCGCGGCCCGCTGTCCCTGGTGGTCTAGTGGAAGCGCAAGTTAATACCTGGCTCCACGTGCAGACAGTACCCAGGGAGCCCCCTGCCTGGGGACTTTGGACTGTGTTTCAGCATGTACCATCCAAGGGACCCCGCCACTTACCTGCCCCCTTCAATCCGGCCACAGTCCGGGTAATTCGGGGTCACCGCTAGCTGTGATCCCAGACACCCACCAGCATCCCCGGATCAGTACCGGCGTTGTGGTCTGGCGGGGTGAAGGAGCGACAGCATAGATGTCAGTACTGACTGTCTATGCTGTGCAGCTCATCTTGAGCAACCACAGCTGCCTTGAAGAACTTCAGGGGCCATTACAGCCCCCTCTGTTATATGGTGATCCCACTCTGAGCCGTGCACCTACGAAACTAGTTTTTCTTGGCTCAGAGGCAGGGTATAGGAGGGGGATCCCAGTGCATCCTGGGAGGCTGAAAACTTTAATTCTGTGGTGCCCAATGTCTGACATCATCCGCCTACACGCCAAGGTATCCTGTGGATACCCTATGGACCCTGAAGTAGAAAGATACTGTGCGCATGCGCACATCTATTCTTGCTCTGCGTACACACTGCTCTGCTATGCAGAGCAGCAGTGTATGCTTCCCCAACTCCCCCCCCCAGCTGCGGGACACTGCAGCCCATGAGTGGGACAGCGGGACAGTCCCAAAAAAACAGGACTGTCCCACTGAACGTGGGACAGATGGGTGGTATGGATATAATAATGCTTGGCACGTGTGGGGTGTGAAAACCACAGCCTACTGCCGATTGTCTGACCCAGCAGCCTGCATACAGTAACAGTAGATCCAGCCAGACAATAGGGGAATCCTACCCCACCTGCTGGATTATGAAGGAGCCATCTTGCTGGGAGTCAGGTCACTCCCTAACATGAGCAGGGACCTGGGGTACTGGCAAGAAATCAGACATAGAGAAAGGAGAGTAAAGAAAGAGCTGAGATGAGAGAGAATGAGGACAGAAAGGAAAGTGAAAGTAACATTTATACATAACCTGCCTGCAGCAGGAGCACGATCCTCACAGGAGAAAAAGCAGAAAAGAGGCAGCTGTATCTGCGGTTGTAACTAACAGTACATGCAGTAGTAGTTATGTGTTACATTACCATCATGAGCACAGCAAAAGTTATTACACCACTGACTATAGTGTTAGCACTCACCTCCACTTTACAGCTCTGCCACACTGTACTCCTGCTCTTCCTGCTTATATAGGAGAGCTGTGATTGGCTGGCACTGTCATGTGCTTTTCAGTGTATGTCATATCCATTTCAGTGTATGTGATATCCATTTCAGCATATCTTATATCCAGTTCATCATGTCATATCCATTTCAGTGTATGTTATATCCATTTCAGCATATCTTATATCCAGTTCATCATGTCATATCCATTTCAGTGTATGTTATATCCATTTCAACATAGGTCATATCCATTCCAGTATAGGTCATATCCATTTCATCATATGTTATATCCATTTCAGTATATGTTATATCCATTTCAGTATACGTCATATCCATTTCAGCATACGTCATATCCATTTCAGCATACATCATATCCATTTCATCATACGTTATATCCATTTCAGCATACGTCATATCCATTTCAGCATACGTCATATTCATTTCAGCATACGTCATATTCATTTCATCATACGTCATATCCATTTCAGCATACGTCATATCCATTTCATCATACATTATATCCATTTCAGCATACGTCATATCCAGAAAGCAATAATTTAGGTATATGACATATCCAGAAAGCTGTAATTTTGACTTGAACGGGCCCTCATAGTACACCTTGTGATTTAATACGTCACCCCTAGGGTAATCATAGTATATCATCACACCCTGATGTAAATAATAGTATCACTTAGTGTATATATAGATAATTCTTAGGGTAGTGATAAACCTTTGCTGGATAAAAAGTAATATTAGGACCTCCCTTCCCCTTCTGTGTTTCTCTGTCATGCAAGTATCATATAATGAATTATAAAGATAAGTATAAATATAAGTATAAAGATAAGTGGTTCGGGGAACAAAACATTGACATTTTGAGTCCATGGCCAGGAAACTCCCCAGACCTTAATCTCATTGAGAACTTGTGGTCAATCCTCAAGAGGTGGGTAGACAAACAAAAACCCACAAATTCTGACAAACTCCAAGCATTGATTAGGCAAGAATGGGCGGCTATCAGTCAGTATGTGGCCCAGAAGTTGATTGACAGCATGCAAGGGTGAATTGCAGAGGTCTTGAAAAAGAAGGGTCAACACTGCAAATATTGAATCTCTGCATAAACTTAATGTAATTGTCAATAAAAGCCTTTGACACTTATGAAATGCTTGTAATTTTACTTCAGTATACCATAGTAACATCTGACAAAAAGGTCTAAAAACTAGAGATGAGCGGGTTTGGATTTCAGAGATCCGAACCCACCCGACCGAGTCGGATCCAAGTAGGCTCGAGGTTTCCCGCCTGACTCGGATCTCAAAACCGAGGCAAAACCATAGAGTCGGAAATCTCGCAGTTCGCAAGGTTACATCTCTATGATAAATGTAGTATATAGGGACCACGCGGCTGTGCTGTCTGCTGTGTCCATCTGGGCTGGTGCAGAATACATTTGGGCTCCGCTGCATCCATCTGGGCCCAAGTTCTGGACTCAAACAAAAAAAAAAATTGTCAAAAAAGCAAAAACAATAAAAGTGTCTTTTTGTGTAATATTTTTCTGTGTGCGCGTGCATGTTAGGCTTAAACGCACAAGATCCAGCCAGCAACGCAAGTTGCAACCTAGTGCTGCCTGACTCCAGTCGTGATCAATCTGACCTCTGGACCCAAGTTCTGGAGTTGAAAAAAAATAAAAATATAGTGTCTTTTTTTTGTCAAATTTTTTTTGTGTGCGTGTCAGCCACACCTGGCTGTCACTGTCATCGACGTAGGTGCGTAGGGGTGCTGTGATCCTGTCTGTCGAGGTGCTGCTGCCCAAAATACTAAACAATTTTTATTGTGGGCATGTTAGCCACACCTGTCATTGGCGTATCTGCGCAGGGGTGCTGTGCTGCTGTCAGTCAAGGGGCTACATGAAAACTTTTTTATTTAAGTTATTGGGTTACAAAAAGGTTTTTTTTTAATCTTAAACATAGCATAAATGTTATCCTTACAGCGTATATATATGCTCTAAAAAACTTAAGCCTATATTTAGAAACCTATGTAGAGTAGACATCCTAAATTCTAAAACTGTTCTATTCAAAAATGTAAACAAAAGCAATGATTATAAGTCTAGTGGGTTTAGGTGTGTTATTAGAACAAGCGGAACAGAGCATTAAATGCATCATTTCATTTTAAGGTTTAAGTTTTACGTTGTGTCTGCAGATCATTTAGAAAGCAGAAAAAGAGCTCCACCACAAGTGGCAGATGACTAAACTCACACACAAAGGTTTAATAGAAATAGATACAACACCAGATCAGATGTTTACCCTGGAGGATCTGTCTGATTCATTATGGTGCCCCCAAGACCAAGATTGTGCAAAATCTGCCAAAAGAGAGACTGACACCATGGCTAAACATAAGAGTCACCTTCTGGATGTGAATTGTCTCATTTGCATGGGGAAAACCCAACCCTTAGATGAGATGGATCTCAGCCAGTGGACAACATTGAAATCACCATTAAAAAGTCACAATGGAAGACTACAGTGTGGAGAATCTTTCTTCACAGTCAGGAGAGGCCTCAGAGAACATGAAAAAAAATGCTATAAGTGCTGAACTTCAAGGGATTTCTCCGTCATGTTCTGCAGTGTGGAAAGGTTTCATTCACATGTCTTCTATAAAGCAATTCAAAGTTACAGCCTTCAAAGTGTCTGGCTATAACACCCACCTTTGCCAGGAATTACCAAAGATTATTACAAGCAAAGGATTCATCTGTCCGGAGTCTGTCTGGGAATTCATGGATCGTATTTGGCCTGAATGCACTAAAACATCCAGTGATTCTGTCACTGTGTTCTGTAACAGACTTTGTTCCTACCTGAATCGCAAACTGAAATACGGAATAGTAAGCACAGACAACATGGAGGCCTTTGTTATTCCGCTGCCTGCATGCCAACCAATACCTCCCAGACTACATCCACTGGGGGGACCAGGTCTTGATAATGACAAGCCCCATCTGTTGCTAGGCCTTCTTCTTCCAAACCATCTATCCTGGACTTCCTGTCCAAAAAGGGTGAACAGGGTACAGAAAGAGGAGCTAGATGTCCCCGATGGCATTTTTTTTCATCTATAATAGATGATGTGGAGAGATAAGAGCTTCAGATGTTGGAACAGGGGCTCCCACCAGAGAACAGAGCTCTGTTCCACAGGAAGTGTTTATGCCTGAGCTGATAGGTAGTCTCTGTCTGTTGGTAAACACCCTTCAGGAGATGGCAACCCAAAATAACAACAACTATAATAATAATGTGTCCACTGAAAATGATAACCAGCCTGATCCCTTAACAGCAACATACCCCATATGGCCAACTCATAACATGACACCCAGTTTGCAGCCTCCTCTTCCTTAAGACATTAATCCAGTCGCCATGGTTGATCTATCAGCCATGTGTGGTCCACCCAATTTTTGGCCTTCTACATTCTAAAATCATATTCACATATCTAAGAAGTGGACAGTGGGAACAATGGCAGTTTGAAGGCCACTAACTAAATCTGTTTTTTTTATGTCCCTGTACAGGTTGGAAAATGCCTTTACAGAAGGTTTGCAAAGATCCACAGGTGGAGTTAATTATTATAGTTTTGATTCTGTGAGGAGACCTGGAAAACATGCACTGTTGGTAGCTCTCGAGGACCAGGGTTGGCTACCCCTGCCCTTAAATCATAGACCTTATGCTTGTCCACATATCTGTGCTAAGTGGCACTTTGAGGGCACTAACTATGTTTTTTTTTATGTCCCTGTACAGGTTGGGAAATGCCTTTATAGAAGGTTTGCAAAGCATTACTTAAGTCAATTGTTTAGTTTATTTTGGAAAGCACTCTTCCTGGTCCCCGTCTGCGATGATAAAATCAACTCCCAGCAGCAGCAGCCATGCTCAAGGATTCTTCTGTGGCAAGGACTGATGTAAATGTACTGTATCACTTTTTTTTGTAAATGCCTCCTCCCCTCCCCTTCTCCCTCATAAATTTTATTTGGAATTAAAAAACTAAATTTAATTTACTACCAATCAATCCTTCCTGTCCCTGCCCTACCTTCAACTACATACATACATACTCCAACTCCCTCAGGCCTCTCTTGAATAATAAAAGTGTTTCCTGATGTGCCATGTTTGAAGTTGAACTGCAATGTGTTTGTGCCGCCCACTGCTGCAGCTTAGTTTAGTCAGCCAGCTATCTTGGTGCAAATTTTGGGCCTAAACTAGATGAACAAATCAATATTGTGAGCTGTGAGGTGGTCAAATGACTGGAAATGAGTGGAAATAAATGTTATTGAGGTTATTAATACTGTAGGAACAAAAAAATACTCATTTTATGTGATTTTAGCTGTTTTTTTTATTTTTTTAAGAAAAAAACTAGATCCAAAACCAAAACATGAAAACAAAACACAGAGGTAAGGTTTTGGCAAAACCAATCCAGATCCAAAACCAGGGGAGATCCATATCCAAAACCAAAACACGGGGGTCGGCGCACATCTCTACTAAAAACACTGAAGCAGCTAACTTTGTGAAAACCAATACTGGTCATTCTCAAACCTTTTGGCCATGGCTGTAGTACCTGATATCAAATAAGAGTCTCCAGCTTCTGTGTGAGTGCTCCTCTGGTCAGGAGCTCGGCAGATAGTATCATGCATGTTTCACCACATGGGGCTTGATCACCTGTCAGCCTTATTTTTTAGCATCTTTTTGTGACAGATTAAGCATGGTCTTGAGCCTGTATTGGTGCATTCCGATTTTAGTATTTTTGTATGTTTTCTATGTTTGGGCAGACTAAACACTTTTCTTGAGTCTTGTGTACCTGTTAATTTTAATAAAGGTGTAAAAAAAGATTTGTTTTAATATCTATCACTTAACATATATACATACTAGACTTAAAAGGAGTGCCCCTAAAAGGGAACCACTTTCTTTATTAGCTTATGCTAATTTAGCTTTTTGAGATCTTTTAAAATGTCAGCCAGTAATGATTATACCTGTGCACCAACTAGGAGTTCTGTAAAACATGCACTGTTAGGGTTCCCTGAGGACTGGCGTTACAAAACACTGCACTACACACCTGTTATCCTCTGGACTGTAATTGTTAATCAGAAATTACAATTATGTAAAAGACCACCCTATTTAGGCACAGCTTAATAATTTTGCAGTCATTTTTGTGAATCGAATAGCCACATAAACAAAAATGAATCAATATTCAGCAAACTTCTATTTACTACGATGCAAAACTGCCGCAGATTGTATTCTCCTGCTTCTTTATTTGAGCAGTGTTTAAAATTTTTTGGAAAGAAAGTTTTAAAAGTGAAACTGGGCGCTCCCTATTGTAAGTAAGCCGTGTGGACAAGAAGTTTCCCCTAGTGGAAGCTGCTCAGAATATGTGGAAAAAAGGGAGTATTTGTCCTGGTTAGGCGCTAATTCGGATGCTAACGACTAATGGACCCAAGAGGTCTCGGATAGATCTCAAATAAATACATTTATTGATAAAAAGAATAAACATACGACATATGCATATTAGAAACACGATTTTTCACAAATTGAAAGTATATTCGATACTGTTTATATAAAATTGTGGCAGTGAATTGAATAATCCCACATGGAGGGTTGGAATTCACAAAACCCAAATGAAAAAATAAAATAAATGAAAAAATTCTCAATGTAAATAAAATAATTGAAGTTAAAATGCCATTATAAATGAATGGATTTGTTCATGAATTGAGGAAAGTCCTACCCGACAGGGAGTGGGGAGCCAGCGGGTGTTGGCTGCAGGATCCCGGGTTGCCCTGCAGTGGCTCCAATTGCATGTACCCAGTCAGGGAGGAAGTCCTTTGAAGTTTTGGAATCCAGAGGTTGGCACAGGTGCAGGTCGTCGACGCGTTTCAGACGTATAGTCTCTTCTTCAAGGCTGCTGCTACCTCTGTGCCTGGTGTCCCTTTTATAGCAGTGTGTCTGATGAAATGGGTGTGCTCAGAGGTCGGTCCTCTTCATTTGGGTTTTGTGAATTCCAACCTTCCATGTGGGATTATTCAATTCACTGCCACAATTTTATATGAACAGTATCGAATATACTTTCAATTTGTGAAAAATCGTGTTTCTAATATGCATATATCGAATGTTTATTCTTTTTATCAATAAATGTATTTATTTGAGATTTATCCGAGACCTCTTCGGTCCATTAGTCGTTAGCATCCTAATTAGCGCCTAACCAGGACAAATACTCCCTTTTTTCCACAGTGTTTAAAATTTAGTGGTTACAGAAATGAAGATGGTTTGTTACAAATTGAGATAATGTTTCACAATTAACTGTACTGCAAGCTCTCCACAATTAGGTTAATACCCGTTGTTTAGAAGATAACTTTCCTATTATTCACAGGTTGTATACTGCTATTTGCCTGTTGCTGTTTCAATGATCATTGCAGACTGACAACTTATATGCAGATATCACTAGTGGTAATTTTATTGTAATAACCAAACTCCACTTGGCAGACTTTAGGCCAGATACACACTTGTGCAATCATACCTAAGATCAGATTCTTCTTACAATTACACTTAAAAGTTCATATGAACATTCAGATTCCTGCGTACATGGGCGTAACTACCATAGGTGCAGGGGGTGCAGCTGCTATGAGGCCAAGAGGTGAGGGGGGCCCCATCTTCCCTGTCAAAATTACATGTGTTATATACATTTTTCACCATTAGGTGTTACATAGGGGCCCTTACAAACTTTTGCTATGGGGCCTTCAAATACCTAGTTACACCCTTGCATGTGTACACACTATTATAGGTAGTCCTCATCTCTTGAAACTATCTGCTGAAAAGGTGGTGACTGAAGGAGCAGCAGCAGAAACATCGGACAGAGCAGTTGGTAGTGCATACACGCTACAGATATGTCACCGTTGCATCTGATGAATATTAGGACTCCAGTAAAACCAAATCTTCACATGCAATCTATTTTCTTCCAGTTAACTATGATCGTAGTGTACACAGTCTTAAGATCTCATGAACGGGTTGGGCGCTGGAAGATCTGTCTGGCAATTGTACTGGTGTGTACTGTATCTACAGTAGCATTGCTTCGAAAAACAGTTTGAATGGGTCTTATTGTCCCATAGGAATGTAAGCGCTATGGTTAATAATTACACCTGCTGGTAATTACACCCGTATCACACTATCATCCCCATCTCTGCACACATACAACTGCATTCATCATCACAAGTGAGTACAGAACCAAAGATTGTTCTGATAACTGAGTGTGGGGGTTGCGTCAGATCTGAGTAGTTCTATATACAGTAAGTGTATTATTCCTTAGATACCAAAGTGCCTATTTTTGGAATGATTTTTTGGGAATCTTTTCCTATTGCTGGTTGTATAATAGAAAATTACCCTGATTGTGCCGCTTTGTTTAAAAACTAGTTCAATCTGTATATTTGCCCACATGAGCAACTTGCACCGGTCTATAGCTTACTTAGTGTAAATGGCCCACCTAGAAACGGGCATATTTACCATTATGTAACTTTTCAGAAAACTACTGGTAAGTCTAGGAGAGGGATATTCTAATGTTTTACCCCATCCTCTTACAGAAGCACTAATCGTGACTAGTCTTGTTGCTGATTATCATCATAATGGGGGACCTCATGCTGCTGGTTACCCTGTTACAATGACGATCAGCTGGCAATCACTGGGGCTGTAAATCACATTTATCAGGGAGCTATCTGTTTTCCTACCAAATACTACAACAAGTCTATTGTTATTACTCTTAGCTGTTTAGTTAAAATACTGTAAAATGGAGGACTACATGAATTACAAGATGTGTTGAATTGATCCAAGATCCACCCATTACTTGTATGACATCCAAATAAAAAAATCTAGAGAGAAGTAAAAAGTTTTGCTACGATTCGTAACTACTTATACTGTAGTTATGAAAACAAAGTACTGTAGGATGACACCAGCGTGGAAGCACTATGAAAGTATAAATTATTTATCCCATATTAAAAATAAGTTTGTATGTTTGATTTTTAAACGTAAATCTTTTTTACTTCCAACAACAAAAACTGAATCAAAGTCTGTCCATTATTCACCTTATGGTTCTTAGGGGCCTAAGTATTAACGATCGCGATTAATAAGGTTCCGTATCGCAGGGGATATTTTAATTTTTAGTGAAAAAAGGGGTACTCGCAAGGACAGTGGTTGCGGTAACCACTGTCCCTGCAAGTTATATCCTCGCCATTTAGTAGAAGTCTTTCTAAATGAAAGGCCTCTCCAGGGGAAGCTGACACTCTACATGCGCTGTGTAAGCCTCCGCCGCCGTTCGGAGGCTGCAGGAGAGAGATTGAAAGATCTCTTTCCTGCTCATAGGCCTCCAAGGGCTTAAAGCAGTTTACACCATCTGTAGATGGTGTAAACTACTGGGACCAAACTCCGAAAGCATTGCTTTTTGGAGTTTGGTACATAGGGCAGAGATCATAGGACCTCATTCAGAGTCGGTCGCAAGCACCGATGCGCTCGTAACCGACTCGATGGATAGTCCTGCGCATGCGCAGCAGGCGTGCTGCACGTGCGCAAACCCCGGAGCGAAAGAGAAACGCTCTCGCTCCGGAGCTCGTTACCAAAGGGGCGGCTGTCGATGTTGATCGACAGCTCGCCCCGTTTGGTAGGCGGGCCGGGGGGTGGTTTGCAAATGGAGGCGTTCCTTAACAAACACCTACCGTTTTGTGGGCGGCCGCACTGACATCATCAGTGATCTCAGTGGGGAGTTTCCTGCTCAAACAGAGCAGGAAGCTCCCTGGGGCTTACGAGTGCCGAGACCCAACCTTAGGGTCTCGTCATAAGCCCCGATGGTCGCGATGGTGATCACCACAGCGACCATCAACCTGGTCGGTCGTTAAGCTGTGGGTGGCAACCCACAGCTTAGTGATCGACAAGGAAGCGGTCGTTCAGGATGCAAGCGGCCGCCCTGATTCAGTGCGACCGCTTGCATCTAACGAAACTTCTGAATGAGGTCCATAGTCCCAATTGATAATAATGGGGACTGCTATCTGCAGTGCTAATTAGCACTCTCCCAGAGATTTCTGTGAAATATCCTGCATTATCCTAATAGTACATTGCACCAATTCATAAAATTATGCAGTTTCTACATAATTTTGTGAAAAAAAAACCTGTGATACATCTTAAAGTTATAAGAAAATAACAAACTTCTTCACTTTTATAATTAAGTAATGTAAAGAAAAAAATATGTAAACATGAGATTCATGTCTAAATATAACAAAGTATAGACATTAAATTAATGTATTTTAAAATAACACATCACTGTAAAAAAAAATGTATGACAAAGTTTCATGTTTTGCAGACAGTTGCTCGTTATGTTGGTATTTGCCCATAATTCAAGTAAAGTAGTAGTTGACACTGATTTTGTGTCAGTATTAAGGCATTATTATTGTACTTTTCTTTATGAACTAAATAATTACATACTGTACTGTATAAATTGAGGTATTCTTGTTTTATAACATGCAAAGAAAGTATACTAATTGAATATGCCCTTTATGTTGTATACCAGGGTTTCTTAACTCCCTTTGGTGGTTAATACTTGGCAAGTGCCCCCTAATTTAAGTTTATACTATGTACGCTCTACTGTGTGTAATTCGACACAAGTAACTCTAAATTCCTTTAAGGAGTAATTCCAATATCTTGGATGTGCAGTTGCACAGATCCGTGACAATTATGATAGGCCATCAGCGCACAAATTCCTGTGCATCTCTATGGGGTATAAGGGAAAAGTTGGTAGTCCTGAGGTGCCGGTGTTATGATGGTTTGACTAATTAGTTTGCTGTCTAAATGTTTAACATTATCCATCAATAGTTGTTCTGTATATGTCTAACTTTTAAATTAACTTTTTTCAAAATTGGTGTAAAATAAGTAACTATCACACCTGTTTAAAGAGGCCCTGTTAAGAAACCCTGCCATACAAGAGATAGTAATAGAACACATAGCACATAAATATTCCATAAAAATAAGCAAGCATTAGTAATTAAATGGGAAATACTATCCAAATATGAGTTGAGATTCAATACTTTAGAATTATGTGTGGAACATTTATTGCATCACAATTGCTGGTTAATTATTAAGCTAATTCAAGTAATGCATGACTAATCCAATTTTTTTTTCATTAACATCATGATTAAAAAATTGTAACATTGTAGGTTACAACTAGAGGCTAGTGACCCAATTCATTATTGAAATTCTGTTCAAGCTCAACACATTTTGGAGTATTTTTTCCATTTAGAACAATGTAAGGTTGGCATAGCAGCAGCATAGTTCAGAAGAAACCGAATTTCTTTTAGATAATCAAAATGAATTAAATATATATATATGTTTCTGCATTTATTTAAATGCCATGCTTACTTCGATAAGCATGGCATTTAAATAAATTCATGGCATTTCTTGTGAAATGTAAAAAGCACTATAAAACGTCCATATTGTAGTATGGTACACAGTAAACTGTACAGCTTGCAAACACAAAAACCAACAAGGGCAAATGTGCCAGCTGTTGATTATTGTGGTTTATTGTACAGTACATTTGATTTTCAACATTCCAGCATGCACACCTGTGGATAATATATACAAAGTTAATGCCTACTTGTTGGAAAAATTAGGCTCATAGGAAAGATTCTAAAATTAGTTTTCTCTCCATCTGATAATACTGTATGTAGAAAAGATTTCTGATGATATTGTACAGCAATTGAAGAAATTGTAACTATCTATAGTATTTGTCGTGCATGCATCCCACTAACATTTATTTGTGATTCATTCTGTGTTTCAGTGATGGTCCCACTAAGGCATTTGTGAAAGTGCAAACCCACAGTGCAAGTCACATGCCTATTTTTGCACCACGGCATCCAGTTTTCTAGAGAGGAATAATACTGTATGTGTTTGCAGGCTAAGATTGTGGCGCCTCTAAGAGTGCTAATGTTTGCATGGTCTGAAGGCAGGATTTGGGCAGTTCAGGAGTGATCCTTGAGTCAGAGCTGCACACAAGTCACTTTGCATGCATTAGAGACAAGCATAAGCAACTAAGGGTAACTAGAGAAAAAGAGTCATATGCATGTCAGTGAAATAACCAATTTTAGCTGAATTGTTGTAACTGGGCAGCAACTGGCCTTTGCATTTAAGTGCAGGCTACAGTATGCTGAGTTGAACATATGAAGAGATCTGGCTGATGCTGGGCTGATCTGTTGCATCAGGTATAGGGCTAATAGTAATGCTGTCTACTTTAGCAGGCAAACAGATGCATGTAACTCTAGACACAGGGAAAGATCAATCTGTATTTATTTCCGTGCACATAATGCACATAATGTACAATAGTACCCTCAAATTCTGAACTCGTGTAAAGATGAGATTTTGCAAACACCCCCATTGTCCTGATTTTAGCGGGGCAGTCCTGCTTCTCAGGCACTATCCCACAAGCAGACTGGAAAAAAATATTGGGAGAGAACATTGCTCTGCGCTTTGCCAAGAGAAGCTGATGGCATCCCAGAAGCTCGGGGAGCAATGGGCCCGACCCCAGCATGAGACGGGGAGGCATGATATGTGATCACACCACTACATGACACACAACAGGAGCAATGTGCAAAGCACCACACCTTTTTTGTGCATGCACCAAAGGAATACGCACAAGGTCACAATCCCATCCACCCAATTGTTGGGAAGTATCCATTTTGTTTTGCAGCACAGGACAATTAATGTGAGATAAAGGGGTGGAGAGAGTGCATTTTGGGAGGAGTTCCCTATTTTGCAGGAGGATGCACAGACCTATTCTCTCAAAAAAGGCTTGAATCTTTTTACCATGTTTGTTGTGGTGGGGGAAGTGCAAAAGACTATGGAAAATGTACCCTTTAACAGAGCTTCACATTGTGTGTTTAATAATAATGACTGAGTCAAGTGATATCCACTTTGCTTTCACTTTGTTTGCCTCATTTGTTCTCTTTTGTATTCCTTCTTTATTTTGCCGTTTTCCTTATTTTGTTTCTGTCCTTAAACCTTTTCTTGTCTATCTCATGTACTCCATGGATGCTATGACATACAGTAGGAATGGATCAATATTGTCCACAGGTGTGTACAGTCTACTTGGTTTCAAGCAATCAAAGGTAATTTTACTAAACAAGCTATATCAATAAAACCTAAAGATATCTATTACCAGTGCTACCCGCAAGAGGATGCACAGGAACTTTGTCTTTGCACACACACATACCTGTGTATATATATATGTATATATATATATATATATATATATACATATATACACACACAAACACACAATGTAATTATAAAGTAATCAAAAAGAAATGAAAAACATTTATCAGTGCTACAGCATATAAAGAGAAGGTAAAACAAGTGTAAGTACAAAATTAAGGAAATGCAATTATTCCACAGGGTGACAGAAAGAGAGCAAAAGTCCACAGCTGGGATAGCATGCATTTTATGCCACAGGCAGAATTATAAATAGGTCTTTTACTTGAAGATATTTTTTGGGTTGGTTCGGATTTAGACAGCCACTGTACTACGTAGTTGTTCTTTAATGGATCAGATGAATTTCCTAAAAAAAAAAAGAGTAAGTTCTCGTTAAATACACTACATTTGTCTTAATATCTCTCCAATTATCTATATAATAAGCGTAAAAGCGTGTCTTCTTGTCCATCTGTTTGTTCTTTATGCAGGGCCAGAGTTTTGGCCCTAGCTCCACCAAACTTGCCATGGAGGCGTCGTTTAACCAAGTTTAGGTTTTTGCCTAGGTTTGTACCTTGTCAGGGCCACACATTCTCACACAAACCCTAAATATGGGGACACTCTTAAATTTCACAGATTCAAGTGCTGGCTGCAGTGGAAATTGTCAGTCTGCCAAAAACCTGTGAGAAAGCTATAAAGTATCCTTTTAATTTCAGTCTGAGCAAATTTGATGATCCATACAAGTTCATATTAAATCCAGAGCCTCCATGATTGCATTCAAAGGGTGTAACTAGAACTTTGTGGGCCAAATAGTACGATATTAACCCCCCCCCCCCCCCCGAGTTAAAAAAAACACATACACTTGCTTCCACACAGAGCCCATTCATGTTAAGCCACACAGACCCCATTCTGGTTATGCTACACAGTAGTACCCCTTATACACATTATGACAACAGCAGATGTGCCCCTTATACATTATGCACAAAGTAATTCCCCTAACACTACACAGCAATGCCCCTTGCACATTATGCACACAGTAATGCCCTTTTACAGATTATGCCACATAATAGCAGTGCCCCTTATACATTATGCTCCTCCCCAGCAACTCGCCTCCCGTGTCCCTCCAGCAGCATCTCGCCTCCCCCGTGTGCCATCAGCAGCCAGTAGGTGTGGATTTGGGGCTGGGCTGCCAGATAATTACAGCTGGTACACCTGCAGGCAGCGTCAGAGATGGACAGCCAGTGCCGGCGCAATTAAAATCTGGCGTCGGTCCACAAGCTGCGATTGCCCCACGACTGGCTCTCTTCATGACTGCCTGCCAGTGCACCAGCTGTAATCAGCTGGCGAGTCGCCACCAAAACAACATTGCTGACATCCGGGCCCCCCTTGATGGCCCTGACTGGACTGGCCCATCTTGTGTGCGTGACTGGGTGCAGGGGCCACAGAGGCAGCTTGGGCACCATAGCAGCGCACCCCTTGCACCCACAGTTAGCAAACAGTTGCTTGTCAGCAAACAGTGATGTCCTTTTCAGGATCAATGGAACAGGGTTATAGGCAAGGACAATTTAAATATATAAAGGCTGCAGGTGTGCTTCAGGGCCCAGTATCCCAATTAGTTTAAAATATATTCAGGTAAAAGACAATAAAGGTAAATGGTAATGAGATTATAATGAATATATTTTGCACACAGAATATTTTCATAATAATAATAATAATTATAATAATAATAAAAACACATTCAGATGTGCTAAAGGATTGTGCCTATATTGAAGCTGGGGGAACAAGTTTTTCAATGCAAATAGGGCAATAATGATAAAAAAAATCTTGCAAAAAATCTATATTTGTGGTATTTTTGTAGTTGATGTATGACAATGTTTAATATATCCACACTTGTCTTTTAAAGGGCAAATGTATATGGAACTTTAATGGGCTATGAGAGCAGACCTGGAACTATCTTTGGACAGCATTAGATAGCTGAGCAGAACTGTCAGGATATTGAGGGCGCTACTGAAGCTGGGAGTTCTGGACAGTTCGAAAAGTGCAGACTATGGATTTGGATAAGCAAAGGTGAGAGTGTGAATCTCAAACCTGGCATATGCATCAGTGGGAAGCTGGAGCTCAACACTTACCTTCATGAAATCATTAGCAAGGCCAATGATATAGGGGTGCATGTATACAGCTGTCATACCCCTTTTTCTGATTTTTCACAGAGAATGAGGCTTTTACTGCTTTTTTAAAATGTATTTTCTAAATGTAAATGTATTTGTAAAACAATGTAGAAAACAGATTTTTCTAGATGTGCTTTCAGCTTCTGCAATTAACGTCACCACCATAGCCATCAATGGCGGTAAGCCTGGTGACAGAGGGGAAAAATAGGGACACTTATACCATTGTATACCAGGCACAATGGGGACACATACCATTATACCCCTCTGTCAACCCTGGAGACAGAGGGGTACAATGGGGACACTTATACCAGTGGAGGGGGGTGCTGGAGCTGGGGGAACATGGGCAGGGGAGGTGCTGAAACCAGAAATACCAGCAGAAAGAGCTGGATCCAGATATACACTTAGGGATGCTGGAGCCAGAGATATATGGTGGATTCTGGAGAGACCTCCGTGGGGAGTGCTGGAGCGAGAGAGACACGGTGTGCTGGTAGTGTAATGTTAGTGATGGCAGTGTGTACTGGTAATGTAATGTTAGTGATGGCAGTGTGTGCTGGTAATGTAATGTTAGTGATGGCAGTGTGTGCTAGTAGTGTAATGTTATGTTAGTGATGGCAGTGTGTGCTGGTAGTATAATGTAATGTTAGTGATGGCAGTGTGTACTGGTAATGTAATGTTAGTGATGGCAGTGTGTGCTGGTAGTGTAATGTTATGTTAGTGATGGCAGTGTGTGCTAGTAGTGTAATGTAATGTTAGTGATGGCAGTGTGTGCTGGTAGCGTAATGTTAAGTTAGTGATGGCAGTGTGTGTGCTGGTAGCGTAATGTTATGTTAGTGATGGCTGTGTGTGCTGGTAACGTAATGTTATGTTAGTGATGGCAGTGTGTGCTGGTAGTGTAATGTTATGTTAGTGATGGCAGTGTGTGCTGGTAGTGTAATGTTATGTTAGTGATGGCAGTGTGTGCTGGTAGTGTAATGTTATGTTAGTGATGGCAGTGTGCACTGATAGTGTAATGTAAGTGATGGCAGTGTGTGCTGGTAGTGAAATGTTTATGATGGCAGAGTGTGCTGGTAGTGTAATGTTATGTTAGTGATGGCAGTGTGTACTGGTAGTATAAAGTTATGTTACTGATAGTGATGGCAGTGTGTATTGGCAGTGTAATGTTATGTTAATGAAGGCAGTGTGTGCTGGTAGTGTAATGTTAGTGATGGCAGTGTGTGCTGGTAATGTAATGTTATGTTAGTGATGGCAGTGTGTGCTGGTAGTGTAATGTTATGTTAGTGATGGCAGTGTGTGCTGGTAGTGTAATGTTATGTTAGTGATGGCAGTGTGTGCTGGTAGTGTAATGTTATGTTAGTGATGGCAGTGTCTGCTGGTAGTGTAATGTTATGTTAGTGATGGCAGTGTCTGCTGGTAATGTAATGTTATGTTAGTGATGGCCGTGTGTGCTGGTAATGTAATGTTATGTTAGTGATGGCAGTGTGTGCTGCTAGAGTAATGTTATGTTAGTGATGGCAGTGTGTGCTGGTTGTGTAATGTTATGTTAACGATGACAGTGTGTGCTGGTAATGTAATGTTATGTTAGTGATGGCAGTGTGTGCTGGTAGCATAATGTAATGTTAGTGATGGTAGTGTGTGCTGGTAGTGTAATGTTATGTTAGTGAAGGCAGTATGTGCTGGTAGTGTAATGTTATGTTAGTGATGGCAGTGTGTGCTGGTAGTATAATGTAATGTTAGTGATGGCAGTGTGTGCTGGTAGTGTAATGTAATGTTAGTGATGGCAGTGTCTGCTGGTAAAGTAATGCTATGTTAGTGATGGCAGTGTCTGCTGGTAATGTTATGTTAGTGACGGCAGTGTGTGCTGGAAATGTAATGAAATGTTAGTGATGGCAGTGTGTGCTGGTAGTGTAATGTTATGTTAGTGATGGCAGTGTGTGCTGGTAATGTAATGTTATGTTAGTGATGGCAGTGTGTGCTGCTAGTGTAATGTTATGTTAGTGATGGCAGTGTGTGCTGGTTGTGTAATGTTATGTTAGTGAAGGCAGTGTGTGCTGGTAATGTTACGTTAGTGATGGCAGTGTGTACTGGTGATGTAATGTTAGTGATGGCTGTATGTGCTGGTAGTATAATGTTATGTTAGTGATGGCAGTGTGTGCTGGTAGTGTAATGTTATGTTAGAGATGGCAGTGTGTGGTGGAAGTGTAATGTTATGTTAGTGATGGCAGTGTGTGCTGGTAGTATAATGTTATGTTAGTGATGGCAGTGTGTGCTAGTAGTATAATGTTATGTTAGTGATAGCAGTGTGTGCTGGTAGTGTAATGTTATGTTACTGATGGCAGTGTCAGCTGGTAGTGTAATGTTATTTTAGTGATGGCAATGTGTGCTGGTAGTGTAATATTATGTTAGTGATGGCAGTGTGTGCTGGTAATGTAATGCTATGTTAGTGATGGCAGTGTGTGCTGGTAATGTAATGTTATGTTAGTGATGGCAGTGTGTGCTGGTAGTGTAATGTCAGGTTAGTGATGGTAGTGTCTGCTGGTAATGTAATGTTATGTTAGTGATGGCAGAGTGTGCTGGTAATGTAATGTTATGTTAGTGATGGCAGTGTGTGCTGGTAGTGTAATGTCATGTTAGTGATGGCAGTGTCTGCTGGTAATGTCATGTTATGTTAGTGATGGCAGTGTGTACTGATAGTGTAATGTTATGTTAGTGATGGCAATGTGTGCTGGTAGTGTAATGTTATGTTAGTGATGGCAGTGTGTGGTGGTAGTGTAATGTTATGTTAGTGATGGCAGTGTGTGCTGGTAGTATACTGTTATGTTAGTGATGGCAGTGTCTGCTGGTAGTGTAATGTTATTTTAGTGATGGCAATGTGTGCTGGTAGTGTAATATTATGTTAGTGATGGCAGTGTGTGCTGGTAATGTAATGCTATGTTAGTGATGGCAGTGTGTGCTGGTAATGTAATGTTATGTTAGTGATGGCAGTGTGTGCTGGTAGTGTAATGTCAGGTTAGTGATGGCAGTGTCTGCTGGTAATGTAATGTTATGTTAGTGAAGGCAGAGTGTGCTGGTAATGTAATGTTATGTTAGTGATGGCAGTGTGTGCTGGTAGTGTAATGTCATGTTAGTGATGGCAGTGTCTGCTGGTAATGTAATGTTATGTTAGTGATGGCAGTGTGTACTCTTAGTGTAATGTTATGTTAGTGATGGCAATGTGTGCTGGTAGTGTAATGTTATGTTAGTGATGGCAGTGTGTGCTGGTAGTGTAATGTTATGTTAGTGATGGCAGTGTGTGCTGGTAGTATACTGTTATGTTAGTGATGGCAGTGTCTGCTGGTAGTGTAATGTTATGTTAGTGATGGCAGTGTGTGCTGGTAGTGAAATGTTATGTTAGTGATGGCAGTGTGTGCTGGTATTTTAATGTCATGTTAGTGATGGCAGTGTGTATTGGTAGTGTAATGGTATGTTAGTGATGACATTGTGTGCTGGTAGTGTAATGTTATGTCAGTGATGGCAGTGTGTACTGGTAGTGTAATGTTATGTTAGTGATGGCAGTGTGTGCTGGTAGTGTAATGTTATGTTAGTGATGGCAGTGTGTATTGGCAGTGTAATGTTATGTTAGTGAAGGCAGTGTGTGCTGGTAGTGTAATGTTAGTGATGGCAGTGTGGGCTGGTAGTGTAATGGTATGTTAGTGATGGCAGTGTGTGCTGGTAGTGTAATGTTATGTTAGTGATGGCAGTGTGTGCTGGTAGTGTAATGTTATGTTAGTGATGGCAGTGTGTGCTGGTAGTGTAATGTTAGTGATGGCAGTGTGTTCTGGAAGTGTAATGTTAGTGATGGCATTGTGTACTACTGATAGTGTAATGTTAGTGATGACAGTGTGTGCTGGTAGTGTACTATAAGTGATGGCAGTGTGTGCTGATAGTGTAATGTAAGTGATGGCAGTGTGTGCTGGTAGTGAAATGTTTATGATGGCAGAGTGTGCTGGTAGTGTAATGTTATGTTAGTGATGGCAGTGTGTACTGGTAGTATAAAGTTATGTTACTGATAGTGATGGCAGTGTATTGGCAGTGTAATGTTATGTTAGTGAAGGCAGTGTGTGCTGGTAGTGTAATGTTAGTGATGGCAGTGTGTGCTGGTAGTGTAATGGTATGTTAGTGATGGCAGTGTGTGCTGGTAGTGTAGTGTTATGTTAGTGATGGCAGTGTGTGCTGGTAATGTTATGTTAGTGATGGCAGTGTGTACTGGTAATGTAATGTTAGTGATGGCTGTGTGTGCTGGTAGTATAATGTTATGTTAGTGATGGCAGTGTGTGCTGGTAGTGTAATGTTATGTTAGTGATGGCAGTGTGTGCTGGTAGCGTAATGTTATGTTAGAGATGGCAGTGTGTGCTGGAAGTGTAATGTTATGTTAGTGATGGCAGTGTGTGCTGGTAGTATAATGTTATGTTAGTGATGGCAGTGTGTGCTGGTAGTATAATGTTATGTTAGTGATGGCAGTGTGTTCTGGTAGTATAATGTTATGTTAGTGATGGCAGTATGTGCAGGTAGTGAAATGTTAGTAATGGCAGTGTGTGCTGGTAGTGTAATGTTAGTGATGGCAGTAGGTGCTGGTAGTGAAATGTTAGTGATGGCAGTATGTGCTGGTAGTGAAATGTTAGTGGTGGCAGTGTGTGCTGGTAGTGTAATGTTAGTGATGGCACTGTGAGCTGGTAGTGTATTGTTAGTGATGGCAGTGTGTGCTGGTAGTGAAATGTTAGTGTGTGCTGGTAGTGTAATGTTAGTGATGGCACTGTGAGCTGTAGTGAAAGGTTAGTGATGGCAGTGTGTGCTGGTAGTGTAATGTTAGTGATGGCAGTATGTGCTGGTAGTGTAATGTTAGTGATGGCAGTGTGTGCTGGTAGTGAAATGTTAGTGATGGCACTGTGAGCTGGTAGTGAAATGTTAGTGATGGCAATGTGTGCTGGTAGTGTAATGTTAGTGATGGCAGTATGTGCTGGTAGTGAAATGTTAGTGATGGCAGTGTGTACTGATAGTGTAATGTTCATGATGGCAGAGTGTGCTGGTAGTCTAATGTTATGTTAGTGATGGCAGTGTGTGCTGGTAGTGTAATGTTATGTTAGTGATGGCAGTGTGTGCTGGTAGTATACTGTTATGTTAGTGATGGCAGTGTCTGCTGGTAGTGTAATGTTATGTTAGTGATGGCAGTGTGTGCTGGTAGTGAAATGTTATGTTAGTGATGGCAGTGTGTGCTGGTATTTTAATGTCATGTTAGTGATGGCAGTGTGTATTGGTAGTGTAATGGTATGTTAGTGATGACATTGTGTGCTGGTAGTGTAATGTTATGTCAGTGATGGCAGTGTGTACTGGTAGTGTAATGTTATGTTAGTGATGGCAGTGTGTGCTGGTAGTGTAATGTTATGTTAGTGATGGCAGTGTGTATTGGCAGTGTAATGTTATGTTAGTGAAGGCAGTGTGTGCTGGTAGTGTAATGTTAGTGATGGCAGTGTGGGCTGGTAGTGTAATGGTATGTTAGTGATGGCAGTGTGTGCTGGTAGTGTAATGTTATGTTAGTGATGGCAGTGTGTGCTGGTAGTGTAATGTTATGTTAGTGATGGCAGTGTGTGCTGGTAGTGTAATGTTAGTGATGGCAGTGTGTTCTGGAAGTGTAATGTTAGTGATGGCATTGTGTACTGATAGTGTAATGTTAGTGATGACAGTGTGTGCTGGTAGTGTACTATAAGTGATGGCAGTGTGTGCTGATAGTGTAATGTAAGTGATGGCAGTGTGTGCTGGTAGTGAAATGTTTATGATGGCAGAGTGTGCTGGTAGTGTAATGTTATGTTAGTGATGGCAGTGTGTACTGGTAGTATAAAGTTATGTTACTGATAGTGATGGCAGTGTATTGGCAGTGTAATGTTATGTTAGTGAAGGCAGTGTGTGCTGGTAGTGTAATGTTAGTGATGGCAGTGTGCTGGTAGTGTAATGGTATGTTAGTGATGGCAGTGTGTGCTGGTAGTGTAATGTTATGTTAGTGATGGCAGTGTGTGCTGGTAATGTTATGTTAGTGATGGCAGTGTGTACTGGTAATGTAATGTTAGTGATGGCTGTGTGTGCTGGTAGTATAATGTTATGTTAGTGATGGCAGTGTGTGCTGGTAGTGTAATGTTATGTTAGTGATGGCAGTGTGTGCTGGTAGCGTAATGTTATGTTAGAGATGGCAGTGTGTGCTGGAAGTGTAATGTTATGTTAGTGATGGCAGTGTGTGCTGGTAGTATAATGTTATCTTAGTGATGGCAGTGTGTGCTGGTAGTATAATGTTATGTTAGTGATGGCAGTGTGTTCTGGTAGTATAATGTTATGTTAGTGATGGCAGTATGTGCAGGTAGTGAAATGTTAGTAATGGCAGTGTGTGCTGGTAGTGTAATGTTAGTGATGGCAGTAGGTGCTGGTAGTGAAATGTTAGTGATGGCAGTATGTGCTGGTAGTGAAATGTTAGTGGTGGCAGTGTGTGCTGGTAGTGTAATGTTAGTGATGGCACTGTGAGCTGGTAGTGTATTGTTAGTGATGGCAGTGTGTGCTGGTAGTGAAATGTTAGTGTGTGCTGGTAGTGTAATGTTAGTGATGGCACTGTGAGCTGTAGTGAAAGATTAGTGATGGCAGTGTGTGCTGGTAGTGTAATGTTAGTGATGGCAGTATGTGCTGGTAGTGTAATGTTAGTGATGGCAGTGTGTGCTGGTAGTGAAATGTTAGTGATGGCACTGTGAGCTGGTAGTGAAATGTTAGTGATGGCAATGTGTGCTGGTAGTGTAATGTTAGTGATGGCAGTATGTGCTGGTAGTGAAATGTTAGTGATGGCAGTGTGTACTGATAGTGTAATGTTCATGATGGCAGAGTGTGCTGGTAGTCTAATGTTATGTTAGTGATGGCAGTGTGTACTGGTAGTATAAAGTTATGTTACTGATAGTGATGGCAGTGTGTGCTGGTAGTGTAATGTTAGTGTTGGCAGTGTGTACTGGTAGTGTAATATTATGTTAGTGATGGCAGTGTGTACTGGTAGTGTAATGTTATGTTAGTGATGGCAGTGTGTGCTGGTATTGTAATGTTAGTGATGGCAGTGTGTGCTGGTAGTGTAATGTTATGTTAGTGATGGCAGTGTGTACTGGTAGTATAAAGTTATGTTACTGATAGTGATGGCAGTGTGTGCTGGTAGTGTAATGTTAGTGATGGCAGTGTGTACTGGTAGTGTAATATTATGTTAGTGATGGCAGTGTGTACTGGTAGTGTAATGTTATGTTAGTTATGGCAGTGTGTGCTGGTAGTGTAATGTTATGTTAGTGATGGCAGTGTGTGCTGGTAGTGTAATGTTAGTGATGGCAGTGTGTGCTGGTAGTGGAATGTTATGTTAGTGATGGCAGTGTGTGCTGGTAGTATAATGTTATGTTAGTGATGGCAGTGTGTGCTGGTAGTGTAATGTTATGTTAGTGATGGCAGTGTGTGCTGGTAGTGTAATGTTAGTGATGGCAGTATGTGCTGGTAGTGTATTGATGGTGATAGTTATGGTATTGTCTGCTGGTTGGCCTGATTAAGAGTTATATGCTATTTGTATAGCAACTGCGTCTTACTCTTTATGTGTGTAGGGGGTGTGAAATGCACCTGCTCCAGGAGCCATGGCTCCATGGTACACCCCTGCCCACAACAGCTCCCACTGCTAGTCATCACATGCCATAACCAAATGTGCCAGGAGCTTAAACAGGAGAGATGAGTCTGGCTGCTGATTTTTGCTCTCTGTCCCAGAGTCCAGGGAGCCTAAGCAGGACGAGATTCTCAAGAAGAGTACACACACTGCCACACAGCTGGTGAGCATTAAAGGATATGGCTCTACAGCTACAGGTCCCAACATTAAGGCTGTCTGTGGCTCCACAGCACTGGGAGCTGTTCCAGGATAGATGGCAGCTTAGGTTTAATAGAGGGGCTGGGGGTTCATAAGAACAAGAAGTAGATAGAGTCCATTCTCAGCCCACAGGAGGAAGAAGATCCTGGACCCTCCCTTCCCGGTCCATGAAATGGGTGATCAACCCAATCCCCAGGAGAAAATCCTGACCTGGCTACTCACATCGCTCTACGCCAGAGGAATGTCCCGTCCGCAACCTGCAAACCAAGATGGGCACTGACTTCTAGTCCAGCAGAGGAAAAAAAGTTCCACCCCCGCTATAATATCCTGAACTGAACATTAGTGGGTATATAGGGCCTGACTCAGATTTAGGAATAGAGTAAGATGGAGCAAATAACTGTGCACCTGAACAAATCATGTTGCAATACATGGGGTGCAAATAAAAATTTTTTCAAGCGTGGTAAATACTGGCTGCTTTTGTATGTAGCCCACAAATGCTGGACAGCTTTATTTTAACACTGCAATTTAGATTTCATTTCGGAGACGCCCCTGCCAAATCTAAATCTCTCTACACATTTTGCATCTGCCTCACCTGTAGTGCAGCATGGTTTTACCAGGATGCACAGTTACTTGCTATTTCTTACTCTATTCCAAAATCTGAATCAGGCCTATTGTACATAAGAGTGTCACACTTTGGCAAGCCTGGTTAATATGGGTTTCCGGTGAGTTGTTTAGCTTATTTCAGGATGGGTTCACGTCCTGAATTTATTATCCATTACCTGTCAGGCCTATATCTACTTCCCTTGTATCACCTGCTGGTTGCCAGAGAATAAGGTCACTCTCAACGCTTGTGTTTAGCTTTTCTTATGTGCAATGACTACATCTCTGGTATTCCCTGATTGATTTCCGTGTATGACTCTTGCTGCCTTCTGACTTTGCTACTACATTATTCCTCGTGCATCTTGCTGATCTCTGGTTGCCAACAGTTCCTGTTTTTGGGGACGATTCAGCAGAGGATTAATCTGCATTCGCAGCTGCAACATGTTAGCAGCTGTGATAGCACTAATATGGTAATGCAGCAGGAGGCGTCATGCCTACTGTATGCATTACTGATCCGAACCGAGCATTGGACCATCTGCGAACCCATCGGCCGCCTGAGTGACAATGGGATCACGCAAGCCAGCTGCTGCAGATGAGTAAAAGAGGCCAGGAAATGTCCGCCAGCCAACGGAGATCCTGGCCTCTCCACTCTCCCCCAATGGCAGACCTTCAGGAATCTGCGATCAGCAGTGCACTAGCGTGTAATGCTGAATCACCCCCTTGACTTTATTGCTGTTTGATTCTCGTGGTTTCTAATGGTCTGCTAGGTTTCTGTGTGGACCCTTGTCCTCTCTGTGTCCGATGCTCTGCTGTCATGCACTTTATAACACATTCACTCACGCACCCTAAATACTTACTGTACCTACACCATGACGCTGAACTCTCCTCTTGTCCAGTAGGTATCCAGGGGGCTTGACAAAAAAAAGGTGAATACCTGGTCCTGCGGACACAGAAGAAGCTGTATATACATACTGTATATACAGCGCTTCCCTGGAGACTGACGGGAGCCCCACCTGGGTTCCTGCATCTTAGCCATTATTGCCAAAGTGCGGTCCCCCAATTCCTGAGGATTGCCAGCCCTGGGCTGACCAGTTTGGGGCTCGTGAATGCTTTGGCAGTGGGACCCCATGTTGTGTGTCTCCCTGCTGTGGCATTACCACCTGTTCAGCCCGCTGCTGGTTATAGGAAAATAGGGGGAATCCCCTGTGTCGGTTTTTCCCACGATTTTCCTATACTAGAACTGGTTCAGATACAGGGCCCCTGTGATGAGTCCTACAGTACCCAGAGCAGCAGATAAGAGGTCTGCAGTGAGAGGAAGAGTCCCCTGCAAAAGACAAGAGGAGGAGTACTATTTGGCTGTGGCATACCTGCAATGAGGCGGGAGTGTGCAGTGGAGAGAGCTCCTGTACAGCAAACCAGTGAGAAATCTCCTGTGAAGAGACAGCCCATGTGCATAGAGAGGGTGAGTGTGATATGTACAGTGGCGGTTCTAGGCACGGACTAGCAGGGCCGTCGCCCAGAGCACAGCCCTGCCTGAACGCACCATCACAGGAAAACCCTGCACCCCACCCTCCCACTGGCATTATTGGATAAATGCTCAGAGGGAGGGAAGGGAAGGGGCGCAGCAGTGCAGCACGGACGGCACTGGGTGCAGGGAGGCCTGGTGCCGGCCCTGGATGTATAATGCTGGATCCCTGGTTGATAGCCCCTGGAGAAGTTCCCTATAGTGATGGACGGGTCAGTGCAAGATGGCAGCCTGGCTAGAGGGGAGTCCCATTAAAGAAGTCCCGAGTACTCATATACTTGAATAGAAGAGCCCAGCAGTGCAAGGGTTAAATGCATTCAGAAATTTGCCAGCATGTCAGATGAAAAAGTCCCTGCATAGTGAGATGTGTTCTAGTGACATAATCCCTGGATATACAAGTCATCAGTATGCCTGAAGAAGGTGTATGCGGGGTGATGGAAGGAGAGAGGGTCCATGTATAATGGGGATGTGCCGCAGGTCAGCAGTCTCTCTTGAGGATTGAGACGAGTGTGAAGAACTTCGAATCTGGAGTCCCCTGTACGCTGTATGTTTTTGTCTGACTCACTTGCGTTAGAACTACTGAGCCCAGCAACTCCGGGAATGTGCTGCCATTTTACAGCTGTGCATTTATGTAAGACTGTGTTGAAGGTGTTTGTGTGGAGTGGAATGTAACTAATCTTTTGCAACCATTAAGCTTATAAAATACATTTACCGTCTGCTGCAAATATTGTGCTGGAGGAAGATGGTGAAGTAGAGCATGTAACCGTTCTGCTTATTGTGCTGGAGGATATAGAAGAGTATAAATAAAGTTTTCCTGTTCTTGCATCATGAGATGGTCTGGTGCCCAACATTTCTTTATTGCACTGCACCTGTTGTCCCATGTGTTCCCTCCATCAGGTACTTTGTGCTAAGCACCCATGTATTCAGGGGCCCTGCTGGTCATGGACGCTATACCCACGCTCATACTTGCCAACTCTCCCTCATTGTCAGGGAGACTCCCTGAAATAGCAGCAATCACCCTGTCTCCCTGAAGAGTCTAGCAATCTCCCTCATTTCACCTTACCCCCATTATGACATTGTTATATAAAGAAAAAACAGAGAGATATACATTCAAATGGGATCATTAGTATAATTTCCCTGCATTGGTTATAAGGCACAATGATCCCTATGGTTACATGTATTTTCTGAGAAGTATCAGTGTGTTTTCATCAACAAGTAGATCTTACTAACTGCTTTGGGGCTCATTTACATGTGGATGTAAATCAATTTTATGACATGCCTCTCAGATGTAGCAGTACATGCCCACTTTACCACCACGCTCATAGGTGCTGCTTTCACAATCTCCGTGAAATGCTTTTTCAAAAGTAGGCAAGTATGCCCATGCTATAGCCTGAACTGAGGAGAGTCACATTGAAGGGGTGAGACACAGTACATTCAGGTACTCAGACTAAGTGTACCACAATACCAGTAGGGTTTCATAACAGCACAGAGAATTTCTCTGGCCACTGCAGTTCCGCCTCTGCCTGTCCATGTCCAGCCCCGGCAGTCTGCGGGCACACCTCCTGTCTGTCTAAGTCCTCCTACCACCCGCCCTGTCACAAACCTCCTTAACCCAGGGTGATCCCTATCGACTCAGAGCCCCGCCCTCTACTGTGCGAGGGCAGTGTCCAGAGCTGACCCAACACCTGGCCACAGCAATGCACTGACCGACGGCATGCCCTTGGGTGAGTCCTCTCATGACACACAAGGGGCAAACGCAAGTTTTGTGAGGAGGGGGAGGATGGGGGTTCTGCATATGTAATATATAGATCACCTTGCTGTTTGTGTTTCTTTTTTGCAGTGAGTGTCGCCTAAAGTGGGTATATACATGGACCTGCAATCTACCTGGCAGGTCTACCCTACACACGCTTGGACTGCAGGCTGCTACCCCACACACACTTGGACTGCAGACAGAGCCCTCTCCTCCCCCCACACACACTTGGGCTACAGACTGCTATCCTCCACACCCCACACACACACTTGGACTGCAGACTGCTAGCCCCCACACACACTTGGTGGCGGATCTAGACTTTTCTTTTAGGGGGGGGGGTAGTTTAATGTTTAGCACAGACTCCTCCCCTTTCCAGTCTTGACTCCTCCCCCTCACCTTGCCAGCCAATGAGGTGGGTGTGATAGTGGTACAGTGCTCAATATATCTGGGCCCTAGTTTGAAACCATGAAAAAGCTGTAATGAGGCAAGATCACAGCCTTCACCATTTCCAACAAACCTTTATATATTACAATCAGGACATATGATAAGACTTTGTCAAAGCATACACACACATAGGCACACACAGATAGTCACACATATACACACAGCCACATATGCACACAGATAGCCACATATACTGTATACACAGCCACATATATACACACAGCCACATACGCACACAGATAGCCACATATATACACACAGCCACATATGCACACAGATAGCCACATATACTGTATACACAGCCACATATATACACACAGCCACATACGCACACAGATAGCCACATATATACACACAGCCACATATATACATACAGCCACATACGCACACAGATAGCCACATATATACACACAGCCACATATATACACACAGCCACATACGCACACAGATAGCCAGATATATACACACAGCCACATATATACACACAGCCACATATGACCACATACTGTATATACACACAACCACATATATACACACAGCCACATATGCACACAGATAGCCACATATACTGTATACACAGCCACATATATACTAGGGGTGAGCGGGTTCGGATTTCTGAAATCCGAACCCCCCCGAGCCCCCCCGATCCGAGTCCGATCCGAGTCAGGCTCGACTTTTCCCGCCTGACTCGGATCTGACATCGAGGCAAAACGTCATCATCCCGCCTTCCGAGTCTCGCGGGTTTTGGATCCTATATAAGGTACCCGCGTCGGCGCCATTTTCTCACTCGGCTGTGGACAGTGAAGAGGGAGGGTGGGAGTTAGTGCTGTGTAGTGTAGTGTAGTGTAGTGCTGCTGTTGTCCACTACTTCAAAGTCCATAGGGGCTGGCTGTGTTGTGCTGTGCTGCTGTTGTTAATAGGGGCTGTGTCCACTACTTCAAAGTCCATAGGGGCTGGCTGGACTGTGTTGTGCAGTCAGTTCCAAAGTCCTGTGCAGTGTCCCAGTCCTAAAGGGGTGCTGTAGTGTTGTCCAGGGGGTGCTCTGTCCATCAGGGGTGCTCCCCCCAAGTGCTAAAAAAATAATATATTTTCTGTGTTTGTGAATTGTGTGCGCAGTAGCCGCACGTGCATCAACAAAGTAGTGCCAAGCGTGCGCCTGTGTCATAAGTAAAGGGCCGGCTGGCTTGACCGTTAAGGGTGCTGTAACCCCCGAAAGTACACTCCAGTCCAAACCAAAAAAAAAATTATTTTCTGTGTTTGTGAATTGTGTGCGCAGTAGCCGCACGTGCATCAACAAAGTAGTGCCAAGCGTGCGCCTGTGTCATAAGTAAAGGGCCGGCTGGCTTGACCGTTAAAGGGTGCTGTAACCCCCGAAAGTACACTCCAGTCCAAACCAAAAAAAAATTATTTTCTGTGTTTGTGAATTGTGTGCGCAGTAGCCGCACGTGCATCAACAAAGTAGTGCCAAGCGTGCGCCTGTGTCATAAGTAAAGGGCCGGCTGGCTTGACCGTTAAGGGTGCTGTAACCCCCGAAAGTACACTCCAGTCCAAACCTAAAAAAAAATTATTTTCTGTGTTTGTGAATTGTGTGCGCAGTAGCCGCACGTGCATCAACAAAGTAGTGCCAAGAGTGCCCCTGTGTCATAAGTAAAGGGCCGGCTGGCTTGACCGTTAAAGGGTGCTGTAACCCCCGAAAGTACACTCCAGTCCAAACCAAAAAAAAATTATTTTCTGTGTTTGTGAATTGTGTGCGCAGTAGCCGCACGTGCATCAACAAAGTAGTGCCAAGCGTGCGCCTGTGTCATAAGTAAAGGGCCGGCTGGCTTGACCGTTAAAGGGTGCTGTAACCCCCGAAAGTACACTCCAGTCCAAACCAAAAAATAATAATTTTCTGTGTTTGTGAATTGTGTGCGCAGTAGCCGCACGTGCATCAACAAAGTAGTGCCAAGCGTGCGCCTGTGTCATAAGTAAAGGACTGGCTGGCTTGACCGTTAAAGGGTGCTGTAACCCCCGAAAGTACACTCCAGTCCAAACCAAAAAAAAAATTATTTTCTGTGTTTGTGAATTGTGTGCGCAGTAGCCGCACGAGCATCAACAAAGTAGTGCCAAGCGTGCGCCTGTGTCATAAGTAAAGGGCCGGCTGGCTTGACCGTTAAAGGGTGCTGTAACCCCCGAAAGTACACTCCAGTCCAAACCAAAAAAAAAATATTTTCTGTGTTTGTGAATTGTGTGCGCAGTAGCCGCACGTGCATCAACAAAGTAGTGCCAAGCGTGCGCCTGTGTCATAAGTAAAGGGCCGGCTGGCTTGACCGTTAAAGGGTGCTGTAACCCCCAAAGTACACTCCAGTCCAAACCAAAAAAAAAATATTTTCTGTGTTTGTGAATTGTGTGCGCAGTAGCCGCACGTGCATCAACAAAGTAGTGCCAAGCGTGCGCCTGTGTCATAAGTAAAGGGCCGGCTGGCTTGACCGTTAAAGGGTGCTGTAACCCCTGAAAGTACACTCCAGTCCAAACCAAAAAAAAATAATTTTCTGTGTTTGTGAATTGTGTGCGCAGTAGCCGCACGTGCATCAACAAAGTAGTGCCAAGCGTGCGCCTGTGTCATAAGTAAAGGGCCGGCTGGCTTGACCGTTAAAGGGTTCTGTAACCCCCAAAGTACACTCCAAACCAAAAAAATATATATTTTCTGTGTTTGTGACTTGTGTGCACTGTGGCTGCACGTGCATCAACAAAGGAGCAGCGCCAAGCGTGCGCCTGTGTCCCATAAGTAAAGAGCCGGCTGGCTCATTTCTTAAAGGGTGGTGTAACCCACAAAGTGCACTACTCTCCAGCAAAAATAAAAAAATATTTTCTGTGTTTGTGTGCGCTTTAGCTGCACGTATAAATCAATATAACATAAATGGAGGATCAAACTTTCTCCGATAAAAATAAAATAGGGAAAGATCAAGAACCACTTCCTCCTAGTGCTGTTGCTGCTGCTGGGAGTTGTTCATCATCCCAGAGAGGAAGTAGGAACATCACTACTTTTACTAAACAATTGACCCTCCAACAGTCCCTAGCGATGAGGATGAAGTACGACAGCAGTCATCCTGAAGCAAAACGTATAACTGAGGCCTTGACTGCTATGTTGGTGTTAGACGTGCGTCCGGTATCCGCCATTAGTGCAGTGGGATTTAGACAATTGATGGAGGTAGTGTGTCCTCGGTTCCAAATCCCGTCTAGATTCCACCTGCATCCTCAAAGCAGCAGCGACAAGCCTGCATCTGTCTGTTAAAGGGTGGTGACACCCTCAAAGTGTGCTACACAAACAATTAAAATATTGTTCTTTTTTTTTCGGTCTTTGTGAAATGTGTGGGCTGTAGCCGCACCTGCATCCTTAAAGCAGCAGCGACAAGCGTGCGTCTGTCTGTTAAAGGGTGGTGTAACTCTCAAAGTGCTCCAAAAAATAAAAAACTATTTTTTTTATGTGTTTGTGACTTGTGTGCGATGTAGCCGCACTTGCATCCTCAAAGCAGCAGCGACAAGCGTGCGTCTGTCTGTTAAAGAGTGGTGACACCCTCAAAGTGTGCTCCACAAACAATAAAAATATTCTTCTTTTTTCTGTCTTTGTGAATTGTGTGGTCTGTAGCCGCACCTGCATCCTTAAAGCTGCAGCGACAAGCGTGCGTCTGTCTGTTAAAGGGTGGTGAAACCCTCAAAGTGTGCTACACAAACAATTAAAATATTGTTCTTTTTTTTTCGGTCTTTGTGAAATGTGTGGGCTGTAGCCGCACCTGCATCCATAAAGCAGCAGCGACAAGCGTGCGTCTGTCTGTTAAAGGGTGGTGACACCCTCAAAGTGTGCTACACAAACAATAAAAATATTCTTCTTCTTTTTTCTGTCTTTGTGAATTGTGTGGGCTGTAGCTGCACTTGCATCCTCAAAGCAGCAGCGACAAGCGTGCGTCTGTCTGTTAAAGGATTACATCGGTGACAGCATCCAAGTAGGCATGTCAGACAGTCCGTACCTGTACTGGCAGGAAAAAGAAGCAATTTGGAGGTCCCTGTACAAACTGGCTCTATTTTACCTGAGTTGCCCCCCTCCAGTGTGTACTCCAAAAGAGTGTTTAGTGCAGCCGGGAACCTTGTCAGCGAAAGGCGTAGGAGGTTGCTTCCACAAAATGTGGAGAAGATGATGTTCATAAAATGAATTATCAACTCTTCCAGGGAGACCAGCCTCCAGAACGTACAGAGGGACCTGTGGTTGTGGATTCCAGCGGGGACGAATTAATACTCTGTGAGGATGAGGATGTACACAACACTGAAGAGGGTGAGGAAACGGTGGATGAGGAGGATGAGGACGACATCTTGCCTCCGTAGAGCCAGTTTGTGCAGGGACAGATTAATTGCCAGCTTGTTTTGTGGGGGCCCAAACGAACCAATCATTTCAGGCACAGTCGTGTGGCAGACCCTGGCACTGAAATGTTTGGTTTGTTAAAGTGTGCATGTCCTGTTTATACAACATAAGGGTGGGTGGGAGGGCCCAAGGACAATTCCATCTTGCACCTCTTTTCTTTCTTTGCATTATGTATAGTTTGGGGCCTAGTTTTTCAAACTGCCATCCTGTCTGCCACTGCAGTTTCACGCCTAGATGGGTCACGTGTTTGTGCCGCCCACTCGTATCTCTTAGCATAGTCATCCAGCTACCTCGGTGCAACCTTTTGGACATAAAAACACTATTGTGAGGTGTGAGGTATTCAGAATAGACTGGAAATGAGTGGAAATTAAGGTTATTGAGGTTAATAATAGCATAGGAGCAGAAAAACCCACAAATTCAGTGATTTTAGCTGTTTTTATGCTTTTTTTCAAAAAAATACAGATCCAAAACACAAAACCCAGAACCCAAAACACGGAAGGGTGGTTTTGGCAAAACCAATCCAGATCCAAAACACGAAGAAAGATCCAGATCCAAAACCAAAACACAAAACACGAAAAGTGGCCGGTGCACACCCCTAATATATACACACAGCCACATATGCACACAGATAGCCACATATACTGTATACACAGCCACATATATACACACAGCCACATACGCACACAGATAGCCACATATATACACACAGCCACATATGCACACAGATGACCACATACTGTAAATACACACAACCACATATATACACACATCCACATATGCACACAGATGAGCACATACTGTATATACACACAGCCACATATGCACACAGATGACCACATACTGTATATAAACACAGCCACATATATACACACTATCGATTCCTGCCTGTCTATACCTTCTAAAATCCTGCCTATACCTTCTAGTATCCTGCCTATACCTT
The DNA here is from genome assembly GCA_031769625.1 of Taudactylus pleione. Lineage (NCBI taxonomy): Eukaryota > Metazoa > Chordata > Amphibia > Anura > Myobatrachidae > Taudactylus > Taudactylus pleione. Next base: position 2,287,409 of record JAUIMM010000024.1, on the reverse strand, counting down.
CTAATAATTGTCGCAATTTAGCGTTATGAGTCACACAAGAAATAAATGCTTTCAGACTTTGAGTGTGGTTCCAAAGCACAAAAAGTTATTATTCAATATAAAAACAGATGGTTACACGCTGTGATCTAAAGACAATTAGCGCAATTGGCATCCAAGTTTAGAGAGCCAACATATACACCCTTACAGAGATAGGAAATACAATACAACAGTTTGGCATGATTCCATTGGTTCTTCTTCCTGGTTCTTCTGTTACAGTATAGTTAATAGGTCAATTCGAATGGACACAAACCAGCCTCCAACAGCCCTTTGTGTCCTTTTTCCCGCTGCATGCTAATCTAAGCTGATAACATTACTGAGTACATTTTAATGTTTTAACTCTCTATAGTCCATAGTTTGCAGACGCATGTTGCGATCTTCTCACCGATGATACCGGAAATCTATTGAGACACAGTGGATCAGGACAACACCAAACACGGTCTGCTTACCATGTACTAAACCTTAGATATCAAATAACCTTTATTTCACAACATTAATAATTACTGAATAAACCTTGAATATTACACTTTGATACTAGGGAACCTTTTATATAAGTGTGCAGTGTTGGGGTTTTGGGAAAAGACGCTAGTTAGCGCTGTGCGACTACGTGTTTGTGGAGTACACCATGGTATGTGTTTTGCAGGGTTAATCATTTTATATGTTTTGGTGACTGTCTGTATTTATATGGCGAGGACTTTTAACTTCTTTGTATTGCATGGGAATCGCACGACGCTAAATAATAGCATCGCCATATGTACTTATAATGGGTGAGATTCACTAAAATGGCGCTGGGTGCCCAGTCGCAAAATGGCAACTCATTGTCATTCGCAAAATGGCATCGCGCAGATTTACTTTTAAACCGATCCTGTCTTAGCCAATTATCCGGCTTCAACAGTCCACCCTTTGATAGCAAACAACATGCTATCATAATATGATTTTAAAATGAATTTAGGCTTACATTATGACATATCATTTAATGTTAATTTATGGGATGGCACAAGGTGGTTCTTAATCCATCAATAATGTGTCACTAGGAGGGGACATAAAACTACCCTTATACGCACACCGCAGATCTTGGAAGATCATGGGAAATATGTGGGGATGCACCAAATCTATAAAGGAAGTCTTGAGGAGGAATAGGGACTTACATTATTTAAGATGTTTTAAAATAAAATTTTAATAACACATTTTTATGCATGTCTAAATCTTATACATCATATGATGGTACCTTCTAGTTCAGAGTTGTAATGCAGTCCTACATTTACCTCAGTATTCATATTGTTACTACTGACCACCATCATAATTTCATTCCTTTGATTCACCTTATCTTTACATTTTCCACATTTCAACACAGTAGGAACACACCTGACACATAAGCCAATTACTATGATGACAGCCAGTATGAGGATCAGAAGTTTACCTATGCTCGCAATCATTTCCTGGACCCACTCTCCTAGGCCTGAGAACCATTTCACTGGGTTCAACCATGAAACCCATTCTTCTACCTTCTCTTCTACTTCAGCCACTGAAGCATTATGGTTCTTTCGAAATTCCCATTTCAGCTGCAGAATTTCATCCATCTTCCGGTCTATCACCTCCTTGGGATCGCTGGTATAGTTTGTAATGTAAGTGCAACACTTTACTCCAAATTGGGTGCCCAAAGTTACGCAATACCCTCCAGTGACAGCTGTTAAATAATTCAACACTAGTCTATGTTGCACGAGTTCTTTCTTGTAAGCTTGCAACTCCCTACCTGTATACCTGAATGTGTCATCATACAACTCGGTGATATTATCTATTAATTTAGCAAGATCCTGGATATATCTAAAATTTAGTGTACCCCGAGCGATCCTGCTGGGATCCAGTGCTACCAAAACTTGAAAGCCAGTTGTCTCACTAATTAACTGTGTGGCTTTATGCACGTCACCCGGTATCATATTTCTTTTGTCTCTGTGTTCATACTGTGTGTGAAGATATGGTGATGGTGTGTCTTTATGAATACCAAGCATTTCACCATGTGTAAGGGTCATAACTTCTGGAACTACTCTTCCCAAATAACACAAACCCTCGGAACTCGGAGAGAGACACTTATACGCTTTCCTTCCACATATAAAATATACATCATCGGGGAGAACATAAGGAATAGAATGCATCATAATCATCCAACACATTTCCCTAACAAATGATCCTATCTCAAGTTCTCCCATCTGGCTAATACATGTTTCTGGTTGTATAACTCTGGCAAGGCACCCTTCTGATACTCTGCCAACCATTTCTTTGGTGTTACTCAGTGTATATTTATACCGGAAGTGTCTTCCACCTGACCTAATTGTGCGTAACAGTTCATAATTCATAGGCTCACGGTCAGCTCTTTGTGAGAAGGTCATTGTCTGGTTAAACCTAGTCACCTCCCAACTTCTTGGTTCATTGGAGTTGGTGATGTTTAAACATAAGTGTTTTATCTGCCTGGTGGAGTTTAAAATGGGGTGGTTTGGTATTAAGAAATTTTCCATCCTGTGTCTTCCCTTTTTGCAATATTAAAATTTCAGAGATATTTAATGGGAATGGCACTAATCCTACATTATGCTGTCCTTGGGGCACATGAGAGCACACACAAGAATCAGTTTGGTTCAAAAGTTTGCCCACCATGGTGTGATAATCCTCTAAAGGATACCCACCCCAATACTGGCTATACTTTGGTTGGCACTGTTGGATGCATCTCTCGTCGACTACGGACCCACAGAACTCACACATACAATAATCCTAAAATGATAAACCTTCACACTGTCTCTGAGTATCCAGAATAGCAGATCTCTTAACAATTACTGTACTAAGATTGGTCAGACACTCCCCTGATTGGCATAGCACTCCGCCTCTCAACTCCACTCCATCAGTACTGCCATTAGCTCCCATCTCCTCTATCGCTCCCCGTCACAGAAACCAGAAATCCCCAAACAAACCAGGTTGATGGAAACTCTGGAAGAGAATACAAAAATGAACACAGCAGACCAGTCCATTGCTATAGCAAGGATTTACAAATTTCTATAGTTCAGATATCTCACTGCAACCTTTTAACCCTCTTGGAACAAGCTTGCGATCGACAGGTCCACGTTATCTGCCTCGTCTCCGCCTTGTATCTCCACCGGTTGGTTGACGTTCTTACAGTGAGTGGAATGGACCCAGGTATCTCTCTATGCCACCTTCTATGAGGTTGTACTAGTCAACAACACCTGATATGGACCTTTCCACCGATCAGTCAAACAACCTGAATGCAAGAAATTTCTGATCATAACATATTCTCCAGGTTCAACATCATGACAGTTTGTGTCAGGCATATCATGTGACAACAATTTCAGTTTCTGCTGTTGCTGTTTTAACTGTTTACTCATTGTTATAAGATACCTTTCAAATCTTCCTGCGGACTTATAATCAAATGAGGTTGTCTACCAAACAGTATTTCAAAGGGGGACGATTAAGAGGAAGCCTAGGAGTTTTCCTAATACTATGAAGGACAAGTGGTAGTGCTTCTGGCTAACCTAGTCCAGTTTCCGACATGATTTTACTTAAGTTGTTTTTAATAGTGCCGTTCATCCTCTCCACCTTGGCACTGTCTTGCGGTCGGTAGGGGGTATGAAGTCGACTATTAATACCCATCAGTTTACACATATTTTGGAAAATATCACCTGTGAAATGAGTACCCCTATCACTTTCACAGGAAAGATGGGACTGTTGGCTACACTTGCTGTACGGACTAAAATTCCCTGCTGTAATAATCGCTCGATTATGGGATAAACCCCTAATTCTACCTCCTGTTTTAATGGGTACTGGGGAATTTTTGGAGCTTGCCTACCGCTTTTTAGATTTACCATTACGGGAGTTACATTTGCCATTAATCCAGTGTCCTGTCCATCCTTGGTCCAAAGTGAATCTGGGATTTGGGATAACATTTGATCTGCCTGAGATGGATTTTTACCTGAACCAGTAGAGTAATACATTATCCTTTGGGGAGTGTCCAATATATCCCTCACCTCATCTCTCTCTGGAATATCTAGAAAGATACCATCAGGGGTACAATATATGACACATCCCATCTTACATAACAAATCCCTTCCCAGTAGGTTAGTAGGAGCTGCTGCTGCCAGGAGGAAAGAATGCCTGGTATGCAATGCCCCAATAGTGACCTCTGTGGATTTAATTAAAGGATAATGTTGTACTTTACCCGTTACACCCATTGCTGGTACTGTCTCGCTGGTTACCTGTAAATTAGCTGGAGTTTTTATCACTGATCTGGTCGCCCCTGTGTCTACAAGAAAAGGATATTTAGTACCAGCTACATCAACCATCATTACTGGTTCTTCCCTAGTACTTCCCGTTAACCTGACTATCTGTAGACTACAGGTATGACCTGACCCCTAGCGATGACTCTCACTCTCCAATACAGCATTTAAGGCCACAATTGGAGCTGGTGACTGTTGTGGATTTCCTGTACTCAGGGTATATCCCTTATCAGGATATCCAAGTACTCCCTGGTTAGGGGGTCCTACCTTCTTCACCTTACAGTTCCTACTTACATGTCCCACTTGGTTGCAGTTAAAGCACCTTCATGAGTGGGGTGGGTGAAAGGGTTGCTGTGTGGGTTGAGCAGTAGGAAAAGATTGTCGGTGTGGATAAGGATGTTGAGGGTAACATGGTGGTTGTGGATAGTATGGGTTTTGAGGTTGTGTGTGATAAGTGGGGTAGGGCTGTGTTTGTGGTGGTGCAGGATTGGTGAAGACGTGTAGCTGTGCAGGTGCATGTGTGTCTGGTGGCTGTGATGTTACAGTCATTCCTTCTAGAGCTTGAATACTAACAGCCATTAGCTTCTTGCTCTGGGTCTCTCTCCAGGTGCATGTGTGTCTGGTGGCTGTGATGTTACAGTCATTCCTTCTAGAGCTTGAATACTAACAGCCATTAGCTTCTTGCTCTGGGTCTCTCTCTTTTTTGAGGATGTTTTTATCATGTTCAATAGCGGATTCTATGAGGTTGTCTACAGTAAGTCCTCTCCAGCCAGGTAGTGAGGTCTGAACTCGGGTCTTTAGGTTCTCTTTTAGACCATCCATGAGTACAGTGATGATCATTCCCCTGTGACGAGTGCTATCTTTAATATCCTCTAACCGAGTGTACTAGGTGACAATAATCTTCTGCAGATTCACTTTCTATTTGTTTTATGGTGAAAATTTTACTCCAGTTAACTACTACTGGAAAATATACACCCAATTGAGTTATTATGCGGGTAATGTTACCATGGTTACCCTCGTCTGTTACGGGACCATCCCCATCCAATACGCAATCCGTGATAAACTTTTTCACATCGGTATTGTGTGGAAGACAAGCCCTTAACACCACTCGCCAATCCTTATTGGTTGGCTCATGAGTACTACCCAAATTTTTCAAAAATCTTTGGCATTTGGGTAATTCCTTTTTAGGATCAGGGAAATCATTCATTATGGAATTTAGCTCTGCCCTTGTCCAAGGACAATGCATTGCTACCTCCCCTGTGGGCACTACACCGTTCGCATCCGTGTTCCCATTCGGAACAGTTATTGTCTGGATGGGATGCAGACCGGCCGCACTGCTACTTTTGACCTTGTTACCTGGCTGGGGATTGAGTCTATTACTGTTACGTATAGGGTTAACAAATTCCTCTACGGGTGCAGAGGATGTTAACACTTCCTGTACTATCACTGATGAAGATGGCGGCACCACTTGTGCTTGTTGTGATGGAGCATCTAACATGTGTACAGCATGGGAAATGGCAGACATAACAACAGGTTCATCATCCGCATCATAAACATTTTCTTTGTGATTACTCAAGAGAGGGTACAAGTTACTTGTTAAATTTTTATGGGTTTTTACAACAACTGTACCTGCACCCCCATCCGCATAGGGCGGTGGTGGTGCGCATGAACCACTGACAATACCTTCCACAATGCTACCTTGCTGCACGTGCGCGTTATCTCGCGGCGCGCACGCACTGCAGTTCAGCGCTGCGTGTGTACTCTCCAGTAACGTGCTCGCGACGCTAGTTTGCGTCGCGAGCACACCTTTAAGCCACGCATCCCCCTCACGCTGCCATAATTTTAAACACTCGTTGTATTTTACCTTTTTCATTCGAGAGCGCACCATACAGATGCTATCTCGGACTTTGTTCAATACCTCCTTATCAAAGCTGCCAATTCTGGGGAATGGTCTAACACTCTTCATCGTCATTTTAAACCATACATCACAGTACTTAATCGCATAAGCACCGTACTTAGTATGCATAATATGCCGCGCCGACCCAAGCGGCGCTTCCAACAGCAGCACATCATCTAACATCTCTACCGTTTGCTTGGCTCCCATTCTGGGAGAACCCTAAGCTTTTCAACAGAGATTTTAACTGGTGAAAGACAGTCAAGATACTTTCACTTACCTGCGGACGATATTAACAGGATGCGCCCACACACCTATGGAAGAATAACCAGGCTGCTTCCACGCACCTAATCCCTTTTTGACTACCTTTCAACTGCTAGCATGTAGGTATTCCAATAACACCTACCCTTTTCAGTGATTTCGTCCACCCTAACTGAATACTGTAATCACACTGAGAGCCGAAACTACAACAAAGACAACTACACCTGCTTATGTGTATAGACTGCGGTATCTACTACCGAGCCACAAGGCCCACACCAGGCACCTAGCACTTAAGGGTCCTACGATACCCTTAACTAGGGAACATGTTACCCCTACCAACAAATACTCACTGTTACACACCCTTTTCCTGTGCAGAAAAATACACGTTTTCCCAGACTATGGCAACACTGAACAAGGTATTTACAACAATGCTATCTATCAATATCACCGTGCACTCTCAACGGCTTTGTTTAAAACACGTGGCAGCAATACAGGAAATACGTATACGCTATTGTGCGACTAGTCGCATACACAATAATGCGACTACTACACAGTATGTATTATTACCCTTACGCTATTGTGCGACTTTCCCTTTTAAACATAAAAAAAATCTATCAAAAAAGGAAAACAAACTTTTTCCTTCCTTGTCCCTGGATTCTTAATCAGCGCTCCTTACAATAACAGGTAGCGGACTCTCAGCAACAAAGTGGTAGCAGATTTTCGAAGGCACAATGTGTTCTCCTGCTATGGTGCCTCTACCCTTTTGCTGAGAGATTGCTGACCAAGTGTTATCAAGTGACTGGTAGTGTGATTCACACTGCGAGCCCCCAACTATCGATTCCTGCCTGTCTATACCTTCGAAAATCCTGCCTATACCTTCTAGTATCCTGCCTATACCTTCTAATAATTGTCGCAATTTAGCGTTATGAGTCCCACAAGAAATAAATGCTTTCAGACTTTGAGTGTGGTTCCAAAGTACAAAAAGTTATAATTCAATATAAAAACAGATGGTTACACGCTGTGCTCTAAAGACAATTAGCGCAACTGGCATCCAAGTTTAGAGAGCCCACATATATACCCTTACAGAGATAGGCAATACAATAGAACAGTTTGGCATGATTCCATTGGCTCTTCTTCCTGGTTCTTCTGTTACAGTATAGTTCATAGGTCAATTCGAATGGACACAAACCAGCCTCCAACAGCCCTTTGTGTCCTTTTTCCCGCTGCATGCTAATCTAAGCTGATAACATTACAGAGTACATTTTAATGTTTTAACTCTCTATAGTCCATAGTTTGCAGATGCATGTTGCGATCTTCTCACCGATGATACTGGAAATCTATTGAGACACAGTGGATCAGTACAACACCAAACACGGTCTGCTTACCATGTACTAAACCATAGATATCAAATAACATTTATTTCACAACATTAATAATTACTGAATAAACCTTGAATATTACACTTTAATGCTAGGGAACCTTTTATGCAAGTGTGCAGTGTGTAAGTATTGGGGTTTTGGGAAAAGACGATAGTTAGCGCTGTGCGACTACCTATTCGTGGAGTACACCATGGTACGTGTTTTGCAGGGTTAATCATTTTATATGTTTTGGTTACTGTCTGTATTTATATGGTGAGGACTTTTAACTTCTTTCTATTGCGTGGGAATCGCAAGATGCTAAATAATAGCATCACCGTATGTACTTATAATGGGCGAGATTCACTAAAATGGCGCTGGGCGGCCAGTCGCAAAATGGCGTCGCGCAGATTTAATTTTAAACCAATCCTGTCTCAGCCAATTATCCGGCTTCGCCAACACAGCCACATATGCACACAGATGACCACATACTGTATATACACACAGCCACATATGCACTTACAGCCACATATATACACACAGCCACATATATACACACAGCCACATATGCACACAGATAGCCACGTATATACACACAGCCACATATATACATACAGCCACATATGCACACAGATAACCACATACTGTATATACTCATAGCCACATACAGTATGCACACAGATGACCACATACTGTATATACACACAGCCACATATGCACACAGATAGCCACATATATACACACAGCCACATATGCACATAGATTACCACATATACAGTATACACACAGCCACTTTACTACTTCCACAGCCTGCACTCTGCCTGTCTCCACCCCAGCACTCTCCCCAGTCAGATAGCCACATATATATACACAGCCACATATGCACACAGATATCCACATATATACACACAGCTACATATGCATACAGATAACCACATAGCCACATATGCACACAGATAACCACATATACAGTGTGGTTATACACGCAGCCACTTTACTACTTCCACAGCCTGCACTCTGCCTGTCTCCCCAATCAGTCCCCTCTTTCAGTCTCACTAGTAGCTTGATCCCCACAGCTCCTGGACCTCACCTATAACAGAGAGGAAGAAAGGGGGGGTTGGTGTATTCGGATTGCGGGACTCGGGAGCTGAGCATGCTATCCTGATGGGAGCTGGTCCTCGGGAAAATTGCCTCCACACCTTAACTCTTGCACACAGACAGGGGACACCTGCTACTGTACTAAGTCACACTCTAGTGCCCGGATCTCCCCCTAATGCCTGCAGCAGCGTGACATGACCAGCTGCTGGATGCTACGGGAACGCGGAGCATGTGCTGCTCTGAATTCTATGGGGGGCGATCGCCACAATCACCCCCTCCCCCTGGATCCGCCAATTCACACACTTGGACTCCAGACAGCCCCCACCCACACGTAGACTGCAGACAGCCCTCTCCCCCACACAAACCTAGACTACAGAATGATACCCTGCTACACACACCTGTACTGCAGACTGCTGCCCTACAGCCCCCCGCACACACATCTGGATTGCAGACTGCTGCCCTCCAGCCCCCTCACACACGCCTGGACTGCAGACTGCTGCCCTCCAGCCCCCACACACACACTTGGACTGCAGACATCCCCCACTACACACACCTGGACTACAGACTGCTACCCTCCAGACCCCCCCACACACACACCTGGATTGCAGACTGCTACCCTCCAGCCCCCACACACACACCTGCACTGCAGACTGCTGCTCTCCACCTCCCATATGCACACTTGGACTGCAGACTGCTACCCACCCCACACACACATACTTGGGCTGACAGCGGCGGGTGCAGTGTTATTTGCATGTCCAAAATGACTATATGTATTGTGACACAGTCAGGATAGTGGTCCCTCTCCTGGGGTAGATGGACTCCCTCTTTACACATACAGCAGCTGGAGAAACAGGACACAGTTCTGGGGTTCTCGTGCAAGCTGGTCGGAGACAGTCTTTATTGTACCAGACACAAACAAAACAAAACAAACATAATCCTAGCCCGTCTGGGCTCTGACTAGACAGTAGGTTCTCTCACAATCAGAACATCACGTCCACAGTACTTACAGATTTGTATCAAACAGTGTCTCAGAGCAAGCTAGCATGTGGGCCTGCTCTCCCAGGTGTGAGACACTCAGCCACAACTAAACCCAGCTTATATCAACCATTTCCAGGTGCAAGCCCTAATGAGCCTGCTACCAGGAGTGGCCTGTGGACGGAGCCCTACCTCTCCTCACATCCACACCCCCAGGACCCATTCCGGCTTTTCACCAAAGCCGACATTTCTAGTCTGTTTTCTCAAACAGACATCTCCTGGGAGTTTCAAAACACATAGGACAGGAATCTGGGACACACATAGAAGCCATTCCAAACTTTTCCAGTGCTTCTATCACAGTATGTAAATGGATTAAGCCTGTTATTAATATACATTTTTAGTGATCACAGTTTCTAGGGCACCCTGCTTTTCAAATGTAAGACAAACTTTGTCAGTTTATTCCCAGGTGCTTATTAAATGATATGCCTGGGTGTGGTTCTGTATCTTTAAGCCAGGACCCATACTCCTGGAACAAGCATAATTTGTATTTAAAACCTGTGTTAGCTGAAGCCAAATGTGGTAGAGCAATGCTCATATTTTTGAGAGTCAAGCAGCCCATACACGGTGCAATAAATAAGCCGATCCGAAGGATTGGTAAAATTTGGCTGCTATATCGCAACTTGAATGGGCATGATGTCAGACCAAGCGCGCACTCTTAGGGTCGTACATCGCACCCCCAGATTTTACTGCAGGTTGAGCTGATCTGCGATCCCATGCAGTGTTATGCGAGTGGGGGAGGTGGGAGGCGGCATATCGGGTGGTCGGCCACCCGATTGCACCATATGTGGGGACCGCCCGATATGTCGGACGTCGGATCCCTTGTCGCGTCGCACGGTGCCTATCGCACCATGTATGGGCCATTTCAGTGTAGGTACTGGCCAGATGGGAAGATCTTGACGTGGTTGGCCAGCTGGACAAATGATTGCAATATTTTGGAACTAACATTCCCTGTAGTTAAAGGAATTACAGTTTGAAAAGTAAGTTAGTGCCGAGTTTGTATGATTTTTTAATGTAAATGGTGTGGTCACATACCAAGGGCACCCCAGATGGTTGAGTGCCGTGGATTAAGCCTGTTTTTTTATATACAGTCAGGTCCATAAATATTGGGACATTGATAGAATTTTCATATTTTGGCCTCTATTCACCACCACAATGGCTTTGAAATGAAACAAACAAGATGTGCTTTAACTGCAGACTTTCAGATTTAATTTGAGGGTAATTACATCCAAATCAGGATAACGGTGTAGGAATTACAACGGTTTCTATATGTGCCTCCCACTTTTTAAGGGGCCAAAAGTAATGGGACTATCAACTCAAAAGCTATTTCATGGACAGGTGTGGGCTATTCCCTCGTTATTTCATTATCAATTAAGCAGGTAAAAGGTCTAAAGTTGATCCTAGGTGTGACATTTGCATTTGGAAACAGTTGCTGTCGACTCTTAATATGAGATCCAAAGAGCTGTCACTATCAGTGAAGCAAGCCATCATTAGGCTGAAAAATCAATACAAACACATCAGAGAGATAGCAAAAACATTAGGTGTGGCCAAATCAACTGTTTGGAACATTCTTAAAAAGAAAGAACGCACCGGAGAGCTAGGAAAGACACCAAAAGACCCGGAAGACCACGGAAAACAACTGTGGTGAAGAAAAACCCCTTCACAACAGTTGGCCAAATCAAGAACACTCTCCAGGAGGTAGGTGTATATGTGTCAAAGTCAACAATCAAGAGAAGACTTCACAAGAGTGAATATAGAGGGTTCACCACAAGATGTAAACCATTGGTGAGCCACAAAAACAGGAAGACCAGATTAGAGTTTGCCAAACAACATCTAAAAAAGCCATTACAGTTCTGGAACAACATCCTATGGACAAATGACACAAAGATCAACTTGTACCAGAGTGATGGGAAGAGAAGAGTATGGAGAAGGAAAGGAACTGCTCATGATCCAAAACATACCACCTCATCAGTGAAGCATGGTGGTGGTAGTGTCATGGTGTGGGCATGTATGGCTGCCAATGGAACTGGTTCCCTTGTATTTATTGATGATGTGACTGCTGACAAAAGCAGCATAATTAATTCTGAAGTGTTTCAGGCAATATTATATGCTCATATTCAGTCAAATGCTTCAGAACTCATTGGACGGTGCTTCACAGTGCAGATGGACAATGACCCGATGCATATTGCAAAAGCAACCAAAGAGTTTTTTAAGGCTAAAAAGTGGAATGTTATACAATGGCCAAGTCAGTCTCCTGACCTGAATCCGATTGAGCATGCATTTCACTTGATCAAGACAAAACTGAAGGGAAAATGCCCCAAGAACAAGCAGGAACTGAAGACGTTTGCAGTAGAGGCCTGGCAGAGCATCACCAGGGATGAAACCCAGTGTCTGGTGATGTCTATGCGTTCCAGACTTCAGGCTGTAATTGCCTGCAAAGGTTTTGCAACAAAGTATTAAAAAGTGAAAGTTAGATTTAGGATTGTTTAGTTTGTCCCATTACTTTTGGCCCCTTAAAAAGTGGGAGGCACATATAGAAACTGTTGTAATTCCTACACCGTTAACCTGATTTGGATGTAATTACACTCAAATTAAATCTGAAAGTCTGCAGTTAAAGCACATCTTGTTTGTTTCATTTCAAAGCCATTGTGGTGGTGAATAGAGGCCAAAATATGAAAATTCTGTCAATGTCCCAATATTTATGGACCTGACTGTATATATATATATATATATATATATATATATATATATATATATATAGTAATCGGGATCTTTAAACTCTCAGATCACTGACTAAATAAAAATGAGACTAAATTATTATCGAACGGTCTTTCGTTTGCACCAAATAAATGCCCTAATGGTTTTGAACTTTTTGTGGACTCTAATAGGTTCATTAGGTCCTTAACTTTGAAAAGACATTTTTTAAAGAATGATGTTAAATTAGAAGGTGTCCAAGTAAATAAAGCAGGGAATCGCACAGGTATAAAAGCTAAATCTAATTATTATCCCACTGAGATGAGGGGAAGCTTTATAGATACTTTTTCTAATCTAATAAAGAAAGACTTTGATACTTTGTGTGAGAATGAGGGAAAGAGACAATTTAGAAAAAGATGAAAAAAAAATGGCCATTAAGAACTTGGAAAGGAATAAAGAAATAATTATAAAGATGGTCGACAAAGGTGGTGGAGTTGTGGTGAAATAAGAAAGGTTATTTAGAAGACGTGCATCGACTTTTAGATGATGGAAATACCTATGAGAAATTAGATAAGGACCCTAGAGATCGAATAGTGGAAGAAATTAAAAGGCTTCTGAATGAGGGATTACAAAAGATGTGTATTAACAAAGAAGAATATGACTATATGCTGAATTATGTCCCAGGGTGGCTATTTTTTTGTAATTTACCCAAAATCCATACGAGGTTAGAGAAGCCCCCTGGATGCCCCATAATCTCGGGAATAAATTCTGCAACATCTAACTCTACTCATGTTTTAAAACTATTGAAATCTTTTGAATGGAGTGATGATTTATGTTGGTATACCATAGACGTTGAAGCGTTGTACTCAAGCATCCCCCATGAATTAGGTCTGAAAGCAGTGAAAATTTATTTAGATAATGACGTAAGCCTAAATGAAGACCTAAGAGAATTAATTTTAAATTGCATTAACTATATTTTTCAATTTCAGGGACAATTTTATAACCAACGGTGCAGAACGGCGATGGGATGCCGTACGCAGAGTTTCACAAACTTATATTTGGGGCTATGTAAATTGAATGTAATTGAGAGTGATAATGCATTTATCAAACATATTAAATTTTTTAAGTGTTATTGTTACGAATTTCGGGGATCCAACACCCAGAAATCCCTGTGGGAGAGAGAAACAGACAGTTGTGAATGCCACACAACACACGGCTAACCACCGGAAGAAACGGCTGAGTAAGTGAGCGGAGCAGCTTGAGGCCGATGTACCGCCTACTGAGCCGATGTTGTGGCTGAGGCCGATGTCGCGGCTGTGGCCGATGTTGCGGCTCGTGAGTCGATGGTGCGGCAGGTTGTCGGGGATTTGGCTAAGAAGCTGAGTGCAGATGTAAGCGCCTACTGAGCCGATGTTGTGACTTGTGAGTCGATGATGCGGAAAGTTGCCGGAGATTTGGCTGAGTAACTGAGTGAAGCGGCTTGAGGCCGATGTAGCAGATACTGAGCCGATGATGCGACTCGTGAGTCGATGGTGCGGCAAGTTGCCGGAGATTTAGCTGAGTAGCTGAGTGGAGCGGCTTGAGGCCAATGTAGCGGCTACTAAGCCGATGGTGCGACTCATGAGTCGATGGTGCGGCAAGTTGCTGGAGATTTGACTGAGTAGCTGAGTGGAGTGGCTTGAGGCCAATGTAGTGGCTACTGAGCCGATGATGCAGGCTGTGGGTAATGGCTGCTGGAATGGCTTGGAAGCCATGAGTGCAGGCTGTGGAAGAACGGCTGCTGGAATAGCTTGGAAGCCGGGAGTGCAGGCTGTGGAAGAACGGCTGCTGGAATGGCTTGGAAGCCGAGAGTGCAGGTTGTGGAAGAAGGGCTGCTGGAGTCCGGGAAGCAGTCCACAGTGAAATAGCTGGGAGGCTGGAGAATAACTGACCGTGCAGCAGAGCCGAGCGCTGAAATAAACACTATAGCCGGCGAGGCAGCAAAAGTCCAGTGTGTTTAAATAGAGGAAGGACTCATCAGGTGATATGGGAGGAACCCAGGCCAGGTCTCAGACATCCAGATCTCCTGGGGGCAGGTCCAGTGGGAACAGGATCAGGAGCAGGAGAATCATGAGCCATGTACAAGTCCTGGACTGGACTTGTAACAGTACCCCCCCCCCTTGACGCTGGGTTGAAGAACTCCTACAGCCTGGTTTAAATGGGAAATCCCGGAAGAACGCCTTCTTCAGCCTGGGAGCATGTAAGGCATCTTCTGCCACTCATGACCGCTCTTCAGGTCCATAACCCTTCCAGTGCACCAGAAAGTGGAGGTGACACCTAGAAACTCTACAATCCAGGATTCTTTCAACAATGAATTCTTGTTGGCCTCCACTGGTCCGGGTCTGGATACCCGAGGACTCCCAAACTTGACAGAGGTGGAAACAGCCTGAGAAGGGAGCAGTGGAAGGAGTTGTTAATCCTGAGGGAAGCTGGTAAATGAAGTCTGAAAGTCACCGGGCTGACCTGTGTGATGATCCGAAAAGGACCAATGAACTTGGGGCCGAGCTTCTTAGTGGGTTGACAAAGTCTGATGTCCCTGGTAGAAAACCAGACCTCTCTGAAAGGTACATGGTCTTCTCCGTTTGTCCACGATCCTCTTGGCCCGGGCTGAGGCTTTGATCAAATTTGCATGGACCTTACACCAAATGTGCCGAAATTTGGAGACCACAGGAGGGTCCATGGATGAAGAGAAGCTGACATCAAACAAATTAGCCCTAGGGTGTTGACCCATAACGCAGAAGAATGGTGACACCGCAGAAGCAGAATGGCAGGAGTTGTTATAGCCAAATTCAGCTAAAGGCAAATGTGACACCCAGTCATTCTGGCACTTGGAGATGTGGCACCGCAGATATTGCTCTAGGGTCTGATTGGCTCTCTCTGTTGCCCGTTGGACTGTGGGTGATATCCAGATGACAGGCTAAGATGTATCCCCAGGGCAGAACAGAAATGTTTCCAGAAAACTGCAATGAATTGCGACCCTCGGTCGGAAACCACATCGACTGCTAACCCGTGCAATCAGAAGACATGTTGTATGAACAAGCTCACCAGTTCTTTAGCAGATGGAAGCTTTGGCAGCGGTATACAATGGACCATCTTGCTGAACCTGTCCACCACTGTCCAAATCACAGAACAACCTGCCAAAACGGGAAGATCCACAATAAAGTCCATGGCAATGTGGGACCATGGCCTTTTGGGACCAGATAGTGGCAGCAGGAAGCCCAGAGGAGCGGTGCGAGGAGTCTTATTACAGGCACAGGTCTCACAAGCGAGGACAAATTCATGGGTATCGGCAGGAAGGGTAAGCCACCACACGGACTGGGACAGTAATTCTGTGGTCTTGAGGATACCCGGGTGTCCAAAGGCTCGTCGGGCATGAAAGAATGGCAGGAGTTGTTATAGCCAAATTCAGCTAAAGGCAAATGTGACACCCAGTCATTCTGGCACTTGGAGATGTGGCACCGCAGATATTGCTCTAGGGTCTGATTGGCTCTCTCTGTTGCCCGTTGGACTGTGGGTGATATCCAGATGACAGGCTAAGATGTATCCCCAGGGCAGAACAGAAATGTTTCCAGAAAACTGCAATGAATTGCGACCCTCGGTCGGAAACCACATCGACTGCTAACCCGTACAATCAGAAGACATGTTGTATGAACAAGCTCACCAGTTCTTTAGCAGATGGAAGCTTTGGCAGCGGTATACAATGGACCATCTTGCTGAACCTGTCCACCACTGTCCAAATCACAGAACAACCTGCCAAAACGGGAAGATCCACAATAAAGTCCATGGCAATGTGGGACCATGGCCTTTTGGGACCAGATAGTGGCAGCAGGAAGCCCAGAGGAGCGGTGCGAGGAGTCTTATTACAGGCACAGGTCTCACAAGCGAGGACAAATTCATGGGTATCGGCAGGAAGGGTAAGCCACCACACGGACTGGGACAGTAATTCTGTGGTCTTGAGGATACCCGGGTGTCCAAAGGCTCGTCGGGCATGAAAGTCCAGAAGAACCTGTCACCTGAGTCTCTCGGGCACAAAGAGCAGGTATGGAGGTTTGTCAGCAGGTGATTCAATTTGATGAGCACGGATGATTTCTGCTAAACCTCGGGTAAGTGCCAAGTGAAGACAGGGGTTGGGCACAATAGGTTCAAAACCCTCATCCTGCTGTATGGGGGAGAAACTCCTGGAGAGAGCATCCACTTTAACATTTTTAGACCCAGGTCTAAAGGAGATGGTATGGTTAAAACGAGTGAAGAATAGTGCCCAACGAGCTTGTCTGGCATTAAGTCTCTTGGCTGCCCCGATGTACGCCAGATTCTTGTGATCAGGGAAGACGGAGCTCTGGTGCTTAGCCCCCTCCAGCCAATGTCTCCAATCTTCAAAGGCCCACTTGATGGCCAATAGTTCACGGTTCCCCATGTCGTAGTTTCTCTCAGCCGAGGAGAATTTTCGTGAGAAGAATGTGCACGGATGGATCTTGCCATCACCGGGATCCTTCTGGGACAAAACTGCTCCTGTTCCGACCTCAGAAGCATCTACCTCAACCAAGAATGGGAGGTCCGGATCTGGATGACGAAGTACTGGAGCACTGATGAAAGTATTCTTAAGGTCTACAAAAGAGCGTGCTGCTTTGTCCGATCAGTGAGTGGTGTCCGCACCTTTCTTAGTGAGCTCAACGATGGGAGCCACAATGGCGGAGAAGGACCCAATGAATCTCCTGTAATAATTGCAAAGCCGCTGAAAAGCTGAATGGCCTTCAATGTGGTTGGCTGGACCCAGTCTAGGATGGCCTTAACCTTCTCTGGTTCCATAACAAACCCGTGGGGGAAATAACATACCCAAGAAATGTGACTTGTTGCACGTGGAATTCACACTTCTCGGCCTTGGCAAACAGAAGGTTCTCTCTAAGTTTCTGGAGTACCTGTTTGATGTGGTTCTGATGTTCACTCATGGATGATGAGAAGATGAGGATGTCGTCTAGATATACCATGACAAACTTACCCAGAAAATCCCGGAGGACATCGTTGATGAAATCCTGGAAGACTGCGGGAGCATTTGCCAAGCCGAATGGGGTAGCAGCTGATACAGTCCCTAGAACCTGTGCTTGTGCGTATGAGTCGGTGCTTATGTGCGAGTCCTGACACGCACCAGATTCATTGCGTATGCGCAACGTGTCACAACCCTGTCTAGTTTTCACCTTTTGCCTGTAGACTTACCCCTGCCAACTGTCTCATGGATCTGTGTGTGTAATCTGCCTGGAAGATATGCCCTGATCATGCTGGCTGCAGCACATCTCTGTGTGCATTCCTTTCCACAGTGATTATTCACCTGGACCCTCCTCTGTCTGTGAACTCTGCTAGCCTTGATTGGAATCGCAGGTGTAGTTCTGACCCTCAGTACTGCAGAGATGATTGCTCTCTCTCCATGTTGTGCCCTCCACCACTCAGAGTGCTACTACCAGACCACCTGTCCGTATCCACCAATTCCTGCCAGACCCAGGGTATAAACAGCCTCCTCAGATAGCATTCTGGGCTTGAACATCTCGTTACTTCCCGTGGTGTATAGTTCGTGCTGTATCTGTCTGCAAGTGCATCCTGAAATCCTGCTGGTTCCTAGACCAGTTCATCCGGTATACTGCTAACAGCTATACCTGGTGCATCCTGCAATCCTGCTGGTTCCTAGAGACTAGTTCATCTGGAAATCCTGCTTACAGTAATACCTGGTAATCCAGAAATCATGCTTACAGCAATACCTGGCAAATCCAGAAGTCCTGCTTACAGCAATACCTGGCAAATCCAGAAATCCTGCTTACAGCAATACCTGGCAAATCCAGAAGTCCTGCTTACAGCAATATCTGGAGATTCCAGAAATCCTGCTAGTTCCCAGGCTAGTACAACTCGTGTGTTTCAGCATCAGCTATAAGTGAGTTCCTGCACCTCTGACCTTAGTCTTGTGCTCCACTGCCTGCCCTACTCCTGGTTGGTCCCTGGCTCCCTGCAAACCTGCACTGTGTTACTCTGCCTTGCTTCCTGCTGTGGATCAACTCCTGCTCCCTCTACCTACCCAGTCCTCCCTGAACCTTAAATTCCCAAATCTACCTATTCCTTCCTGAACCTGTTATTCCCAATTACCCAATCCAGCCTTTGTCATAGCATTTCCGGATTACCCTGTTTAGCCCTCGTCTCAGCATTACCTGATTTCCCTTCAGCCATTGTCACATTATTCCAGTCCAGAGACAAGTTCCGAGCCCGTTCCGGTTCCAGCCCAGATTCTGTCCGTTCCGGTCCCAATCTGGATTCTGTTCAATTTCCGTCACTCCAGTCAGGAGTTCAAGCCCAAGTTCTTCAGTTCAATCCACGTCACTCCAGTCCTGAGTCAAAGCCCAAGTTCTTCAGTTCAATCCACGTCACTACAGTCCGGAGTCAAAGCCCTAGTTCTTCAGTTCAATCCATGTCACTCCAGTATGGAGTCAAATCCCAAGTTCTTCAGTTCACCAGTTCAACTCAGCAAGTCTTCCTGCCGGTCCCAGTCCGGTTCCTCTGAGTTTTCTACTGGTTCCAAGTTCCTGTCATTTATCATCAAAGGCAGTTCTCACTGCCACATAAGTCTTGCAATAGAGCTATCTACCTCATCTGTGATTCCTGTCATGCCACTCTCTGCTGAATCCAGTTCCTCACCGGACAAGGTAACTCTCAGACACCAAACGTGACACAATGGACCTGGCAGGCATCGAGACAAAGACACTGCAGTCCATAAAGGGCAGCTCCCCTCCTTAAGGAAGGTACGAGGCACCACTGGATGTGACTAAACAACGATTTATTATTTATTTATTAACAGTTTTTTATATAGCGCAGCATACTCCGTTGTGCTTTACAGTTGACATATAAATAGAACAAAACTGGGTAATAACAGACAGATACAGTATATATATATATATATATATATATATATATATATACATATATATATGTTTTGTATGTGTACATACAGTTGTGATAGGATCATTGGTAAAGTGGTCTGTGGCAGGTACATTTGTCCCAGATTCCTGTCTTTTGTGTTTTAAACCCCCAGGAGAAAGTCTGCAGTGTAGCAGGCTTGAGTTTCGGCTTTTTGAAAAGCCGGTTTGGGACCTGGGGGTTGTGGGTGAGAGGAGAGGGAGGGCTCCACCCACGGCCACTCTAGGATTTGGTTCTCGCAGCCTGGTAACAGGCTTGTTAGTTTTCCACCTGAGAGTGGCCAATATAAGCCTAGAGTGTTTAGGGCTGAGTGTCTCACCTGGGAGAGCAGGCAGGGAGTTTGCTCAGAGACACTTGAAAAACCTATTTGTGAGTACTGTGCTGTGCTTTGTTGCTGGCGAGGGCATTAGGCCCTGCCAGGTTCTGGTAGTGAGGGAACTACCTGTGAAGTTAGTGCCCCGACAGGGCTAGGATTTATATTTATGTTTTCTTTATATTTCTGTCATTGTACAATAAAAACTGGCGCCGACCAGCTGGTACTTGCATCCAGACTGATGTGCTGCTTCCCTGCTGCTGTGTGTGTGTGTGTAAGGAAGGAGTCCTCTACCCAGGAGAGGGACCCCCTAACCTAACTGTGTCACAATATGGTGGAGAATGCGGGCATCCACACACACTGAAGTTGCAGCGAGAGGAAAACTTTCCATTTAAAAATTAAAGGGACAGACACCCAATTTGTGAGTGTGGAAATAACACTGTGTCCTTGGAGTCCCATAGAGGAGGCATCAGCCAATGCTCAGAGAGGCAAGGTTCAGCTTCCAATCTACACCCCAGGACAAAATGGAGGAAATTATTAAGGCCTTGCTCCAAGCTACAGCAGCTCAGCAGGAAGCTACCAGGGCTCAGCAGGAGACTAACAAACTTCAGGCGGAATCCGCCAGGCAACAACAGGTCGCCAAAGAGGAAACCCACCAGGCCTTAGCGGAAAACCGCCAGGCCTTAGCGGAAAACAGCCAGGCCATAAAGGAGGTGGTACAGCACCTGGTCGCCCGGCCCAGAGATGTTAATACTGGTCCTCCCACCACCACTCACTCCTTACGAGCCAGTCACTTCCTCCAAAAGATGACTTCGGGCGATGATATGGAGGCCTATCTCGCCGCATTTGAAAGAACGGCCGAAAGGGAGAGTTGGCCCAAAGAGCAGTGGGCAAGTCTGGTGGCACCTTTTTTGTCTGGGGAGCCACAAAAAGCATATTTCGACTTATGCCTGGCTGATGCCAAGGACTATAAAAAACTAAAACAGGAGATCCTAACTCGCTTGGGAGTCACCACCTTTGTTCGTGCCCAACGGGTCCACCGCTGGGAGTTCCATAAGGACAAGCCTCCACGTTCACAGATGCATGACCTCGTCCATCTGTCCTCAAAATGGCTACAGCCCGAGACGCTGACGGGACCACAGATCGTGGAAAGGGTCATGATGGACCGGTACCTGCGATCATTACCCGTGACTCTGCTAAAGTGGGTGAGCCATGCAGACCCTAAGTCCGTGGACCAGTTGGTCGAGCTGGTGGAGAGGTACGTGGCGGCTGAGGAGCTGATGAGTATGCCCCACCGAGCCCCGATGGTGCACCGGCGAACTCCCAGAGACACTGGTAAGACTGTTCCAGGGGAGAAGGGTGCTGGGCGGTGGAATGTACCTAAGACTGAGGGTGTAGAACCTGGAGACAGGCCTGCCAGGCCGGGAAGGTTCTTGCCCCGTAAACGACTAGACATTAATATGACTCAGTGTTTCCGATGTGGTGGCTTCGGCCATATTGCCGCTAATTGTGCACTTACAACTGAACCTATGCAATGTGATACTGCTCATGTCTACCGCAGGGGGTCTTTCTTTGCACAGACAGCCTGTACGGCTGACCGGCAGGCTGAGACTGATAAGCACATGTGTGTACTCACTGTAGATGGCAACCGAGTAGAGGCACTGTTAGACTCTGGTAGCTTGGTGACACTTATAAAAGCTGAGCTGGTGAACCCCTTGAGGCATACAGGGAAAACTGTTGGTGTGACCTGCATACATGGGGATACTCGATATTATGTTACGGCCGAGGTGAACATCGAGACACCATGTGGCTCTGCTATAGTTTCTGTGGGTTTGGTGCATGGTCTGGTGTACGATGCAATATTGGGGAGAGACTTTGCTCACTTCTGGAAGTTGTGGGAAAGCCGTTTTGTTCCAGAGGTGAACAACCCCGATCCATTTGAGAAGGTTGTCGATGTAGTGGAGGAGGGAGTTTCTTCTATGTCAGAGTTATTCCCTTTTTCTACTATGGTTGGCGAACTAGAGAATGCGGAACGTGACGGTAGCCCGCCAACTGATGTGCCTCCCATTGAGGTGGGAAGTGTTGTTGGGCCAGGTGATCGTCTGCCTGATTTAGAGGTCAGAAGAGAGGTCTTTGCCGTGGAGCAGTTGAATGACCCTACTTTGGTAAAAGCCAGGGAGAATGTAAAAGTAGTTGATGGTAAACCCGTAGACCCTGATAGTCCTTTGTCCTATCCCCACATGGCAATGTGGCAGGATTTGTTATATCAGGTGACTAAGAAGGGGGAAGATGTTGTGGAACAACTAATAGTTCCCAAAGCCTACAGAAGAACAGTGTTGGATCTGGCCCATGGTCATATAACGGCAGGCCATCTAGGGGTAGAGAAAACCACTGAGCGAATAATGCAGAGGTTTTTCTGGCCCGGGCTTCATAAAGAGGTATCTGACTTTTGCGCATCCTGCCCTGAGTGTCAGTATCATGCTCCCAGGCCACATTTTAAGGGTCCACTAGTTCCATTGCCTATCATAGAGGTGCCGTTTGAAAGAATAGCGATGGATTTCGTTGGACCCTTAATGAAGTCTGCCAGGGGACACCAGTATATTCTGGTCATAATGGATTACGCTACCAGGTACCCGGAAGCGATCCCGTCGCGCAATACGTCAACCAAGACCATTGCCAGAGAGCTAGTTCATGTCTTTAGCAGGCTGGGTATACCTAAGGAGATACTAACTGACCAGGGTACACCGTTTATGTCCAAAGTCATGAAAGAGTTATGCCGCCTGTTCAAAATCGAACAGTTAAGAACTTTGGTTTATCAGCCCCAAACCGATGGGCTGGTCGAGAGGTTTAACAAGACGTTAAAACACATGCTTAGGAAAGTGGTCGACAAGGATGGTAGGGATTGGGACTACTTATTGCCGTATTTATTGTTGGCCATAAGAGAAGTTCCCCAGTCCTCCACCGGGTTTTCACCCTACGACTTGTTGTATGGGAGACACCCAAGGGGGTTACTAGACATTGCCAAAGAGACATGGGAGGGGCAGTCTAGTCCTTACAAAACGGTGATTGAGTATGTTTCTCAAATGCAGGAGAGAATTGCTGCGGTAGTGCCGATAGTGAGAGAGCACCTGGAACAGGCTCAACAGGCACAGCAGAGGGTATACAACCGCAATGCTCGGTTACGCAGCTTTGCTCCTGGGGACAGAGTGTTAGTATTGGTTCCCACTGTGGAAAATAAACTTTTGGCTAAATGACAAGGGCCCTTTGAAATCTTAGAAAGAGTGGGGCAGGTCAATTACAAAGTTTACCAGCCGGGGAAAAGAAAGCCGGAACAGATATACCATATTAATCTGTTAAAGCCCTGGAAAGATAGAACGGTACTGTCGGCCGTCCGAGACCCTCCAGTAAGTCCAGGGCCCTTAGTTCCCGAAGTGACAGTGGCAAAAACCCTGTCGGCAATTCAACAACAAGAGGTCAAGGAGTTTCTGATTAGAAATAGGGTGCTGTTCTCTGACGTACCTGGGAAAACCTCGGTCATTAAACATGACATCATCACTGACCCAGGGGTTAAAGTTAATCTAAAGCCCTATAGGTTACCAGAAGCACAAAGAGAATCGGTGTCGAAAGAAATTAAAAATATGCTAGAGTTAGGGGTTATTGAAGAATCACATAGTGAATGGTCAAGTCCCATTGTGTTGATTCCAAAGCCCGACGGGAGTGTGCGTTTCTGCAATGACTTCCGAAAGTTGAACAGTGTTTCAAAATTCGATGCCTACCCGATGCCAAGAGTGGATGAACTGATTGAGAGACTAGGGACGGCAAGGTATTTAACCACTCTTGACCTAACCAAAGGGTATTGGCAAGTACCGTTAACCGAGAGCGCCAAACAAAAGACAGCTTTTTCAGCACCAGAGGGCTTGTTTCAGTACAAGATGTTGCCCTTTGGGCTACATGGGGCACCTGCTACCTTCCAAAGAATGATGGACAGGATTCTAAGGCCCCATAGACAGTATGCGGCTGCTTATCTGGATGACGTGGTCGTTCATAGTCCTGATTGGCAGTCTCACTTACCCAGGGTACAAGCAGTGTTGGACTCCATCTATAAGGCAGGTTTGACAGCCAACCCAAAAAAAGTGTTGTCTAGGCATGGAGAAAGTAAAATATCTGGGATACACCATTGGCAGAGGCCTGATAAAGCCTCAGCTCAATAAAGTTGATGCCATACAAAACTGGCCACGGCCTCTGAATAAGAAGCAGGTGAGAGCCTTTTTGGGAATTACTGGTACTACAGGAGGTTTATACCCAACTTTGCCACCATGGCAGTCCCACTGACTGACATGACCAAAGGCAAACAAAAAGTCATGGTAGAATGGAGTCCTGAGGCGGAAAAAGCTTTTTAGGAGTTGAAAGTAGCGTTGTGTTCCCAACCAGTCCTGATGACTCCTAATTTTGACAGGGAATTCATAGTACAAACTGATGCATCAGAAGTAGGTATAGGAGCGGTCCTGTCCCAGAACAAGGAGGGTGAGGAACACCCTATTTTCTATCTAAGCAGAAAGTTGAATGTACATGAGAGAAACTATGCCACAGTGGAGAAGGAGGCGTTGGCCATAAAGTGGGCGTTAGAGGCTCTCAGGTACTACTTGGTTGGAAGAAAGTTCAAATTGATCACTGACCATGCCCCTTTGAAGTGGATGTCCGAAAATAAAGACAGTAATGCGAGAATTACGAGATGGTTCTTGGCTTTACAAACTTTTAAATTTTCAGTGGAATACAGGCCAGGAAGCCAGCTGGCCAATGCTGACGCGTTGTCACGCGTTCATTGTTTGGGGGCTTCAGTTGTTCCGCCCCACAGGTCGAAACAAAGGGGGGGGATATGTGATAGGATCACTGGTAAAGTGGTCTGTGGCAGGTACATTTGTCCCAGATTCCTGTCTTTTGTGTTTTAAACCCCCAGGAGAAAGTCTGCAGTGTAGCAGGCTTGAGTTTCGGCTTTTTGAAAAGCCGGTTTGGGACCTGGGGGTTGTGGGTGAGTGGAGAAGGAGGGCTCCACCCACGGCCACTTCAGGTTTTGGTTCTCGCAGCCAGGTAACAGACTTGTTAGTTTTCCACCTGAGAGTGGCCAATATAAGCCTAGTGTGTTTAGGGCTGAGTGTCTCACCTGGGAGAGCAGGCAGGGAGTTTGCTCATAGACACTTGAAAAACCTATTTGTGAGTACTGTGCTGTGCTTTGTTGCTGGCAAGGGCATTAGGCCCTGCCAGGTTCTGGTAGTGAGGGAACTACCTGTGAAGTTAGTGCCCCGACAGGGCTAGGATTTATATTTATGTTTTCTTTATATTTCTGTCATTGTACAATAAAGACTGGCGCCGACCAGCTTGTACTTGCATCCAGACTGGTGTGCTGCTTCCCTGCTGCTGTGTGTGTGTGTAAGGAAGGAGTCCTCTACCCAGGAGAGGGACCCCCTAACCTAACTGTGTCACAATAATATATACATATATATGGAAACCCCCCCAGAAAAATTCTGCGTTTTCCCCTGTGGAGGGATATATTTACTAAAGGTCAGTTTGGGGTTTTTGGGCGATTTACCATCGGTTTTTCAAACCAACCATTTGGTAATGTCAAAACAGATAGAAAACTGACCAAAAACGTACTATAGAACTCTTTAGAACATCGGACCAACAATTGATGATATAACATAGACCAGAATAGGATCTGCAGATTTACTAATGGTCGATTTTAAAACCGATCAAAACCTAACCATAAAACGAAGGCAAACCAATCCAGACAGTAGACCTGCCTGAGGCAGACGAGTTTGGGAGAAGCACAGCTTAGATCCCAGTAATCTTCGTTAGGTTAAAAAAAGGGTTAAATTAAATAAAAATCAGTAACCCAACAAATCAGTAACCAGCCCAAACTTTTCAGCCTGGACTTGTATTGGAAAATCGTGGAAAAAACAATGAGTAGATAATGCTATAGCGGGGAGACGCACAGCGTGGGGTCCCCCTGCCATAACATTAACAAGCCCCAAACTGATCAGCTTACTGCTGGAATCCCTCACAAAGTGAGGACCCCAATATTAAAGTGGTGTCCCTCCTCCCAAGGAATGGTGCTTTTCCTCGCATGCCTTGTAGCGGTAGATGCGGGGTTAATAGTAATAAAATAGATAATATTATTGTTTGTTACAGGGAGACTACACGTCCCAGGCAGCCTGCCCCGGCATGATGGCACTTGTGGAACAACATCATTAATTGTCCGCTGGCACCTGTAGTCCGCCTGTAAAGAAAATATTCAAATATCCACAAGACTTGAACATCGACTGGCATGTAAGCCATTAAAAAGATCTGATGCGCTAGTTATCATGCAATATACTAAAGTATACAGTACTAGCAATTTTGCGACAGCCGTTTCTCCAGGTGTGTACATTTACTTCCTAAAATAAATTGGGATTTAGAAATGCTGTGACTGCTTTTGTACTGTTACTCAGATTATGTCCATGGCAGGTTTTGCAGGTTGTTGCAGGTTTTCCTACCAGCCAGGGCTCACTACAGCACAACCTTCACCCACTGCTATGGTTTTCATCAGCGGTGCACTGGCCACGCAGTGCTGTGTACTGCATTTTATGAAGCATGTTGTTTCTTTTTCACAAGTTTTGTGATACGCCAGGGGTGGCCATTTGGTGTGATTAGAGGATAGATGTATGAGCAATTGGAGATGCTTACACTTCTGCATAGTAGCTGCACAGCATTCAATTACTACAAGTCATCATCCCTGGTGTATACAGTAGCTGGACCAGCCCTATATTAGATGCAAAAAAAAATGCCACCGAACAAGTGTGTATAAGATTACTAAAATCTGCATAGGTGAGAATGCTCTGCCCTTCCTCCTCTCCAGTTGTTAGCGCAGATATGATGAGAATATATTAAATCATCTTTCTTGTATGAGCGTGCAAAGTGTGAATTAACATAAGATACAATACATAAATGGGAGTACACATTGTTCTCGACAACAACACATTCATGTTTACATCTTTGTTTCAGATTGAAAATCCTAGTATAACCTATGTTTTAATAAAGAAAATGATGTATATGTAAAGTACTGTGTAAGGGCAAAAATATTCTTTGATACATTTTTATTTATTTAGGTTAGATATATGCCCATAGACAATATAATGATAACATGCCCTAGGTGTACTATCCTCCTCTAAATAATTCCTTTGTTAATACCTTTTCGTTTTATTTCCAGGTACATACTGTATGACTAGGGACAAGTTACCTGTTGTGCTCGGTCATCATCTTCTACACTCTGTAACATGTTTTGAAGTTTGAAGGGCTAGAACAAGCTGTAGCCAATCCTATCATCACATTATTCACAGAAGCACATTTTAGGATTTGAATGTATGAATCCAGTGGAGGGCAGTGACATAACCACTGGTTTGAGAACAGAGATGTTAATAGGAGTAGTAATTTGCTAAAGAGATTGGAGGCAAGTGGAAAGGCATAAACTTTAAGATAAACTACCTAGCACACCATATGATATATTATACACTATAGCGGCCCTATAGTGACACTCCTGCCAAAGAGTTATAAGAAATCCCTATGTGAAACAATTCTATACTATATAAGTTTATTCTGTCTCCAGAATATATATTTACTCTCTTCCATTATGATTAATAAAAATAGACATATTACATAAAAAGGGTGGCAAGAACCTACCAGGACATGAAGGAAGTTTGCAAATCCGTGTGGTTTCGGGTTTATCATTGGTACAGTTAACAGTCTTTTTGTCACTTGAATCACAAAGAACTTGTCTTTCTTGCGTTCCATTACCACATGATACAGAACACTACAAAATGCAAAACAAAGAAGATTGTAATTAAA
The DNA here is from genome assembly GCA_031769625.1 of Taudactylus pleione. Classification (NCBI taxonomy): domain Eukaryota; kingdom Metazoa; phylum Chordata; class Amphibia; order Anura; family Myobatrachidae; genus Taudactylus; species Taudactylus pleione. The sequence continues at coordinate 2,259,581 of JAUIMM010000024.1, read as the reverse complement.
AAACAATTGGAAAGAATATAGATATTATATCACTTCATTCTTTCTGCAAAGCACATTTTACAGAACTAATAAATGTGGAAACCTCCATTATTTCCAAAAGGAATGACCCCATAATTCAAAATTATTATATTATCAAAGATTAAAGAATTCCCAAGTTGGGGGAGTGGCCTAATCAAGGAGCCATGACCACGCCCCCTTAAAGAAAAAGATTATATGAGAAACAGTTTTTGCAGTGCTGCGCCAACCGGGGTAGGGGAGGAGATTGCTGCTGCTGCTTAGCGGCAGAGGCCTCCCTGGCCCCACTGCAACCCAGCACACAGCAGCTTGTGCTGGGCTGGAGAGAGAGGCTGCTGACAGGTAAGAGGGAGGGGAGTGGCACCAACAAGCTCAGGGCCAGATAATTAGTACCCACCCCCCTCCCCTCTCGGGGCCCCTGGAAAAGAGTTATGCAGAATTGCAGGTCATTACAAAATCTGGTATACAAGTTTTGTGCGAGACAAAAGTCATACACTATACTAGCTTGTGCTAGTACATACAGTTAATTCTGCCACTGCTAATGTACTTGCGGCACTAACAGAAGTACCTATGCAACACTGAAAACATATCTATCAGCCAATAATAATAGTGGCTGATCTAAGCTCTATCATCAATTCTTACAGTTGCAAACAGTCACATTATTTTAACTGTCTTTAGGAAATTAAATATGCATACCATAGGGCTGATTCTGAGTCATAGTGGTGGTGTTTGTGTGATGCCACGGAAGCCTGATTTACTACCTTATACTAATGCTAGTTTCCATAGGGATAAGTGGAAAGCTGCTCCTCCCACAGCTGCAGCAGTCATCATTAGTAACGGCACTTGCACCAGTCCCATGCTCATACTTGCCGACATTCAGATCCCTCCTTCCGGGAGGGAGCTGAATGCCTGCACACAGCGGGGGACGTGGCTGGGCTATGATATTGTTTTGGGGCCAGGGCGTGACCGCACGATCGTGTCATCGTGGGCCCGCCCTCTCTTCACAATGCCGAAAATAAAGGCATTGTGAAGCAGGGGGCAGAGCCACGATTACGCAATTCGCCGCGGGGGTTTCTAGTAGTAGTCCGACCCCCGGGAGGCTTGCCTGCCATACCGGGGAGGTCGGGAGCGGCACCCGATAATAGGGAAGGTAGGCAAGCCTGCCCATGCTACAGTAGGTGCAAGAGATCCATCTGAAACAGGCTTCTGCTCTCCGTACTCAGGGCATGATTCAGAGTTGGGAATAGAGTAGGAATGAGCAAGTAACTGTGCATCTTGGTAAAACCATGCTGCACTACAGGTGAGGCAGATTTATAATATGCAGAGAGATTTAGATTTGGGAGGGGAGTGTCCAAACTGACATTTAATTTGCAATATGGTTTGTCCAGAATAGATACACAGTTACTTGCTCCATCTTACTCTATTCCCAAATCTGAATCAGGCCCTGAGAACTGGAAATAGTACAGACTCTAACTACACGCACACTATACACCCATGACACTCCCACAACACAGAACAACTCCTACAATTGCATTGTCGCTGCCCAGTCCCCACCCCGAAATGTCCATTTCACACAACACAGATCCAGGCAAGATATGTCTGACTCAGAATTGGACGGAGATATGCCAAAGTGCGTTAATTCACTTCTGCGTTTTTGTTGTATACTAAAGCTCGCTATTTGTGTCTGTAAAAAGAGGTCCGTCAAACTCAGAATCATCCTCCATACATACAACTGGTCATTCTTTTAAAGCCAAATTTCCATGTGTCGATTTGATACTTGCTTCTTTTGTGGACCTCCTATCAGGGAGATATCAGAAGGGTTGTCCAAAAGGCAGGAGTGGGGGCTTGAGAACATGATTCACATCTTTAATAGACTTCGCAAGAAGATTGGGTGGTATCTAGGAGCCTCCCGGGCATTCCAGAAGAGTACAGTAGACATCATATTTCTGATTCCAGAGGGGAGGTCAAAGACATAAGTGCAGAGGGTGTGAGGACAGGATTTGCATCATCATGGACTCGCCAACTCTGCGCACTCTCCCGGCATGCGTGGGGGGTAGATCCATGATAATACAAGTCACACCATATCAAGTCATGATGCCCAATCCCACTTCACAAGAATATCGTAATTCAGGAGTCTCCAACACATTCTAGGGGAAATAGCAAGTATGCCATATTTTGGTAATATTATCTTGGTTTCTTTCCTGCTTCTAATCTTTAATAGGATCTCTGTACACCTGTATATCTTACATTTTTCACCAGATTTAATCTTTTTATTTGTTGCTTACATTTTCAAGCGGCAGCGCAAAGTTTTTTAATAACTTCCACCTTTGAGTCCGTAAACATACCATTTTTGTGTTTGAGTGTGTTTGTGTATATTATATATACTGTGTATAGAATAGTTTCCCTTTAAAAATAAGGTAGATGTGAAAGTCGAATTACACAACTAAAACACACATTTTAAAGTTTAAACCCTGTACGTACTTCCGACCATGGTCCTATTCTCCATTGAATAGGGGGGCATGGTTGACGGTTGCAAGGTTTTTTAGTTTCTGGACGATTTTCACTGCAGTATTTACTGTGTACAGATCGACTAGTATTGTCATTTACAGGCTGAATACACCGTACTGTGCGACTTTGATAGCCTGTTTTTCCACATGTCGTAGAGCAAGGCCCCCAGTCATCCGATTTCCATCTGTTTTTGCAAAAAAAAAAAAAAAATTACATATTAACATAGCAAATTTAAAAACACCAAACTTTTGATTGTGGCAGTTCTAAATGTGTTCATGGGTTTAGTGAGTGCTGACACCAGCTGTACAGGCACCACAGGCGAAATTTGCAGAATGTGCACCCTTTTTCGGTATGCAATCGGGAAGCCGACTGCCTAAATACCGGCAGCCAGCTTCCCGACTGTCATATCCCGGCAAGGGTGAAATGCCGGGCGTCTAGATGTAGATGCCCGGCATTTCCCCGACGCCGGGAGACCGGCGCCCGGCATCCCGATCGTAGTGATGCCGGGCTCCGCGAGCGGACAGCCACGGGGTGGGGGTTAGGTTTAGGGCTCCCGGGGGGGGGACAGGGTTAGGCTAGGGGGAGGGAGGGTTAGGGTTAGGCACCCCCGGGGGGGACTCAGGGTTAGGCACCCCCCCGGGGGACTTAGGTTTATGCAGCAGGGAAGGGGGTGGTTAGGGTTAGGCACTTAGAGGGGGGATTAGGGTTAGGCACTTGGGGGGGAGGTTAGGGTTAGGCACCCCTAAGGAGGGTTAGGGTTAGGGGGGTTAGGTTAGGTTAGTAGATACTCACCTATCCACGATCGGGATTTCCAGCGCTGTCGGCCTTCCGCTGCCGGGATCTCTGCTGATGTCGGGCTGCCGCTGCCGGGAATCATACCAATTCCCCCTTTTCTACCCAGTCTCATTTTCTATTATAACTATCACTAGTCACAAATTATGCCCTGTGAAATAACCATAAACCAGTCTCAGCAGTGGGTTTACACATTATACCAGAAGTGACACCCACAATAAACCACTATACTACACATGCACAGAACCCATACTTGTTACAAAAAAACAGATCCTATCCTTTGATGGTTCGTATAAGATAAAACATTCTATACCTTTTGGCGTCTGCACAAGATAGGCTGCATTTTTGTCACTATGATATAATGTATACCATATATGCATTCTCTGGTGGTCAGTGTACTGTACAGAGCCCAGTCCTTGAAGGCTAGTGTAAAATACAGAGCTCATTTCTTGGTGGACAAAGTACAATATGCAGTAAGATATATTGTGGCTAAGTATGCAATGTATAGCTCAGTTTCTGGGATCAACATATATGCCCGTATTCAATTTGAGGCGAAAAGTCTGGACTTTTCACCTACCAGATTTTTAGCCTCCTTCGCCTGTTTTACCCCGTATTCAATTTCTCAGGACGCTAAAACGGGACCCGGCAAAACTGGAACAGGTGAAAAGTCCTGACAATTTTCGGGAAATCATCCTTGCACCCCCCCCTAAAGATGTCCGGACATGGGAGATCACTATGGGTACCCCCGTTTTTGCCTGCTGAAGGGAAGTCGGGTGTTGAAATAGCAGCGGCAGGTGCATAAATGGGGCTGATGAAGAATAGCATTTAGCAATTTTTTTGGGGAAAAATAATTATGCCCATCAAATTGGGGGTACATGAAAATGGGTGCAAGCATATTTTTAAGTCCCTAAAATGATTTTTAAAAAATCTTCAAAAATGCCCCTGCCGCTACTCCCCAACAATGAAGAAAACACCTGCCGCATATTTGGAAAACCCTGTGGAATCAATTTCGCTACTGTAAGATTTTGTCCCTCATATTTTTTTTTTTACCCCCAAAATGAAACTTATTTTTTTGGGGTGTCCTGATTTTTTTTTTCACTTTTTTTGACATACATTACTTTTAGGGGACATTCCCAGGGATGCAGGCTATTTTTTTTAAGCCTGCACCCTTAAACCCCAATTCTGCACTTTTTTCGCCACCTATTGTGTGGAGAAAAATTATCCCCGTTATTTTACAAACACTTTTCGCACCGGTGAAAAGTCTTTGAAATTTAATACGGGGATTACAGAAACAGGCAAAAATTACATCAAATGACACCCGTTTTCTCCTCAAATTGAATACGGCCCATAGAGTCCATTGCCTGGTTACCAAGTACATAGAATATTTACCTTTACACTTCCACTGGGTAATGGTCCCTATGAAGAGAAAAAGGAAGCACATTGCACTTACTGTACCCTGCATTTTGCTGCACAAATCCATGTATTTACAATTTTACATTGATACATGGGTTATAATCACCAGTTACCATAACTTTATATTTATTCATTGCCGCTCTCCATTATTTTTTCCTCTCACTCCCCAAAAAATTTTCTTAGCACAGTGCATAGCATGGGGGCAGTACCTGTGAAGAGATCCAATGTTGTGGGTCTCCACAATATCATGGCAGATAATCCAGATTGGTTATCACACGGGCCAGTGACCCATGGGCAGGGTATCTACAGTATGCATATCTCTCTCCATTACTACTGTGTTTTTTGCTGGGCATTAAACCAGTTGTATTTACTGCAATTATTCTGGGTTTTACCAGAACCTGCTGGGTATATGATGTATTATTGGGCTTATTACTACCACTGATCATATTCATAAGCAATATGCATATCACTATTGCTGGGTATTCTATATTGAATACCTACTACAGAACGGACTGACTCTGTACTATACACTAGTAGGCAGAAAGAGCTGTGCATGTTATATGCTCCTCAAAAATTGGTATCAATAATATATGCAAATGCTAGAATCTGAATGAGACACAACAGCAAAACGATCTGTAAATATTTTTTACCAATTGTGTACCCAACCTGGTCACACGTTGAAGCATGGCCATATGATAATCAGAATGATGAAAGATAATCTACGTATGAATATATTTTTCTGCAAAAGGTCTGTACATTGTAAATATATATTGTGACACAGTTAGGTTAGGGGGTCCCTCTCCTGGGTAGAGGACTCCTTCCTTACACACACACACAGCAGCAGGGAAGCAGCACACCAGTCTGGATGCAAGTACAAGCTGGTCGGCGCCAGTCTTTATTGTACAATGACAGAAATATAAAGAAAACATAAATATAAATCCTAGCCCTGTCGGGGCACTAACTTCACAGGTAGTTCCCTCACTACCAGAACCTGGCAGGGCCTAATGCCCTCACCAGCAACAAAAGGCACAGCACAACACTCACAGTTAGGTTTTCAAGTGTCTCTGAGCAAACTCCCTGTCCGCTCTCCCAGGTGAGACAATCCACCCTAAACACACTAGGCTTATATTGGCCACTCTCAGGTGGAAAACTAACAAGCCTGTTACCACGCTGCGAGAACCAAAACCTGGAGTGGCCGTGGGTGGAGCCCTCCCTCTCCTCTCACCCACAACCCCCAGGTCCCAAACCGGCTTTTCAAAAAGCCGAAACTCAAGCCTGCTACACTGCAGACTTTCTCCTGGGGGTTTAAAACACAAAAGACAGGAATCTGGGACAAATGTACCTGCCACAGACCACTTTACCAGTGATCCTATCACAAAATATATATATATAAAAAAATATTCATATCAACATAACCTCATCATATTGCCAAATTAATTTTATTTTATAAATGGATTGAATGGAAAGAGTGATGTTAGCATCTCAATGATCCAACAGGCACTACCACTGGAGACAAGAATTTGTTGTTTGCAGTGAAACTTTGCCAACAGAGGGCCCGATTTAGCAATGACCGCTATTCTGCTTATACGCACGCAACGCACTTGCTATTATCAGCGGTGATATGTAAATGTTTGCATTAGCATTGCGATCGCAGCCTAACATAAAGACACCCACTTCCCCTTACTCACATCCGTATACTTTGACAACATAGTGAAACAATCGTGGCTAAGGCGGACATGGAGTAACACGCATGGTGGCATGCTCTCCGTCAAATCTATCCTGCTCCTCATCCTGAGTGCTGCCCCGCGGTGATCGCTGCAGTCAGCCAGTGTGGGAAGGTGCAGTGACTGCGGAGGTGTCCTTAGATCCAGTTTTAGAAGTCAGGGAGTCTCTTGTATAGCCAAAATCTCTGAGTGGTCTGTACATTCTACATACCACGTGTGACACCATGCAGTCCCAGTGCTGGCAGTCTGCACTGTCGTGACCATCAGTGGTGGGGGATTCACCTGCAGCACTACACTTACCTCCTTCCAGTCCTCTGATCTCTCTGGGACTGCTTTGTTACTAAGGTTATCAGCATCCTACTGACAAATAAGGTTCTCTAGTAGCTGCAGCCACAGCTCCTGCTTATATTAACCTTTGCACTGCTGAGTCCTATTTCTCTCCTGCCTTCCTCATTTGTATTTGGAATCTGTTAGAGGCTGTGCACCCGTGCTTTCTGATGGGGGACAACATCCCACGCTGCAGCCGCTGCTGGACTAGAGTGTTGTGCCTCTATTTTTGCTCCTATGGCACCTGTGGATGCTGACTCCCTGGGTCCTCCTCTTCTTCACAAGCACTACCATGATGGGAGTCCACTGCCTTCACCTGCAGTCATCCAGCAACAGGTACAGTACTTGATGCAGTTTATGGCAGCGAGAGAAGGGTTACGGTGAAAATAAGAGTTGCAGTCTGATTTGTCCCTTCTGTGTCAAGATTTGTAAGTAGTCGTTCTGATGGAGCTATGGCTCACCTTACCACCCAAGGGGACTCTTTCTCTCCACTTATTGCGCAAGATGAGACTTTGGAGTCCCAGGTGTTCAATATGCAGCAAAAGTTGTTGGATGTGGATGGGGACATGATATGCAGTAATAATGTAAACCTCGTGCAACTGTCTGACATTGGTTATCACACTTTGCGACTGTACGTGGTTACTGGGGGCCCACTAGGATCCTATTTCCTGGTATCCTCCACTGCACACTCCTTGCCGGACTGCTCCACTGTCAAGCCCGTGACGTTGTTCGCATTATGGGTTTTCATGACCGTCCTATACATGTTTACGTGTTTTCAGATTTCGTTATGAAGGTCCAGACAACTAGTGCTCAATTCCTCCTTGTTCAACGATTCCTTTGAGAACTCAATTCACCCTTTGCTACATTGCCCCCGTCCAAACGAAGAGTTGTCGCCGACCATGAGAACTGGCTGGATTATTTGGCTTTCAGGTGGACTCGCCCTCCTGACTGAATCTGGTCTTGTTTGCTGTTCTCCTGCTAACTACTGAGTTTCCTGATATATATTGCATTTTCTACATTATACAGTATGTTTATGGAATGTGCATTTTAAACTGTTTAAACGAAATCTCCTGAGTACAGTTAAAATTTATCTAGAGCTCTGCACAGTTCTTTATATTTCTGGACAGGCCGATGCGATTAATGTTATTGTAATTGCCTTTATGTACAGTAGAGGGGTTAGGCTCCTGCAGATCTCCTTGCCAGTGTGCCATATGTATGATGGTTCTCACCAGCTTCTCATTATTTTCCAAGGTTGTGGACTCCACTTTATTAAGTATGTTTTTTATTGGGATGCTGTTTGGCTGAAGGGTCCATTATCCTACAGTATGTTACTCCAGTATGCACTCTCCTCACTAATATTTGACATGTAGTTCTACAGGTAGTTTGTATCCTTTGTGTTTGTGTTCTTATGACAACTCTCATCATCTGTGTTTTGTGCTTTGGTGCTCCATCGTGCTGTTTCTTGTTCATATATCCGGTATTTTTTTTTATCGGGCTCCTGTTTGGTTGGAGGGTCCCAGTATCTTATTGGACTTCAGGTGTAGGCACCTATCTGCACTATTCTCCTTATTACTGTAGTTCTGCGGGTCATTTGCTCCTGTATGTGTTTTTGTCTTCTGTTTTATTTTTTTGTCTTGTTTTTATTCTTTTGTGTGTTTAAAAAGAAGGGGGGTGAGGAAGGGGTGGGGGGGAGGGTTTGCCTAGGTAGCAGAGTGTGGTTGGCAGTTTGGAATTTGTATGGTACGCCACAGTTGGGTATTAGGTATACAGGGTGGGGGATCAGGCTTTCTTTAGTTGGGGTTTGTTGCGTCTATTCTTGTATTTTTGGTTTACTTTCCTGTTTTTTATACAGTACTTGTGCAGTTTTAGATTATGATTTAGGTTTCTCTTTGCAGTGAACACTGATGTTGGATGGGTGCTTCAATATTGATTTTCCACTAGGGGTGGGATGGTTAGTCTTTTCTCTAAGTTTTTCATTGCTTCTGGTGTTATTTTGGTGCTATCCTCTTTTGTACTTTTAGCTTATATGTATTTATTTTAGACCCAGTTCAAGTGGCGTGGGTTGGAATGGCACCTTCGGACCCTTGCCTTTTTGCTTGTAATTCTCTGGTTTTCATGACTGGAGGCCATAAGGGGTTTGCACATCTTACCAGATACATTCTCCTTTACTTGTTTGTATTTCATATAGTTGTATTCTATTTTTAAAGGCAATTATTATTTGTGTTCAGATGCCTGCTGGTTCCAGTACAAGCTGAGGGATTGTTCAATGTTGGGTCTCAGGGCCTGATTCTGACCCGCTCGCGAGCGCTGAACGCTCGCAAGCGGGTCGATGGTGCCCAAGTGCGCATGCGAACGACGGAGGCGCCTCCGTCGTGTGCATGCGCGAGACCCGAATAACGACGGGGTAGCCGTCGTTATGGGTCTCGCACCAAAGGGGGCGTGCTGTCGATGGTGATAACAGCACGCCCCCTTTGGTGGGTGTGCCGGGGGCGTGGCTGCCCAGACGGAGGCGTTCCCATGGGAATGCCTACCATCTGGGTCCGGCCCCACTGACATCACTAGTGATGTCAGTGGGAGTGTTTTTGGCTCTGATAGAGCCAAAAGCACTCCTGGGCTTGCGGCAGCGAGACCATACCGCAGGGTCTCATCGCAAGCCCGATGGTCGCGATGGTCTTGACCATCGCGACCATCATCATGGCCACTCGCTATAGCTGTGGGTGGTCACCCACAGCTATGCGAGCGGCCAGGAGGCCGCACCATTTTCAGCTAGGATGGCCCCGATTCAGAGCGAGCGCTCTGGTCAGAGCGTCCGGCTCTGAATCAGTCCCTCATTTCCTTACAATGTATTTTAACAATATCACTGTTTAATGTTATTCTACTGTTTCTTTGTATGATTTGATTCCATATTGATATACTGTATGTGCTGTGCTTACTTTTTTCTTCTGTATGTGTGTGATGTGTAAACTTGGAAAAAAACTTTCTATACATAAACTCAATTAAAAAAAAAAAACAATCGCTAACCGAGTAACATCGGACCCATATGCACAGTAAAGGCAGGTCGGACCTCACTCTGGAATTGCTTACTTCAGCGCACGCTATGAGTCCTCAGGCGACATCTGATATCACAGTGGCTAATTTTTACACGCCTGCGTTTGCTTGACCACCCTCCCCCGTCACTACCCTCAAACGGCACATCTGTCAATCACTCTGCCATGGGACTGCCTAGCCTCTGTGATTGCAGTCCCGATCGCAGCGTCTAGTTCGCACACTCGCACTGCATACGCAGTGTGAATTAATCGGCCGATAGCATGCGTATAAGAAACTGCGTTCCTTGCTGAATCAGGCCCACAGTACAATGATCCTAATATAATAGGATGCTTGGGCCTTCTACCAAGAACATTTTTTTTAATACAGTTCATTCACAACATTTTAAACATAAACTTTAACTGAATACAAAATGTGTCTCCCTTAAATCTACAATCATCAGTTTATTAAAAGAATATATATTGTGGTGAGAGGGGTTGTCTCTCACCTGAACTGCCCACATTCCTGTGGGATCAGCTCCCTCTGTGAACTCTGGGCCTGATTCAGAGCCGCTCCTAAGCGGCAGTACGCTCGTTCCGAGCGATGTTCGCACATCTGCGCATGCGTACGGTTTTTAATACGCATGCGCGAACCAGTCAGTGCGGCCGAAAATCGTTTGTTCGCTATATAGCGAATGCCTGCTATTTTGAGTGACAGAATGAGGCGTATGTGGGTGGTAACAGGGGAAGGTGCTTGAAAACGGGGAGTGGAGATCAGAAAGCAGGCGTGCTTAAAGGTCAAAGCGGGCGTTTTATGGGTGTGCATAATTAATACAGCAGCGTCATTGACCACGTCACTTGGTTGTTTTATAGTCAGAACTGCTCGCAATATAGTGGTAGGAAAAACCAACCACAAGAATAGCGAGCAGTTCATACGCTGTTCGATGTACTCGATTAATGTAATAAATAGCGGACATGACGTATGATGCGAGCGGCCAGGGGGCGTATTTTTCAAATAAACGTCCGCATGTTTTGTTCGCTCGCTCAGACATGGAGGCGGCAACAGACCGCAAAGAGCGAACGGTTCATTTGAATAGCCACCCCCTTTTTCTGAACGAGCGAGCGCTAATTGCGTCCGGCTCTGAATCAGGCCCTCTGTCCAGTTTGCAGCAAGGGAGGTGTGGAACTCCATGTTTTCACAGATGCGCAGGCCCAGCTGCAACTCATCACTGAGTAGTAGAGGAAGAGTTTAAAACTCTCATCTACCTGTTGCTCTTTGCCCTGATGCTGTCTAGCGGCCAGGTAGTAGGCCTTAGTGTTGTAGTGCCAGGGACCAAACGCTATGCTGGCAGAGCATGGCCAATTGTGGCTGCAAGCCACTGCTGACTGCTAAGCACGAGGAGTGCTGGGGCATTTACTTTGTTGGTTTATTTGTGTTATATGCCTGTGTGTGCCTAGGCCTATGCTCATGTATGCTAAAGTGCAGTGTCTGCTGCTATTAAAAGACACTGCTTTACCAAGTACCGGTCTGTCTTGTGTCCTCATTTCTACACCCCTTGTTACATTTGGTGGCCCATACGGGGACTGCACTGCAATCGCTAGACGCCTATGGCGTAGCAAAGGAACTGACAAGGCAGAATGTTCCTTATACTTGGGTATGGTTGGCAAACCAGAAAAACGCAGTTATAATAAGGACATTGTGTAACCTGCTTTGCACTCAAAATAAAAACTGTTTTGTGTATTTATTGCAGAAAAAAAAGAGTTGCTTTCCTTTTTTTTCCCCACTAAGGTGCTTAAGAAATATCAAAATGCTGTATAATTAAGTTCACCTGTTGATGGGACAGAGAAGGCACACATACTGAGATTTAATTACTGCAGTGCTGAAAGAGAAAAAACATTTTTTTCTGTGTTCTGTTTAACGCCTGCATTGCTGAAAAAAAAATATATATTTTTCTGTGTTAAACTTGAATAACAGTTGCTTTGCTGAAAGAAAGAGATATATTTATTTGTGTATACTCGCTTGTTATCTAAAAGCGCCTAGGCTTGTGTATACATCTCCCATTGTAAAAAGTTTTTCGTACTATACTAAATTTGCTAGACTCCCATCAAAAGACAGAGGAGCAAATGTTACAATTAGTGACCCAGCTAATGAGCACAACAGGTGCTGGGCATCAAAAGCAAATGTCCACTTCAGCTGACCCAGCAGCGTATTTGTTAATATTTTAGAGGATGGCACAGCATTTAAAGTGGCCAGAAGATACTTGATAGACTTGCCCCCTATCTCTCTGGTGAGACTCAGAAAGCATATGCTGATTTGTCCATTGCTGATGCAGAGAAATATAACCTAGTCAAAAGTGCCATTCTGGTTTGGCCAGGACTCACTCCTTCTGGGAAAGCACAGCGCTTCCACTAATGGGTCCTATTACTAGGGGTCCCAATTCGGAAGCAGGGGCAGAACCTGCCAGACAGGGGCAAAGTTTGCTCCAGCCAGAAGACCGCACTGCCGCTCAGATTGTAGAGACTGTGGTTGTTGACTAGTGTATAAGAACCCTGGGGTGAAATATGCAGTGCTGGGTCATACACGCTAATCCTCAGAATATAGAGGAATTAATTACAGTATTGGAGAGGCATGAGACTGCAGGAAATATGACAAAAATGGCAGAAAAGACACCAGGGAATGGGCGAGCCGTTAAGATGGCACCCCATTGGCCTGTGACCACGACTGTCACCCCACCTCAAAAAAACACTGCTGGAGATGCCAGGGTCATTTGCTATTAGGGCGGAGAGCCAGGTCATGTAAGGCAGGAATGTCCCAGAATAACAGAGCCTATGGTGTGCGGGGTTGCTAGTATGGGTGCTATGTACCCTGTTTTTTGCACGCTGGTATCTGTGGATTTCAGACCCCCATTAATGTGGGAAACTGTGTTACTGAATGTCCGAGAACTCACAGTTATTATAGACTCAGGGAGTGAACTAACCCTGATCTCAGAGGCAGTCCTGCCCAGGCCACTGGAAAAGGTGCCAGGTTGTTGAACTACTCTTCGTTCATGGATCCACAGAAAACTTCTCTCAGCTGTGAGTGAGTCTCACCATAAAGGGGTGCACTTATGAGGTGGTCGCTGTGGTTGGTCCTAAGCTCCCCTATCCTTTGGGGAGGCAATTTCCCAGGATTTGTTGAGCTCGTAAAGGAACCACAGAGGGCGTTGTGCCTATGTAAAGTCTCGAACGCCCTACATCGGAAAAGGGAGAAGAGTGGAAAAGCACTGCCAGTCCTCTTTCGAGAGGGAACCTGTGCGCAATTAATGTCTGAAGAAAGAAATCCAGTTACGGCCAGATAAAAATATTTGCAGAGATGTTATACCTAATACAGATGTTGCCATGGATGTGCTGGAAACTGCCACCCCTCAGGTTCCTGGTGGCAGCTCTAGTTAGCCTGGCCCTACAGAAGTTCCGCTCGTGGACACCTTGTCGGCAAAACAGCAGGATGTGTTTTCTTCCTTGCCAGGGCGCACTGCCTTAGTAGATCACGAGGTAAATACGCCCGAAGGAGTGGTTGTAAAGCAGTGACTGTATCGCATCCCTGAGGTGCGGAGGCAAGTAGTCCAGCAAGTGGTGAAAGAGATGCTCCAACTTGGGGTAATTGAGGAATCCAGCAGTAACTGGTCAAGTCCTGTTGTGTTGGTCCCCACGCCATCAGGAGCCATACATTTTTGCAACAACTTTAGGCGGCTGAATCAGGTTTCCAGGTTTGAGGCATACCCACTACCACGGGTGGATGAATTAGTAGAAAATTTGGCAAGTATTCGGTATCTTATGACCATGGACCTCACAAAGGGATATTGGAAAATCTCCTAAGTGAGACCGCCAAGCAGAAGACTGCATTCTCGACCCTGTTTCAATAAAAAATGCTCCCTTTTGGCCTTCATCGGGCACCAATGACATTTCAGCATGCCATGGATTGCTGAGGCCACACCAGGGGGATGCTATAGCCTATCCAGACGACATTGTCATCTATACAGAAAATTGGGAAGAACACTTGCCCAAAGTCCAAGAAGTGCAAAACAGTTTACGACAGCACAGGTTTATGGATAATCCAGCCAAGTGTACCATTGGACTTTCAGAGGCCAATTACCTCAGGTATATGATTGGTAATGGGCAGGTGAAACCTAAACTGCGGAAAATGGAGGCGATTCAGTCCTGGCCAAGACCCTCCACCAAGAAACAAATGAGAACTTTCCTTGGGCTGCTAGGCTATTACTGCCGTTTCATTCCAAATTTTGCATCCAGAGCTTTACCCCTGACTGAGACCCTTAAGAGGGCTCAACCAAGCCGATCATCTGCTTACATAGAAAGCTGTTACCATGAGAGACAAGATATGCCACAGTTGGCAGTGGACAGTAGAAGCCCTGAAGTATTATCTCCTGGGAAGAGAATTTGCCTTGGTCACAGATCACGCACCTCTGAGGTGGCTTGGAAAAGTGAAAGGGGGATGTGTGGTGAGAGGGGTTGTCTCTCACCTGAACTGCCCACATTTCTGTGGAATCAGCTCCCTCCAAGGGAGTCTAGAGTGAACACTGTCCAGTTTGCAGTAAGGGAGGTGTGTAACTCCATGTTTTCACAGTTGCACAGGTCCAGCTGCAACTCATCACTGAGCAACAGAGGAAGAGTTTAAAACTCTCATCTACCTGTTGCTCTGCCCTGATGCTGTCTAGCGGCCAGGTAGTAGACCATAGTGTAGTAGTGCCAGGGACCAAGGGCTATGCTGGCAGAGCATGGCCAATTGTGGCTGCAAGTCACTGCTGAGGAGTGCTGCTGAGGAGTGCTGGGACATTTATTTTGTTGGTTTATTTGTGCTATATGCCTGTGTGTGTCCAGGCCTATGCTCATGTCTGCTAAACTGCAGTGTCTGCTGCTAATAAAAGACACTGCTTTACCAAGTACCTGTCTGTCTTGTGTTCTCATTTCTACACCCCGTGTTACAATATTTATATTATAAATATATGTATATATATATATATATATAAGCGGACTGACATTGTTGTTTGGGGATGCGATTTTATTACACAGCCCGTTTTTGCATTATGCACTTTATCACATGAAATTATTTGTCTATACATACACAAATTACATGGTTGAAAGTGACATTTTCTGCACTCTGCACTTTACGTTACGAGCTTAGTAGTATTTTTCAAACATATGAGTTGCTAACAGATTGTTTGATATAGTGTTTATATTGTTGCACAGACTGCACTTTGCACAACATTTTTATTATTATTTGAAATTGTTTACTATTGTTTATTTATTTTTATTTTTTATTTTTCACAAAGATAAAATATACAAGCACATTGGGCGCTCTAACACAGTTCCAAATTTTGCATATTTCTATTAATAACGGATCACCACCGTTACATATTTACTGTTTGAGCCGACACCTATATAGTGAGGGAGTGCTGTATACAGTATTCACTATAAATATGGGTACATTTCCTATTTTTCTTTGTTTTTGGTATTACACAATTAAACACTAATAGGGGGATATAGTTCATTGCATATTGATTACAGTAAGGGTTCCCATTGCTACTGGCGCTGTAATCTCCCATTTCCCCATATTTTTGCATATATATATATATCTATCTATATATAGATAGATATATATTTATATTTCGAAAGGTAATGAGAAACTTTGATTACCAGACAAGCTGTGGGAAGGCTGATAAAAGGTGTGTCAGTTTCTCTTGTCAGTCTCTCACTGCCTGGAGGAAACAGTCTGTGGGCCTGCTGAGAGACACTGGTTTTATTTGAAGTAAGTGCTGTGCTAAATACTGTTTTATTTGTGAATTGGAGATTAGATCCTTCCACCCAGAGAAAGGAACTTTATGTTCGTTACAACCGGACAGGCTAGGATTTATTTTTAAGTTTTGTTTATTTTATAATACCAAACAATACCTCTACCCCAAAACTAGCTGTGGATACTTGTACCTATGTATAGAATTGGTGTGCTATTGATTGGCTGCTGCATGAGAAGTGCTGCTGTTTATCCTCAGGAGATAGCACCCCTGACCTGGAACATTGGTGAGACCCATTTTGTACTTTGGCAATGCAGCAGGGGATTTCTAATCACATTTAACACAGGAAGAGCTTCAACCACCTAATAGACACACATATAAAAAAAATAGCCCTGGTGTCTCCTTAGTATCATAATTTATTTAAGCCATAATCAAAGGTAAACTGATTAGCAATAAGGTATTATGTGCCTGATTCTGAGGTTCACTTGTTACTGATGTTTACACAGTTGAGCATTTTTATTGCTACTGCACATGGACGAAAGTCTAGAAAAAATTTTTTTTTTATACTGATCCCTAGTTCAAACACATTTTAAAAAAAATATCATAATATGCGCAGGGATATCTCATTATACTCTTTGTCCATGTTATGGAAACATTAAAAATACATAAATGATATGTAATGATGACTGCCCTGATTACCCCTAATTCTCAAGATAAATTTAGGACATACCATAAATAAAGTTAAACTAGAACAAAATTTTGGAGAAGTTGTAAAAGTTAAAAATAATAAATAAATTGGTCATAAAGTAGAAGTGGGGAGAGCTTTGCAATAATATTTTTACTGTTTCCTGCATGCACACTCTGTAGTATCTGGCCACTCACAAATGTATTTGCATTCTACTTCTAATGAGGTGTTTCCGAAGATCTGGAACTTGACATGAACCTTGAAATTAGGGGTGAGCGGGTTCGGATTTCTGAAATCCGAACCCCCCCGATCCGAGGCAGATCCGAGTCAGGCTCGACTTTTCCCGCCTGACTCGGATCTGAAATCGAGGCAAAACGTCATCATCCCGCCTTCCGAGTCTCGCGGGTTTTGGATCCTATATAAGGTACCCGCGTAGGCGCCATTTTCTCACTCGGCTGTGGACAGTGAAGAGGGAGGGTGGGAGTTAGGGCTGGCTGGGCTGTGTAGTGTAGTGTAGTGTAGTGCAGAGTAGTGTTGTGCTGTGCTGTGCTGCGCTGTGCTGCTGTTGTCCACTACTTCAAAGTCCATAGGGGCTGGCTGTGTTGTGCTGTGCTGCTGTTGTTAATAGGGGCTGTGTCCACTACTTCAAAGTCCATAGGGGCTGGCTGGACTGTGTTGTGCAGTCAGTTCTCCATAGGGGCTGTGTCCACTCCAAAGTCCTGTGCAGTGTCCCAGTCCTAAAGGGGTGCTGTAGTGTTGTCCAGGGGGTGCTCTGTCCATCAGGGGTGCTCCCCCCAAGTGCTAAAAAAATAATATTTTTTGTGTGTTTGTGAATTGTGTGCGCAGTAGCCGCATGTGCATCAACAAAGTAGTGCCAAGCGTGCGCCTGTGTCATAAGTAAAGGGCCGGCTGGCTTGACCGTTAAAGGGTGCTGTAACCCCCAAAGTACACTCCAGTCCAAACCAAAAAAAAATTATTTTCTGTGTTTGTGAATTGTGTGCGCAGTAGCCGCACGTGCATCAACAAAGTAGTGCCAAGCGTGCGCCTGTGTCATAAGTAAAGGGCTGGCTGGCTTGACCGTTAAAGGGTGCTGTAACCCACAAAGTACACTCCAGTCCAAACCAAAAAAAAAATTATTTTCTGTGTTTGTGAATTGTGTGCGCAGTAGCCGCACGTGCATCAACAAAGTAGTGCCAAGCGTGCGCCTGTGTCATAAGTAAAGGGCCGGCTGGCTTGACCGTTAAAGGGTGCTGTAACCCCCAAAGTACACTCCAGTCCAAACCCAAAAAAAAATTATTTTCTGTGTTTGTGAATTGTGTGCGCAGTAGCCGCACGTGCATCAACAAAGTAGTGCCAAGCGTGCGCCTGTGTCATAAGTAAAGGGCCGGCTGGCTTGACCGTTAAAGGGTGCTGTAACCCCCCAAAGTACACTCCAGTCCAAACCAAAAAAAAAATTATTTTCTGTGTTTGTGAATTGTGTGCGCAGTAGCCGCACGTGCATCAACAAAGTAGTGCCAAGCGTGCGCCTGTGTCATAAGTAAAGGGCCGGCTGGCTTGACCGTTAAAGGGTGCTGTAACCCCCAAAGTACACTCCAGTCCAAACCAAAAAAAAAATTATTTTCTGTGTTTGTGACTTGTGTGCACTGTGGCTGCACGTGCATCAACAAAGGAGCAGCGCCAAGCGTGCGCCTGTGTCCCATAAGTAAAGAGCCGGCTGGCTCATTTCTTAAAGGGTGGTGTAACCCACAAAGTGCACTACTCTCCAGCAAAAATAAAAAAATATTTTCTGTGTTTGTGTGCGCTTTAGCCGCACGTATATATATCAATATAACATAAATGGAGGACCAAACTTTCTCCGATAAAAATAAAATAGGGAAAGATCAAGAACCACTTCCTCCTAGTGCTGTTGCTGCTGCTGGGAGTTGTTCATCATCCCAGAGAGGAAGTAGGAACATCACTACTTTTACTAAACAATTGACCCTCCAACAGTCCCTAGCGATGAGGATGAAGTACGACAGCAGTCATCCTGAAGCAAAACGTATAACTGAGGCCTTGACTGCTATGTTGGTGTTAGACGTGCGTCCGGTATCCGCCATTAGTGCAGTGGGATTTAGTCAATTGATGGAGGTAGTGTGTCCCCGGTTCCAAATCCCGTCTAGATTCCACCTGCATCCTCAAAGCAGCAGCGACAAGCGTGTGTCTGTCTGTTAAAGGGTGGTGACACCCTCAAAGTGTGCTACACAAACAATAAAAATATTCTTCTTCTTTTTTCTGTCTTTGTGAAATGTGTGGGCTGTAGCCGCACCTGCATCCTTAAAGCAGCAGCGACAAGCGTGCGTCTGTCTGTTAAAGGGTGGTGTAACCCTCAAAGTGCGCTACACAAACAATAAAAATATTGTTAATCTTTTTTCTGTCTTTGTGAAATGTGTGGGCTGTAGCCGCACCTGCATCCTCAAAGCAGCAGAGACAAGCGTGCGTCTGTCTGTTAAAGGGTGGTGACACCCTCAAAGTGTGCTACACAAACAATAAAAATATTCTTCTTTTTTTTTCTGTCTTTGTGAATTGTGTGGGCTGTAGCCTCACTTGCATCCTCAAAGCAGCAGCGACAAGCGTGCGTCTGTCTGTTAAAGGGTGGTGACACCCTCAAAGTGTGCTACACAAACAATAAAAATATTCTTCTTTTTTCTGTCTTTGTGAATTGTGTGGGCTGTAGCCGCACTTGCATCCTCAAAGAAGCAGCGACAAGCGTGCGTCTGTCTGTTAAAGAGTGGTGACACCCTCAAAGTGTGCTACACAAACAATAAAAATATTCTTCTTTTTTCTGTCTTTGTGAATTGTGTGGGCTGTAGCCGCACTTGCATCCTCAAAGCAGCAGCGACAAGCGTGCGTCTGTCTGTTAAAGGGTGGTGACACCCTCAAAGTGTGCTACACAAACAATAAAAATATTCTTCTTTTTTCTGTCTTTGTGAATTGTGTGGGCTGTAGCTGCACTTGCATCCTCAAAGCAGCAGCGACAAGCGTGCGTCTGTCTGTTAAAGGGTGGTGACACCCTCAAAGTGTGCTACACAAACAATAAAAATATTCTTCTTTTTTCTGTCTTTGTGAATTGTGTGGGCTGTAGCCACACTTGCATCCTCAAAGCAGCAGCGACAAGCGTGCGTCTGTCTGTTAAAGGGTGGTGTAACCCTCAAAGTGCGCTCCACAAACAATAAAAATATTCTTTTTTTTTTCTGTCTTTGTGAATTGTGTGGGCTGTAGCCGCACTTGCATCCTCAAAGCAGCAGCGACAAGCGTGCGTCTGTCTGTTAAAGGATTACATCGGTGACAGCATCCAAGTAGGCATGTCAGACAGTCCGTACCTGTACTGGCAGGAAAAAGAAGCAATTTGGAGGTCCCTGTACAAACTGGCTTTATTTTACCTGAGTTGCCCCCCCTCCAGTGTGTACTCTGAAAGAGTGTTTAGTGCAGCCGGGAACCTTGTCAGTGAAAGGCGTAGGAGGTTGCTTCCACAAAATGTGGAGAAGATGATGTTCATAAAATGAATTATCAACTCTTCCAGGGAGACCAGCCTCCAGAACGTACAGAGGGACCTGTGGTTGTGGATTCCAGCGGGGACGAATTAATACTCTGTGAGGATGAGGATGTACACAACACTGAAGAGGGTGAGGAATCGGTGGATGAGGAGGATGAGAACGACATCTTGCCTCCGTAGAGCCAGTTTGTGCAGGGACAGATTAATTGCCAGCTTGTTTTGTGGGGGCCCAAACGAACCAATCATTTCAGCCACAGTCGTGTGGCAGACCCTGGCGCTGAAATGTTTGGTTTGTTAAAGTGTGCATTTATACAACACAAGGGTGGGTGGGAGGGCCCAAGGACAATTCCATCTTGCACCTCTTTTTGGTCTTTGCATTATGTATAGTTTGGGGCCTAGTTTTTCAAACTGCCATCCTGTCTGCCACTGCAGTGTCACTCCTAGATGGACCACGTGTTTGTGCCGCCCACTCGTATCTCTTAGCATAGTCATCCAGCTACCTCGGTGCAACCTTTTGGACATAAAAACACTATTGTGAGGTGTGAGGTGTTCAGAATAGACTGGAAATGAGTGGAAATTAAGGTTATTGGGTTAATAATAGCATAGGAGCAGAAAAACCTACAAATTCTGTGATTTTAGCTGTTTTTATGCTTTTTAAAAAAAAAATACAGATCCAAAACACAAAACCCAGAACCCAAAACACGGAAGGGTGGTTTTGGCAAAACCAATCCAGATCCAAAACACGAAGAAAGATCCAGATCCAAAACCAAAACACAAAACACGAAAAGTGGCCGGTGCACACCCCTACTTGAAATATGCTTAGCAGACTGATAGAGAAGTTTTATCTTGCTTAAAGTTGCAATATATTTTGATACAAATAGATGGCAATGTATACTGTATGTTTAATGTAAGGGTGGGTACACACCTAAACGACCAGCAATCGTGATGATGTTCAGGGCGATTTGTCTTCACCCTGCACATCACATGATTGCCGGTACACACTTCAAAGATTTAATGAAAGATGGAACAATCACTGTTCCGTCCTTCATTAACATGTACAGCCTCACACGCGATATCGTGTGATTGACTGTGCAGCACAGCCAATCGCACGATATCACATGCGACCACGGGAACGCGCAAATCGGGCATACACCCTGCACAATATGCCCGATTTGTTGTTCCGAATTGGCTAAAATCGGCCCGATATCATTTAGGTGTGTACCAACCCTATGGAGGAAGTAATTAGAATGACTGAGGGCCTGACTAAGATTTACGTAAGTTTTATATTATCGTTTCATAAATCTCATGTTTAATGATTTGCGCATGCGCAAGAGCCAGTGCGCATGTGCAGATTTGATCCTGTGACGTTGGTTGCAATGCTCAAAAGCTGCAGCATGATTGACATGCTGCTGGCATTTGGGGTGACGACAGGAAGCATTCGGCGTCGGCCCTGTTTTCTGGGCTTACAGAAGCCAGTGGCTGTGCCGTTGGACACTGATGGTTACCCAGATGTCCGATGTTCATCTGATGCTGCGGATCAGAGAAGCCGGCAGTGGGCTTCTTTTTACTTGAGATGCCTCCTGTGGCTTTTGCATAATTTCGCACAGCCGCTGCGTATAAATTTTGCAACGGCGGCAAAATTAGCGTACAACTCCGAATGAGATAATGTGATAAAACATACAAGCCTACTTTTCTACAATGTCCTCGAGACTCCCATATATAAGGGTGCTCTCTTGGACTCCCAATAGAGTAGGTCAGTCTCCCAGAGCCACTCGATGCCCAATTTAAGCAAACAATCTGGGGGTTTGATGACATAATTTGTGTTATTCATCGTGTCCTGCAACACCTCCCACCAAAAAATGTAAATGTATCCAACTCCTGTTCCAATAACACATGTAAATGTCCATCCGATAAGGTGATGCCATTGACTGCAGTAAGATGAGATCAGCCAAAATAGTGTACTGATATGGAGCAAACCTCAACAATAAAATGCAGCAATATGGCTACAGGACTCCTATTCCTTTCTGTCAGTGCATGATTCTCAGTGAAAAAAAAAAAGGACCTACGCCATGCGTACAACTTAAAAAAGCTCACCAAAATGCCTAAACAGACAATGTTGTATCAGAGGATAAGGAAGATCTAGTTGACCAAAAGACAAACAAGTGGCCTACAATCCAAACAGACTTAGGGATATATTTACTAAAGTGCGGGTTTTTAGAAGTGGAGATATTGCCCATAGAAACCAATCAGAATCTACTTGGTTGCTATGGGCAACATCTCCACTTTTAAAAACCCTCACTTTAGTAAATATACCCCCTAAAATCCATTCCCCGTCGCTCGCCGGGTCTCGTGCATGCGCACGACGGAGCTCCCTCCGTCGTGCGCATGTGCACTTGGGCACCATCGACCCGCTTGCGAGCGTCCAGCGCTCGCGAGCAGGTCAGAATCAGGCCCTGAATACAATTTAGGAGACAAAGTGATTTTTTTAAATCTAAATGGATGTAGTGTTTATTATTGTCAGATGTGACTTTATCTCATGGACAGAAAAAACAGCTTCCATGACAAACATAGGACAGGATGCAGCAGTTGAAGACCAACCCAAATTCATATTTTGTGGCAGGAGAGCTATCCATGTGGAGTAACCAGGCCCCAGGCATGGGAGGACAACACTTCAAAAACTGCCAAATGTCAGGGTTCAGCCTAGGATCAGTCGTTACTCACCACCATGCCGGCTTCTCCTGACTGCACGTGCGGTTAGACGCTGGGTACGGCGGTGGGTGATACACTGAGGATTCTTCCTTAGGTGCTAAGGGATTTCCATGTGCGGTGCTGTGTCTTGGAGATTGTGGTTTCCGTCATGGGCGCCGCCATGACAGTCCTTCTCATGTGATAGTATCTCCACCAATGGTAGCATGGTCTTTGTCAGCTGACGTTGTTCTCCTATCAACTGCTACCTATGGGTATATATCCAGCGCCAGAACTCCAGGAAGTTGTCTGAACAACGTTTGTCATTCGTAGTGTATGCTAGTTTGGTCCTCGTTCCAGGTTTCCCTGAGATTACCTCCGTGTCTTCTCCAGTGCATTTGCCAGTGAGCCACTCCAAGCTATCTTCAGTGAAAAAGTGCATTATAACACCTCAGCCTGCTTGCAAACCCTGCGCTACCTTTTGCGCAACAGTGCGGCATAACACCTCAGCCTGTGTACTACTTAGCATCTCCTCTGGGAGCATCAGTGCGTCTTACCACCTCAGCCTGTGTACTACTTAGCGTCTCCTCCGGGAACAACAGTGCGTCTTACCACCTCAGCCTGTGTACAACTTAGCGACTCCTTTCAGAGCTACAGTGCGTCATACCATCTCTGCCTGTGTTCTATACCAAGGACTCCTACTTCAGCGTCTACATACCTTTACCTGTGGGTACCTCAAGTACCAATTTCTTGTGCAGCTGTACTTCCTGAAAGGCATATTCCTCAGACCACCGTCTGTGTGACTCTCTATCACCACAGAGTTTGGATACCATATGAAAGGACCGTGACCTGTCTGCTGGGTGCAGCTAAATACCCATATCCCGATTGGTAGGGGTCACTGGTGAAGACCTCCCAGCAGGTTAGACTCCGCACCTTTGGTAAGGTCTCGTTAACGTCCAAACTCAATGGATGAGGAGATCATACATTCAGGCCCCTCGTCTCCATTTTCTTCCCCAACCCTAGACCTCTGCTTCCAATTCCTCAGTGGCAAGCGTGACACCAAAATTAAGAAAAGTAGATAACAGCAAACCCCTGGACTACTACGTTATGAAAATGCTTCCACTTCTACCAAGTGGATTCATATATCATCAAAATGTAAAATAAAAATGCAAAAAAGATGCCCGGCGGTAGCAGAGTCTCACGGAACCTGGTTCACCAAGAGGGCCTTTTTTAGTGCGACTGCAGCAAAGATGTAAGGACACATCTGTACTTTAAAGATGAATACATGAACATTGCACTGCTTAATATGCTCATACATTCTGGAGTGCAGGCTGTGAAGTACAGCGGTACGGGTCAGGACTGCAGCCACCCTCTCCATTTCTACTACTGGCATGTCGAGGGAATCCGGGACCTGTCATGCTTGGAGACCTTTGACTGGTGGCACGCTGACTGACTGTAACTACTACTAGAAAATGGATGAAGTACTGTAGCCTGCCCACAACCCACATCCAAAATTCTTTTGGTCAACATACCAGAAGGAGAATCTGCCAACATCTGCAGCAAAACTACTTCCTACAGCAGTCTTACATCTTTTAGACACTTTGGGAAGAATTTACAAAGCAGCGGCTTCTGTACAACGCTGTTTTCCGGAGGGTTGCAAGTGAGTATTTTAATCGGCACCTGGAGTCAGTGTTAAGCACGCCGGGCTTTACACTGACTGCGGGTGCCGTTTTAAATATGGACCCACAACCCGCCGGGAAGCAGAGGCTTAGAAAAGCTGCTGCTTCGTAAATTCTCCATCTTTGTATGTTCAAAGTCTGAAAGAGAAGAGTGATGAGAGGAGGCTCAGAGATATGGGGCTTCATTCAGAGGCGGTTGGAGGATGCAAGCGGTCACTCAGAAACTGGACGGCCGCTTGCATCCTGACCGCCCGCCTGTGTTTCGGTCGTTAGGCTGTGGGTTTACACCCACAGCTCTAACGACCGCTAGGGTGATGGTCGCGATGGTCAAAGACCATCGCGACCATCGGGGCTTACGACGAGACCCAAGGGTAGGGTCTCACTTGTCCCGGAGAGCTTGTCCCGGAGAGCTTCTGGCTCTGTCATTCCCAAGGGAACGCCTCCGTTTGGGCTGCCACCCCCCGGCCCGCCTTCCAAACGGGGCGAGCTGTCAATCAACATCGACAGTTCGCCCCCTTTGGAAAGAGACCCGCTACGACCAGTGCTGTCGGTCGTAGCGGGTCTCACGCATGCGCACGAAGGAGCCGGCTCCCTCGTGCGCATGCACACTGGACAAACATCGAGGCGGCCGTGCGGTCGTAGACCGTACGGCCGCCTCTGAATGAGACCCATAGTGCCCGACACTGCAGATGCATCAGGAGACTGTTGCGCAGCAGTCACTGTAACTGTCTCTTTTGCAGCAGGGGGAAATATGGGCAATATAGAAACAGTCAAACCACATGCCAGTCCAGCTCCACAACTGGCACCATCTCATACTTAGCTCTCAGCTTATACATGTGCTGTTATTATAATTTGTAATTATATGACCCAGAGTGGGTGCGACTATTATATAGCAATAATTATTTTGGGGTGAGAGTTTGGGAGTTGGGCCCCTGGAGTTGTTCTGGCTGGACCTTTTTCAGGGCATCACCACTTAATTCACATAGATAATTTTTATCACTTTTCTAATTGTTTGTTTATTATTTATGTCATTTTAATTCTTTCACATTTCATTAACACTTATTGATTTATCCTTACACATCTATCCTTTACACTTCACTATCACCTTTTTTCCCTTTTTCATGTGATGCCCTGGGGATGGTCCTTGGCTGGAATTTTTTGGGGCACCTTGCTTCTCGGACGTGAAACCCTTAATGTTAGGGATGCCAGTTTAGAGGAGCCTTAACGATGGCCTGGCGCTTATTCATATATTTGCAAATGTATGTAACTAATACCTCTGAATCTCTATTATCATGTAGGATTTAAGTATTTTTTGTTGATTTTGCTGCAGTGTGCTGGAGGGCAAATCCCTTTTTTCTACCATCTCATACTTGCCTACCCTCCCGATTTGGTCGATAGCCTCCCGAAAATCAGGTGCTGCTCCCGACCTCCCGGGAAGGCAGGCAATCCTCCTGGCTGCCGCCCACCCCTCCTATCCCCCTGCAATAACCCCTGCAACCCCCCCAGCAGGGGGGGAGCGGTAACACGATTTGCATCATTTTGGCCCCGCCCCCTGCTTCACAATGCCTATATTATCGGCATTGTGTAGCGGGGCGGGGCCAAACTGATGCGATTGTGTGACCCCACCCCACCACGCCCACAACTGCCTGTCACCCGCCCGGCCACTAACACCCTAAGTGTGCTGCCCCAGGGAGTAGAAAAAGGAGACAACCAAGCAAGCTACATTGATAAATCCCGTGCAGGGAATCCTGACTCCTCATCCCCTGCAGGCAAAACCAGCCCTGTAGAATCCTGCATCACTTGAACGCTACCTGTGGCAAAGGCAACACCATATACTATGACTGACTCACTTATACTAGCAGTGCCTACAGGTCGTTTCCATGTGATTATTAATTTTATTCAATGTTGCTGAGTACTTATCAATGACGAGGAGATTGCTTCTATTTTTGCTCACTTGGCCTGCAGAGACAAAGGGGGGGGGGGGGGATTGCACCCATGTGGGATCACGTGACAAGTAGAGCTGATATGCTGTTAACTACAGAGGGAGGTTACTCCCATCTGGGCAATGATCGTACCCAGCCCGGAAGCAATTTCATCAGATTTTTGTCCCTGTCTGTATGTGGAGCCTTCATAATAAATATAAATAATAATAATAGTAAGTAAACCATGTTACATAGGTGCTCCACAATTAGTTCAAATGCACAAACCATTAGTATTGAAGCCATGTAATGTGTCACTCTCACATATCAAGGTAACACCACAGAAGTCACAACATGCTTTCCTCTCCTGGGCTCCTGAATCCTACTTTGTACATGAAACACACAATGAACACACCTGCTGCATACACAGAGCATACAGCAAACGTAGAACCTGCACACATAGAACATACATGGAACTCAAGAGAACACAGTAACATGGTTTCTACAAAGAACACACCTTTAGCAAAGAGAAAATACATATTCTACATTGTACATAATATACAACCTACACAAAACATATGTGTAGCAATACACATGGAACATACATGCTGTGCAAATAAAGCATGCATCGAACCCACAGAACATGCAGGGAACACACCCGTGTGTCCAGGGATCATATGGGAAGCTTTGCATTATTATATTATCTACAAGCTCAGTAGTTCTTGAATTTAACTGGAACATACATACAAATGAATATATATATATATATATATATATATATGAGTTGACTGTAGAGCGACTGGTTTATAAACCAGTCGCTCTACAGTCAACTAATTTTTCTACACATTTTCTAATACCTTTACCAGTATTCATTATTGACATTGAGCAGATGCCCGTATAGAGTGGGCTTGGTTTGCACAAACTTTACACGGTTGGTTATATGGTATATCACTTATAAATTATTGTATATATTGCTGGCGCCGTTCCCACCTATTTTTTTTCATATATATATATTAGGGGTGTGCACCGGCCACTTTTCGTGTTTTGTGTTTTGGTTTTGGATCTGGATCTTTCTTCGTGTTTTGGATCTGGATTGGTTTTGCCAAAACCACCCTTCCGTGTTTTGGGTTCTGGGTTTTGGATCTGTATTTTTTTTTAAAAAAGCATAAAAACAGCTAAAATCACAGAATTTGTTGGTTTCTCTGCTCCTATGCTATTATTAACCTCAATAACCTTAATTTCCACTCATTTCCAGTCTATTCTGAACACCTCACACCTCACAATAGTGTTTTTATGTCCAAAAGGTTGCACCGAGGTAGCTGGATGACTATGCTAAGCGACACGAGTGGGCGGCACAAACACGTGACCCATCTAGGAGTGACACTGCAGTGGCAGACAGGATGGCAGTTAGAAAAACTAGGCCCCAAACTGTACATAATGCAAAGAAAAAAAAGAAGTGCAAGATGGAATTGTCCTTGGGCTATGTTGTATAAACAGGACATGCACACTTTAACAAATCAATCATTTCAGCGCCAGGGTCTGCCACACAACTGTGGCTGAAATGATTGGTTCGTTTGGGCCCCCACAAAACAAGCTGGCAATTAATGTGTCCCTGCACAAACTGGCTCTATGGAGGCAAGATGTCATCCTCATCCTCCTCATCCACCGATTCCTCACCCTCTTCAGTGTGTACATCCTCATCCTCACAAAGTATTAACTCGTCCCCACTTGAATCCACCACCACAGGTCCCTCTGTACCTTCTGGAGGCTGGTCTCCCTGGAAGAGCTGATAATTCATTTTGATGAACATCATCTTCTCCACATTCTGTGGAAGCAACCTCCTACGCCTTTCGCTGACAAGGTTCCCGGCTGCACTAAACACTCTTTCGGAGTACACACTGGAGGGGGGGCAACTCAGGTAAAATAGAGCCAGCTTGTACAGGGGCCTCCAAATTGCCTCTTTTTCCTGCCAGTACAGGTATGGACTGTCTGCCATGCCTACTTGGATGCTGTCACCGATGTAATCCTCCACCATTCTGTCAATGGTGACAGTATCATATGCAGTGACAGTAGACATGTCAGAAATTGTTGCCAGGTCCTTCAGTCCGGACCAGATGTCCAAACTTGGTCCTGCCTGCCCTGCATCACCGCCAGCGGGTTGCTTAGGATACCTAAGTTTTTTCCTGGCAGCCCCAGTTGCGGGAGAAAATGAAGAAGGAGCCGTTGACGTGTCACGTTCCGCTTCAGCTGACAGTGTTTTCACCAGCAGGTCTTTGCACCTCTGCAGGCTTATGTCGGCCGGAAAGAGAGACACCACATAGGCTTTAAACCTAGGATCAAGCACGGTGGCCAAAATGTAGTGGTCTGATTTCAACAGATTGACCACCCTGGAATCCTGGCAAAGCGAATGAAGGGCTTCATCCACAAGTCCCACATGCCGAGCGGAATCGCTCCGTCTTAGCTCCTCCTTCACTTTCTCCAGCTGCTTCTGCAAAAGCCTGATGAGGGGAATGACCTGACTCAAGCTGGCTGTGTCTGAACTGACTTCACGTGTGGCAAGTTCGAAGGGCTGGAGAACCTTGCACAACACGGAAATCATTCTCCACTGCGCTTGAGTCAGGTGCATACCCCCTCCTTTGCCTATGTCATAGGTGGATGTATAGGCTTGTATGGCCTTTTGCTGCTCCTCCATCCTCTGAAGCCCACCGCGTCACAACCTCTTGCTTCAGGTGATGGCGGGGCAGGTTCAAGAGTGTTTGCTGGCGCTCCAGTCTTCGGCACGCAGTCGCTGAATGGCGAAAGTGGCCAGAAATTTTTCGGGCCACCCAAAGCGTCTCCTGCACGCCCCTGTCGCTTTTCAGAAAATTCTGCACCACCAAGTTTATTGTGTGAGCAAAACATGGGACGTGCTGGAATTTGCCCAGATGTAATGCCCGCACAATATTGGTGGCGTTGTCAGATATCAAAAATCCCCAGGAGAGTCTAAGTGGGGTAAGCCACTGGGCGATGATTTCCCTCAGTTTCTCTAAGAGGTTGTCGGCGGTGTGCCTCTTACTGAAACCGGTGATACACAGCGTAGCCTGCCTTGTAACGAGCTGGCGTTTCTGAGATGCTGCTACTGGTGACGCTGCTGCTGTTGCTGCGTAAGGTGATACATCTACCCAGTGGGCTGTCACAGTCATATAGTCCTTAGTCTGCCCTGTTCCACTTGTCCACATGTCCGTGGTTAAGTGGACATTGTGTACAACGGCATTTTTCAGGACACTGAGGACACTTTTTCTGACGTTTCTGTACAGTCTCGGTATCGCCTGCCTAGTGAAGTGGAATCTAGACGGGATTTGGAACCGGGGACACACTACCTCCATCAATTGTCTAAATCCCACTGCACTAATGGCGGATACCGGACGCACGTCTAACACCAACATAGCAGTCAAGGCCTCAGTTATACGTTTTGCTTCAGGATGACTGCTGTCGTACTTCATCCTCCTCGCTAAGGACTGTTGGAGGGTCAATTGTTTAGTAAAAGTAGTGGTGTTCCTACTTCCTCTCTGGGATGATGAACGACTCCCAGCAGCAGCAACAGCAGCAGCGGCAGCAGTAGGCGTAGCAATGCAGGATCCACCAGAGGAATCCCGGATAGGAGAGTCAGTCATGCCAGTGACATGGCCTGCAGGACTACTTCTGATCCTGACTAAGGAGGAAATTGACGAGGAGGGAGTTGACGGTGTGGTTTGCAGGCGCTTGGATACAACAGGACAACGGGATTTAGGTGTCCCTGGACTGCTTACGGTCTTAGCCAAAGTTTCTGAACTTGACAGTAACTTTTTATGAACGCGCTGCAGGTGCCGTATAAGGGAGGATGTTCCTAGGTGGTTGACGTCCCTACCCCTACTTATTTCACCTTTACATATGGTACATATGGCAAGACAGTTGTTGTCCGGATTTGGATAGAAATATTGCCAGACCAAAGAGGTGGAATGTTTGGTCTTCTGCCCAGGCATGACCGTGATGGGCTTTTTCATCCCACGGACAACAACTGTCTCCCCCGGAGCCTGATTTAAACAAACCACATCACCATCAGAATCCTCCTCGCCAACTTCCTCCTCAGCGCCAGCTACACCAGTATCCTCATCCTGTTGTACTTCAACAGTGACATCTTCAATTTGCATATCAGCAAGTGGACTGTGGGTGCTCCTTTCAGCACTTGCAGGGGGCGTGCAAATGGTGGAAAGAGCCACCTCTTCCCGTCCAGTGCTGGGAAGGTCAGGCATCGCAACCACCACCACACTTGGACTCTCCTTGGGGATTTGTGATATCTTCTTAGAAAGCACAGTTCTTCGCTGTGCTTTTGCCAGCTTAACTCTTTTGATTTTTTTAGTGGGAGGAGGGCTTCCATCGTCATGTGAAGCTGAACCACTAGTCATGAACATACTAGGGATCGACCTTAGCCGTTCCTTGCCACTCCGTGTCGTAAATGGCATATTGGCAAGTTTACGTTTCTCTTCAGCTGATTTAAATGTCTTTTTCAAGGTCATTTTCCTGAACTTTGCCATTTGGGATTGTATGTGCCCTCTACTATGACATTGGGCATCGGCCTTGGCAGACGACGTTGATGGCATGTTATCGTCTATGTCATGACTAGTGGCAGCAGCTTCAGCACTAGGAGGAAGTGGTTCTTGATCTTTCTCTATTTTATTTTTATCGGAGAAAGTTTGGTCCTCCATTTATGTTATATCGATTTGATATATACGTGCGGCTAAACACAGAAAATAATTTTTTTTTTGGTTTGGACTGGAGTGTACTTTCGGGGGTTACAGCACCCTTAACGGTCAAGCCAGCCGGCCCTTTACTTATGACACAGGCGCACACTTGGCACTACTTTGTTGATGCACGTGCGGCTACTGCGCACACAATTCACAAACACAGAAAATAATATTTTTTTGGTTTGGACTGGAGTGTACTTTCGGGGGTTACAGCACCCTTTAACGGTCAAGCCAGCCGGCCCTTTACTTATGACACAGGCGCACGCTTGGCACTACTTTGTTGATGCACGTGCGGCTACTGCGCACACAATTCACAAACACAGAAAATATATTATTTTTTTAGCACTTGGGGGGAGCACCCCTGATGGACAGAGCACCCCCTGGACAACACTACAGCACCCCTTTAGGACTGGGACACTGCACAGGACTTTGGAGTGGACACAGCCCCTATGGAGAACTGACTGCACAACACAGTCCAGCCAGCCCCTATGGACTTTGAAGTAGTGGACACAGCCCCTATTAACAACAGCAGCACAGCACAACACAGCCAGCCCCTATGGACTTTGAAGTAGTGGACAACAGCAGCACTACACTACACTACACAGCCCTAACTCCCACCCTCCCTCTTCACTGTCCACAGCCGAGTGAGAAAATGGCGCCGACGCGGGTACCTTATATAGGATCCAAAACCCGCGAGACTCGGAAGGCGGGATGATGATGTTTTGCCTCGATTTCAGATCCGAGTCAGGCGGGAAAAGTCGAGCCTGATTCGGATCGGACTCGGATCGGGGGGGCTCGGATTTCAGAAATCCGAACCCGCTCACCCCTAATATATAAATATATATATATATATAAATAAAATGAATGAAGTAGTCGGCAGCACTCAAGGGATTTTGCAGACAGATAATCCAATAGTTAACGATTTATTCCAACGTTTCACATCATAACATATATCTATATCTATCTAATCTGTATATATATATATATATATATTTAACTGACACCTCAGTCTCTGCCCTGTCCCTCCTCAACTCTCTCAAGCCTTGCCGCCTCTCTGCTATCCTGACCCCCATCCCTGCCACTCTCATCACCTCTCCCCCTATCGATCTATTGCTATTGGGCCCACGAAAGTCTAGCTACTCCCCTGGTTGTAGAATACCTGTCCTATGAGGAGGAAGAGCAGCTTCATCAAGATATCAAAGTCCATGATAGTGACAGGCCTCCAGCACAGGAACAGGCTAGTATGTACAGCTGTGATTGTCACTGTGGGGCCGATTCTTAGTCGGACTCAAAGTGGCTGTAGTTGCAGGCAGCAGCAAAAGCCTGATTTACTACCTTATGCTAATGCGGGAATCATGCAACTGCAAGCGGAAAACTGTGCCGACATTGTCGCATCAGGGTCCCAGCTGGCGTCCCTCGTTGAGTGGTCTGGTCTCCTCAGCAATGGCTTCTTCAGCTCCGGCTGGGCTTTGGTCCTGCAACACTCCTCTGGTCGCCACCATCTTCCTGGGGATCCAAATGTGAAAGCTTGAGAATTCACCAGAGTTTCCACAGGAACCAGAGCCACAGCAAAAATCTGTA
The DNA here is from genome assembly GCA_031769625.1 of Taudactylus pleione. NCBI lineage: Eukaryota > Metazoa > Chordata > Amphibia > Anura > Myobatrachidae > Taudactylus > Taudactylus pleione. Next base: position 2,227,149 of record JAUIMM010000024.1, on the reverse strand, counting down.
GCAGCCAGGCTGTCAAGCACAAATGCAGACAAGGAATATTCTAGTATTCCCATTTGGATCCGGTTCCTGCAGATGCTCTTCTAAATTCTCTAGCCTTCCCATTTGGATCCCCTTCCTGTGGATACTGCTGAATTCTCAAGCCACCCTTTTGCTTCCAGCGCATTCGCTCCAGCTGTCTCCTAAAGTGACTCTCTTGTTATACAGTCCGCCACTTTCACTTAGCATCTTTCTTCAAAGTCTAAGTTGTTTTTCTGTGAATATTATGCACCCTGCTGGTTGCGCCTAATTTCTGCCCTTGAGGCTGTGAGCTGTGGAAATATTGCAGTGAAGCCCAAAATCCCTTACAGGAGTACCTGGTGAATAGCAGTACCCCATTAGACTCTGCACCCTTAGATTGACCCTAATGTGTGTCATGACTCATAGGAGTAGATTGGTTTCAAAGTCATGAAATAAACCAGAATAACATGCTACTCCTCTCATGTTTACAACACAGATGACCTGCACATTCAAAGACTGATAATGGTAGCAATGAACATCTATGTCAGGTCTCTGGTTAAGTGCCCTCAGACCAACAATGCAATGGTCAATTTAACTTAACACTTGGGAACCGTACCTTCAAAATGTTGCTTGCGTGATGCCTAACTCTTGTGAGCTGACGGCCATAAAATACATAATAACATGTGTTGGCCAGAAATGCAATTGGAGCCTTTAATTAAAGGCATCAAATCATCACTTATTGTACCTGCTCAAAAGATTCAGGCGCTTCCTGTTGAGTCTAAACATTTGAATAACCTCCTGGTCTGTCAGGGATTCCAGGACAGGTCCAGATTAATACTGGGGCTGATGGGTTTCCATCTTGATATAGGCCCATAAGCAGTCAGTGTCAAATTGATGATGGGAAGGGCAAGATTACTGCTCTAGGCCACCCTTCAGAAACAGGCCCATGAGCCACAGAATTTTTTATTTTTATAGAGTTGAATGTACCAGGCCAACCAGTAGAACTTATCTTTCCTCATGTTCATGTAATGTCAGTGGTGGTCACACTGTACTAGTCCCTACTGTACTCCCCTCAAACTGTACTAACCCCTTCAGTGCTCCATCACGCTATAACAGCACCTCGTGTTCCCACTCACACTGTGCAACCCGTCCTGTGCCCCATCACACTGTGTCAGCCCCTCCTTATCCCCACCACATCCGGTGACAGCATTTTTCTATACCAACCTATTCCCCCATTTACACTGTGCCATCCTGACCAGTGTCCCCAGCTTCACAGGCATCAGGTATGCTGACAATGTCGACATGAGAATGCCCCGTCCCGTCATGTTTGTAATACCAGTTAAAGCATTTTAACCATGTAGGCATTATAACTTTAAACATGCTGCTGTACCAGCATGTTTAAAGCTATAATGCACGCACGTTTAAATGCTTTAAGTAGTATTACAGACATAGTCACTGTCAACATAGTGATTGTCAACATATGTTGACATAAACATCACTATCAACTTTTGTTCTTACACCATGGTCAGACCTGACACAAGTCAGACCACTTTAGGAGCCTGCATTTGAGACTTTTCAGTGGACGTTTTAGTCACAGTATACGACCACATGCCCACAATACACCGTTACTGTACTATCATTGTGATTGCAGGCCCATTGCAGTAGCATTTACATTCACTTCTTGTGACTCCTAGTCCATACCTATTATATTTGCAGTGAATCTCATGTTGGACCTTGGACAAAAAATAAGGCAGATTCTGAAAAGTCGTCCATGTGCAGTGCAAAAAAAAAAAATCACAATTTGAGACTGAAAAAGTCTCAAATTGCATTTAAGCTTGACTATGAAAAAGGCCCACAATGAGTAACAACGAGATGTAACAACAAACAGCTAGTAATTAATGTGGTCCCTGCAGCACCAGTATTATCCTTGAATATTGCTTATTGTTAAGCATGCCTCCTATTACACATACTGTATGTACTGTATGTGTTTCACGCTCACTAAATGCACACATACATGATGTCTGGCTGGTATGCCTACTGACATACTGTACTTTGCTCTTTATCATTTTCCCATTCATCTCCTCCCCTGCCTCCTTGGTTTTTTTGTTCAATACTGTAGTTCATTTTAGTACTAATACAAATCTTTTGGAAAGGTTCACTTTTCACTGTATCATTTACTCTACAGATGGAGTGGTTCTGCATACACATAGAATTTTGTATTATTATTATTATTATTATTATATATAAAAAACTATATATAATAACTACCAACTAATCATAACCAATACTGGGATTGTTGGATGGCTTATTTTATATCTATAATGATATAAATTTGATGTATATTTTTTTTATTTATATATATTTAGGTAATTTCATGCATGTATATAAATTCATAGGATACCTTATGGCTGACAGCCGTTACAAAAATATTTGTATTTGTTTAGTTATAACCTTTATTTAAAATATAAATGAATAATGTGGAATAAAAAGACATCTTTATTTGTGAGAGTGTTACCAATGGATTCATTAAACAGAATATAAATGACAAGGAGTCAAGAAACATTAACAAGGTCAGCTTCCGGATAAAGAGCACGGTGAGTAAAGCAGGCGGGCAGGTGTTCAGTGTTGGTCAGTATCCTTACAGTGGGGCAGCACTACAGGCTACAGCCCTTTACAGCTATCGGGACTTACTCACGTCCGCATTGAAATAACGCGGGACCTGGTCTTTGTTGATAGAATGGAGTCCCTCCGTGAATTGTACGTTATCAAACTGGGTAACGGAACTTTTTTACATTTACTTCCACTCTCTTACTAAGACTATATTGAGCTTGCAGGATTAATTGGACAACTAAAGTTAACAACAGCATCTTTGCTTATCAGCAACGTTGTATTTACTTTTAGCCACAATGTAATTTTTTATTGCTCCTTTGTGTGCCTTGGTGCAAATGTATCCATTTTTTCTTATTATATCTTTTTTGTCTGTGTAAAAAAAAAAGCCATCCTGTGCACATATACTGTAATCAACAAGCAACACATTGGTTTTATTATACTACTTTTTAGGGGGTAGATGTACTAACATTGGAGAGAGATAAAGTGGAGAGAGATACAGGACCTGATTCAGACCCGCTCGCTAGGATGCGTTCGCTCGTAGCTGGCCGATGCACATGCTTACCTATCGCAGTGCACATGCGTGGACCAGTGCGAGATATCTGGAAGCGTTTGCTCACTGCGCATAGACTGCCCAGCAGAGTGAGTGACAGGAGAAGCTGTTTGTGGGTGGTGACAGGTTCTGTTTGCTAGAAACGGGGGAGTGGAGATGCGAACGCAGGCGTGCCTGAGCATCTCAACGCCGTTTCAGAGGCGTGCATAATTTAGAGGCAGCGTCATAGTACACGTCACCTGGCTGGATTTTACACTGAACTGCTCACAGTGCTTTCGGTAGGGTATGGTCAAAAACAAGCACTGCGATCACATTCGATGGTACCCGATGCACCGATGGTTGAATACACTTCCTGAAGATGATGTACACAAGTGGGCGTCCTAAGACAGGCTGGTGGGTGTCTGCATACACAAAGCAATGGCACGCCAAGACATAGTGGGCGTGCTAATGCCTTGCCGTGTGATCGCCTGCCTTCCCAAATTTGCATTCGCATCTAGCGAGCGGGTCTGAATCAGGTCCACAGAACCAACCAATCAGCTTTTAACTGTCATTTTTCAAACATAACCTGTAATGTGATAGTTAGGAGCTGATTGGTTTGTACTTTATCTCTCTCCAGTGCTTAGTACATCTACCCAAACCAGTCTGTGCGGCGGAAAATTGTTTGTTCGCTAGATAGCGAATGCCTGCTATTTTGAGTGACAGAATGAGGCGTATGTGGGTGGTAACAGGGGAAGGTGCTTGAAAACGGGGAGTGGAGATCAGAACGCAGGCGTGCTTAAAGGTCAAAGCGGGCGTTTTATGGGTGTGCATAATTAACAAAGCAGCGTCATCAACAACGTCAGTTGGGTGTCTTTTAGCCAAAACTGCTCACAAGATTGCGGTAGGAAAAACCAACCACAAGACTAGCGAGCAGTTCCTACGCTGTTCGATGTACTCGATTAATCTAATAAATAGCGGACATGACATATGATGCGAGCGGCCAGGGGGCGTATTATTCAAATAAACGACCGCATGTTTTGTTTGCTCGTTCAGACATAGAGGCGGCAACAGACCGCAAGGAGCGAACGGTTCATTTGAATAGCCACCCCCTTTTTATGAACGAGCGAGCGCTAATAGCGATCAGCTCTGAATCAGGCCCATAGTGTTTTCACATATAGTGCAGCCTATTTATTTTTTCTGTATTTAGTAACTCTTAAAATGATTTATAAAATGTATACAGTGCATTCAGAAAAGTACAATTCTCATTCATGGTAAAACTCACATGGGTTGTGAACACTCTTGAAGATTGCATACTTTACGAATGGGTTTTAGCTTTGGAATAGATTCACACATCTTCTTATGCACCACTTTATGGTCCGATTTTCTTCGACAGCCATATTTTGTAAACTGATGACCTTAAAAATAAATGTGAAATATGATTGCTTTATCTTAACATCTACAGTAAGAGTAATATGGAAAATTAGGCTTGATTCAGAGATGGACGCAAAGTGATTGACAGACAGGTACATCAGGGGGAGGTGCAACGCAAACACTGGCCATTTCGGGGGGGAAGTGTCACAGCTTGCAACTGTGATCCCGTGCGCAGTCACAATGGCTCCGGAGTCTTAGTTCCGTCATCCATGCTGAGTGACCATAGGGTTACTCAGAAGACCAATGATTGACCAATGTGCATCCGATGGTTGCTTCTTCATGCACAAGCGAGTGTTCTGTGATACCGCCAGTGGGTGTCTTACTACAAATTCAGCGGCTGCGGCATTTGCATATTTTCGCACAGCCGATCTTCTTGGTTAGCATGTCTGGTGCATTTTAATAACTGTTATCCTCCACTTTTACTGTCATAAATATGCTACAAATGTATTTACTATGCATGGAATAAATGGAATGGGTATGATATCCCGGCGGCTCAATAGCCACCGGTTCAAATCCCGACGCTGGAAGGCTGAAGTGTGACGATCCCGACAGGGGAGGTAAGTGCCATAACCCTCCCCCTTTCCCCCCTCCCTAATGGCCCGTACACAAGGGTCGATCAGACAATGATCAGATATCGTTGTCTGATCGTCCTGCATGTTCGATATCGAACATTCAGCACATGCACCAACTCCCTAACGACTTAACAAACCCCCCTTAATGACTTATCGACCAGGTTGGCCTGCATGCACGGGCGATGGTCGATATCGACCATCCGTGCCCGCACATCGACCATCGTTTGGTCGCTAGAGGGGTTGATAAAAAGAACAATATAAACGCTCAAACGATAACGATAGTGATCCCTAACCTCCCTGGGGGGGGTGCCTTACAGCTACAGCGAACACTGAGCCTGATTCAGCATGGATCGCTATTGCGATCGCAGTTGCGATTACGCATGATCTGCTGAGAAAATATGCTAATTAATGTAATTGCAAAGCTGTCGCACAGCCAGCATAGGGACTGGACACTACCGCTATCGCACACACGTTAAACCTTGCATGAGGGGTAAAATTGGCCCCTCATGCAGAATTACAGCAGGTCTAACCTGCCGCAGAAACTGCAAGTTGTTAGAACGTAGTGAGTACTCAAGCTGTGTATGCCGTCTCAGTGGCTAATTTATGCACACCCGGGAAACGGCGTTCAAATGGACAGACACGCCTGCGTTTCTCGGACCACTCCCCCGTCGCCACCTCCAAACGCTCACAGCCTGTCACTCACTCTGCAATGGCTTTCATTCTGCTTGAGTGATTGAAAAGCGATCGCAATGCTAACTCATGCATACACATGCGCAGTACACACCATCGACCGATCTGTGTCGCTGTTGCAATAGCGATCTATACTGAATCAGGCCCACTGTGTGCATATAAAATACTGGAGCACATTCTATTTAATGAGTCATATATTCAACCTTGTTACAATTACCCTGGACTCTATGAGCTGTCTGACAAGGAAGGGTTGTGTCTATAGATTCTTTCCTTTTGCTATACATTGCACAACTGGGAATAACCCAAATACAGTATGTGGAACTACAGCCTGCATTTTATACAGATATCGGTCTATTGAGCATATGCATTTCTTGGAAGACACAGACAAAAGCTTTTTATGTTCAAGGGATGTGAATTAATTTTCGTCATCTATACATGTCCAACCTGGTACAGACACTACTTGCGAAGTGGACAAACCTGCGCCAGGAGGTAAGTGAACATTGGAATTTTTTTTCACATGTAAACAGTGGGAATTCTACCTGGACAAGGGGACGTGAACATCTGGTAGAAGGTAAGTATGTGTGTGTGTTAGGTATGTAATAAACTTTTACTTTCTACGGTGTGTGAGTACTGTGTTTTTTTTACAATGAGGGTTTCACAAATGCCAAAGGGCAGACACACTGGCACCTGTTCCACTGTAAAAACAATAGTTTAATTCTATTTTCACCACTATTACCCCTGCAACCACTGACCAGGAGTGCAGGTAAGAGCCCCGGACTTCAGCATAAACCTGGGGAGCTCAGGAGAGGAGGGACCCCTTTGTTAGGGGGGTCCCCACCTCCCCTGAGATTCCCAGCTTGTGCTGACTAGCTTGGGGTGATAGTGCTTTGGCCGGGGAGACCCGGTGAAAGGGTCCCCTGGCTGTGGCATTACACCCCGGCTAGAATTGAGTCTGGTGCTAGTTTTAAAAATAGGGGGAACCCCACGCATTTTTCCCCCTATTTTTAAAACCAGGACTGGCTCAGGGAGCCCAGTGTTAGTTCACTGGCTGCGGTCAGACTGAGAGAACTTTGGTGAGAAATCTCGATCACATACACAATCGGAAAACACGATCTCCGCTAATCATGATTCTTGGCAAATTTGAGTGTTTCAGCTGCCTAAAATCAGCAGAGTTTCAGCGATACAAATCGAGTTTCTAATCGGGCAATCTCGATCAGGTGCGATTCTTAGTAAATTTACCCCGAAATCTATTTTATGTTGTATTCCATTAGTACAGTCAGCACCCTACTGTTATACCCCTTTCACACATACATCAAAATCCTCGGTTTTTGCACGTGAACGCACATTGACCCAGGTTTTTGGTATGTGTAAAAAAAACCCCCACAGGATCCACGTCTCTGCTCTATACCAGGGTCAGACAGAGGCGGAGTTACCGCAAGGCAACGCAGGCGTGCACTTAGGGCCCAGCGGGTCCCAGGGGGCTCGGCCGCTGACGGGGATGTATAATAAAGCAGAGGGCATTTTGTTTACTGCTACCGCCGGGAGCTAGCTACAGTAGCCCAGCACACCACTCTGCCTAGACAGTGTCCTTCTCCTCCTCCCCTGCACTGTGTACACATTACATGCACGGAGAGGGGGAGAGAGGAGAGGAGCCGGCAACACAGGAAGAAGACAGTGAGGTCACGCAGTGTGCGCTGCTCAGCTGCTTAATAAAAGTTGAGGTGGCTGCTGCCAGTGCCTTTAGTTTTTACCATCTGAAGTAAGAGAGCTTACCGCAGGGGTGTAATTATTATTATTAATAGTCCTGCTGTTTAACAAATTCCCGGGGAGAGCTGCCTTCAGACCCAGCTAGAGCAGGTGCATGGCGTGCTCCCTATTAGTTTGCTATAGTGCAGGGATGGGGAACCTTAGGCCCCGGGCCATATAAGGCCCCCGGAATCATTTGGACTGGCCTTTAGAGCTTTTTTTCTGCTAGCCTCATCTGGATAGCAGGGAGAATCTATGCAGCAGTGCCATCTGGAGCATCCTTAGCCTGCCCTCATGTGACATCACACGGATGGGGTATGCCCTGATCCAAGCCCACGAATAATGTTATATATATCAAAGTGGCCCTAAGCAGAAAAAAGGTTCCCCACCCCTATATAGTGAGAGGAGGGTGGATTTATTGCTCTGCCATGTACAAGAGGAGTACTATTAGCATATTACCTGCTTCCCCACACATATATGTAGCTGTATAATAGCAGTGTAGCTATGTCACTGCTCTGATTTATATCTCTGCAGCAGGGAAAGCTACACAAAGGCATGTATCTCTGTGAAAGGTTGTGATAAGGTTCTGCTAAGCTGCTGTCTGTTTTAATATGAGGGGGGCTACTGACCTCAAACCTGCCCCCTCATCTCCTCCCCAACACACCCCTTCTACTTTCCATCCTCTTCTCTTCCCCTGCTTTTATTGATTGATGACTGCCACCATTATACTAACAAAAGGGATTTACCTTTAGTGTGGAGCCTAGACAGGTAATAAGGGCTCAATTTAACAACAATCCATATTACAGTGGCATATTTTGTTTAGTATCGCAGTGATACTAGTAAATATGCTATTCGTATTTAACATTACTTACCCCTCCGACGAGGTCCAGCGACGTCCTCCACGCCGTTGCTGGCAACCTAAAGTTGCCAGGTGATGGGCTGTCGTGTATTGCACATGCCAGGTGCCAGTCTGTGCATGTGCATTACACTTTCACCTGGCGGTGATTCAGGTAACAAACAGCGGTAAACTAAGTTTACTGCTGTTTATTAAACACTGAAAAGATGACATAACCCCTTTAACTGCAAATATTAAGTTTCCCCAGATGTATCACAGAGGGATCGCAGCAGATATCTCTGATACCTGCTGCTATACCTCCATTCCTGCTGGCAGCCACATCTCCCATAGGTTTCTATGGGGGGATGGTTAGCGCACATCTCCAATTGTTAAAGAACTGCACATGCACAGTTTTCCATCTGCGAGTCCAATGGTCGTGATGGTTGCGATGGTGATGCCAAACTGTAACCACGGTCGCAACGCTGGGATCACAGATGCAGCAAGGAGGTGAATGTTTCCCACAGACACCATGTGCTGCATTTGCATCTGAGATGGACCGAATTGCACAGCTGCTTTTGTGCGGCTCAGCCATTCCGTCCATCTATGAATCAGGCCCTATGTCCCTGCAGACAGCATTCAGATTTTACCTATCGGGCACTTCGCATATTTTTTGGAATCGCAGCACCGTAGAGTATCAGCATTTTTTTCACGCCACCCCTAACGTTTAATATTTTAAAAAGTTGAATATAAAGAGGAAAAATGACAAATAATGTAAGGGGAATAAATCAGGAATGTAAATATAGTGTTCAGGATTGTTTAAGGAAGGGAGGCCCCAAATCGGTGTCTTGCTTAGGGCCCCATGAGGTCTAAATCCACCTCTGGGGTCAGGTTGAGACCCGGGTATTTGCCGGGTTGATGGACCCGGCAATACCCGGATCTTATGCCTGAAAGGAGTATTAGTCACCCTCTATTCCCTAACTGGCCTAATTTTGATTATTAGATCTGATTTAAGTCACAATTGAGAGCAAATATGATTGACAAACTGTAAGGCATGATGAGTTACGTTATATTACATTATTGAATAAACACAGACAACATATGGTGGATCCTGCAAAATATAAGATGGCAATGTGAATTGTGAAAAAAAAAAATTACATTTCACATTGTCATCTTATATTTTGTTGACCCCTTTTAGGAAATGCAATAAATGTTATGCTTTAATTATATTTAAGTCCGTGAGTGCCCCGTGTAGGAATACTACTACTTTTTTTATTATAAAAGACGCAGTCACAACAGAATTTGAAACATATAGAAACATAGAATTTGACAGCAGATAAGAACCACTTGGCCCTTCTATCTGACCCATTTTTAAACATATTGTTACCTCAACCCTTATTGATCCTTACTTCTTCTGAAGGATATCCTTATGTCTATCCCATGCATGTTTAAATTGCTCTACTGTCTTAGCCTCTACCACATCTGATGGGAGGCTATTCCACTTGTCCACTATCCTTTCTGTAATTTTTCCTCAAATTTCCCCTGAACCTACCACCCTCCAGTTTCAGAACATGTCCTCTTGTTCTAATACTTCTCTTTCTTTGAAGAATGTCTCCTTCCTTTACCTTGTTAAAACCCTTTATATAGTAGAACATTTCTATCATGTCCCCCCTTTCCCTTCTCTGCTCCACACTATAAATATTAAGATCTTTTAGTCTTTCCTGGTACGTTTTGTGGTGTAGACCTTGCACCATTTTAGTTGCCCTTCTTTGTACAGTCTCAAATGTATTAATACCCTTCTGGAGATGTGGCCTCCAGAACTGAACACAGTATTCAAGCAGAGGCCATACCAAGGACCTATACAGTGGAATTATCACTTCTTTCTTTCTGCTACTGATTACTCTCCCTATGCAACCAAGCATCTGACCTGCCTTCCTCATTGCTTTGTTACAATGTTTGCTTGCCTTTAAGTCACCAATAGTGACTCTTAGATCCCTTTCCTCTTCAGTAGTTTCCAGTATAGTGCCATTAATACTATATTTAGCCTTTGGATTTTTGAGACCCAAGTGCATGATCTTGCATTTTTTGGCATTAAACTGTAGTTGCCACGTTCTTGACCATTCCTCTAGACTACCGAAATCATCAATAATTTGTTTTACCCCTCCTGGTGTGTCTACCCTGTTGCATACCTTTGTGTCATCTGCAAAAAGGCATAGTTTCTCTTCAATACCATCTGCAATGTCACAAATAAAGATATTAAAAAGCACTGGTCCAAGTACAGATCCCTGAAGTACTCCACTGGTAACATTTCCCTCTTGAGACTGCACTCCGTTTACTACAACTCTCCGTTTCCTATCCTGCAGCCATGATCTTATCCATTCAACTATCTTTGTATCCAATCCCATGCTTTCCAGTTTATTTAACAGTCTGTGATGTGGAACAGTGTCAAAAGCCTTACTAAAGTCTAGATAAGCTATATATATGGCCCCTCTTTATCTATTTCCTTAGTCACCCAGTCAAAATAGTCAATAAGACTTGTTTGACATCCATCTTTGCATCCATCCTTGAATCAGGCCCATTGTACAAATACATGTTGTAATATTTGCACATTCAGTTTTACTAACAATTGTTCCTACAGAAAAATGGTAAACATATAGAAAACAGATGTCTTTGTTTTAAGTAGGGGTGAGCGGGTTCGGATTTCTGAAATCCGAACCCCCCCGAGCCCCCCCCGATCCGAGTCCGATCCGAGTCAGGCTCGACTTTTCCCGCCTGACTCGGATTCTGAAATCGAGGCAAAACGTCATCTTCCCGCCTTCCGAGTCTCGCGGGTTTTGGATCCTATATAAGGTACCCACGTCGGCGCCATTTTCTCACTCGGCTGTGGACAGTGAAGAGGGAGGGTGGGAGTTAGGGCTGTGTAGTGTAGTGTAGTGTAGTGCTGCTGTTGTCCACTACTTCAAAGTCCATAGGGGCTGGCTGTGTTGTGCTGTGCTGCTGTTGTTAATAGGGGCTGTGTCCACTACTTCAAAGTCCATAGGGGCTGGCTGGACTGTGTTGTGCAGTCAGTTCTCCATAGGGGCTGTGTCCACTCCAAAGTCCTGTGCAGTGTCCCAGTCCTAAAGAGGTGCTGTAGTGTTGTCCAGGGGGTGCTCTGTCCATCAGGGGTGCTCCCCCCAAGTGCTAAAAATATAATATATTTTCTGTGTTTGTGAATTGTGTGCGCAGTAGCCGCACGTGCATCAACAAAGTAGTGCCAAGCGTGCGCCTGTGTCATAAGTAAAGGGCCGGCTGGCTTGACCGTTAAAGGGTGCTGTAACCCCCGAAAGTACACTCCAGTCCAAACCAAAAAAAAATTATTTTCTGTGTTTGTGAATTGTGTGCGCAGTAGCCGCACGTGCATCAACAAAGTAGTGCCAAGCGTGCGCCTGTGTCATAAGTAAAGGGCCGGCTGGCTTGACCGTTAAGGGTGCTGTAACCCCCGAAAGTACACTCCAGTCCAAACCAAAAAAAAAATTATTTTCTGTGTTTGTGAATTGTGTGCGCAGTAGCCGCACGTGCATCAACAAAGTAGTGCCAAGCGTGCGCCTGTGTCATAAGTAAAGGGCCGGCTGGCTTGACCGTTAAGGGTGCTGTAACCCCCGAAAGTACACTCCAGTCCAAACCAAAAAAAAAATTATTTTCTGTGTTTGTGAATTGTGTGCGCAGTAGCCGCACGTGCATCAACAAAGTAGTGCCAAGCGTGCGCCTGTGTCATAAGTAAAGGGCCGGCTGGCTTGACCGTTAAGGGTGCTGTAACCCCCGAAAGTACACTCCAGTCCAAACCAAAAAAAAAATTATTTTCTGTGTTTGTGAATTGTGTGCGCAGTAGCCGCACGTGCATCAACAAAGTAGTGCCAAGCGTGCGCCTGTGTCATAAGTAAAGGGCCGGCTGGCTTGACCGTTAAAGGGTGCTGTAACCCCCGAAAGTACACTCCAGTCCAAACCAAAAAAAAATTATTTTCTGTGTTTGTGAATTGTGTGCGCAGTAGCCGCACGTGCATCAACAAAGTAGTGCCAAGCGTGCGCCTGTGTCATAAGTAAAGGGCCGGCTGGCTTGACCGTTAAGGGTGCTGTAACCCCCGAAAGTACACTCCAGTCCAAACCAAAAAAAAAATAATTTTCTGTGTTTGTGAATTGTGTGCGCAGTAGCCGCACGTGCATCAACAAAGTAGTGCCAAGCGTGCGCCTGTGTCATAAGTAAAGGGCCGGCTGGCTTGACCGTTAAGGGTGCTGTAACCCCCGAAAGTACACTCCAGTCCAAACCAAAAAAAAATTATTTTCTGTGTTTGTGAATTGTGTGCGCAGTAGCCGCACGTGCATCAACAAAGTAGTGCCAAGCGTGCACCTGTGTCATAAGTAAAGGGCCGGCTGGCTTGACCGTTAAGGGTGCTGTAACCCCCGAAAGTACACTCCAGTCCAAACCAAAAAAAAAATTATTTTCTGTGTTTGTGAATTGTGTGCGCAGTAGCCGCACGTGCATCAACAAAGTAGTGCCAAGCGTGCGCCTGTGTCATAAGTAAAGGGCCGGCTGGCTTGACCGTTAAGGGTGCTGTAACCCCCGAAAGTACACTCCAGTCCAAACCAAAAAAAAATTATTTTCTGTGTTTGTGAATTGTGTGCGCAGTAGCCGCACGTGCATCAACAAAGTAGTGCCAAGCGTGCGCCTGTGTCATAAGTAAAGGGCCGGCTGGCTTGACCGTTAAAGGGTGCTGTAACCCCCGAAAGTACACTCCAGTCCAAACCAAAAAAAAATTATTTTCTGTGTTTGTGAATTGTGTGCGCAGTAGCCGCACGTGCATCAACAAAGTAGTGCCAAGCGTGCGCCTGTGTCATAAGTAAAGGGCCGGCTGGCTTGACCGTTAAGGGTGCTGTAACCCCCGAAAGTACACTCCAGTCCAAACCAAAAAAAAAATTATTTTCTGTGTTTGTGAATTGTGTGCGCAGTAGCCGCACGTGCATCAACAAAGTAGTGCCAAGCGTGCGCCTGTGTCATAAGTAAAGGGCCGGCTGGCTTGACCGTTAAAGGGTGCTGTAACCCCCGAAAGTACACTCCAGTCCAAACAAAAAAAAATTATTTTCTGTGTTTGTGAATTGTGTGCGCAGTAGCCGCACGTGCATCAACAAAGTAGTGCCAAGCGTGCGCCTGTGTCATAAGTAAAGGGCCGGCTGGCTTGACCGTTAAAGGGTGCTGTAACCCACAAAGTACACTCCAGTCCAAACCCAAAAAAAAATTATTTTCTGTGTTTAGCCGCACGTATATATCAAATCGATATAACATAAATGGAGGACCAAACTTTCTCCGATAAAAATAAAATAGAGAAAGATCAAGAACCACTTCCTCCTAGTGCTGAAGCTGCTGCCACTAGTCATGACATAGACGATAACATGCCATCAACGTCGTCTGCCACGGCCGATGCCCAATGTCATAGTAGAGGGCACATACAATCCCAAATGGCAAAGTTCAGGAAAATGACCTTGAAAAAGACATTTAAATCAGCTGAAGAGAAACGTAAACTTGCCAATATGCCATTTACGACACGGAGTGGCAAGGAACGGCTAAGGTCGATCCCTAGTATGTTCATGACTAGTGGTTCAGCTTCACATGACGATGGAAGCCCTCCTCCCACTAAAAAAATCAAAAGAGTTAAGCTGGCAAAAGCACAGCGAAGAACTGTGCTTTCTAAGAAGATATCACAAATCCCCAAGGAGAGTCCAAGTGTGGTGGTGGTTGCGATGCCTGACCTTCCCAGCACTGGACGGGAAGAGGTGGCTCTTTCCACCATTTGCACGCCCCCTGCAAGTGCTGAAAGGAGCACCCACAGTCCACTTGCTGATATGCAAATTGAAGATGTCACTGTTGAAGTACAACAGGATGAGGATACTGGTGTAGCTGGCGCTGAGGAGGAAGTTGGCGAGGAGGATTCTGATGGTGATGTGGTTTGTTTAAATCAGGCTCCGGGGGAGACAGTTGTTGTCCGTGGGATGAAAAAGCCCATCACGGTCATGCCTGGGCAGAAGACCAAACATTCCACCTCTTTGGTCTGGCAATATTTCTATCCAAATCCGGACAACAACTGTCTTGCCATATGTACCATATGTAAAGGTGAAATAAGTAGGGGTAGGGACGTCAACCACCTAGGAACATCCTCCCTTATACGGCACCTGCAGCGCGATCATAAAAAGTTACTGTCAAGTTCAGAAACTTTGGCTAAGACCGTAAGCAGTCCAGGGACACCTAAATCCCGTTGTCCTGTTGTATCCAAGCGCCTGCAAACCACACCGTCAACTCCCTCCTCGTCAATTTCCTCCTTAGTTAGGATCGGAAGTAGTCCTGCAGGCCATGTCACTGGCATGACTGACTCTCCTATCCGGGATTCCTCCGGAGGATCCTGCATTGCTACGCCTACTGCTGCCGCTGCTGCTGTTGCTGCTGCTGGGAGTCGTTCATCATCCCAGAGAGGAAGTAGGAACACCACTACTTTTACTAAACAATTGACCCTCCAACAGTCCTTAGCGAGGAGGATGAAGTACGACAGCAGTCATCCTGAAGCAAAACGTATAACTGAGGCCTTGACTGCTATGTTGGTGTTAGACGTGCGTCCAGTATCCGCCATTAGTGCAGTGGGATTTAGACAATTGATGGAGGTAGTGTGTCCCCGGTTCCAAATCCCGTCTAGATTCCACTTCACTAGGCAGGCGATACCGAGACTGTACAGAAACGTCAGAAAAAGTGTCCTCAGTGTCCTGAAAAATGCCGTTGTACACAATGTCCACTTAACCACGGACATGTGGACAAGTGGAACAGGGCAGACTAAGGACTATATGACTGTGACAGCCCACTGGGTAGATGTATCACCTTACGCAGCAACAGCAGCAGCGTCACCAGTAGCAGCATCTCAGAAATGCCAGCTCGTTACAAGGCAGGCTACGCTGTGTATCACCGGTTTCAGTAAGAGGCACACCGCCGACAACCTCTTAGAGAAACTGAGGGAAATCATCGCCCAGTGGCTTACCCCACTTAGACTCTCCTGGGGATTTGTGATATCTGACAACGCCACCAATATTGTGCGGGCATTACATCTGGGCAAATTCCAGCACGTCCCATGTTTTGCTCACACAATAAACTTGGTGGTGCAGAATTTTCTGAAAAGCGACAGGGGCGTGCAGGAGACGCTTTGGGTGGCCCGAAAAATTTCTGGCCACTTTCGCCATTCAGCGACTGCGTGCCGAAGACTGGAGCGCCAGCAAACACTCTTGAACCTGCCCCGCCATCACCTGAAGCAAGAGGTTGTGACGCGGTGGAACTCAACCCTCTATATGCTTCAGAGGATGGAGGAGCAGCAAAAGGCCATACAAGCCTATACATCCACCTATGACATAGGCAAAGGAGGGGGTATGCACCTGACTCAAGCGCAGTGGAGAATGATTTCCGTGTTGTGCAAGGTTCTCCAGCCCTTCGAACTTGCCACACGTGAAGTCAGTTCAGACACTGCCAGCTTGAGTCAGGTCATTCCCCTCATCAGGCTTTTGCAGAAGCAGCTGGAGAAAGTGAAGGAGGAGCTAAGACGGAGCGATTCCGCTCGGCATGTGGGACTTGTGGATGAAGCCCTTCATTCGCTTTGCCAGGATTCCAGGGTGGTCAATCTGTTGAAATCAGACCACTACGTTTTGGCCACCGTGCTCGATCCTAGGTTTAAAGCCTATGTGGTGTCTCTCTTTCCGGCCGACACAAGCCTGCAGAGGTGCAAAGACCTGCTGGTGAACACACTGTCAGCTGAAGCGGAACGTGACACGTCAACGGCTCCTTCTTCATTTTCTCCTGCAACTGGGGCTGCCAGGAAAAAACTTAGGTATCCTAAGCAACCCGCTGGCGGTGATGCAGGGCAGGCAGGACCAAGTTTGGACATCTGGTCCGGACTGAAGGACCTGGCAACAATTTCTGACATGTCTACTGTCACTGCATATGATACTGTCACCATTGACAGAATGGTGGAGGATTACATCGGTGACAGCATCCAAGTAGGCATGGCAGACAGTCCATACCTGTACTGGCAGGAAAAAGAGGCAATTTGGAGGCCCCTGTACAAACTGGCTCTATTTTACCTGAGTTGCCCCCCCTCCAGTGTGTACTCCGAAAGAGTGTTTAGTGCAGCCGGGAACCTTGTCAGCGAAAGGCGTAGGAGGTTGCTTCCACAGAATGTGGAGAAGATGATGTTCATCAAAATGAATTATCAGCTCTTCCAGGGAGACCAGCCTCCAGAAGGTACAGAGGGACCTGTGGTGGTGGATTCAAGTGGGGACGAGTTAATACTTTGTGAGGATGAGGATGTACACACTGAAGAGGGTGAGGAATCGGTGGATGAGGAGGATGAGGATGACATCTTGCCTCCATAGAGCCAGTTTGTGCAGGGACACATTAATTGCCAGCTTGTTTTGTGGGGGCCCAAACGAACCAATCATTTCAGCCACAGTTGTGTGGCAGACCCTGGCGCTGAAATGATTGGTTTGTTAAAGTGTGCATGTCCTGTTTATACAACATAAGGGTGGGTGGGAGGGCCCAAGGACAATTCCATCTTGCACCTCTTTTTTTTCTTTGCATTATGTACAGTTTGGGGCCTAGTTTTTCAAACTGCCATCCTGTCTGCCACTGCAGTTTCACGCCTAGATGGGTCACGTGTTTGTGCCGCCCACTCGTGTCGCTTAGCATAGTCATCCAGCTACCTCGGTGCAACGTTTTGGACATAAAAACACTATTGTGAGGTGTGAGGTGTTCAGAATAGACTGGAAATGAGTGGAAATTAAGGTTATTGAGGTTAATAATAGCACAGGAGCAGAAAAACCTACAAATTCTGTGATTTTAGCTGTTTTTATGCTTTTTTTAAAAAAAATACAGATCCAAAACACAAAACCCAGAACCCAAAACACGGAAGGGTGGTTTTGGCAAAACCAATCCAGATCCAAAACACGAAGAAAGATCCAGATCCAAAACCAAAACACAAAACACGAAAAGTGGCCGGTGCACACCCCTAGTTTTAAGTGACAACTATATGTAGTTAAAGGTCTAAAATAAAACAAAAATATATGAAAGGACAGATCAGTGCTCAATGTCTCTGGGCCTGATACAGAGATAAACGCAATGGCGATTCTGCATGCAGATCGAGAGATTTTTTTGCCATCGTGCATGCGTACAATCTGCACTGCACGTGCGCCGCGATCGCATTGCGATTATGGATGCATAAAGGATAAAATCGCAGAGTGGCAGCGTTTAAGGGTTGTAACGGGGGTGGTCAGAAAAACAAGGGCGTGTCTGACCATCTGAACGCCGTTACATGAGTGTACATAAATTAGCCACTGTGATTGCCTACGCAGCAAGAAAACCCTCTGTGTGAGAGGAGAGCTGCCGAGGCTGCGGTTGCTCAGACGTGCCGCAAGGGCAAGAGGGCCACTCGATGTGCGTCAATAATACCAGTATTTACACAGGTATGCGTCGTCTTTGCAAACAGCAGATTTTCACAGATAAAATGTTAATAGTAGTGCACCTGGGGTTACTAACTGCTTCCGTGCTTCTTATTTGCAAAAATAGGAAGTAAATGATTATGTATTATGTGGGAAGCGCTTGGTGTGAAAATTATGCTGCTATAAGAATTGTAATGGTTTAAGAATGAGATTATTGTGTATATGATGGTGTATATGTGTTTGGTGTAATTAGTATTTATGACTGAAACCACAATTAATTCAATCAAAACAAATAAAATTAAATTAAATTAAATGAAATAGATAACAATAAAAATTAAAATGAAAACAAAAGCAAACTGAGATAAAAAAGGATATATATGAAATAAATAGATCAACAGGAGAATAATGGTAGGATGTAAATGTTTAAGCTCTTTTCAGGGCTAGATTGGGTGCCCGCTGCTGGAGTGCAATGCTGCGGGTGACTCTCCCTATCTTACCCTGATCCTAGTCGGACGTGGGCTGACTTGCCTGGACCTCCCGCTGGCACCGGTAGTTGTAGTACTCACTTGCCGGCGTTTTAGCTGTGAATGAAGAATGATGCTGTATTACGTCTTCTGTGCGGGGGTCGCGGCTGGCTCCGGTGTAATGAGAATTTGCCTCCGGCGATCTCTCTGGCTTTTAGTGTAGCCGGCGTTTAGCAGCTGACGGACACTGATGTGTTCCGTCTTTGGTGCAGTGATTAAATCTCCGGCAGTCTCTCCGGCTTATGACTCTATATAGAAAGGGCCGTCGGCAGGTGTGTTCTTGGGGCTCCAACACGTTTCATCCAAATGTTGGACTTTATCAAGGAAGCCAGATTGTTGGTAGTTGTACCTATTTGTATCCTTGGAACAATACTGATTGGCTGGCTGGGTTAATTCCACAGGTGGTCAGATAAACCATACAGAGCAAGCACAGCAAAGCAGTCCTTCATTGCAGCTAGACGTTTGCATATCTCCAGGGTGATCTGCAAACGTCCAAGGATACAAATAGGTACAACTACTAACAATCTGGCTTAAAGATATAATCACTGCAACTGGGGTTGAAATCGGGTGAGATAATGCCGCAAATTTGGCCGTTTTTTTCAATAGAAATGAATTCACCATCGGCTCAAATAGGAAGTACTTTTCATTCATTTCTGCCTAAATCGTGAATTTACCATTATTCGTTTTGCTATATTGGGTACACGTATAACCAGCCAATGAGCGGCCGCTACATGTAAAATGGCCTCTGATTGGCTAGCGGGATATGGGAATTCCCATGACGTCCCGTCAGCTGTCATTCGCGAAGTATCGGTATGTGTGACAACACACATATCGTTACTTGTCCATTTGGGTTCGGGTATTTGTGTTATTGTTTTGCAAAGACTCCCCTGGATGCTACGGAGACCAGCGCGAGGATGGAGGTCAGTAAAGGATCTTTGTTGCAGGTATTCCCATTGGATTCTACAGGGACAGAAACATCTGGGAGCAGGTAAGTATGTGTGATTGAGGTAGGTGTGTAATAAATCTATACTATCTACAGTGTGTGTGTTGTGTCTTTTTGTTACTTATATATTACAGTGGGGGTACGGGTGCCGGCCGCCTGCTGGCACTTGTAGTTCCACAAGTGCCAAATGGCAGTCATGCTGGCATCTGTAGTTCCACTGTAAAATATAATAGATTAATACTATTTAACACTTTATTACCCCTGTACTCCAGGGGTGCGGGGAAGAGCCCCGGGCTTCAGACTAAGCCTGGGGTTTCGGGAGAGGGGGACCCTATTTTTGGGGGGTTCCTACCTCCCCTGAGATCCCCGGCTTGGCCTGAATGGCTTGGGTTGAGAATGCTTTGGCCATGGAGACACGGTAATAGGGTCTCCTGGCTGTGGCATAGCTGGATTTAAATATAGGGAGACCCCTACGCATTTTTTCTCCCCCTATATTTAAAACCAGCACTGGCCCTGCAGCCAGGTGCTGGTTCTTAAATTATGGTGGAATCCTACTCATTTTGTTCCCTGTCATTTTAAGAACCAGGACTAGCTGACCAGTCCAGGGCGTGAGGTTCTGGTTTTGTTGTGGACCCGGAGTGGTATTAGGAGCAGACACTGAAGCAGACTTAAAGGAAAATGTGGAACGTTTAACAAGTGGTTTAGTAGACATGAATATGGCAACACAAAAGTCCAGATAGTACTAAGGTGCTCTAGGATCTGTAGTGAGGCAATGGGAAAAAGTCCAGGTAGTGACAGACAGGAGACAGTCCAGTATTCCAGGTTTTATGAGGTTGAAGTGAAGTGCAAGCTGAAGAAATAATATTCCGTGGAAATGCAAGTGGAGGCAAGGTGCAAGGTACAGGAGACTCAAGTACTCAGGCAAGGGAGAGGTAAATGTAGGAGGCAGGGGAATCCAGCGGGGTTGGAGCAGGCAAGTTGAAGCAGGCTTAAGCAGGGATTCCAAAGACAGGCATACGAGCACAGGAACTCTCTCTCAGCTTCCGCTGAGAAACACGTTGCACTGGCAATGAAAGGGAGGTCTGGACTCCCTTAAATACCCAGTGCTCTGCCGTGACAGGTCAGAGAGAGCGCACGTGACACACCAGGATAGGGCGATTAGGTAACATGGCCAGAGGGAAGATGGCAGCGCCCATGCCGAAGCACAACGGAAGCACCGCCAGGCCTAACCAGCCCAGCATGACAACATGCCCGCACAGGACCACACACAGCCAATGCTCCCCGCCAGGCACCAGCACCAGACGCCCCTTGCCATAGCGTCCTCACAGGTACCACCCCCCGCCCCCATGCCGATAAACCCTGGTCGTGACAGTACCCCCCCCCCCTTTATGGGTGGCCTCAGGACACTCATCAGGCTTTCCAGGATGGGCGGCATGGAATTTCCTGACGAGTGCGGGAGCATGGATGTCACGGGCATTGGTCCAACAGCGTTCTTCCGGGCCGTAACCCCTCCAATCCAGGAGGTACTGTAGTCAACCCCTGTGGATACGAGAATCCAGAACCTGGGAGACCTCGAATTCCACACCTCTCTCTGTCTGGATACAAGGAGGAACAGGGAGAACTTTGAGGAATTTGTTCAGGATTAGAGGTATGAGTAGGGAAATGTGGAAGGAATTCGGGAATTTAAGTATGAGGGCAGCTGAAGGCGATAAGCCACAGGGTTGATTACTTCAGTGATGGAGAAGGGTCCGATGAAAAGTGGGGCAAACTTCATCATTGGTACTCTGAGACGTAGGTTCTGGGTGGACCAGACCTGGTCTCCAACTTGCATGCAAGGCACCTTCCTACGCTTCTTATCTGCTTGAAGTTTAAAGCGAGAGGATGCCTTCTCCAAGTTAGCACGCACCTGATCCCATATTGACGCAAATCTCCGTACAGTATCATCCATGGCTGGCACATCAAAGACAGGGAGGCTTTGGAACTCAGGTACTCGAGGGTGGAGATCATAAACAACCTGGAATGGAGTTTGATTTGTGGAAGAATGATAGGAATCATTATGTGCAAATTCAGCCCAGGGCAGCACATCAGACCAATTATCTTGAGATAACGACATAAAGATTCTTAGGAAAGTCTCAAGGTCCTGGTTAACTCTCTCTGTAGATCCATTGCTTTGTGGATGATAGGCTGTGGAGAAGTTTAGCTTCACTTGCAGAACAGAACACAGAGCTCTCCAGAATCTTGCCACAAATTGAGCACCATGATCTGAGACTATTTCGGCAGGAAGTCCGTGAAGAAGAAATATGTGCAGGATGAACAGATGAGCCAAATCTGAAGCAGTAGGCAGTTTCTTTAGAGGTACATAATAGACCATTTTCGAAAATCGGTCTACCACAACCCAGATGGTGGTGTAACACTGAGAACTCGGCAAATCTGTTACAAAGTCCATTGAGAGATGTGTCCACGGACGTGATGGAATAGGCAGGGGCAACAATTCACCAGCTGGGGCTTGACGTGAAGATATATGCTGAGCACATAGGGAACACGAAGAGATAAACTCCAACACATCAGCTTTCATCGATGGCCACCAGAAGGCTCTTTTCAAAAGTTCCAGAGTCTTCCAAGTACCAGAATGACATGCAAAGTGTGAGGAGTGAGCCCAGGTGAGGAGCTGCTTCCTTAACTCCGGGGCCACAAAGGTTTTCCCAGTAGGAGGCTGCATTTGTATGGTGGCAAACACCCTTGACTCCAGCACGGGGGTACTGCGTAGAATCTCAGAATTGTTATCACAGGAGAAAGATCTAGACTGAGCATCTGCTTTCTGATTAAGGGCTCCGGAACGGAAGGTCAGAGTAAACTGGAAACGGGCGAAGAATATTGCCCATCAGGCCAGACGAGGACTCACACACTGGATATTTTTGAGGAAGAGGAGGTTCCTATGGTCGGTGAAGACAGTGAAAGGAAACTTAGCCCCCTCCAGCAGGTATCTCCACTCTTTTAGCGCCAACTTTACCGCCAAGAGTTCCTGTTCTCCTATAGCATAGTTCTTCTCAGCAGGAGAAAATTTCTTGGAAAAGAACCCACATGGGTGAACTCGGTTGTCTTCATAACGCTGAGATAGGACGGCTCCTACTGCCTCTGATGATGCATCAACCTCCAATAAAAAGGGTCTATCCAGGTCTGGTTGTCTTAGAACTGGGGCTTGTTTCAAAAGCTGGAAGGCTGTCTCTGCCTCAGGTGACCATAGAGCAGGATTAGCGCCTTTATGGGTCAGAGCCGTGATGGGGGCCATCAAAGATGAAAATCCCTTGATAAAGCGTCTGTAGTAGTTGGCAAATCCGAGCAGTCTCTGGATGGCTTTCAAAGTTTGAGGTCGAGACCAATCCAGAATCGCCTGAACCTTTTTGGGGTCCATTTCGAGACTGGAGCCAGAGATGACATAACCAAGGAATGGCACACTGGGTACACCAAATACACATTTCTCCAGTTTGCAGTAGAGGTGATTCTCCCTCAGTCGGGACAGCACTTCCTTCACATGTTTATGATGTTCTTCTAGAGAAGGCAAGAAAATCAATATATCATCCAAATAGACAACTACTGAAACATATAATAAATCCCAGAAAATTTTATTAACAAAGCCTTGAAAGACAGCAGGGGCATAGCACAATCCAAAGGGCATCACGAGGTATTCAAAATGTCCATCTCTGGTATTAAAAGCGGTCTTCCATTCATCACCTTTGCGGATACTAATGAGAGTATATGCCCCTCGTAGATCTAATTTAGAGAATATGAGGGATCCTTTGACTCTGTCGAATAAGTCTGTGATTAATGGTATCGGGTATCGGTTCTTGACCGTTATATCGTTAAGGTCCCGGTAGTCTATGCATGGTCTTAACCCACCATCCTTCTTGGCAACAAAAAAGAACCCAGCTCCGGCAGGAGAGGTGGAAGGAAGAATGAACCCTTTCTCCAAATTCTTTTGGATGTATTCAGACATGGCTTTGGTCTCTGGCAAGGATAGAGGATAGGTGCGACCATGAGGAGGCATCTTGTCAAGCAACAAATCGATTGGACAATCCCATTCTTTGTGAGGAGGTAAGACATTTGCCTGTTGTTCAGAAAAGACGTCAGTAAACATTTGATACTCCTTGGGAATTGCTGGAGGTACTAATGAGACTGTTTTCCTCACAGGTCGTATCTTGGGAAGACAGGATTTCTGACAGTCAGCCCCCCATGAAAGAATTTGCATTGAGCACCAATCTATCCTGGGATTGTGCTGGCATAACCAGGGTAGCCCTAAAATGATTTCCTGGGAGGCCTCAGGTATCACTAAGAATTTTAGAGATACTGGCTGAGTTTCCCTAGTGACAACTCCGTTAGCCAGAGGCCGTCCATCTACAGTGGTCAGGGAAATTGAGTGAGCGAGGGAAGAATAAGGCATCCGTAGTTTGTCAACTAAGCTGGAAGTCATGAAGTTTCCGGCTGCTCCAGAATCTAGTAAAGCAGCAACAAAGACAGGTTTTGACTTGAAATCTATGGCTAAGGTCAACACGAAATCTTACTCCTAACTTGATGTCCCCAGGGTCAGTTAGGAATGGGCATTTCCCGATTTACGGGAACAGGAGGCTACCAGCTGACCAGAGTCTCCATAGTTCAGGCAGAGGTTTTTTAATTTCCTTCTCTGATGTTCCTCTTTGGAGAGATGGGTATGATTCACCTGCATTGGCTCTTCAACTGTAGAAGGAGGGGATGTACGGGTAGTAGAGGGAGGCGTAAATGACCTTTGGTGGTCGGTTCTATGCTTCTCAGCCTGACGTTCTCTGAAGCGTAGATCGATCTTGTTACAGAGAGAAATCATATCGTCCAGATTAGTAGGAAGCTCACGGGTGACCAGATCATCCTTCAGTCGATCAGAAAGCCCGTGCCAAAAGGCTGAGGTGAGGGCTTTCTTATTCCACTTGAGCTCTGATGCTAAAATCTGAAACTGTACGGCATACTGGCTGACAGGACGGGTTCCTTGTTTCAGTGTCATAACACTAGATGAGGCTGATACGTACTGTGTTCAGGCTCATCAAAAATCCTGTTGAATGATGTTACAAAGGTGGTATAGTTACTCAGGCAAGGGAGAGGTAAAGGAGGCAGGGGAATCCAGCGGGATTGGAGCAGGCAAGGTGAAGCACACAATTCTGTGAATTAGCAGATCCACCATTTTGTGAGTGACAGCAATCTCACTGTGAGAGTGCTGAATCTGCAGTTAACCACATGGTGTCATGGCATACCATATCTGTATTACGCAAGGAACACTTCCATTAAGGCGTCAGCCTTAATGATCGTAATTTCATTGCTTTTTGGAGTTTGAGTGGCAGAAATTCAATAGGTTTTGTGAATTTTCAGATCATGTCTAAGCAGCCTTAATGGGACATGTGAAACCGTAAGGTTTTTTGTCTATGGAATTTCATAGCTTTTTTCAAATGTATTAACTATCAGGGTTTGGATGAGCAAACCGGGCCACCTGCAGGGGAGAAGGGCAACAAAATTGAACACTAGCGCATGTGGAAGAGGGGACAGCACACAGGAGTTAGTTTGGGAGGTGCAGAGTGCGAGACGGCTGTAGGCGTGTGGGGTAGCGGCAGCAGCGGTGGTGCAGAGCAGTGGCAGCGGTGCAGTGCAATGGGGGCATCAGCAGGTGACAGAGGGCTCACTGGTAGTGCGTATGAACCTGAGAAAATCAAATCAATAAGTCACAGATGCACGAACGCAGAAGTGAGATCCATCTACGCATCTATGTTAAAAATTGAATGTGTAAAAAAAAAAATGGTGTGGCCCCGCTCCCCAGAAAAAACAACCAGCACCGGGCTTTGGAGACTGTTTGTGCTAAATACAGGGGACAAAGACGTAGGGGTCCCCCGTATTTCGCGCAACCAGCACTGGGCTCTGAGCTGGAACTGGTTCTGGAAATACAGGGGGGAAAATGCGTAGGGTCCCCCTGTATTTACCAGATTCAGCACCGGACTGTTTCTAGTGGGGGGTGGTGCCACAGCCAGGGGAGCCCTCTCACCGGGCCCCCCCAGCCGAAGCACCACCCCTCACTGACCGCTAGTCAGCCCAGGCCAGGGATCCCTGGGGAGCTGAGGACCCCCCAATAAAGGGGTCTCCCTCTGCAGGGCACCACAGGCTGATAGCCCGGGGCTATCCCCAGCACCCCTGGGTGGTGGGTACTGGGTTGATAGTGTTGTGTGGTGCATATGATTGAACATATAAATATTGTTTGTTGCAGTAGTACTACAGGTCCCAGCAGGCATCCCCGCATACTCACACTTGGAGAACCACAAGTACCAGCAGGCGGGGCATTAAGGGCCTGCTGACACCTATAGTACCCCTGCAAAATAAATATTAAAATAAAACAAACAGACACCACTTTTTAATTTATTTTATTTATCAGCACCTTCACCTGGGGGCCGACAGCCTTTAAGCTCTTTTCCATGGCTGCCGCTCCCCCAGGACTTCTACGGCGTCTTCACCTGGATGGCGGCGGTCTTTAAGCACTTTTGCGTGGCCGCCGCTAGTCCAGGGCTTCCCGGGCGTCTACTCTCTTCGGCAGCTCTTCTCTGCTGACTCCCGGCCGACGACTGAGTGGACGGCGCCTCGTGCTGGCTGTATTTAAGCCAGCCAAAGGGGCGGGGCGATGACATCGTGAGCTGTGATTGGCTCGTGGTGGCCATCTTTGAATTTCAAAAATGGTGCTTAGGTGTCATTTTTAAAAAGGGCACGCTCGGTTCTCACCATTGAAGTCAATGGTAAGAACAGCTCATTGGCTGAGAGGTGGAAGGCTCGCCTCTCTCAGCCAATGAGCGCTCCGCACCGGGATTTCTGAACTGAAATCCCAGGCGGAGCTGTCATTCTGGTACTAGTGTTCTTAGAGAACACTACCAATGTCCGTGGGTCCGCGTATTTCCGATTTTTATTTTGCCAAGACCCTGGATTGTATGAAGAGGACAGATCCACGCATAGGAGGAGGTGAGCATGGAATTTTTATTACAGGTACTCCATTGGATTACCTACTGGAGAAGAGGACAGATTGGCTTCAGGGATGCATAGGTGAGTATGTGAGATAGTGTGTGCATGTGTGAGTACATGTGTGTGTGCATGTATGTATTAATAAAATTTAACTTTTCTACGGTGTGTGTGCTGTGTGTATTTTTAATATTGCTTTTGCTGTAATGCCCCGCATGCTGATACTTGTGGTTCTCCAAGTACCAGCATGCAGGGAGGCTTGCTGGGAACTGTAGTTTCACAGCAAAAGCCAATATTTGAATTCTTTCATAATCAATCCGGCACCAACCACCCAGAGGTGCTGGGGATAGCCCCCGGGCTATCAGCCTGGACCTGGGGTGCCCTAGAGAGGGGGACCCCTTTATTGGAGGGGGTCCCCAGCTCCCCAGGGATCCCCGGCCAGGGCTGACCAGCGGTCAGGGGTGATGCTTTGGCTGGGGGGCCCGGTGAAAGGGCTCCCCTGGCTCTGGCATCACTCCCCCGCTAGAAGGAGTTCGGTGCTGGTTTTGGTAAATACTGGAGGACCCTGCGAATTTTTTCCTCCTGTATTTCCAGAACCAGGACCGGCTGAGAGCCCAGTGCTGGTTGCGCTGAAAATGCGGGACCCCTACGTCATTTGTATTTTGGCAACCAGGAATGGTTCTGAAAAGCCTGGTGCTGGTTGTGCTTAATACGCGGGACCCCTACATCGTTTGTCCCCTGTATTTAGCACAACCAGTACTGGGGCTCCAAAGCCCAGTGCTGGTTATTTTCTGGGGGGCGGGGCCACGCCATTTTTTCTTATTTAAACACAGAAGCAGGTATCATGGACCTTCCAGATCTGAGCCTAATGCCTGCCCCACCACCATCCACATTGCTGCCCGTACTGCCACTGCTAAAGCCCGCTACTGACCCCGGGTTCTGGCTGCAGCTAACGCCCGCTCCCCCCCCTCGCCTTTCCGCCGGCTCCCGCTGCAGCTAACGCCAGCTTCTTTTCCCCCGAGCCCACCACCGCTAAAGCCCGCAAACTACGGCCATCTTTTGCACCCAAGTGAAGCCACAGTGAATACACCTGCTGGAGGCTCCTACTGCGACTGCGCAACAAGTTGAAAAGTCCTATCTATTCAATAGTGCATACTTGAGGTAATAGTTTAAAAACTGTAACTTTCTAAGTTACCTGAACCCCAAAAGGCCCTACCTCCTGGCACAATAGCTACCTAATAAAACAAACCCCAAGACTAAATTCCACCCCTACCCTGAGTTATGCCTTCCCAAAAATCCCCCATAGAGAACAACAGTTGGAACTTTAGATAACTCCCAAATCCTAATTTTTTATGTTTATGCCCTGAAATTTGGCACGCAGCACTGAGCGACAGTTCTACCCAGCCTTGCCAAATTTCAGCTTGGTACCTCCAATAACTTTTGAGGTGTAGCCCCTAAAACACCATGACCACCCTCCAGAATTCTCTATGGGAGAATTGCAGTTTTTTACACGCAGCCTTAATATATGTTGCAATTCAATTTTCACCAAAAGTCAGCAACAACCCATGCAATCCATACATGCAAAGAAATCCAACCATAGATGTACATAAATTAAGTTATGTGTAATAATGTGAATTGACACAGGGAAAAAGTTTTGAACACGTGAAGAAAGGGAGGTACAAAAAGGCATGGAAAGCCAAAACACCAGCTGAAATCTATAAGTATTATAAATATATATTATTGGCAGTGGCGCTCACATATGCAGGGATATATGGCTAGTTAACCAGAGTGCAGCTGCCAAGGAAAGCTGTGCAATGTCTCCAAAAGAACAATGAATAATATATTGGCTGCGCAGTCTAGTCAAATTCGTTCCAAGACATAATGTATAAAAACATTTATTAACAAATCCCATGTAGAGAAAAACAATATAGAATCACAAATAATACATATAAACATATGTTATAGTCATAAATGACTAGGATGTACTGTCCAAATTAAAGCTATAATTATCACTGTTACAATTAGAATAAAGAGTAAATATTTACCAAGTCCTTGTATTGCCACCTTATTAGATGCCTGTACTGCTGTGTACAACTCCTGATATCCTAACTGCTGGCTCAAAGAATATCCGCAATGTAGGCGGGCCACACAGTAAGGCAAGTAACCGGTTTTAGTGTACTGGTGTCCCCACTTGTCTCCGGTATACTCAGTCAATATGTAGCAGCCGTGGTATGCCGGATACTGGATGGTATAATAGCAAAAATCGGCTGCTGGGGTTTGCGGAGAGTCAGGCTGGGAACTGGTGTACTGTCTCCAGTGTGCTCAGTACAGTGTACTATGGGCCTGATTCAGACCAGGTCGCAAGCGCATGCGTACGACGGAGCCGGCTCCGTCGTGCGCATGCGCAACACCCAAATAGCGACGGCCAATGCGTCGCTCCGGGTCTCGCACCAAAGGGGGCATGCTGTCGATGTTGAGTGACAGCAAGCCCCCTTTGGTGGGCGCGCCGGGGGGTGGCTGCCCAAACGGAGCCGTTCCCATGTGAACGCCTACCGTTTGGGGCTGGCCCCACTGACGACTCTGTTAGAGCCGAAATCTCTCTGTGGCTTGCGGCAACGAGACCCTACTACAAGGGTCTCATCACAAGCCTGATGGTCGCGATGGTCTTGACCATCGCGACCATCTTCCTAGCCGCTCGCTATAGCTGTGGGTGGTCACCCGCAGCTATGCGAGCGGCAAGGAGGCCGTTCTAAAAAAAAAAAAAGACCGGCCCTGATTCAGAGCGAGTGCTCTGTCAGAGCGACCGGCTCTGAATCAGGGCCAATATTCGGGATGTGGTAGCCTTGGTATTCCAGATACCAGGTGACATAATAGCAAGGCTCTGCTGCTGGAGTTTGCGGGGAAACAGGTTAAAACTGGTACACTGTAAAAGATGGTAATGTAAACTCCAGCATATGCTGAGATGTCAAGTGTAGTGACACTGACACACAATCCCGTTCAGCAGCCGCAGCCTAGTATAGGTTTTAGGAGTATATCCAGCATTGGGGTGGTGAGTATTATATTCCGATGGATTAAAAGAACTCCATGCGTTTCCGTGTTCATAAGCACCTTCGTATGGAATACATATACATATATATACTGTATATATATATATATATATATATATATATATTCTGTGTTTGACTGTAAATTTATACAAAATATTTACAAATGTATTTTAGATGTGTAAAGTCACTTCAGCCAGGAAAACTAGATCCCGGGTCAACAGTGCATGGCCGAATTACACCTGTTGCTGACCACTAGGCACAGTGTATGTATATTTATAATGTTTTAAATGTAACTATACTATATTGTCACGCCTGTGGTTAGGAGTTGATCGAAACAGGCGTGGGAAGCTGATGAGGACACATGTGCGGCGTGGATAAAACTGGGTGGCTTGAGCCAGGACTTCCTCATGTATGATATGAGGAGGACCAAAGGTGAGGAGAGTAAAGTAAATGTCTGTATAGATCAGCAGGTTGAAAAGGGAACTGGATGTATAAAACTGAAGAGATGGGTAGAATCGGATTGGGACCGATGATGCTAGATTGAGATATGGATTGGTTTGAGGGCCTGATTCAGAGCCGCTCGTAAGCGGCCGCTCGTTCGCTCCGAGCGATGTTTGCCCAACTGCGCATGCTTACGGATCGCTATACGCATGTGCGAACAAGTCAGTGCGGTCGAAATTCATGTGCTCACAAAATAGCGAATGTCTGATAATTTGAGTGACAGTAAGAGGCTTATGTGGGTGGTAATAGGGGAAGGTGCTTGAAAACGGGGAGTGGAGATCCGAACGCAGGCGCGCTTAAAGGTCAAAACGGGCGTTTTATGGGTGTGCATAATTAATACAGCAGCGTCATTGAGCATGTCACTGGGTTATTTTATAGCCAGAACTGCTCGCAAGATTGTGGTAGCAAAAACCAACCACAAGAATAGCGAGCAGTTCATACACTGGTCAATGTACTCGATTAATCTAATAAATAGCGGACATGACGTAGGATGCGAGCGGCCAGGGGGCGTATTTTTACCAAAAACGACCGCAAGTTTTGTTCGCTCGTTCAGACCTAGAGGCGTGAACAGACCGCAAAGAGCGAACGGTTCATTTGAATAGCCACCCCTATTTTCTGGACGAGCGAGCGCTAATTGCGTCCGGCTCTGAATCAGGCCCTGAGAGCGGTGTTAATGAATTGAAGAACTTGATTGATTTAAGACTGGTTGATGAATTGAAGCACTTGATTAGTTTGAGACCGATGTTGATGAATTGAAGAACTTCAAGAATTAGGTGGTCTAAGGCACAGAGAAATGACCACTTCCCACTGTCCATTAGAGACCATGTTAAATATGTCCATGCACAGTGCATGCACAAAGGCTGACTGGTTAAGGAACAAGCACCTGGACAAGCAGTTCCAGGTGTTAGTGTAGGATAGGAGCCTGGTGGTGGCAGTTAGTTACCTGGCCATCGCACAGTGGGAAAAGTTAGAAATAGGTGGTTACTAATAGAGAGAGGGAATCATTAATAATGGTGAAGTAAGCCCACTCACGTTACTTACGTAACTACCTCTATTCACTATACAAACAAAAATCTGTAATCGCTTGGAGCAAGATCATCCGGTCACATTGGCCATCCTGAATACAGTAAAGAGACTGGTAATGACTGCAGCTATGTCCCAAGGGGTGGGAGGGGTAGTAATCTGTTCCCTGTGGGGGTGAGAGCTGTGAGCAGACTAAGGGCCTGACTCACCACAGATCGCAAGCAATAAATCTGCAAAAATATGCTAATGTCTGACACCGCTCAACCAGTATAGGGATGCCCACTACTGCCTCCTTACATCCGTAATACCTTGCAGTCCTGCGTATACAGTACATCAGTAACATCAGAGAACGTCAGCCCCTCATGCACAATTACAGCAGGTTTGACCTGTCTCAGAAATTACAAGTCTTGTCGCATGCAGTGAGTACTGAAGCAATCACTGTGGCTAATTTATGCACGCCCATGCAATGGCGTTCAAACTGACGCCTGCGTCTCTCCAACCACTCCCCCATCACCACCCCCAAACGCTCATGGCCCGGCACTCACTCTGCGATTGATCCCACAGTGCGGCCGTAATTGCAGTGCGATAGCTGCACATGCACCGTGCAGTGCATACGCATACTCAGTACGCAACAATCGGCCAATCTGCATACGCGGTTGTAATTGCAATCCATTTGAATCAGGCCCCATGTCCTTGGGGGGGTAGCAAGAGTGGGTAGTTTTTCCTCGGGGGGGGGGGGGTTTGGGGGTAAGACATTTTAGCCTATGTCCTGAGGCAGGGGTGGTTAGGGTGTGGGTGTGTTTGGGTGGGGGTGGTGTTGTCACACACCCCTTGTGTATATATAATACGCAATTCTTTATTTGCATAAGAAATCAATCTACCAAACTGAGCTACAGCAAAATACAATTTGTTACAATAACTGGTAACTATTAATTTCTTAAACTGTTAAATATGATCACAGCCTTTATAATACACATTGTTTCCACTATAGGGACCACTGAATATAATACAGCTTTTATACCCAAATTCCGGGTCTGACCGGAGGGTGGAACAGGGGTAGTGGGGATGGGGTGTAGTAATCAGTGGTGGTTCTAGGGGTGGGCAAGCAGAGTTATTGCCCGGGGCGTTGCGGTCTAAAGGAGCAGCCGAGATGTCCCCGCTGGTGCCGTCTAATTAGACAGCGTCCGCCTGCACTTGCCCACCGCCTGAGACCCCCGCGGTGCCGCCACTTTCCCTTCCACTTAACTCCCATAGTGCAGCACCCCCTGCGGCATTCTGGGAGTCCCAGAATGCCAGGCGCGCAGGGGAGAGACATCCCACTGCACTCGTCGGGCACTACCATGTCGGCTGGCTCGGTTGCTCAGTGCGGGCTTCCACTAGGTGGCAGCCAGCTGGGCAAGGCTGACAGCCACCTGTGGGGACAGACCTGCGAGTGAGTGGGCGGCAGTTCAGGTACGGGGAGGGCCTGTAACCTACTGTCAGTGCTGTCTGTATGTTCCTATGCATTTGTTGTCTCATTGCCAATGCTGCTTATTTCTTCCATGGCTCACGCTGGGGCGGGTTACTGTGCGCTGAGCAAGTAATGGATTTCTAATTCTTCATTCTGCTGAGGCTGCCATGCACAGTGACTGCTCTTAGGTCCTTTTACTGTAAGAGTGGGAGAAGGATGACCGTTTTCTACTTGTAGCATCAAAGTACTGCCCGCAGCCCCATCACTGTCCCTCTGGGTAGTAGGCAAATATGTTTTGGGTGATAATAAAGGCCAGCAAGTATAAGTTACCTGCAATGTGTTTTTCTAGAATTTGACAAGTGTTTAATGTCCGTAGTAATGTATTTAAAAATGTGATGAAATAAGCATGGCATGCTATATTAATTAATGTATTATAAAGGACATTACTGTATGCAGCATAATGTGTAAGGGGAATTACCATGTTCAGCATAATGTGTAAAGGGCATTACTGTATGCAGCATAATGCGTAAGGGGCATTACTTTGTGCGGCATAATGTGTAAGGGGCATTACCGTGTGCGGCATAATGTGTAAGGGGCATTACAACATGCGGCATAATGTGTAAGGGGCATTACCACGTGCAGCATAATGTGTAAGGGGCATTACTGCATGTGGCATAATGTGTAAGGGGCATTACCACGTGCAGCATAATGTGTAAGGGGCATTACCACATGCAGCATAATGTGTAAGGGGCATTACCGCATGCAGCATAATGTGTAAGGGGCATTACCGCATTACCGCATGCGGCATAATGTGTAAGGGGCATTACCATGTGCAGCATAATGTGTAAGGGGCATTACCATGTGCAGCATAATGTGTAAGGGGCATTACTGCGTGAGAGCACTAATACAGTGCAGCAGAATGTGTAAGGGGCATTACCACGTGCAGCATAATGTGTTATAAGGGGCGTTTGGAGGAGTAGACAGTGGTCACTGTTGGGGGCGGCACATGTCTCAAGACTTAAAGGTAAGTATTGCTTCCTGTACAACATTGCCACACCAACCAAAGAGTATCACAGTGACCACCATACAGAGCTGGCCCTAGTCAAATTACTGCCCTAGGCAAGATTTTTGCTGGTGCCCCCCTACCCCTATGTAACTTAATGTAAGGAGGTGTGGTCTTGC
Source organism: Taudactylus pleione (assembly GCA_031769625.1). Taxonomy (NCBI): domain Eukaryota; kingdom Metazoa; phylum Chordata; class Amphibia; order Anura; family Myobatrachidae; genus Taudactylus; species Taudactylus pleione. The sequence continues at coordinate 2,193,563 of JAUIMM010000024.1, read as the reverse complement.
TGTGCTCCCCTTTCTCACCAGCATCATCTCCCTGCATCACTTCAGTTCAACCCCCTGCGTTACTCCAAGCCACCCTACGGTGTCACTCCAGGTCACCCCATAGTGTGTCCAGCTCATGGCTCCTATGCCTGTTGAGCACCAGACAATTTTAGCCCATGAATGACGCTCCACCTCTATTTATAGTTATTGAATTATTGCCCCCACTTTATGTATATTTAATTGTTTACTGCCACTGCCCTCCTGACCACCCATCAAACTCCACCATATATATTTTGACAGGAGTCAACTGATTGGCAGCTAGCGGGGACAGGGCACTTTAACCCCTGGGTCTCGGTCTCAGAGAGAAGAAGCCTGATTGAGAGGAGGGGCGTATAGGACTTGGAGAGGCGAGGTGAGATGCCTCCTTCTCCTCCAGCCGGACTACCTTCAGGCTCCATCCTCTTTATTCATTACAGAATGCGGCCAGCCACGGCATACTAATAATGAGTCAATCTGACTCATTATTAGTACTGCTCTAATAATGCCGCCGGCAGCTGACCCCTTCATGCAATGCACCCTGGGCCCCACACTGCCTTATCCCTGCTTCTGGCTGAATGCTGAGCTGCCCTGTCCGACCACAGTTGCCAGAGGCAGAGCAGCCATCCGCCTATCCAGCCTCCTCCATGCTCCCGGCTGCTGTCACGGCCAGGGTTTTTCGGCATGGTGGTCACGGGTATTACCTGTGAGATCATTGTGGCGAGGGGTCTCTGGCAGCGGTGCTGGTGTTTGGCGAGGGGCATTGGCTGCGCGTGGTTCTGTGCGGGCACATTGTCACTGAGGCCTGGTGGTGTTTCCGTTCCATTTGGCATGGGCGCCGCCATCTTGCCTCAGGTCATGTGATTCAAGCTGTCCAATCCTGGTGGGTCATGTGCTCTTTCCAGCCAGTCACAGTGCGGCACCTGGTATTTAGGAAGGTCCAGAGCCTTCATTCATGGCCAGTGCAATGTTTCTCAGCTGCGGCTGAGAGAGAGTACCTGTGCCTTACCTGCCTGCCTGGAAGCGCTACTAGCCTGTTACCTTGCCTGCTCTAAACCTGCTGGACTCACCCTGCACCCTCCATTTACCTTTCCCCTGCATGAGTACTTGAACCTGCTGTTTCCCTGCACATTGCCTCACACTCTAACTCCCAGCTGGACTTCATTACCTCTACCTGCACTTCGTTACAGCTCACCAAACCTGCATACTGGACATTTCCTGCCTGTCACTATCTGAACATTCTACCATTTGCTTCATCACAGTTATCAAGTGCACTTTAGTGCTAAACCTGGACTTTTTCCTTTTGCCATTCCCATGTCTGCTAAATCACTTATTAAAAACTCCACCATTTTATTTAAATCTGCTTCTGAGTCTCTTCCTGTCACCATCCCGGGTCCACAACAAACCCAGACCTTCACAGTTTGCACTGGCCCCATGGATCCGGCCACGGAACAGGAGTCTGGAGTGGATTTATTTTGCTGTATTGCTGGTCATTTAGAAAACCTGGAAACTATGCAGCATCAAATGGCTCAGTTTTTACAAGAGATGTCTAAGTGACAAGATAATCTGCAAACCTCGTTAACCACCCCTGGGGTATCAGCAAATACACATCCTCCTGTGCCTGGTAATACAGGGACCAGGGTATCCCCTCATTTACACCTACCTATGCCATGCAAATTTGACGGCAATCCTAAACTCTGTCGTGGTTTCTTAAATCAGTGTGGCATACACTTTACCTTACAGCCTGATAATTTTCCCACTGCTAGAACTAAAGTGGCATACATTGTGTCTTTGTTGTCCGGCTCAGCTTTGGATTGGGCCTCCCCACTCTAGGGGTGTTCAGACTCGCTGCTGGATAACTATGCGGACTTTGTGTCATCATTCATGAGGATTTTCGACGAACCTGGACGCACTGTGTCAGCATCGTCCAGTATCATGAACCTGAGACAAGGAACCCATCTTGTCAGCCAATATGCCATATAGTTTCAAATCTTGGCATTAGAGCTTAAGTGGAATGAGGAGGCCCTCACCTCAGCCTTTTGGAATGGCCTTTCGGACTGGCTAAAAGATGATCTGATCACCCGTGAGCTTCCCACTAATTTAAATGAGTTGTCTACTTGATAAACTACAGATTCCTTGTTCATCTCTCCATCATGCAATCTCCCTGACCTCTGTAGATGGATGGCCTCTAGCTAAAGGAGTGGTCACCAAGGAGACTCAACCAGTATTGGTCCGTGTTGGGGCACTCCACTCCGAGTCTTTGAAGTTCTTAGTGATACCTGAGGCCTCCCAAGAAATCATTTCAGGACTACCCTGGTTACGCCAGCATAATCCCAGGATAGACTGGTGTTCTATGCAGATTCTTTCATGGGGAACTCACTGTCAGAAATCCTGTCTTCCCAAGATACGACCTGTATGAAAGACAGTTTCATAAATATCTCCAGCTATTCCCAAGGAGTACCAGATGGTCTCTGATGTTTTTTCCAAACAACAGGCGAATGTCTTACCTCCCCACAGAGAATGGGATAGTCCAATCAAGCTGATGCCTGACAAGATGCCACCTCGTGGTCGCACCTATCCTCTATCCTTGCCTGAGACTCAAGCCATGTCTGAATACATCCAGAACAACCTAGCAAAAGGATTTATTCATCCTTCCACCTCTCCTGCTGGAGCTGGCTTCTTTTTCATCGGCAAAAAGGAACGGTGGCCTGAGGCCTTGTATAGAATACAGGGGCCTTAATAATATAACGGTCAAGAATCGATATCCTCTTCCACTGATCACAGAGTTGTTCGACAGAGTTAAGGGGTCCATCATACTCTCAAAATTGGATCTGAGAGGGGCTTATAATCTCATCCGTATTCGTGCTGGTGATGAATGGAAGACCGCCTTTAATACTAGAGATGGACATTTTGAATACCTTGTGATTCCCTTTGGGTTGTGCAATGCCCCTGCTGTGTTTCAGGGCTTTGTTAAATAAATTTTCTGGGACTTGTTGTATGTCTCGGTTGTAGTTTACCTGGACGATATACTGATTTTTTCGTCTTCTATAGAGAAACATCATGAACATGTGAAGGAAGTATTATCCCGTCTAAGAAAGAACCACCTTTACTGCAAATTGGAGAAATGTGTCTTTGGAGTACCCAGTGTGCCATTCCTTGGTTACATCATCTCCGGCTCCAGTCTTGAAATGGATCCCAAGAAGGTGCAGGCAATTTTGGATTGGTCCCGACCTCAAACCTTGAAAGCCATCCAGAGATTGCTTGGGTTCGCCAACTACTATAGACGTTTTATTGAAGGATTCTCCTCATTATTAGCTCCCATCACCGCTCTGACCCGTAAAGACGCTAATCCTGTCCTATAGTCACCTGAGGCAGAGACTGCCTTCCAGCTTTAAAAACAGGCTTTTATTTCTGCTCCAGTCTTACGTCAACCAGATTTGGACAGGCCTTTTCTATTGGAAGTGGATGTGTCTTCAGAGGCCGTGGGTGCAGTTCTTTCCCAACGTTATGAGGATAATCGAGTTCATCCCTGTGGGTTTTTCTCCAAGAAATTCTCGCCTGCCGAAAGAAATGATGCCATAGGTGAACAAGAACTCCTGGCAGTGAAATTGGCATTAAAAGAATGGAGATACCTGCTGGAAGGGACTAAGTTCCCCTTCACTGTTTTCACAGATCAAAGAAACCTCCTATTCCTCAAGAATATCCAGTGCGTGAGTCCTCGTCTGGCCCGATGGACAATATTTTTTGCTCGGTTCCAGTTCACCCTGACCTTCCGGTCTGGAGCCCTTAATCAAAAGGCAGATGCTCTGTCCAGATCTCTCCTCTGTGATGACAAAGCGGAGAATCAACAAAATACCCCTGTCTTGTAGTCAAGAGTATTTGCCACCCTACAAGTACAGCCTCCCATTAGGAAGTCCTTTGTGACCCCGAAGTTAAGGAAGCAGCTCCTCACCTGGGCTCATTCCTCTCGCTTTGCAGGTCACTCAGAAACCCGGAAGACACTGGAATTTCAGAAGAGAGGCTATTGGTGGCCATCCATGAAAGCGGACGTGTCGGAGTTTATTTCTTCATGCTCCTTGTGTGCTCAGCATAAGTCTTCACGTCAGGCTCCGGGTGGTGAGTTGTTGCTGCTACCTATTTCATCACGTCTATGGACGCATCTCTCCATGGACTCCGTCACGGATCTGCCGAATTCTCAAGGGTTCACTACCATCTGGGTCGTAGTAGACCGATTCTCAAAAATGGTCCATTACATACCACTAAAGAAATTACCTTCTGCTCCTGACCTAGCTCATTTGTTTATACAATATATATTCCATCTCCATGGTCTTCCTGCCGAGACAGTCTCTGACCATGGTATTCAGTTTACAGCAATATTTTGGAGAGCCTTCTAAATTTTTCTACGGCTTATCACCCACAAAGCAATGGTTCCACCGAGAGGGTTAATCAAGACCTTGAGACCTTCCTGAGGATTTTCATGACATCTTCCCAAGACAATTGGTCTGTATTGCTGCCATGGGCTGAATTCCTACCACTCTTCCACGAACCAAACTCCATTCCAAGTGGTCTACGGTCTTCATCCTCTGGTTCCTCAATTTCAAAGCCTGCCCGTCTTTGATGTACCAGTTGTGGAAGACACTGTAAAGAGATTTGCATCAATTTGGACTCAAGTTCGTGCTGACCTGGACAAGGTATCTTCCCATTACAAATCTCAAGCTGACAAGAAGCGTAGGATAGTACCACGTATGCAAGTTGGAGAACAAGAGTGGTTGTCCACCCGGAACCTACGACTCAGAGTACCATCTATGAAATTTGATCCACACTTCATCGGGCCCTTCTCCATTATAGAAATTATAACCCCGTGGCTTATCGCCTTCAGTTGCCCCCTAACCTGAAAATTCCCAACTCCTTTCATATGTCCCTGCTTAAACCCCTAGTGTTGAATAAGTTCCACAGTGTCCTGCCTGCTTCTCCCCATGTCCAGACAGAAAGAGGCATGGAGTTTGAGGTTTCCCAAGTCTTGGACTCTCGTATCTGCATAGGACATCTGCAGTGCCTCTTGGATTGGAGGGGTTATGGTCCAGAGGAGTGTTGTTGGAATGATGCCCGTGATATCCATGCTCCTGCACTCATCAAAAGGTTCCACGTTGTCCATCCGGAGAAACCTGGTGAGTGTCCTGAGGCCACCTATAAGGGGGGGGTACTGTCACGGCCAGGGTTTCTCAGCATGGTGGTCACCGGGTATTACCTGTGAGGTCATTGTGGCAAGGGGTCTCTGGCAGCAGTGCTGGTGTTTGGCGAGGGGCATTGGCTGCACGTGGTTCTGTTCGGGCACATTGTCACTGAGGCCTGGTGGTGTTTCCGTTCCATTTGGCATGGGCGCCGGCATCTTGCCTCAGGTCATGTGTTTCAAGCTGTCCAATCCTGGTGGGTCATGTGCTCTTTCCAGCCAGTCACAGCGCGGCACATGGTATTTAGGAAGGTCCATAGCCTTCATTCATGGCCAGTGCAATGTGTTTCTCAGCTGCGGCTGAGAGAGTACCTGTGCCTTACCTGTCTGCCTGGAAGCGCTACTAGCCTGTTACCTTGCCTGCTCTAAACCTGCTGGACTCACCCTGCACCCTCCATTTACCTTTCCCCTGCCTGAGTACCTGAACCTGCTGTTTCCCTGCACATTGCCTCACACTCTAACTCCCAGCTGGACTTCATTACCTCTGCCTGCACTTCGTTACAGCTCACCAAACCTGCATACTGGAAATTTCCTGCCTGTCACTATCAGGACATTCTACCATTTGCTTCACCACAGTTATCAAGTGCACTTTAGTGCTAAACCTGGACTTTTTCCTTTTGCCATTCCCATGTCTGCTAAATCATTTATTAAAAACTCCACCTTTTTATTTAAATCTGCTTCTGTGTCTGCTCCTGACACCACCCCGGGTCCACAACAAACCCAGACCTTCACAGCTGTATGCTGCACTGCCTAGTCTGACTGCGATAGCCAGAGGCAGAGCAGCCATCTGCCAATCCAGCCTCATCCCTGCTCCCGGCTGCTGTTCACTCATCCAGCCTCCTCAACGCTCTCGGCTGCATGCTGAGCTGCCAGGTTGCAGTAGCCAGAGCAGTGGTCTGCCCATTCAGGTGCCCCAAACATCTGCTGGCCCTAGGCTTGGAATGCCCCTAGGCATTTGCCTAGGTTGCCTATGCCTAGGGCCGGCTCTGCCACCATACAATACACAGAGCATCACTATGACCAGTGGCCACCAAGCAATACAAAAAGCATTGCAGTGACAACAATATATAGATGTGCACTCATACACTATGGCTTCATTCGTGACAAACAGCCCCTCTCGGTGTGCCAGGACCAGTGTGACTCGGCTGCACCAAGCATCTTTTTTTGTTTAAAATGTGTTTCTTATTCACACAAACAACTGAAAGTGACAAAACTACTTTGCTAGATTGCACTGACCAATTTGATGTATGACATTTGTACATCAGATTTTGAATCTGTATCCAAAGAGCTATGATGCAACGGCCGCTGCTTTTTTTCATGACAAGTTCCATTGTGCTTCATCTGCACCTTTATACGTGTTTAAAAATAAATCCTGTGTGTTTAAAGTAGGGGTGTGCACTGGCCACTTTTCGTGATTTTGGTTTTGGATCTGGATCTTTGTTCGTGTTTTGGATCTGGATTGTTTTTGCCAAAACCACCCTTCCATGTTTTGGGTTCTGTGTTTTGTGTTTTGGATCTGTATTTTTTTGGAAAAAAGCATAAAAACAGCTAAAAATCACAGAATTTGTGGGTTATTCTGTTCCTATGCTATTATTAACCTCAATAACATTAATTTCCACTCATATCCAGTCTATTCTGAACACCTCACACCTCACAATATTGTTTTTAGGTCAAAAGGTTGCAACGAGGTAGCTGGATGACTATGGTAAGCGACACGAGTGGGCTGCACAAACACGTGGCCCATCTAGTAGTGACACTGCAGTGGCAGACAGGATGGCAGTTTGAAAAACTAGGCCCCAAACAATACTTAATGCAAAGAAAAAAAAGAGGTGCAAGATGGAATTGTCCTTGGGCCCTCCCACACACCCTTATGTTGTATAAACAGGACATGCACACTTTAACAAACCAAACATTTCAGCACCAGGGTCTAACACACGACTGTGGCTGAAATGATTGGCTCTTTTGGGCCCCCACAAAACAAGCTGGCAATTAATCTGTCCCTGCACAAACTGGCTCTATGGAGGCAAGATGTCGTCCTCATCCTCCTCATCCACCGATTCCTCACCCTCTTCAATGTTGTGTACATCCTCATCTTCACAGAGTATTAATTCGTCCCCGCTGGAATCCACCACCACAGGTCCCTCTGTACTTTCTGGAGGCTAGTCTCCCTGGAAGAATTGATAATACATTTTGATGAACATCATCTTCTCCACATTTTGTGGAAGCAACCTCCTACGCCTCTTGCTTCAGGTGATAGCAGGGCAGGTTCAAGACTGTTTGCTCATGCTCCAGTCTTCGGCACGCAGTCGCTGAATGGCAAAAATGGGCAGAAATTTTTCGGGCCACCCAAAGCGTCTCCTGCACGTCCTTGTTGTGTTTCAGAAAATTCTGCACCACCAAATTTATTGTGTGAGCAAAACACGGGACGTGCTGGAATTTGCCCAGATGTAATACCCGCACAATATTGGTGACATTGGCAGATATCACAAATCCCCAGGAGAGTCTGAGTGGGGTAAGCCATTGGGAAATGATTTCCCTCAGTTTCTCGAAGAGGTTGTCGGCGGTGTGCCTCTTACTGAAACCGGTAATACACAGCGTAGCCTGCCATGGAACAAGCTGGCGTTTCTGAGATGCTGCTACTGGTGACACTGCTGTTGTTGCTGCGTAAGGTGATACATCTACCCAGTGGGCTGTCAGTCATATAGTCCTTAGTCTGCCCTGTTCCACTTGTCCACATGTCCGTGGTTAAGTGGACATTGGGTACAACTGCATTTTTTAGGACACTGAGGACACTTTCTCTGACGTCTCTGTACATTCTCGGTATCACCTGCCTAGTGAAGTGGAACCTAGATGGGATTTGGTACCGGGGACACACTACCTCCATCAATTGTCTAAATGCCACTGCACTAATGGCGGATACTGGATGCACGTCTAACACCAACATAGCAGTCAAGGCCTCAGTTATCCGCTTTGCTTCAGGATGACTGCTGTCGTACTTCATCCTCCTCGCTAAGGACTGTTGGAGGGTCAATTGCTTAGTAAAAGAAGTAGTGGTGTTCCTACTTCCTCTCTGGGATGATGAATGACTCCCAGCAGCAACAGCAGCAGCGGCAGCAGTAGGCGTAGCAATGCAGGATCTTCCGGAGGAATCCCAGATAGGAGAGGAGTTGGTCATGCAAGTGTCATGGCCTGCAGGACTACTTCCGATCCTGACTGAGGAGGAAATTGACGAGGAGGGAGTTGACGGTGTGGTTTGCAGGCGCTTGGATACAACAGGACAAAGGGATTTAGGTGTCCCTGGACTGCTTACAGCCAAAGTTTCTGAACTTGACAGTAACTTATGAATGCGCTGCAGGTGACGTATAAGGGAGGATGTTCCTAGGTGGTTAACGTTCCTATCCCTACTTATTCCATCTTTACATATGGTACATATGGCAAGACAGTTGTTGTCCGGATTTGGATAGAAATATTTCCAGACCAAAGAGGTGGAATGTTTGGTCTTCAGCCCAGGCATGAAGACCACGGACAACAACTGTCTCCCCCGGTGCCTGATTTAAACAAACCACATCACCATCACCTACATCAATATCCTCATCCTGTTGTACTTCAACAGTGACATCTTCAATTTGAATATCAGCAACTGGACTGTGGGTGCTCCTTCCAGCACTTGCAGAGGGCGTGCAAATGGTGGAAAGAGCCACCTCTTCCCGTCCAGTGTTGGGAAGGTCAGGCTTCGCAACCGCCGCCACACTTAGACTCTCCTTGGGGATTTGAGATATCTTCTTAGAAAGCACAGTTCTTTGCTGTGCTTTTGCCAGCTTAACTCGTTTGATTTTTGTAGATGGAGGAGGACTTCCATCGTCATGTGAAGCCGAACCACTAGTCATGAACATAGGGAAAGACCTTAGCCGTTCCTTGCCACTCCGTGTCGTAAATGGCATATTGGCAAGTTTACGTTTCTCCTCAGACGATTTAAATTTATTTTTTAAGGTCATTTTCCTGAACTTTGTCATTTGGGATTTTATATGCCCTCTACTATGACACTGGGCATCGGCTTTGGCAGACGACGTTGATGGCATTTTATCTGACAAATTTTTGTCCTCCATTTATGTGATACTGATATATAAGTGCGGCTAAGGTGCGCACAAACACAGAAAAATAATTTAAAATTTTTTGGGGGATGGAGCACACTTTGTGGGTTACACCACCCTTCAACAGACGAGCCAGCCGGCCCTTGATTTATGACACAGGCGCATGCTTGATGCTGCTCCTTTGTTGATGCACGAGCGGCTACTCCGCACACAATTCACAAACACAGAAAAAATAATTTAAAATTTTTTTTGGAGTGCACTTTGGGGTTACACCACCCTTTAACAGGCTTATGACACAGGCGCACACTTGGTGCTGCTCCTTTGTTGATGCACGTGCAGCTACAGCGCACACAATTCACAACACAGAAAATAAGAATTTTTTATTTTTTTTGAAGTGCACTTTAGGGGTTACACCACCCTTTAACAGACGAGCCAGCCGGCCCTTTACTTATGACACAGGCGCACGCTTGGCTCTGCTCCTTTGTTGATGCACGTGCGGCTACTGCACATACATTTCACACACAAACACAGAAAAAAGAAGAATTGTTTATTTTTGTGGAGTGCACTTTGGGGGTTACACCACCCGTTAACAGACTTATGACACAGGCGCATGCTTGGCGCTGCTCCTTTGTTGATGCACATGTGGCTACAGCGCACACAATTCACAAACACAGATATAAATGGTTTTTTTGCACTTGGGGGAGCACCCCTGATGGACAGATCACCACCTGGGCAACACTACAGTACCCCTTTAGGACTACAGCCTTTATGGGACACTGCACAACACAGCCCATCCAGCCCCTATAGACTTTTGGAGTGGACACAGCCCCTATGGACAACTGACTGCACAACACGGCCCAGCCATCCCCTATGGACAACAGCAGCATAACACAGTCCAGCCAACCCCTATAGACAACAGCAGCACAACACAGCCCAGCCAGCCCCTATGGACTTTGGAGGAGTGGACAGCCCTAACTCCCACCCTCCCTCTTCACTGTCCACAGCCGGAGTGAGAAATGGCGCCGACGTGGGGACCTTTTATAGAATCCAAAACCCGCGAGATCCGGAAGGCGGGATGATGACGTTTTGCCTCGATTTCAGATCCGAGTCAGGCGGGAAAACCCGAGCCAGACTCTGTTCCCGACTCGGATCGGGGGGGCTTGGGAGGGGGGTCGGATTTCAGAAATTCGAACCCGCTCATCCCTAGTTTAAAGTCGCAGCCTACAGTCTGAAGTACATTTTGAGAGGTGTTTTACTGCATCTCCGATGCAAATAAGATGCAGGGCCAAATTTAATAGGGTGTCTGTTTTGGTAATTTGCGAGTTTTGTGCTAAACTCGCACTTTTTCACAACCCTCCAATGTAATTGGGGTACCAGTTTAATAGAACATTTTTTCAGAGTTACTTAAAATCTCCATTCTGAAAATAGCATTAAGATGTTTTCCCATTGAAAACTATCAACACGCCCAATGTAATAGGGTGCGAGTTTCAGACTCGCAAAAAAAAAGATAACCAAAAGTCCCCAAGTAATAGACCAGCTTCGGGATAGCGAATATATCCTGAGCAGGTCAGATTAACACAGAGACATGCACATATCCATTAGATACGTGCATGTTTCTGTGTGTACATATGCAAAACGTTTTTTTTTTTTTAAAGAAGTGCACCCTCCCCACCCAAAAGCTTAACCAGCCCCGGGCTTTATAAAGCCTGTCCTGGTTCTGAAAATACAGGGGACAAAATGCATAAGGGTTCCCTGTATATTAAGAACCAGCACAGGGATTTGCTGAGCCGGCCCTGATTGTGGAGAAACTTGGGACAAAACAATTAGGGGGTCCCCTGTAACCTCCACAACCAGCACCAAACTCCTCCTAGCGGGGGGGGGGGGGGTAATGCCACAGCCAGGGAAAACCTTTCACTGGTTTCCCCGGCCAAAGCATCACCCCTGTCCGCTAGTCATCCCAGGCCGGGGATCCCTGGGGAGTGGGGGATCCCCCCAATAAAGAGGTCCTCCTCTCTAGGGCACCCCAGGCCTCGGCTGATAGCCTGGGGCTATCCCCGGCACCCGTGGGTGGTGGGTGCCAGGTTGATAGTGTTATTTTGTAATGTAAATTAGATGTTTAAATATTGTCTTTAGCTGTGGTACTACACGTCCCAGCAAGCCCCCCCCAGCATGCTGGTACTTGGAGAACCACAAGTACCAGCATGCAGGGCAGTACGGGCCCACTGGTACCTGTAGTTCCACAGCCAAAGAAATACATAAAAAAGCACACACACTGTTTCAGTAAAAGTTTAATATAACGTACATTCACACTCACTATCACACATACTAACCTAGTATCCCTGATACCATCATGTCCACTTGTCCAGTAGAATTCCATAGGGCAACCTACAATAAAAAAATCCATCCTCACCTCTCCTATGCGTAGTTCAGGTCCTCTTCGTTCCAAGTAGGCATCCAGGGGGTTAAAAAAAAAACAACGAAAATACCCGATACAATGCCGGACAGGAGGAAAGCTACTGTATGTGTTTATACATACCTTTCCTCCGCGCGAATGACTGGGGCCCACGTGTGCCCAGTCATTTCAGGAGCCGCCAGCCAATCAGCGCACACAGCCAGCCTGTCTCCTCCATAGACTTCAATGGTGAGTAATCTCCATTGAAGTCTATGGTGGGAACCGCGACATTGTATCCAATGATGTAGCCACAAGGTTCACCTCAAGTAACCTTTTGCAGTGACCACTATATTATTCAGATACCTTTACCGTGACAACCATATAATACAGACAACATCACAGCTACTCTATCTCCATATTTTATATAGAAAATTATAGTTCTACAGGGAAAACTAATAAAGTATATGCTCTTTACTGGCCTGCCTCCATGCTGCACTGTTTGACAAGAAATAAGAATCCTGAATCCCATGAGGGTACACAGTTCCTCTGATGGAAGCTCAGCCTCCAGCATACATGCCCAACCCGCCCTCCACTAGCTTTGCACCTGGACATGGTGCTTTATTAAGATCCATGAGTGAAAACAGTGACAATAGTAAGACAGTGGTATATTTACTAAAGTATGGGTTTATAGAAGTGAAGGTGCTGCCCATATCAGCCAATTATATTCTAGCTATTAGCTTCTAGAAGGTGCTTTTTAAATAAGTTTAATCTAATTGTTGCTATGAGTAACACCTCCATTTTTATAAACCACACATTAGTAAATTTTACCCTTAAGGTAAAAATTAATAGTCTCCGGGTTTCCGAAAGTGTCAAAGTATTCTGCAATTTAGACACAAAAATGGAAAAGGGCAATTATTGTTTTAAAGGCAAAAGCAACCTTGTTGTCCAATAAACAATACTGCTTTAAATCTTACAGCTAAATCGAGGCTACATCAGCACTTTCAGCAATACGGAGGCTAGTAAGTTTGGCCCTACATTTTTTTTTTAATCAAACACTCAGCACTACAAGCTCACAGCTACATGGGGGCCAGTTAGGTTGGAGGGTTTGTAGAACACGGAACCTCCGAATTCAAATATGACTAAATAAATCACTCACAATGTTTTAATTATGAAATTGTGAAAATATTAATGTGACATATTTGTATTTAAAATGTATTACATGATATCAAACATTATTCTCACAAGTATGGAGGTTTGTAGTTGCCATCCCAAAACAATTCATCCCTGAGAAATGCAGACATTACTTGTTAGTATGATAGAGAACTACATACTAGTTCAGCTTTTCTCTCATGTAACTGACAACCCATAGCAATGGAATGAAAATAAAACCAAGAACACCACAGACAAGAGTATCCTAGGTTCCCCAGATCCTTCATTTTTGCTAACTGATGCTACAACTATACAAAACATACATAGAATAACCTCTTAGAATAAACTCTAAGGATGGTTTTAAAGAAAAATAATGAAGAACTGAAGTAAGTGTGACAACCTATAAATCACAAGGCTGGGACAGGTTGTGTGTAAAATGTCATTTACATTTGGGGTCCATTTTGAGATTGTGTGTGGTGACAGATCAGCCTATTGCTGTGTATGTGTGGATACTGGGCGTTTCTTCTTTTCTCTCATTTTTTGCTATGTAATCTTGTCAGCTTTGTTGTAGTTGGGGGGAAAGAACAGCAGTTCAGAAGCTATCTTTGCTGCAGACTTTGGAATGGGTCTCGAGAGACACAGGGCAGACCCCATCCCTCCACGGAAGGTACAGGCCGGTCGCCCTATGACTCATGCCAATGGGTGACCAGCCTGTACCTTCCGTGGAAGGATGGAGTCCCCAAACATATTAGTGCACCAGGCCTGCGAGTTCTGTTGCTGGCACTGTTGACTGTATAGTTAATATTAAGTAATATGTTACACTTACAGTTTGTGTGCTGCTGAGTTTGCATGTAAGTTCATTCTGAAGGCATATATTGCTATATTTTGCACAGTGCATGCTCCATAGACCAGCATACACAACTTTTGAGTAACAATGTGTGATTCAAAGTCATACACATCTCAGCCACATCTCCACTTGCACGTAAAGGGGTGTAACTAGGCGGCAATGGGGCATTTGAATGGAGGATGAGTGTACAGTGGGCATGTCATAAGCATGTCCTGTAGATGGAATTGTGGGCTATTCAACGGTAAGCGTACACACAGAACCATTTGATTTCAGATAGTGATGAAGGCTACTTTCACAAGTGGATAGATATAGTAGAGGCAGTGCAGATGTATATATTCTTGCAATTCTTATTACAGGCAAAGTAACACTTATTTACAGGCATGGCAAACTTGTCTGCGACTCTGAAATGTTTAAAATCTCTTTTTATTTTTAAAGAGGACAATTTAAAGTTAGAGGTCAAAAATTGACATAGTCAAAGTGCTGTATTTTTAGTGATAGTTAACCAGACTCCATGTCTATATTTAAACCCATCAGTACTAAGGGCAAGTGGGACTCATCCTTAGCATATACTTCAAAAGCACTTATAATGCATTCCACTCATACCCAGCATTACTACTACATTGTAGAAAATTGTTCTGGATTAGGAGAAGGCACTAAAAGTGTCTCTCTTACCAATCCTGTTACAGGGGTGGAGCCTTGTTTCAAAGAGAGAAGCAGAAGCATATTTATAATGTGTGCAGGGTGTGTGGTGAACACCGGCTCCTGGCTTCAGGGGGAGCCACACCACACACCCATTTAGTATACTTACTGTACCTCACAAGAAAAATGGTACTGCCACAATTTTCTTTGAGATTTGCACATACGCAGTACAGAGAGGAGGCTGCATACAGGCCTAATCCTCTCTTAATCTGCATCTGGAGGTGAGTTCATTTTTCAAACAGTTGTGACCCTGAGAAGTTATTCTCTGGTGATTTCCAGGAGAAAACACCCCAGCACCGTCTGACCTTTTGGAGAGTAGTTAGACTTGTCTATAAGGGAATCGGTATGCAATACCGACAGACGGGATCCAGGCAGTCAGTATCCCGACAGGCTTAACATACCGACCCTTCCTGGTTGGTATGCTAACCCTCCCCCTCTCTCTACCCTAACCCTCCCTCCCTGGTGCCTAGCCCTAACCTCCCCCTTCCCACCCCCTAAACCTAACCCTCCCCCCTTTATGCCTGACCCTAACCCCTAAACCTAACCCTCACCCCACTACTTACCTTCGGCATCCCAGTGTCGGGATGCTGGCTCTGGTATTCTGACCGGCATCGGCATCCCCTCCGCCGGGATGCTGAATGCATACCATCTAAAGAGAATCTGGTGGCAGACTAAACTCCTTTTATACAATCAGAAACTCATTTTATATCATCAGAGTGCTCTGCTAGGGTGTCTGTGTTGCTATCAATGTTGTCTCATAAGGAATGATTGTCTAGTTTGAGAGCAACACAAATAATAATTGTAATGGGATGTAAATCCCATACTCCAGTTACAGTAGGACTAAGTATATTCTGTTTCCCTCAGTTAAGATTTGGGAAGAGGTAAAGGGACATCTAGCATTAAACAAAGCAATCTCATTATGTTTTGGAGGTGCAGAAATATTGGGACATTGACAGAATTTTCAAATTTTGGCCTCTATTCACCACCACAATGGCTTTGAAATGAACAAACAAGATGTGCTTTAACTGCAGACTTTCAGATTTAATTTGAGGGTAATTACATCCAAATCAGGTGAACGGTGTAGGAATTACAACGGTTTCTATATGTGCCTCCCACTTTTTAAGGGGCCAAAAGTAATGGGACAAACTAAACAATCTTAAATCTAACTTTCACTTTTTTATACTTTGTTGCAAATCTTTTGCAGGCACTTACAGCCTGAAGTCTGGAACGCATAGACATCACCAGACGCTGGGTTTCATCCCTGGTGATGCTCTGCCTGGCCTCTACTGCAAATGTCTACAGTTCCTGCTTGTTCTTGGGGCATTTTCCCTTCAGTTTTGTCTTCATCAAGTGAAATCCATGCTCAATCGGATTCAGGTCAGGGGATTGACTTGGCCATTGCATAACATTCCACTTTTTAGCCTTAAAAAACTCTTTGGCTGCTTTTGCAGTATGCTTCGGGTCATTGTCCATCTGCACTGTGAAGCGCCGTCCAATGAGTTCTGAAGCATTTGACTGAATATGAGCATATAATATTGCCCGAAACATTTCAGAATGCATTCTGCTGCTTTTGTCAGCAGTCACATCATCAATAAATACAAGGGAACCAGTTCCATTGGCAGCCATACATGCCCACGCCATGACACTACCACCACCATGCTTCACTGATGAGGTGGTATGTTTTGGATCATGAGCAGTTCCTTTCCTTCTCCATACTCTTCTCTTCCCATCACTCTGGTACAAGTTGATCTTTGTCTCATCTGTCCAATGGATGTTGTTCCAGAACTGTAATGGTTTTTTTAGATGTTGTTTGGTTTACATCTTGTGGTGAACCCTCTATATTCACTCTTGTGAAGTCTTCTCTTGATTGTTGACTTTGACACATATACACCTACCTCCTGGAGAGTGTTCTTAGGGCCTGATTCAGAGCCGGACGCAAATGGCCGATCGTACGTTCAGCGTACGTGCCGAAATATGTAAATTTAAGCGCTCGCACGTAATTTCGAACGCACCTAAATTTCCACCCCAAAGACTACTGACCCCTCCTCTACCTAACGAGCGAGCCAAATAGCGAGCGTACATCCCCAATGTGGCTTGCAGGGAACGCACGCACAAGAACAAACCGGAAGTGGGCCTGTCAGATTCCGATTACCTGCTCGTTTATTCGGCCTACCTCCCTCAATCGTATCATGCCAATCAATATCTCAATTAGCTTAATTGCTCTTCACATGTTTTTTTTTTTTGACATGCAATAAACTTTACTCTTGTCCGTGTTTGTGTTTACCCGCAGAATACGTACGGTTTAAACATTAGCTTTCATTTGTCAAAATACATGTTTGAGCCAATTATCCATTTGTTTTCTGTGTTTTTACCCACGCATATTTTACTGGGTTCATTTCTTTATTTAAATTAGCTTACGCATGTCACTGCATCAAGCCTATCATAACTCTCAATAGATTTTTGGCCCTGTCGAACACATGACTCATACACTAACCAATAGAATGGTTCCTGTTAATTTCCCAAATACATTAGCCAATCAAAATTATTTTCTGGTCTTTATTAAAACTGTTTTATTAAAAATACACCATTGCCATCATGAGAGCCTCTGCATTCACCAAGCGCGAGCTCCTGGTATTAACAGAGGTGATGGACAGGCGGATCACCAGCCAGCCTCCCCCCATCACCAATCGTGAAAAGCGTTCCGCATATGCGGAGGTACGTGGACGCCTGCGTTCCTTCAGCTCACGCCGCCAGATCGGCCAGCTGGAGCGCAGGTGGTCCGACCTTCAATGGTGGACGCCCCGCTTGCTGGCATGCTTTCGCATGCAGATAGCGGAAAGTAAGTTTATTTGACTTTGGTTTTCAGGTTTATCTTTGTGGCCCTAACTGCATGTGCATGTTTTCTTGTATGGCCTGTTTATTCTTTGTACTCATATCTGCATGTGCATGTTTTCATGTATGGCCTGTTTATTCTTTGTACTCATATCTGCATGTGCATGTTTTCTTGTATGGCCTGTTTATTCTTTGTACTCATATCTGCATGTGCATGTTTTCATTTTTTGGGGTTCAACAATTAGCGTTTAACAAGGTGATGTTCTAAACTAACCTCAATTTGCTTTCCATCATTTAGGGGCAGAGCGAAGACTACGGCGTCATCGCCGTCAAAGACGGCGCTCTCGTCCCCTCTCCCCAACCCCCAGCCAAACCTCCTCTACCCAAAATACCCAAAATTCCCCCTCCACCCCAGCCTGCCCAGACCCTGTCGCCCATCCCTCTGTGCTACTTCCCCTCCATCCCAATTCCCCCTCCCCTCAAACCACCCCTCTCTTGACCACCCCATCGCCGGAATCGGTCATCACCCCTCCCACCTCCTTGGGAAATTTGTCCACCTCCGAGGAGGACGAGGGAGTTGTTTCGGGGCCAGCCGTCATTCGGAACGGTATGTTTCCCATTTATCCTTTTTTGTTGTTGAAAATGTGTTGATCTAATCCTTTGTCTGTGCCTTTTCCTTTTTTTGGTTTGACAAAAGTTTTGTTATATATCTGTTTGTATTTACATTTTACTGCTGATTTCCCCATACACATATCCCACATGGCAAAACAGTCAAACTTGTCTGTCTGTTTTTTTTTTTTTTTAATGGTTTTTGGTTTGTCCATTTTTTGGGCCTACTGGGTTTTGTTTAAAATGTGCTTTTGGTCACACTATTGTCACTTTTTGATAACTCTCTTTTGCTTGTGTTTTTTTGGAGAATCTTAAATTATGGATTCAATGTAGTAAGCCCCACAATTTTCTAACCCACAGAGGACCAGAGGTATTTGGCGGCCCTAGCCGGGTGCGTACAAGTGATGTGGGGGCACGTGATCGGCCTGCTGGTGGTCCTGGATCGTATGGCAGGGATCCTGCGTCCCTAATTTTTTTATGTTATCCGCAAATTATTTTTCATAATTAAAAAGTTACATTTTGAGTTCAGTCTCATTCCTTGTCTCCAAATCTTAGATTGTTTAAACTTACATAAGTAGACTCTTGCAGCAAGTATTTGCAACTAATGTCACTAAGATTGTGTTTTGTTGTTTTTTAGAAAACAGGCACATGAAACAGCTAACACTAACAATCGGTTTGGCGCGTTTATTTTTTTTCCTTTTTTCACTTTAAAAATTTTACATGTTCCAATTTTGGGGGAAACCTGCTTAGGCCGAGATTCCAAAGCATACTGATTCTACATAATACCTTTTGGTGTTGGTTTGGACCCAGAAAGCATAGTTAAAAAATGTGCAAATTGCGACATTACAGGATTAACCCTTAAGCAAATTTAACGTGGGTGAACCTGCTTACACTTGCTTGTAATGTTCAAGAAAATTTTTGGAATTACAAAAGCAAAACATTTATTCACCACATAAACAAAAAACAAAAGTGTTGGCTCACAAACAATACACACAGTGATAACAAAATGTAAAAACCATCAAACACCATAAGAAAAATTTAAAGAAAAATCAAGAACTGGTTGACGAATGAGCATGCCAACATGATTCCACAAATGTTGCGTTTCAAAATTGGGTCCAGAATATATATCCAATGTGTCCCCATGAAGGTTTGTTTTGGGTAGCAGGAAGTAGTCATCGTTTCAGTCCAAAAGATTATGAAATAAAACACAAGATGGGAAATAATAAACCAATTAATTTGATGGTCTCAAAAAAACCTTACCACATTGTGTCAAAGAACTTCTTTTGTGCCAATAATTACCTAAAATATCTGGCCACCACATCATCGCGTATGGCCCCCCACATACTGACCTCCGACCAACCTCGGGGGGGCCATCCTCAGGCAAGGCATCTTATGGCTGCATTGGGACACCACTCCTTATGGCGATGTTGTGAAATATCCCACACAGGACCACAATTTTCGAAACCATATCCGGCAAATACATGAGTTCGCCACCAGAGCGGTGGAGGCATCTGAATCGGCCTTTTAAAAGGCCGATACAGCGCTCCACCACTTGCCTGGTGGCTGTAAGTGCGGAATTAAAATTACTTTGTGGCCCTGGTGTGGGAGCCAAATAAGGAGTGAGCAGCCAGGGCGTGCAAGGGTAGCCACTGTCTCCTGTGAAAAAGAAGTGACAACATCAGGAACACTGTGTATCAAGCTTAACATTGGTATGTACTAAAGGTCTCCACTTACCCAGAAGCCACGCATCACCAGCTTGTAGGTTGTCTAATTTTTGCCATATCCCTGATTGCCGGATGACGAATGAGTCATGTGCACTCCCGGGTAATTTTGCATTCAGGGACAAGATCTGGAGGGAGGCATCACATACCACCATTACATTCAGTGAGTGATAGTGTTTGCGGTTCCTAAAAATGGCCTCCAGCCGTGCTGGAGGCTGAAGTGGTATGTGAGTACCATCCACAACCCCTATGATGTGTGGGAAGCCAGCTATTTGGTAAAAATTGGCCTTGGCCACACTAAGGGCACCCATATCCAAAGGCATTTTAATAAAATGATGGAGGTGCTTGAAAAGGGCCTCCATCACTGCCCTCAGGATCCTGGAAAAGGAGGATTGGGATATTCCCGCAACTATTCCCACCGTGGTTTGAAAGGATCCTGAGGCACAGAAATGTAACACCGCCATAAATTGCGTAAGTGGTGGTATTGCTGTAGGACTGTCAATTTGCCGCTCAAGATCACTCTCTATTAATGAGAGAGTGTCTATGATGATTTGGGGCGGAAGACGGTAGCGTCTTAACACCTCATCATCGGACATTCCAAAAAGGGTGACACATGTTCAATATATCTGGGGCCTTGCACGCCTATGATGCCTATGCCTGAGACGAGATTGAGGTTGGTCGGCTTCCGGGAGCATGGCCACAACAATCCGACCAAGATCAACCTGAAATGGCAAGAATTGAATGTAAGGTTTGTTTGCCCCCAAAAAATACGAAAAATACTTATCTTTACGATACAATCCAATGATGCTTACATGCCGGGGTATTGTCATGATTTACCAAGCCTAAAAAACAAAATACCCGAACAAGGAAAAAATGTTGGGTGGCCATTTAGGATTCTTAATTTGGTAAAAGACAAAACATAAAAGGGGGTAAACACACATTTCTCCAAAGAGCAAAACGACAGTGCGCAGACTTCCACAATTTGGGGCCCAAAAAACAAACAAGATTGCTAACGGTAAATATCACCCAATTTAACTACAGAAAATAAGCAGTCAAAAATGCGCTAATTAGTTCGCATTACAATACAGAAAATAAGCAGTCAAAAATGCGCTAATTAGTTCGCAATTACAATACAGAAAATAAGCAGTCAAAAATGCGCTAATTAGTTCGCAATTACAATACAGAAAATAAGCAGTCAAAAATGCACTAATTAGTTCAGACATTTAGGAAACACAAAACCAAAGGTAAAAACTGTAAGGTGAACAAAAGTAGCGAAAAAAATGACATGAACATTTAACAAACAAGTGAAAATCCAAACTTACCAATACAGGATATATAAGTCACCGGACAAAAAGGTCGTTGGGGCAGAGCCAAAAGAAACCTACAAAAGGATAATTGTGAAAAAATTAGAGAACAAAATAAAAAAAAAAGAAGGATAGCCAAATTGAACAAAAGGAAGACGGCAAAAAACTTAACAAAAAAATACACCACAAATAAAAGAACCACTCCAAAAAAAGCGAGCGGAAAGATAAACTCCAAAAAAACGCACAGAAAATAACGCCAAACACCACCAAATACAATTCCCGCCAACAATCCACTCCGACCAACGTGACCTCCAACAACCAACACCCGCCACCTAGACTCGAGACGGCCAAAGCCATAGTGTTTATATTCCCGCTCAAATTAAGGAGGGATCATAGGAACGCACAATCAATGATGCGGCCGAATAATAAGGACGCATGTATAAATACGTCACGACCAAAAAAAAACGGTCTGGTGTATTTCTTGTTTTTGTATAAGAAATGGCTACAGACCAGCCAAACAATGGCCAAGAGGCGGCCGGTAAGTTTTTCAGGCATTTCCAAACAAGGATTATTTTGAGACAGAATATAGTGAAAGTTTGCACGCTACAATTTCACATTTTTTTTGAAAATAGGTGTGGAGGATGACATGGAAGAGGCTGCTGGGCCCAGTATTCCGGGCAAAGCAGGGAAAAGGAAAAGGCAGCCACAATTCACAAGAAAGGAGATGGAGGTTTTGATTCAGAAGTGTGTGGACATCCTGCCACAGGCAGACAGGAATATGGGTGCAAGCCAGAAGTGGAGAATGTGGGAGGAGATAGCCAGTGCTGTCAATAGGGTGGGTGATTATGTCCGTCTAGCCCGGGATGTCAAACGGCGGTAAGTAAAAACTTGCCCCCCCCCAAAAAAAAAGATTGAAATAATGCAGGAATAATGGCTACTTTTTCACCCACAGATGGCAAGACTTCAAATATCGCCTGAAACAAAAAATGGCTGACAGGGCTAGGCATGCAAGGGGGACAGGTGGGGGTCCCACCCCTGTGTCATTGGAGTTTAATGATTTGGAAGAGCTGGCACAGGGGTGTGTGCAGGATGTGGAGGTGTTTGGCGTGTCCAACATGGATACGGACATGCCAGACTTTGCGACTCCTCATGTTGTCCAAGGTAAATGTTGTGATGTAACCAACTCTGAAATGTTAATGTGACAATATGTAGATTGTAATGTTCCTCTTTTCTCTTTTTTCTCACAGAGACACAGGCGGATGAGTCTGCTCCAGAGGGGAGCCTTGGCCGCAGAATTTCTGCTGGCTCTGCAGGGGAGGAACCAGTACATCCGGCTGAGGACCCTGCAGAAGCCAGTCCTGGGCAATCCCCCTCGCAGGCAGTGGCACTCCTCACAGAACTCAATTTTAAATCGGATTCCCATACGGAGATTCTGCAGAGGATGGACGCCAGTCTGCTACGGGTGGGCTGAGGCCCTGGAGCAAAATGCGGCGGCCAACGTGACCATTGGTCAGGCCCTGGCTGAAAATACCAGGGCCAACATCCGAATCGCCAATGCCCTGGAGCAGCTCGTTCGCCAGCACATGGTGGAGCCGACCTCCCTTCCTGCCGGAACATCAGGATCCTCCACCTCTGGCACAACAACCGCCATTCCTCCAAATGTGCCTAGCCCTGTGCCTAGTCCAGAGGCCACAACATCTGCCTCTGGACAGGCCAGCCAGAGGACATCCCGGAGCCGGTCTGGTGCCCACCCTACGCCAGCCAAACGGGGAAAGAAACGATAACAGCACTGGCTACTTTGCCCACACTCCTTCTGTGCTTGCCCCATATTCCTTTCTGGCCAAAACTTCCCTCTCCTTTCTTGTGAATTGTTTTTAATATTTTTTTCGTTTTTGTGCAAAAAATATAATTTAATCCAAAAATATGTGTCAAATATTAGTGGGTAACAAGGACCCCAAAAATGTACATGACAATGCACATGATTTGTTTAAAAAAATGTTTGGCAAATAAAACCTACAAATTGTTCTCAACTGTATTGTGACATTAATTGACAATTGTTTTATAGTTAATTCTGGCCCACAAGGGAAAAACGAAATCTGAGTTTGGGACTTTCAAAAAATCAAGGGTTAAAACAAAATGTTACTTTAAAAAACACTTTGGAATAAATGTAAAAAAAAAACCCAGACCAATGCAAAAGGTTACAATACACACAAAGATGAATACAATATTGTTACAAAATGCAAAAATACTAACCAAATTGTAAAATACATTACTACCAAAAAACGCTAATTGATTGTGTAATCCTGAAATTAGCAGCCGAGATTTTCAGCTGCGTACGGTTTTGTGCTATTACAAAGTAAAAAAAAAAAAAAAATACAAGCTGGTTTTCAATCCAAAGTTGATTGTTTATCTGACAAGCCGTGATAAATCGATGAAACATCGTGGAGGACCGGGCAAAAGGACAAGGCCATCACCATTGTGGTTGAGTAATCCAGACCCTAAGCTGTGCGAGCAGTTTGAATGGAAAGCGGATCAGCCAGTGACGTATGAGTTGGTACGAACACATTGGACGTTCGCATGAGCTAATTTATGTACGCCCCAAAAACGCCTCGCCACGCCTGCGTTTTTCCATCTCCACTCCCGTCACCGCCCAAAAACGGTCTGTTCTGTCAATCACATTTGACATGTCACTTCCTGTTCGCAATTTGCCGAACGAGTGAAAAAAAACTCGCAATCTGCCGTACGCACATGCGCAGTGTTACACCGGCGCATGCGCGGTGTCACAACATCGGAACGCAACGAGCGTACTGCTGTTAACGAGCGGCTCTGAATGAGGGCCTTAATTTGGCCAACTGTTGTGAAGGGGTTTTTCTTCACAACAGGGAAATAATTCTTCTGTCATCCACCACAGTTGTTTTCCGTGGTCTTCCGGGTCTTTTGGTGTTGCTGAGCTCTCCGGTGCGTTGTTCCAAACAGTTGATTTGGCCACACCTAATGTTTTTGCTATCTCTCTTATGGGTTTGTTTTGATTTTTCAGCCTAATGATGGCTTGCTTCACTGATAGTGACAGCTCTTTGGATCTCATATTGAGAGTCGACAGCAACTGATTCCAAATGCAAATGTCACAACTAGAATCAACTCCAGACCTTTTACCTGCTTAATTGATAATGAAATAACGAGGGAATAGCCCACACCTGTCCATGAAATAGCTTTTGAGATGATAATCCCATTACTTTTGGCCCCTTAAAAAGAGGGAGGCACATATAGAAACCGTTGTAATTCCTACATCGTTCACCTGATTTGGATGTAATTACCCTCAAATTAAATCTGAAAGTCTGCAGTTAAAGCACATCTTGTTTGTTTCATTTCAAAGCCATTGTGGTGGTGAATAGAGGCCAAAATATGAAAATTCTGTCAATGTCCCAATATTTATGCACCTGACTGTATGTATACTGAATGGCTACCACTGCAGCTCTAGCTTGAAAAATGAATGCAAGTCAGACAACATAAATTTTACACACCTAAATACAGTATTTATATCTCATTAGATGTATTGGCAAGAATTGTTAATAGATTGTAAATACTGAGCCCAAGGGTATAGACAGGACCTTACTACAAGATCCTAACAGAAGGTGTCACAGCACCACATTTCTGTAAGGTTACTAAAAGAGACATATATTAACCTACAGTATATCGGGAGACATATATTCATACATTTGGGAAAAAAATAAACCTCAAAACTTTTAAAATCAGCGCTAGCCCCTCAGCCAACGGTACTAAATGTCAAACCCACAGAGAAACCCGCATGATGATACTTCTTCCGCAATCTACCAGGAGACTCAGGAGCTCATTCAGACCTGCTCGCTAGATGCTTTTGCTCGCTCCCAGCTTATGCAAATCTAACGCACGCCCAGCAAGGCAGGCAATCGTACTGCAAGGCATTAGCATGCCCACTATGTCTTGGCGTGCGATCACTTTCTGTTCAGATGCCCACCAGCCATTCATAAGATTCCCACTTGCACACGACATCTCCTGGAAGTGCATGAAAACATTGGTACATGAAGCACCATCGGATGTGCTCGAAGTGCTTGAGGTTGACTATACCTTGCCGCAAGCACTGCGATCACTTCAGTGTGAAATACAACCAGGTGACGTGTACAATGACGCTGCCTGTTAATTATGCATGCCTCTGAAACGGCGTGGAAACACTCAGGCACGCCTGCGTTCATACCTCCACTCCCCCATTTCTAGTGGCCTGCCCCTGTTACCACCACAAACGGCCTCTCCTGTCACTCATTCAACTGGGCTGTCTATGCTGGGTGAGCGAGCGCTTCCCGATCTTTCGCAGTGGTTCGCGCACGCGCATTGCGATACATACGCATGCACAGATTGCAAATATCGGCCAGCTACAATCGATCGCATCCTAGCGGGCGGGTCTGAATCAGCTCCTGTGGCCAATATTCAATTAGCCCCATTAAGTTGAAGAGTGCTAACTGACTGCCGGTACCTATTCAATTAGTCCGAATTAATAGGGATTTCTGTTTAGGTCTCCTGAATCCTGCACAGTAATCCCTGCTAAGTATGCAGTTAACGGGTAAAAACATCCAGTTAACGCAGAGGTCCATTACCTTTTCATGGACTCTATCAGAGCAATTCAATTATCATGCTTGTCACTCCCAAAAGTACCGGGTTTAGCCGCATAAAGCAGTTAGTCCTGGTTAGGGCGCCCAATCTATAATTTACCCATTTCTGCTCGCCACCACAGGAGGCTATGAGCAGAAATGTCGGTAACAGCAACTCTCATGCCCAAACGGAGCAACAATTGAATTGCTTCATCGGATGCACATTAGTGAAGGTGCCAAAAAAAACCAAATGAATTCCCCCCCCCCCCCCCCAAGTTAACACTCGTCAACTGCACTTGCCGTCCCTTTTTAACTCTCATTTTACACCCAAGGCGTCTTGGGTGTAAAAGGGGACTTTGAATAGCCTCAGGCGATAAAGTCTGAGGCTACCTCCCTTTTTCACCCATGATAAATTAACAACTCTAATTAAATTCCCCCCTTAGTCAGCTGTCTTTCAGGTACCTCTCACTGTCCCAGTGACTAATGATGCCCTGCACTGTGTTACTTCACACCAGGGTACTGATTTAGCCCTTAGGAGTGATAGTCGAAGCTATCTATACTTAATATATCTGCAGCATCGGTAGCCACTTTCGCATTACTTGTTCAATGCCTATGACAAATGAGTAAAAGCAGAATACTACAACAGTACTGCATATTCTCAGCAGGCTAATGCCAATTCCTGCTTCTAATTCTCTCTCTCTTTCCCTTTCCCTCTCATTATGGTAATGTGTGTGTGTATATATATATATATATATATATATATATATATACACACACACATACACACACATATTTGTACATTTATCTGTTCCACACATGTGGATCTACTATATTACTTGCTCCAAGTGATTGTGGTAGACAATTTATGTATTTGTCACATTTTGCGTTAATTGTTTTTTGTTGATATCCGGTCCCTATCATGTAATTCTCACACCTTACTACCTAAGGGTAGATTCACTCCCTCCTCTTAGTATACAGTAGGTACTACATTTTATTGGATATAATATTAAAAGTTAAGTTTTAATTCTGGAACCTGTTCATAATTATCTGTCCCCAAAAACGAAGTTGCTTTGGCTCTTTCTTTTTATGGAGTTCTACCTAATTACCGTATGAATCATCATCATTCCTCCTCCCCATAACTATCTATTTAGAAAAGCTGTCATTTTTGCGATGACAGCTTTTCAGGAAATAGATAGTTATCCCTATCTACACTAACTTACCGCAGCTGGAATCCGTGCTGCGCATGCGCTGTTACATTCACTAACCCAGCGCATGCGCAGCATTACCTACAGCTGCGGTAACCTCCGCTCTCCTGCCCCCCCCCCTCCGCTCACCTCTCCCCGTCCCCGTCTGCTATGCTGTCGTGTTCTCCCCAGCAGAACTCAGTAGTTTAGAAAAAAAAAAAAAAACGTTTTTTTTCTAAACTTTATTGTGTTCTGCTGGGGAGAACACATGACAGCATAGCAGATGAAGCCAGAGGAGAGTCCAGAGCGATGAAGGAAGACGCCAGGGGACATGCCCAGCTGAAATCAGGTAAGTATTACCTACTATACTCCACCTCACAGTGGCGTATGGTAACACCATCAAATTCCGAAAATACATAATTATCGGAATTTGATGAATAGCCTAATTTCCATATCCCCATACTCATGTATGGGGAGTGTGGAAATTAACGCAGGGGGGACTTAGCAAGGAGATATCAGTGATATCTCTTGTGGTAAGTATCTTCATGAATACTAAAATAACGTTAATTAAGGAAAATGTCCTTAAAAACGATATTTTAGTGTTGATGAATAGGCCCCTAAATCCTTGATATATAAATATGTACCCTCAGTAAAATGTCCCTGGGAGAGTATCCTGTGAGGTGCTTAGGCCTGATCAACCTATGCATATGGATATCCTCTATATCCAGTTACAGGTCTGACATCTCTGGTAGGAAATTTCTGATAAAGATTACTGCTGCTTGCTTATCATTTTTTTGTGATACATTTGCGTACCCAAAAGTGGAAATGTTTGTAGAAACCACCAGTCAGTGTTTAAGGGTCAACTTTTTAAGACCCAAGTTACTGTACATCATGGAGAAACAGAGATACCGCTATGAAGTGTGTTTGTGTATACAGCTTTACATCTTTTACTTTATTTTAACCTTTTTATTGGTGAGTCTATAAACATAATTACTGGTACATGTCCTAAGGGGATCATTGGCAGCATCTAATCAATGTACAATTGTTTCGTCCATAAGAGAAGCAATTGTTTGTTGCATTTCGTACTCTATACTTCCATGAAGTATTGCACCAATCTCCATATTTGTTTGTATTTTATATGTTTTAAGCATAGTGTAATATTGCTAAATACATTAATAATGCATAATAGTAATAATTACCTCCTCCACAAGGTTTGGTACAATGAGACCATTTCTTCAAAGCCCACTCATACTCAACTATTTCCTCTTCCAGAACATAGTTGTTACCTACATTTAAGGAATCTTCATGTATCATGTATTTATAGGACAAGGACAGTTTGGCATGTCCATGAGGAATTACCTGAAAAAGATAACAGAAAACGTATTGGAATATCAAGATGAAAGCAGAACTTTAATAAATAAAACAATGAATGCAGTATAATTATGTTGAAAGGTGCACAACTGTTAATGTGTTTAGCGGATTGGATGATTTATGAGAATTGTTCTAGTAATGTCTAGAAATGTTGTCAGCCTGCCAGCTCAGAGCGTGTTTTCCCAATAACCGTCACAGCTGTTGTGACACACCGACTGTAGCGCAGTTCAAATTAAATACTAGCAAATGAACCCAGTTTCACCCAGGGAGACCTTAGATATTTCTGGTTTTCATTTCCATTTCACCTCTCCAGTAACACATTAATCCTTCACCTATATAGTAATGCATCACTGCTATAGTAAGACATTATCCTTGCTCACCACTGTAGTAACACATTCCCCTCCCTCGCCCATGTAACACATTCGACATTCCCCTTCCTCACCTGTGTAGAAATACAACCCCTCCCTCGTAACATATTCCCCTCCCTCGCCCGTGTTGTAACACATTCCCTTCCTTGACCCCGTAGTAATACATTTGATATTTCCCTCCCTCACCTGTGTAGTAACACATTTTTCTCTCTCACCTCTGGAGTAACAAAGTGTCCCCTAATACTACACTCCATACTGTACACTTATGTGGCGGATCGGAGCGACATATCAGGTACATCGTCTAGTGTGTACCCGTTATGTCGCTGATGATGCGCACTTTCGTGTGCCGTCAGCGGTATCCTATGTCGCAGGGCCGATGGGGGATGTTGTTAGTGAGAGCCGAATGCAGCATGGCCCTCGCTATCGGTCTGTCACTGCCCGCACCGGCAAGTGCCAGGACTTGCCAATGCCGGCTACCCCGCCGTGTTCAGTCACTGCCGAGGTTGGGCTACGTACACATAGTCTAGTCTGTACCCAGCCTTATCCCCTAACACTGAATAATCCAATACTGTACCCTTATCCTCTAACCCTGCTAGCAATACTGTCTCCTTACCCCATAACCGTGCACCCAGTATTGTATCTTTACTCCCAACCCTTGCCTCACTATTCAAATAGGGGACCCACACCAACTACCAGTAATGTTTGGCAGGACTTTGGATGACAGATGGTGTTTGAATATGAACTGTGCTACAACCACAAGGAGACAGTCAGGCAGGATATTGCACAGGGGGAGGAAGCATTTTAGCCATTTTCACCCCCTTAGGAGTCGAATTTCAAAAAATCCCTTCTTAGTGGACAACTACATCATGGAAAGAGTATTCTCCCCGAGTTTCATGTTTCAAAGTCCAGGGGTTTTGGTTGGGACGTTGATGAGTCAATCAGTCAGGACATTTAATCCTGTATATGTGTATACATATGTATATATATATATATATATATATATAATTTTAGGGGTGAGCGGGTTCGGTTTTACTCAGGTTTACTCGGTTCTTATCGCCACTTTACCGCAAATTCGGATTTATTATATTGGCTATCCAAAACACATGATAGGCGATAGCCAATAAAATGCCGTTTAAAGATCCGAGTAAATCCGAGTAAAACCGAACCCGCTCACCCCATATATATATATATATATATATATATATATTACATTTCAGATGTCAATAGAAAGGAGCTGGTACTGTAAGCTTTTTCTTTCCTGTGCACTTCTCCTTACTCATAGTCTTTGGTTTGAAAATTGTTTTCTGGCTCATCAAACAATACATGCTGTCTAGCACAGGGAGCCTGTACTGTCCATCTGGTCAAAAGTTGATCCGGTTACTGGCAGAATGGGGGGCTTAAAAACAGTAATAATCCTCTAGAACTGATCTGAGTGAATTATTACTTAAACTACTGTGACACAGTTAGGTTAGGGGGTCCCTCTCCTGGGTAGAGGACTCCTTCCTTACACACACACACAGCAGCAGGGAAGCAGCACACCAGTCTGGATGCAAGTACAAGCTGGTCGGCGCCAGTCTTTATTGTACAATGTCAGAAACATAAAGAAAACATAAATATAAATCCTAGCCTTGTCGGGGCACTAACTTCACAGGTAGTTCCCTCACTACCAGAACCTGGCAGGGCCTAATGCCCTCGCCAGCAACAAAAGCACAGCACAACACTCACAGTTAGGTATCCAAGTGTCTCTGAGCAAACTCCCTGTCTGCTCTCCCAGGTGAGACAATCAGCCCTACACACACTAGGCTTATATTGGCCACACTCAGGTGGAAAACTAACAAGCCTGTTACCAGGCTAAGAGAACCAAAACCTGGAGTGGCCGTGGGTGGAGCCCTCCCTCTCCTCTCACCCACAACCCCCAGGTCCCAAACCGGCTTTTCAAAAAGCCGAAACTCAAGCCTGCTACACTGCAGACTTTCTCCTGGGGATTTTAAACACATAGGACAGGAATCTGGGACAAATGTACCCGCCACAGACCACTTTACCAGTGATCCTATCACATATCCCCCCCCTTTGTTTCGACCTGTTGGGCGGAACAACTGAAGCCCCCAAACAATGAACGCGTGACAACGCGTCTGCATTAAACAACAGGCCCCCTGGCCTGTGTTCCACTGAAAATTTAAAAGTTTGTAACACCAAGAACCATCTCGTATTACTGTCCTTACTTTCGGACATCCACTTTATGGCCAACGCCTCCTTCTCCACTGTGGCATCGGGTAGGCATCGAATTTTGAAACACTGTTCAACCTTCGGAAGTCATTGCAGAAACGCACACTCCTGTCGGGCTTTGGAATCAACACAATGGGACTTGACCATTCACTATGTGATACTTCAATAACCCCTAACTCTAGCATATTTTTAATTTCTTTCGACACCGATGCTCTTGGTGCTTCTGGTAACCTATAGGGCTTTAGATAACTTTAACCCCTGGGTCAGTGATGATGTCATGTTTAATGACCGAGGTTTTCCCAGGTACGTCAGAGAACAGCACCCTATTTCTGACCAGAAACTCCTTGACCTCTCGTTGTTGAATTGCCGACAGGGTTTTTGCCACTGTCACTTCGGGAACTAAGGGCCCTGGATTTACTGGTGCAAAGCTGCGTAACCGAGCATTGCGGTTGTATACCCTCTGCCGTGCCTGTTGAGCCGGTTCCAGGTGCTCTCTTACTATCGGCACCTCTATAATAGGCACTGGAACTAGTGGACCCTTAAAATGTGGTCTGGGAGCATGATACTGACACTCAGGGCAGGATGCGCAGAAGTCAGACACCTCTTTATGAAGCCTGGGCCAGAAAAACCTCTGCATTATTCGCTCAGTGGTTTTCTCTACCCCTAGATGGCCTGCCGTTATATGACCATGGGCCAGATCCAACACTGTTCTTCTGTAGGCTTTGGGAACTATTAGTTGTTCCACAATATCTTCCCCCTTCTTAGTCACCTGATATAACAAATCCTGACACATTACCATGTGGGGATAGGACAAAGGACTATCAGGGTCTACGGGTTTACCATCAACTACTTTTACATTCTCCCTGGCTTTTACCAAAGTAGGGTCATTCAACTGCTCCACGGCAAAGACGTCTCTTCTGACCACTAAATCAGGCAGACGATCCACTGGCCCAACAACACTTCCCACCTTAATGGGAGGCACATCAGTTGGCGGGCCACCGTCACGCTCCGCATTCTCTAGTTCGCCAACCATAGTAGGAAAAGGGAATAACTCTGACAGAAGAAACTCCCTCCTCCACTATATCGACAACCTTCTCAAGTGGACCGGGGTTGTTCACTTCTGGAACAAAACGGCTTTCCCACAATTTCCAGAAGTGAGCAAAGTCTCTCCCCAATATTGCATCGTACATCAGACCAAGCACCAAACCCACAGAAACTATAGCAGAGCCACATGGTGTCTCGATGTTCACCTCGACAGTAACATAATATCGATTATCCCCATGTATGCAGGTCACATCAACAGTTTTCCCCTTATGCCTCAAGAGGTTCACCAGCTCAGCTTTTATAAGTGTCACCAAGCTACCAGAGTCTAACAGTGCCTCTACTCGGTTGCCATCTACAGTGAGTATACACATGTGCTTATCAGTCTCAGCCTGCCGGTCAGCCGTACAGGCTGTCTGTGCAAAGAAAGACCCCCTGCGGTAGGCATGAGCAGTATCACATTGCATAGGTTCAGTTGTAAGTGAACAATTAGCGGAAATATGGCCGAAGTCACCACACCGGAAACACTGAATCATATTAATGTCTAGTCATTTACGGGGCAAGAACCTTCCTGGCCTGGCAGGCCTGTCTCCAGGTTCTACACCCTCAGTCTTAGGTTCATCCCACCGCCCAGCACCCTTCTCCCCTGGAACAGTCTTACCAGTGTCTGTGGGAGTTCGCCGGTGCGCCATCGGGGCTCGGTGGGGCATACTCCTCAGCTCCTCAGCCGCCACGTACCTCTCCACTAGCTCGACCAACTGGTCCGCGGTCTTAGGGTCTGCATGGCTCACCCACTTGCGCAGAGTCGCGGGTAATGATCGCAGGTACCGGTCCATCACGACCCTTTCCACGATCTGTGGTCCCGTCAGCATCTCGGGCTGTAGCCATTTTGAGGACAGATGGACGAGGTCATGCATCTGTGAACGTGGAGACTTGTCCATATGGAACTTACAGCGGTGGACCCGTTGGGCACGAACAAAGGTGGTGACTCCCAAGCGAGTTAGGATCTCCTGTTTTAGTTTTTTATAGTCCTTGGCATCAGCCAGGCATAAGTCGAAATAGGCCTTTTGTGGCTCCCCAGACAAAAAAGGTGCCACAAGACTTGCCCACTGCTCCTGGGGCCAACTCTACCTTTCGGCCGTTCTTTCAAATGCGGCGAGATAGGCCTCCACATCATCGCCCAACGTCATCTTTTGGAGGAAGTGACTGGCTCGTACGGAGTGAGTGGTGGTGGGAGGACCCGTATTAACATCTCTGGGCCTGGCGACCAGGTGCTGTACCACCTCTTTTATGGCCTGGCTGTTTTCCGCGATGGCGACCTGTTGTTGCCTCTGGGCTGTCTCCAAGGCCAACAGTTGCACCCTGGTGGATTCCTGCTGTGCCCTTGGTAGATTCCTGCTGAAGTTTGTTCGTCTCCTGCTGAGCTGCTGTAGCTTGGAGCAAGGCCTTAATAATGTCCTCCATTTTGTCCTGGGGTGTAGGTTGGAAGCTGAACCTTGCCTCTCTGAGCATTGGCTGACGCCTACTCTATGGGGACTCCAAGGACACAGCGTTATTTCCACACTCACCAATTGGGTGTCTGTCTCTTTAATTTTTAAACAGAAAGTTTTCCTCTCGCTGCAACTTCAGTGTGTGTGGATGCCCGCATCTCCACCATATTGTGACACAGTTAGGTTAGGGGGTCCCTCTCCTGGGGTAGAGGACTCATTCCTTACACACACACACAGCAGCAGGGAAGCAGCACACCAGTCTGGATGCAAGTACAAGCTGGTCGGCACCAGTCTTTATTGTACAATGTCAGAAACATAAAGAAAACATAAATATAAATCCTAGCCTTGTCGGGGCACTAACTTCACAGGTAGTTCCCTCACTACCAGAACCTGGCAGGGCCTAATGCCCTCGCCAGCAACAAAAGCACAGCACAACACTCACAGTTAGGTATCCAAGTGTCTCTGAGCAAACTCCCTGTCTGCTCTCCCAGGTGAGACAATCAGCCCTACACACACTAGGCTTATATTGGCCACACTCAGGTGGAAAACTAACAAGCCTGTTACCAGGCTAAGAGAACCAAAACCTGGAGTGGCCGTGGGTGGAGCCCTCCCTCTCCTCTCACCCACAACCCCCAGGTCCCAAACCGGCTTTTCAAAAAGCCGAAACTCAAGCCTGCTACACTGCAGACTTTCTCCTGGGGATTTTAAACACATAGGACAGGAATCTGGGACAAATGTACCCGCCACAGACCACTTTACCAGTGATCCTATCACATATCCCCCCCCTTTGTTTCGACCTGTTGGGCGGAACAACTGAAGCCCCCAAACAATGAACGCGTGACAACGCGTCTGCATTAAACAACAGGCCCCCTGGCCTGTGTTCCACTGAAAATTTAAAAGTTTGTAACACCAAGAACCATCTCGTATTACTGTCCTTACTTTCGGACATCCACTTTATGGCCAACGCCTCCTTCTCCACTGTGACATTGGGTAGGCATCGAATTTTGAAACACTGTTCAACCTTCGGAAGTCATTGCAGAAACGCACACTCCCGTCGGGCTTTGGAATCAACACAATGGGACTTGACCATTCACTATGTGATACTTCAATAACCCCTAACTCAAGCATATTTTTAATTTCTTTCGACACCGATGCTCTTGGTGCTTCTGGTAACCTATAGGGCTTTAGATAACTTTAACCCCTGGGTCAGTGATGATGTCATGTTTAATGACCGAGGTTTTCCCAGGTACGTCAGAGAACAGCACCCTATTTCTGACCAGAAACTCCTTGACCTCTCGTTGTTGAATTGCCGACAGGGTTTTTGCCACTGTCACTTCGGGAACTAAGGGCCCTGGATTTACTGGTGCAAAGCTGCGTAACCAAGCATTGCGGTTGTATACCCTCTGCCGTGCCTGTTGAGCCGGTTCCAGGTGCTCTCTTACTATCGGCACCTCTATAATAGGCACTGGAACTAGTGGACCCTTAAAATGTGGTCTGGGAGCATGATACTGACACTCAGGGCAGGATGCGCAGAAGTCAGACACCTCTTTATGAAGCCTGGGCCAGAAAAACCTCTGCATTATTCGCTCAGTGGTTTTCTCTACCCCTAGATGGCCTGCCGTTATATGACCATGGGCCAGATCCAACACTGTTCTTCTGTAGGCTTTGGGAACTATTAGTTGTTCCACAATATCTTCCCCCTTCTTAGTCACCTGATATAACAAATCCTGACACATTACCATGTGGGGATAGGACAAAGGACTATCAGGGTCTACGGGTTTACCATCAACTACTTTTACATTCTCCCTGGCTTTTACCAAAGTAGGGTCATTCAACTGCTCCACGGCAAAGACGTCTCTTCTGACCACTAAATCAGGCAGACGATCCACTGGCCCAACAACACTTCCCACCTTAATGGGAGGCACATCAGTTGGCGGGCCACCGTCACGCTCCGCATTCTCTAGTTCGCCAACCATAGTAGGAAAAGGGAATAACTCTGACAGAAGAAACTCCCTCCTCCACTATATCGACAACCTTCTCAAGTGGACCGGGGTTGTTCACTTCTGGAACAAAACGGCTTTCCCACAATTTCCAGAAGTGAGCAAAGTCTCTCCCCAATATTGCATCGTACATCAGACCAGGCACCATAACCCACAGAAACTATAGCAGAGCCACATGGTGTCTCGATGTTCACCTCGGCAGTAACATAATATCGATTATCCCCATGTATGCAGGTCACATCAACAGTTTTCCCCTTATGCCTCAAGAGGTTCACCAGCTCAGCTTTTATAAGTGTCACCAAGCTACCAGAGTCTAACAGTGCCTCTACTCGGTTGCCATCTACAGTGAGTATACACATGTGCTTATCAGTCTCAGCCTGCCGGTCAGCCGTACAGGCTGTCTGTGCAAAGAAAGACCCCCTGCGGTAGGCATGAGCAGTATCACATTGCATAGGTTCAGTTGTAAGTGAACAATTAGCGGAAATATGGCCGAAGTCACCACACCGGAAACACTGAATCATATTAATGTCTAGTCATTTACGGGGCAAGAACCTTCCTGGCCTGGCAGGCCTGTCTCCAGGTTCTACACCCTCAGTCTTAGGTTCATCCCACCGCCCAGCACCCTTCTCCCCTGGAACAGTCTTACCAGTGTCTGTGGGAGTTCGCCGGTGCGCCATCGGGGCTCGGTGGGGCATACTCCTCAGCTCCTCAGCCGCCACGTACCTCTCCACTAGCTCGACCAACTGGTCCACGGTCTTAGGGTCTGCATGGCTCACCCACTTGCGCAGAGTCGCGGGTAATGATCGCAGGTACCGGTCCATCACGACCCTTTCCACGATCTGTGGTCCCGTCAGCATCTCGGGCTGTAGCCATTTTGAGGACAGATGGACGAGGTCATGCATCTGTGAACGTGGAGACTTGTCCATATGGAACTTACAGCGGTGGACCCGTTGGGCACGAACAAAGGTGGTGACTCCCAAGCGAGTTAGGATCTCCTGTTTTAGTTTTTTATAGTCCTTGGCATCAGCCAGGCATAAGTCGAAATAGGCCTTTTGTGGCTCCCCAGACAAAAAAGGTGCCACAAGACTTGCCCACTGCTCCTGGGGCCAACTCTACCTTTCGGCCGTTCTTTCAAATGCGGCGAGATAGGCCTCCACATCATCGCCCGACGTCATCTTTTGGAGGAAGTGACTGGCTCGTACGGAGTGAGTGGTGGTGGGAGGACCCGTATTAACATCTCTGGGCCTGGCGACCAGGTGCTGTACCACCTCTTTTATGGCCTGGCTGTTTTCCGCGATGGTGACCTGTTGTTGCCTCTGGGCTGTCTCCAAGGCCAACAGTTGCACCCTGGTGGATTCCTGCTGTGCCCAGGTAGATTCCTGCTGAAGTTTGTTCGTCTCCTGCTGAGCTGCTGTAGCTTGGAGCAAGGCCTTAATAATGTCCTCCATTTTGTCCTGGGGTGTAGGTTGGAAGCTGAACCTTGCCTCTCTGAGCATTGGCTGACGCCTCCTCTATGGGGACTCCAAGGACACAGCGTTATTTCCACACTCACCAATTGGGTGTCTGTCTCTTTAATTTTTAAACAGAAAGTTTTCCTCTCGCTGCAACTTCAGTGTGTGTGGATGCCCGCATCTCCACCATATTGTGACACAGTTAGGTTAGGGGGTCCCTCTCCTGGGGTAGAGGACTCATTCCTTACACACACACACACACAGCAGCAGGGAAGCAGCACACCAGTCTGGATGCAAGTACAAGCTGGTCGGCACCAGTCTTTATTGTACAATGTCAGAAACATAAAGAAAACATAAATATAAATCCTAGCCTTGTCGGGGCACTAACTTCACAGGTAGTTCCCTCACTACCAGAACCTGGCAGGGCCTAATGCCCTCGCCAGCAACAAAAGCACAGCACAACACTCACAGTTAGGTATCCAAGTGTCTCTGAGCAAACTCCCTGTCTGCTCTCCCAGGTGAGACAATCAGCCCTACACACACTAGGCTTATATTGGCCACACTCAGGTGGAAAACTAACAAGCCTGTTACCAGGCTAAGAGAACCAAAACCTGGAGTGGCCGTGGGTGGAGCCCTCCCTCACCTCTCACCCACAACCCCCAGGTCCCAAACCGGCTTTTCAAAAAGCCGAAACTCAAGCCTGCTACACTGCAGACTTTCTCCTGGGGATTTTAAACACATAGGACAGGAATCTGGGACAAATGTACCCGCCACAGACCACTTTACCAGTGATCCTATCACATATCCCCCCCCTTTGTTTCGACCTGTTGGGCGGAACAACTGAAGCCCCCAAACAATGAACGCGTGACAACGCGTCTGCATTAAACAACAGGCCCCCTGGCCTGTGTTCCACTGAAAATTTAAAAGTTTGTAACACCAAGAACCATCTCGTATTACTGTCCTTACTTTCGGACATCCACTTTATGGCCAACGCCTCCTTCTCCACTGTGGCATTGGGTAGGCATCGAATTTTGAAACACTGTTCAACCTTCGGAAGTCATTGCAGAAACGCACACTCCCGTCGGGCTTTGGAATCAACACAATGGGACTTGACCATTCACTATGTGATACTTCAATAACCCCTAACTCTAGCATATTTTTAATTTCTTTCGACACCGATGCTCTTGGTGCTTCTGGTAACCTATAGGGCTTTAGATAACTTTAACCCCTGGGTCAGTGATGATGTCATGTTTAATGACCGAGGTTTTCCCAGGTACG
Organism: Taudactylus pleione; assembly: GCA_031769625.1. NCBI lineage: Eukaryota > Metazoa > Chordata > Amphibia > Anura > Myobatrachidae > Taudactylus > Taudactylus pleione. The sequence continues at coordinate 2,155,643 of JAUIMM010000024.1, read as the reverse complement.
TCAGAGAACAGCACCCTATTTCTGACCAGAAACTCCTTGACCTCTCGTTGTTGAATTGCCGACAGGGTTTTTGCCACTGTCACTTCGGGAACTAAGGGCCCTGGATTTACTGGTGCAAAGCTGCGTAACCGAGCATTGCGGTTGTATACCCTCTGCCGTGCCTGTTGAGCCGGTTCCAGGTGCTCTCTTACTATCGGCACCTCTATAATAGGCACTGGAACTAGTGGACCCTTAAAATGTGGTCTGGGAGCATGATACTGACACTCAGGGCAGGATGCGCAGAAGTCAGACACCTCTTTATGAAGCCTGGGCCAGAAAAACCTCTGCATTATTCGCTCAGTGGTTTTCTCTACCCCTAGATGGCCTGCCGTTATATGACCATGGGCCAGATCCAACACTGTTCTTCTGTAGGCTTTGGGAACTATTAGTTGTTCCACAATATCTTCCCCCTTCTTAGTCACCTGATATAACAAATCCTGACACATTACCATGTGGGGATAGGACAAAGGACTATCAGGGTCTACGGGTTTACCATCAACTACTTTTACATTCTCCCTGGCTTTTACCAAAGTAGGGTCATTCAACTGCTCCACGGCAAAGACGTCTCTTCTGACCACTAAATCAGGCAGACGATCCACTGGCCCAACAACACTTCCCACCTTAATGGGAGGCACATCAGTTGGCGGGCCACCGTCACGCTCCGCATTCTCTAGTTCGCCAACCATAGTAGGAAAAGGGAATAACTCTGACAGAAGAAACTCCCTCCTCCACTATATCGACAACCTTCTCAAGTGGACCAGGGTTGTTCACTTCTGGAACAAAACGGCTTTCCCACAATTTCCAGAAGTGAGCAAAGTCTCTCCCCAATATTGCATCGTACATCAGACCAGGCACCATAACCCACAGAAACTATAGCAGAGCCACATGGTGTCTCGATGTTCACCTCGGCAGTAACATAATATCGATTATCCCCATGTATGCAGGTCACATCAACAGTTTTCCCCTTATGCCTCAAGAGGTTCACCAGCTCAGCTTTTATAAGTGTCACCAAGCTACCAGAGTCTAACAGTGCCTCTACTCGGTTGCCATCTACAGTGAGTATACACATGTGCTTATCAGTCTCAGCCTGCCGGTCAGCCGTACAGGCTGTCTGTGCAAAGAAAGACCCCCTGCGGTAGGCATGAGCAGTATCACATTGCATAGGTTCAGTTGTAAGTGAACAATTAGCGGAAATATGGCCGAAGTCACCACACCGGAAACACTGAATCATATTAATGTCTAGTCATTTACGGGGCAAGAACCTTCCTGGCCTGGCAGGCCTGTCTCCAGGTTCTACACCCTCAGTCTTAGGTTCATCCCACCGCCCAGCACCCTTCTCCCCTGGAACAGTCTTACCAGTGTCTGTGGGAGTTCGCCGGTGCGCCATCGGGGCTCGGTGGGGCATACTCCTCAGCTCCTCAGCCGCCACGTACCTCTCCACTAGCTCGACCAACTGGTCCGCGGTCTTAGGGTCTGCATGGCTCACCCACTTGCGCAGAGTCGCGGGTAATGATCGCAGGTACCGGTCCATCACGACCCTTTCCACGATCTGTGGTCCCGTCAGCATCTCGGGCTGTAGCCATTTTGAGGACAGATGGACGAGGTCATGCATCTGTGAACGTGGAGACTTGTCCATATGGAACTTACAGCGGTGGACCCGTTGGGCACGAACAAAGGTGGTGACTCCCAAGCGAGTTAGGATCTCCTGTTTTAGTTTTTTATAGTCCTTGGCATCAGCCAGGCATAAGTCGAAATAGGCCTTTTGTGGCTCCCCAGACAAAAAAGGTGCCACAAGACTTGCCCACTGCTCCTGGGGCCAACTCTACCTTTCGGCCGTTCTTTCAAATGCGGCGAGATAGGCCTCCACATCATCGCCCGACGTCATCTTTTGGAGGAAGTGACTGGCTCGTACGGAGTGAGTGGTGGTGGGAGGACCCGTATTAACATCTCTGGGCCTGGCGACCAGGTGCTGTACCACCTCTTTTATGGCCTGGCTGTTTTCCGCGATGGCGACCTGTTGTTGCCTCTGGGCTGTCTCCAAGGCCAACAGTTGCACCCTGGTGGATTCCTGCTGTGCCCAGGTAGATTCCTGCTGAAGTTTGTTCGTCTCCTGCTGAGCTGCTGTAGCTTGGAGCAAGGCCTTAATAATGTCCTCCATTTTGTCCTGGGGTGTAGGTTGGAAGCTGAACCTTGCCTCTCTGAGCATTGGCTGACGCCTCCTCTATGGGGACTCCAAGGACACAGCGTTATTTCCACACTCCCCAATTGGGTGTCTGTCTCTTTAATTTTTAAACGGAAAGTTTTCCTCTCGCTGCAACTTCAGTGTGTGTGGATGCCCGCATCTCCACCATATTGTGACACAGTTAGGTTAGGGGGTCCCTCTCCTGGGGTAGAGGACTCATTCCTTACACACACACACAGCAGCAGGGAAGCAGCACACCAGTCTGGATGCAAGTACAAGCTGGTCGGCACCAGTCTTTATTGTACAATGTCAGAAACATAAAGAAAACATAAATATAAATCCTAGCCTTGTCGGGGCACTAACTTCACAGGTAGTTCCCTCACTACCAGAACCTGGCAGGGCCTAATGCCCTCGCCAGCAACAAAAGCACAGCACAACACTCACAGTTAGGTATCCAAGTGTCTCTGAGCAAACTCCCTGTCTGCTCTCCCAGGTGAGACAATCAGCCCTACACACACTAGGCTTATATTGGCCACACTCAGGTGGAAAACTAACAAGCCTGTTACCAGGCTAAGAGAACCAAAACCTGGAGTGGCCGTGGGTGGAGCCCTCCCTCACCTCTCACCCACAACCCCCAGGTCCCAAACCGGCTTTTCAAAAAGCCGAAACTCAAGCCTGCTACACTGCAGACTTTCTCCTGGGGATTTTAAACACATAGGACAGGAATCTGGGACAAATGTACCCGCCACAGACCACTTTACCAGTGATCCTATCACATATCCCCCCCCTTTGTTTCGACCTGTTGGGCGGAACAACTGAAGCCCCCAAACAATGAACGCGTGACAACGCGTCTGCATTAAACAACAGGCCCCCTGGCCTGTGTTCCACTGAAAATTTAAAAGTTTGTAACACCAAGAACCATCTCATATTACTGTCCTTACTTTCGGACATCCACTTTATGGCCAACGCCTCCTTCTCCACTGTGGCATTGGGTAGGCATCGAATTTTGAAACACTGTTCAACCTTCGGAAGTCATTGCAGAAACGCACACTCCCGTCGGGCTTTGGAATCAACACAATGGGACTTGACCATTCACTATGTGATACTTCAATAACCCCTAACTCTAGCATATTTTTAATTTCTTTCGACACCGATGCTCTTGGTGCTTCTGGTAACCTATAGGGCTTTAGATAACTTTAACCCCTGGGTCAGTGATGATGTCATGTTTAATGACCGAGGTTTTCCCAGGTACGTCAGAGAACAGCACCCTATTTCTGACCAGAAACTCCTTGACCTCTCGTTGTTGAATTGCCGACAGGGTTTTTGCCACTGTCACTTCGGGAACTAAGGGCCCTGGATTTACTGGTGCAAAGCTGCGTAACCGAGCATTGCGGTTGTATACCCTCTGCCGTGCCTGTTGAGCCGGTTCCAGGTGCTCTCTTACTATCGGCACCTCTATAATAGGCACTGGAACTAGTGGACCCTTAAAATGTGGTCTGGGAGCATGATACTGACACTCAGGGCAGGATGCGCAGAAGTCAGACACCTCTTTATGAAGCCTGGGCCAGAAAAACCTCTGCATTATTCGCTCAGTGGTTTTCTCTACCCCTAGATGGCCTGCCGTTATATGACCATGGGCCAGATCCAACACTGTTCTTCTGTAGGCTTTGGGAACTATTAGTTGTTCCACAATATCTTCCCCCTTCTTAGTCACCTGATATAACAAATCCTGACACATTACCATGTGGGGATAGGACAAAGGACTATCAGGGTCTACGGGTTTACCATCAACTACTTTTACATTCTCCCTGGCTTTTACCAAAGTAGGGTCATTCAACTGCTCCACGGCAAAGACGTCTCTTCTGACCACTAAATCAGGCAGACGATCCACTGGCCCAACAACACTTCCCACCTTAATGGGAGGCACATCAGTTGGCGGGCCACCGTCACGCTCCGCATTCTCTAGTTCGCCAACCATAGTAGGAAAAGGGAATAACTCTGACAGAAGAAACTCCCTCCTCCACTATATCGACAACCTTCTCAAGTGGACCGGGGTTGTTCACTTCTGGAACAAAACGGCTTTCCCACAATTTCCAGAAGTGAGCAAAGTCTCTCCCCAATATTGCATCGTACATCAGACCAGGCACCAAACCCACAGAAACTATAGCAGAGCCACATGGTGTCTCGATGTTCACCTCGGCAGTAACATAATATCGATTATCCCCATGTATGCAGGTCACATCAACAGTTTTCCCCTTATGCCTCAAGAGGTTCACCAGCTCAGCTTTTATAAGTGTCACCAACCTACCAGAGTCTAACAGTGCCTCTACTCGGTTGCCACCTACAGTGAGTATACACATGTGCTTATCAGTCTCAGCCTGCCGGTCAGCCGTACAGGCTGTCTGTGCAAAGAAAGACCCCCTGCGGTAGGCATGAGCAGTATCACATTGCATAGGTTCAGTTGTAAGTGAACAATTAGCGGAAATATGGCCGAAGTCACCACACCGGAAACACTGAATCATATTAATGTCTAGTCATTTACGGGGCAAGAACCTTCCTGGCCTGGCAGGCCTGTCTCCAGGTTCTACACCCTCAGTCTTAGGTTCATCCCACCGCCCAGCACCCTTCTCCCCTGGAACAGTCTTACCAGTGTCTGTGGGAGTTCGCCGGTGCGCCATCGGGGCTCGGTGGGGCATACTCCTCAGCTCCTCAGCCGCCACGTACCTCTCCACTAGCTCGACCAACTGGTCCGCGGTCTTAGGGTCTGCATGGCACACCCACTTGCGCAGAGTCGCGGGTAATGATCGCAGGTACCGGTCCATCACGACCCTTTCCACGATCTGTGGTCCCGTCAGCATCTCGGGCTGTAGCCATTTTGAGGACAGATGGACGAGGTCATGCATCTGTGAACGTGGAGACTTGTCCATATGGAACTTACAGCGGTGGACCCGTTGGGCACGAACAAAGGTGGTGACTCCCAAGCGAGTTAGGATCTCCTGTTTTAGTTTTTTATAGTCCTTGGCATCAGCCAGGCATAAGTCGAAATAGGCCTTTTGTGGCTCCCCAGACAAAAAAGGTGCCACAAGACTTGCCCACTGCTCCTGGGGCCAACTCTACCTTTCGGCCGTTCTTTCAAATGCGGCAAGATAGGCCTCCACATCATCGCCCAACGTCATCTTTTGGAGGAAGTGACTGGCTCGTACGGAGTGAGTGGTGGTGGGAGGACCCGTATTAACATCTCTGGGCCTGGCGACCAGGTGCTGTACCACCTCTTTTATGGCCTTGCTGTTTTCCGCGATGGCGACCTGTTGTTGCTTCTGGGCTGTCTCCAAGGCCAACAGTTGCACCCTGGTGGATTCCTGCTGTGCCCAGGTAGATTCCTGCTGAAGTTTGTTCGTCTCCTGCTGAGCTGCTGTAGCTTGGAGCAAGGCCTTAATAATGTCCTCCATTTTGTCCTGGGGTGTAGGTTGGAAGCTGAACCTTGCCTCTCTGAGCATTGGCTGACGCCTCCTCTATGGGGACTCCAAGGACACAGCGTTATTTCCACACTCACCAATTGGGTGTCTGTCTCTTTAATCTTTAAACGGAAAGTTTTCCTCTCGCTGCAACTTCAGTGTGTGTGGATGCCCGCATCTCCACCATATTGTGACACAGTTAGGTTAGGGGGTCCCTCTCCTGGGGTAGAGGACTCATTCCTTACACACACACACAGCAGCAGGGAAGCAGCACACCAGTCTGGATGCAAGTACAAGCTGGTCGGCGCCAGTCTTTATTGTACAATGTCAGAAACATAAAGAAAACATAAATATAAATCCTAGCCTTGTCGGGGCACTAACTTCACAGGTAGTTCCCTCACTACCAGAACCTGGCAGGGCCTAATGCCCTCGCCAGCAACAAAAGCACAGCACAACACTCACAGTTAGGTATCCAAGTGTCTCTGAGCAAACTCCCTGTCTGCTCTCCCAGGTGAGACAATCAGCCCTACACATACTAGGCTTATATTGGCCACACTCAGGTGGAAAACTAACAAGCCTGTTACCAGGCTAAGAGAACCAAAACCTGGAGTGGCCGTGGGTGGAGCCCTCCCTCTCCTCTCACCCACAACCCCCAGGTCCCAAACCGGCTTTTCAAAAAGCCGAAACTCAAGCCTGCTACACTGCAGACTTTCTCCTGGGGATTTTAAACACATAGGACAGGAATCTGGGACAAATGTACCTGCCACAGACCACTTTACCAGTGATCCTATCACACTACAAATTAAGTACACAAGATATATCATATATACCATGTTACGGATTCAGTATGGCCGGCGGTTCAAATCCCAACAGCGGCATCCCGGCAGCAGTGAATATCCCGATCGTCCCAAGGTAAGTATTTCCTAGCCTATTCTACCCCCTAACCCTCCCTTAGGGGTGCCTAACCCTATCCTCCCCACCAAGTGCCTAACCCTAATCTCTCCTCTAAGTGCCTAAAACTAACCCCCCCTTCCCCGCCGCCTAAACCCTAACCTCCCCCCGGGGGTGTATCAAATCTTTAAGCGAGAGAAAGTGGAAAAGTTACCTATAGCAACCAATCAGCTTCTAACTGCTATTTTATAGACTGTGCCTATATAGTGTGTACCCATGCGCCACATGTAGCAATTGCCCAGTACTTTGTGAGTGCCCATCACCCATTGGCCTATATGTAATAGGCTGCGGCTTTGAAACATTAGCAAGTCCCGTGCAAGACTGCCCCATGTTTTAAAGTAGCAATCTTCTAGTACGCAAAATTAAGTTGATTTTGCCTATTAAAATACTACTTCTTTAAAACATCGGGCAGCTTCGTGCGGGACTCGCTGATGTCTCAAAGCCGCAGCCTATTACATTTACCTCATGGTCTGGAGGTTGAATCCTCTGCAGTGTGAGCAGAAATATGCATATTTTAATACAGAGAATGATGAACACTTACATGATGTGCCTTACATTCTCTGTTGTTTTATAACATTTGTATTGTAAGAGTGTAGACCAGGGGTTCGCAACCGCGGTCCTCAAGGTACACTAACAGTCCAGGTTTTAAGGATAGCCATACTTGAGCATGTGTCTTAATTAGTACCTTAGTTATTTTGATTTAACAAATCAATGCTCAAGCATTGATATCACTAAAACCTGGACTGTTAGTATGACTTGAGGACTGTGGTTGGGAAACACTGGTACAGGCTTGCCTACCCTCCCGATTTGGCCGGGAGCCTCCCGATTTTCGGGTGCCGCTCCCGGCCCCCCGGAAAGGTAGGCAAGCCTCCCGGAAGCCTCCGACCCTCCCGTCCTCCCCCTTGAAAAGACTAGAAACACCCGCAGTGGGGGAGCCGGTGACGCGATTCGCGCTGACTCGCGTCATCGCGGCCCCGCCCCCTGCTTCACAATGCCGAAACTAACGGCATTGTGAAGAGGGACGGAGCCACGATGACGCGATCGTGTGGCCCCGCCCCTGGCTCCGCCTCCAATGTGCCACCAATTGGCTGACCCGCCCCGGCTCCGCCCCCAATGACCGCCCCCCCCCCGCTGTTAGCCGACAATCAGCTCCCTCCCGGAAGGCTGGAGCTGATTGTCGGCAAGTATGCACTGGTATAGACTAAGAAGCAGGAGGAGTCAGGTATAGAAATGAGAGGAGTCTTTCATTATTGCTAAAACCCCCTCCTAAAAGAAAAATCTAGATCTGCACCTGGGTTGGCAGTCAGAGGCTGAGCCATTCAGAGGCCTGGCCAAGCAGCTCTGCTCGATGGGATGGATGTAATGAAGGCACATCATGACATCACATCGTGCATACTGGGTAAGCCTGGGAGCTGCTTAAGAAGCCAAGAGCAGGACCCAGACGCCATCGTTGCTCAAACTTTAAGGGCCAATTTTTAGTCCCAGTGTTGCCCTGGCTCTATCCTATTCCTTATATAAATCATAAGTAATTTAAGAAGTAAAGATGATACACTACAAAGCCGGATTACCATATACTACAGTACTCTACTATTAAAAAATTTATTTTTAATATACTACTTCAATTAAAAACAATAATGTAGTTGAAAAATATAAATAATAAATGTACATTCTGTAATATTTTCTCTCTGCATGACAGTGTGGTACTGAATGTATAAAATGTAAAATCTGTTTATTCTAAAAAAAATTGCACTTGATTAAGCATACATATACTGTAGTGTGGACAAAGACAAACAGTTATATATTGTGCCACATACTATAGGTTGTTTCTGCAGACGAGGCAAAGTGATTCAGCTTCACACATATATATCAAATTAATAAGTGTAACCAAATGCGAGTAAGATGTATTTTCGGGCAAAAAAGATGCTCGGTCAAGCTGAGTTGCATGGTATCAGATGCACCAAGAAGGGCTGTTTGGTACGACTGCAACAATAGTGCATGAGTGAGGACACATCATTATCTACAGATCTGTCCTCACTCGTCTTTGCTGCAGTCGCACCAAACAGCGAGTCTGTTTTTGCGTCTTCTTTTGCCGAAAGTGCATATAAGTTGCAATACAATGTTTAGGACTGTCCTGACAAAATTAGGACAGTTTTGAGGTATGCTATAGCAGACACATTATGATAGTTTAAAACTTTAAAAACACTTTCACTGTAATTTTTATGATAAAGAAGTAAGTCTAGAAAATACATACAGTAGTAATGATAAACTTACAAGAATGACAATTGAATTACGCAAAGGGCCCATGGTCTGAATTGTTTCGCGGTTGTCATCATTTCGATATTCCCATTCAATACCCATTTTCACAAATACTTTTGGATCCTGTAAACTCTCATTTTCATCATTTAATATAAACCTTCCCGTTGCCTGATTTCGGATAGCTAGACACAAAAACATAAGATATTATAAGGGTATGTTGTTTACAAGTTTACTAAATGGATGTTCGTAAAAGCTATGAATGCAGACACAACTCACTGAGATTTCATACTATACTAAAACTCTATCATGCTGATAATCATATGTTAATACATCGCCACTATAAAATAACAAACGCATCCATATGTAACCTACAACTTTTACAACTTTTTTTCATAATCATACAATTAATAATAAAAAAAATTAGTCCAAAAAGGTGACATGGCCCTGGCTACGCAAAAAGAGGGAAGCTTTGCTGGATCAGACATCAGTCACCTGTTGGGGTGTCTAAAAAGTTATCAAATGTGATGAAGTACTGTACAAGACCAGCACCTTCTTCAAAATTGCAGCCTCTCCAGCCAACATGATACCTCTCTACTCAACATTCTCTTATCAGGTACACTTATACCCCATTTCCACCTAAATTCCGGGTCTGACCCGGAGTTGGAACAGTTACTATCCGAATCAGACCCGGAATTTTGCCGGCGCCGACTCGGGATATTCCTGAGTCGGCGCCGCTCACACCGGAGTCGGGTCTGCATAGACGCGGCTTTTCCAGAGTGAAAGTGGCCGCCACTGAAACCGGACCAATCAGCCGGCTAGCAGCGCACTCCAGGTCATCGTGACCCAGTGTGCGCTGTACTCACAGCAGGGTTTCACGGGCTACGCCCGGGTTAACCCTTCAAGAACCCAAGTTTTAGCGCCGGTGTAAAAGGGGTATTAGCGAGTTTTATAATTCACGAGTGATAAAACTCATTGCATATGATAAATGGTGCTCCAGCCAATCGGCTTCCAACTGTAATTTTTTTAAACACATGACAGTTGGTTGCCGACTGGCTGAAGCACCATTATCATAAGCAACGGGTTTTATCACTCGTTGTGAATGATAAAACTTATTAATAAATAAGGCCCTAATGGGGGCTGTTTATTAACGAGTTTTATCATAAGCAACGAGTGATAAAACTTGTTGCGTATGATAATGGTGCTCCAGCCAATCAGCTTCTAACTGTCATCTGTTTGAAAAATTACAGTTGGGAGCTGATTAGTTTGAGCAACATTTATCATACTCAACGAGTTTGATAAATTTTCCTCTCAATATTAAAATCTCTAGAGGAGGATTTGAGGCATATTTGGCAAACAACGATTACTACAAAGTCAAAAGTTCAAACTGTTACCCACATATGTATATATAACATAGTACAAATATGTAAAGTGGGGCTGCTATAGAATTGCTTACAATTTAGAAATGTGCTACATAAGTTAATATTGCAGATGAGCTATACAGTAGTTGAATAGGCATAATAGCACAGTCCCTGCTATCTTCCCATGATCACTAGACTTTTATCTTCTTCACATATTTAATACCCTCTCCAAATAACGAAAGTTTGGTTTATACAGCCTTGGTCATATTGCACTGTGCTAAATTTGAATTTTATTGATATCGAACAACTTTCTATAATACACCATATACAATACTCTTTCTTGCGTGTGAATGAAAGTGTGAGTGCCATGCACTATGAACTGCTGGGAAGACGATACAGGTCACAACATCACACAGACATTCTCTGGAGGCTGAGAAGAAGATGGACTTACCTGTCCAGGCCCACAAGTGTACCAGAACTTTGCACTCTGGGCCTGATTCAGACCCGGACGCTATTTGCATTCGCTCGCTGGCTAAAAGGGGCCGGCTATTTAAATCATGTGCTCGCACTGCGTCGCGTAAAGCCGCCCACTAAGTAATAGCGAGCGGCCGTACTATGCGCTCGCACCTGTATAAAGACGCCCCTTTGCCACTCGCAACAGACGTCATCTCCGGCAGTTGTAAGACTGATCGGGAACATCGAGAGCCATCGGAGCTGCTCGCAGCGCTTGTGGTAGCCTTTTCCCACCACAACATTGTGAGCAGTTCAGGCTAAAATACAACACAGTCACGTGTGTAATGACGCTACTTTGCTAATTATGCACACCCATTAAACACCGTTCTGACGGTCAAGCACGTCTGCGTTCGCACATCCACACCCCCGTTTTCAAGCACCTTCCCCTGTTACCACCCACAAACGGCACTATCTGTCACTCAAAATAGCATCCCGACTGCGGGCTATGGGCGAGCACTTTCCCATCCGCAATGACTGGTATGCGCACACGCATTGCGACTCATGCACATGCGCAGATTGTGAAAAATCGTTCAATGCGAGCGCAGCATAGCGTCCGGGTCTGAATCAGGCCCTCTGTTCAGACTACTTTCCTGCTTAACCATTTACCTGCCATGGTCACATCAACCTATCTCAACTTGCGGTTCCACCCCCAGTCTACCCTTTCTCTCGCAGCCATAGCTGCAAAAAGAGAATATTCTGCAGACCTGAACTCGTTTACTGTAGCTACACTAAATTATAGAAACTCCGTTTTTAGATATATATTTTTGACATAAGAGAAAAATGAGACAACTTTTGAAGGGGATTTTGGAAAAATATAAAATAATTAATCACTGAAGCCCTTTTGTGCCCAATTGTACCAAACCTTGAACTCTGATTTAATTACTCTTATATTATTTCTCTGTGTACTAAAGTGCATTCCTTCTGTGCATCCTACCTGTCCGAGCATACTACTTGTCTATGCATGATGTCACTCCAATATTAAACATACTCTACAGCATTGGTAGGCAACATTTTCTCTTTGGGTATCAGATATTCAACATTACAAGCCAAAGAAGTTTTCAGGGTGAAAACACAATTAGAATAGTAATAGATGGTACTATAAAGGTCAGTGGTTTCCCGGTACTTCCTTTTTTGAAGATAGCTTGCTCAGGTTACTAAAGGTTGATTATTTGTAGTCCAGAGATAAAGACTTGTCTCAGAATGTTGTACTGTTATTCGACTGTGAGCAACTGTGACTGCAGCAGGGTTGACTCAGGCCCAGACTTTGCTGGGCATGCAGGTCATGTTTGCATTCTCTGGTTTGGAGAAGTTCTAGCATGCCAAAGAGAGGAAAGGAGAATGACTTACCCTGTACTTAAAACATCCTTGAGTGCCACTTTAAGGCACATCTCTACAGGAGTACAGGTGAACTGATTAGTGTAAGTGCCAGAGTAGCCATGAACACAGTAACAGGTGTGCAGCATAATCCTTTCCCTGTCTGTACTATAGAAAACTCCAGCAGCACCAGCTTACAGTCTTGGCCGTTTCCTGTCTGCATTGAAGACATAGGTTCTGTTGCATGTAGCTGCCTTCAGCTTCTTTCTCCTGTTCTGTGTGAATAGAGATGTGCGCAGACCCCAGTGTTTTGGTTCTAATTTATCATTGTGTTTTGGTTTTGGGTTTGCCAAAACCATCCTTAAGTGTTTAGGTTTTAGATCTGGATTAATTTTAAAATTGATAAAAACAGCTAAAATCATGTAATATAGGCCTATTTTTGTTCCTACAGTAATAATAACTCCAATAACAGTAATTTCCAGTCATTCCCAGCTCACAATATTGTTTTCACCAATATTGGCCAAAGGCTGCAGCGAGCTGACTGTGCCACTGCTCTGTTACTTAGTTTAGCCAAACACATAGTAGTTTAAAATAATATAGCATATCTAGGAAACATAGTGGGACTGCAATTACAGACAAGATGGCAGTTTAATATAAAACTGTACGATGCTTCCTTAATTCGAGGGGTGTGGCTTGGTAGCTATTTCGAGCAGACATGTGACACTAGGGCTTCTGGCTAACATCTAGCTATATATAGCCCACTTTGCTCATTGCCATCTGTGCCCAGCGATCCATAAAGGTTTCCTGTCTGTGTCCAGCATCTGGAAAACCACCGAAAGTTGTGTTCCCAGAGCTGGGAGAGGCCCCCTGCCTCCCTCTGCAGGTTGTGGCCTACCACCCTCCCAAAAGCTGCGGTGCGTGGGTCATATTGAGACACCAGAGAACGCTACATGTGAATCCTGTCAGATCTCCTACTGAGGAGCTGAGAGCCCAGATTGTGGAAGGAATCGGAGACGAGGGGCCTGGATGTATATGCTCCTCATCCACAAGTATTGGATGTCGGCGAGACTTGACCAAAGTTGCGGAGTATAACCTGCTGGGAGGTGTTCACCAGTGACCCCTCCAAGCGGGATATGTGTTTAAGCTGCACCCACCAAGCAAGTCGCGGCCCTTTGGTTAGGTATCTGATACAGGTGGGAAATGGAGGGAGATCACACCGATGAGGCCCAGGAGAGTGTACTTCTGAAAGAAGCACTAGAGAGGATTCTGTACTTGGATATTGTAATGAGCAAGCGGGCAAGGTAAAGATGCACTACTGGCACAGGAGCGTGCCACTGTAGTTGTGCTCGGATGTTGTACTGAGTAGGGGGGCAAGGTATCAGACGCACCGCTGGCACACTGTGGTTGTACTCAGAGGATGTACAGAGTACGTGGGCAAGGTATCCAGATGCACAGCTGGCACAGGAGAGTAACTAGTAACTGACTTGAGAGAGCAGAATAACAAGGGAACCAGGAACAAAGTGATGGCAAGCAAACACTAGTAGAAACAACATTGTACAGGCACCTTCCTTTTGTCCAGAGCCCAGTAATATACCCCAAGGTAGCAGTCCTTTGGAGGACAGCGTCAACTGACAACAACCATGCTACCATTGGACGAAGGGTACGTGAGGTGATGAAGAGTGTCATGGCTGCGCCCATGATGGCAACCTTGGTAACCAAGTTAAGGAGCAGCACATGGATATCCAAGTGCACTCAGCACATCACTCGCCACCGCACCTGACTTCCCAACCACACAAGAAGTCGGGGGACGTCGGCGCTGTGGTAACAGCCGATCCTAGCCTGAAATCTGACAAATCCCCTGCAGCCGCTAGGTACCTACAGAAGCCCGCACACCTACCTTCCTAGAGATCCAGTCCCTGCTCTAAGCCCAGAGGCTGTCCGTGTCCGCTGGTGGGAGGCGCCAGCCATCTTGGATTCCCCTGCTCAGTGTGGCTGCGGTAAGGGAGGCGGAGAGTGCTCCTGTGAGCGGCATGTGCTGACTGCAGCTGCCCGCAATTGAGCTGCCGCCTATTAGCAAGTGGACCCATTATACAGTTTATCCTCCCCTCTACAGGCAAGATAATGAGCCTGTGAATGGACCACAGTTCCAGGCTTGCAGGATTATCCCTATCCCCTGGATGTGATCGCCTCCTTTTAACCCATTGTACACAAGTCACTCATTATTGCTGTGTTTTATTACACAAGGTATTGAGGGGTCAGTACCAGCTGCTTTATACTGTTACATGTTTTTCTCTCATAGGACCTCCATTCAGAATAATCCTTATAACTATACTGCTTTGTAATAGCCTTTCATGATTGGTCCAACCTGATTCTACTTTCAACTACAATTCCTGTGCTCCAGGCTCCCACTTGTGGTTTCTAAATCTTTATTAGGTATTATTAATAAACAGTATTATTCAAATCAGCAAAGTAAAATTATATAGAACAGTGGTGAAAATTGAAATAAAGGCTGTAAATGATCTCTGTCCCATTTATTATTAATTAAAGCTGTATTCATCAGGTATCCATTAACAAATTTCTCGTTATTAATATTTTCAGCAGATACTGTACCAGCTATTGGATATTGTACAAAAATAATGTTATTCTCAAATGATCTTATTGAGGCAGTAATGTGAATACACAGTCCTATGTTTATTTAATATGTGAAATGAATAATTATTTTTAATACTTCAGGGATTCAGGACCTTATTCAGAGTCGGTCGCGAGCGCTGAGCGCTCACAACCGACTCGATGTTGGTCCACAGGGCATGCGCAGGATGGAGACTGCTCCGTCGTGCGCATGCGCGAGCCCACGCTAACGACGGATCACCCGTCGTTAGCGGGCTCGAAGCAGACGGAGCAAGCTGTCGATGTTGATTGACAGCTCGCTCCGTTTGCTGGGCGGGCAGGGGGCGTGCCCGACCAAACGGAGGCGTTCCTTTCGGAACGCTTGCCGTTTTGAGGGGGTCCCCACTGACATCATCAGTGATGTCAGTGGGTAGCTTTCTGCTCAAACAGAGCAGGAAGTTCCCTGGGACTTAAGGTTGACGACACCCTACCCTAGGGTCTCGTCGTAAGCCCCGATGGTCGCGATGGTCTTGACCATCGCGACCATCTCCCTTAGCGGTCGTTAGAGCTGTGGGTGTTAACCAACAGCCTAACGACCGACATGGAGGCGGCCGTTCAGGATGCAAGCGGCCGCCCTGTTTCTGAGCGACCGCTTGCATCCTACGACCGCCTCTGAATGAGGCCCTCAATATATTCACTGTGTGCATTCAATATCAGTATTCACATTATACTTGGTATAAGCTCCAATTGATACATATGTATCTTATTACTTAGATACACAGCAGAATTCTGAAACAAATGTTTCTAGTCTCTGATTCTAAACGATTCTAACTCTGTTTATATAACTTCAGAGAAATATAAGGTTAAAGATCGTACCCACTCCCCACCCCTCTCGGCGCCCCTGCTTGCCACTTCTGCGGCTGAAGCACTTAAGATCGGGCTCAGTGAGACCCGGCCCGGGACAATCAGTGCTGGACACTATTTACTCACTACAAGTTGTTATATGAGCAGTCGTATATGCAGGTACTATACTTTTAATTGAATACAGCCCGGCATCAGAGACGGTCCACTGGGGAGCGCTCTATTTAAATATCCGGCCCCTTTTTCTGAACGAGCGAGCTTAAATAGCGTCCGGCTCTGAATCAGGCCCAGTATTCACTATGAGTTCATAAGCCATATGTACATAGGTTTGTGAATTTGTTACTAACTTATTATCCATTATTGGCAGCAACATTGGCAATGTACTACTGATATTAATAATCTTATACTGTATGTGTTTTTGAAATAAATGTTTTTCATATATAGTCAGAAGAAGTCTGTATTTTTAATTGGTCTATCAAGCATCATCACTTAATATATATTCTTCTCACCATTGCAGTGCAGTTTTTTTTATTCTTTTCTTTATAGTAATTGCTATGTACTGCCAGGTGGCTACTGGCATTAAAATTAGCTTTAGCACATGGTGATGTTTACATAATTTATTGATTGATCATTGTATGCAGCTATATCACACTAAGGGCCTGATTCAGACCCGGTCGCAAGCGCTGTGCGCTCGCAACACGGTCGATGGGCATGGGCGCATGCGCACGACGAAGCCTGCTCCGATGTACGCATGCGCGAGACCCGGATAGCGACGGGCACTCCGTCGCTCCGGGTCTCGCAACAAAGGGGGCGAGCTGTCGATGTTGAGTGACAGCTCGCCCCCTTTGGTGGGCGGGCCGGGGGAGTGGCTGCCCAAACGGAGGCGTTCCCATGTGACAGATTGACTTGATCGTAGTGCTTAAGAGAGGGTATGGTCAACCTTAAGCTCTATGACCAGCTCCGATGGTTCCCGATGGTCGCGATTAATCCTTATATCCCAGGAGATGACGTGTGTTGTGATCGAGAAGGGGGCGTGCTTTAGTCTTACGACCGCTTCTTACCCTCGGGCGTTCAGCTAACGATCTCATCTTAGGACCGCAACTTGTGATCGCTTCATTTGCATATCCGGCCCCTTTCCCCTACAACCGTGCGGCCGCAACGACCGACTCTGAATGAAGTCCATAGACTGTAGGGTAGAGGTATTTTGGTCAAATGCTCAATTTATAATTAACGTTTTTATTTTCTCTGCACACCCAATTCTGGTCAGCCTTTCTTTATTGCTTCCATTCTGGACAAAGCCGAGGCTCTCTTGGTTGGGATTACAGTTGTGGGAGGTGACTTAAATTGGCCCCTTAACTCATATCGTGACACTTCCAATAGAGATTCACATAGACCAGGAAAGGAGTTCAGGTGAGTAAGGCATGACCATCAACTGGCCGATTCCTGGTGAATTGCTCTTCCAGCTGAACTTGATTTCACCTTCTTTTCCCGCCCCCACACACTTATTCAAGAATTTATTATCTTTTCCTAAGTCATAGACATTTGCACCTTATATCTCAATCACGTGGTCTGACCATGCCCCAGTTTTCCTTACACTCTCTCTCCCTCAGCATTCACTCAATCCTTGGACATGGTGTTTCAATGATCTTCTTTTACAAGATGCATATTGCAAGTCCCAGATTACGTCCTCTTTAAACACTTATATTGAAAATAATCATCAAGATGACATTTCCAAGGTAACGATTACACATAAATGCATTCTGCGTGGCACATGTATACAACTAGGTTCTTATCTGAAAATAACTAAAAACTCAACAGAGAGATGCCTTTCTCGCTGAGATCAAATCCCTAAAAATTTCCCACAAAGCCTCTTTGTCCCCACATTACTATACCAAGCTGGAGGAAGCTAGAATCCTAGACTTTCCAATGACAAAATCAAGTTATCCTACCATAAATGTCGTAGTCGCTATTATCAATGGGGCAACAAGCCAGGTAGGATGCTGGCTAAGGCACTGCGTGAGCAGCGGGCAGTTACATTCATTCAAGCTATAAAAGATGAGCAAGGTCAGACCCATAATGAAACAGAACGGATTGCTGAGTCCTTTCTTTCTAATTACACCAAACTTTACAATTTAGTTGGACCAGAACATGATAAGAATATTCATACACATAGAGAGGAGGTCTCGACATTCCTTCAATCGCTTAATACCCTACTTTGTCCTGGGAGGATGTTGATTCTCTTGATCAACCCTTTCTTGTTGATCGCGCGATCTCATCATCTCCAGCTGGTAAAAGTCCTGACCTGGATAGCTTTTCTATAGCTTACTACAAGGCTTTTAAGGGTAGATTGGCTCCCCTGTTGAATCGTGCCTTTAACTCAATTTTGGACAAGACTTGTTTCTCCAAACAATCGCTGGAGGCACATATCAAAGTCTTCCCTAAGGAAGGTAAAGATCCCACCTTATGTCCTACTGTAGTTACTGGCCTATCTCACTCCTAAATATTGATTTAAAACTTTTTGATAAACTCTTGGCCAACCGGTTGAAATTTATTTTCCCTAAATTGATTCATGGTGACCAGGTAGGCTTTGCCCTAGGCCTATAGACAATACCACTAAAGTTATTAACCTGATTCACCACGCCTCTTTCATCTTCACAGTCCATTATTTTGTCGACTGTGCAGAAAAGGCTTTTGACAGAGTTGACTGGGAGTTTATGCCGGACCTTTTACATCATTTAGGTTTGAGGTCTGTCTGCCTCCACAAAATATTAGCTGTATACGATGCTCCCTCAGCAAAAATAAGGGTAAACAGCTCTCTTTCTGAATTGTTTGATATATATCGAATAGCACGAGGCAGGGGTGTCCGCTCTCTTCTCTTTTGTTTGTCCTTTATTCTACTCAACTAGAATATCTCCAGTATCCATATAGGTGGTCAGGAACATAAGCTGGCTCTCTTCACGGACGACTTATTAGCCCTTATCACAAATCCGTTTGTTTCCCTCACGAACTTACTACTGGAATTCCAGAAAATTGGTACGCTCCTGAATTTTTAAATTAATAACTTAGTAGACAGCCTGAAACAGTCCTTTTCCTTTGTTTGGCAACCTACTAGACTTAAATACTTGGGAGTTTATTTACCCAAAGATCTTTCCCAACTGTTCTCAAACAAACAATTTCATGCCTTTACTACAAGCCATTCACACTGATTATAACAGGTGGTGCTCCACACGTTTATCCTGGATTGGTAGGATTAACGTGGTGAAAATGAATTCCCTACCCAAAATCTTATATTTAATGCAAAAGCTTTCAATCCACATTCCCCCATCATGGTTCTTGGAAAATCAGCATCTCATTCGACGGTGTGTTTGGCCACACTTTAAACATGATATCCTATTCCGTCGTAAATATGAAGGCGGTTTACAACTCTCTCACATCAGTAGCTATTATCATGCTATAATGCTTAATTTTCACTCGAGTGGACTCGAGTGAAAGGTTCCTCCTCCTGCGGTTGAGGAAAGCGGTCTGACTCATGCTATAGAAATTGTCCCTTGGCTAACCAGACTCCCAACTGTAAATCACTCCACTATTACCCCCACATTACGCTGTTGGAAGAAATTAAGACAACTCCTTCATATTTCACCTATTGTTTCCCCTCTCACATCTTTTCTTGGTATTCCTGATTTCTCACCGGATTCCACAGACTTTCGTTTAAAAACTGGTTGGCTACCGATCTTTTTAGGCTAGGTCAGATGGTATGTCCGTCAGGGGTGCGCCCTTTTGCAGAGCTTCAGCTACCCAGGGACTTTCCTCAGTCTGAATTTTGAAAATACCTCCAAATACGACATTTCATTACCTCCTTGTGTAAACTCTCTGACCTCACTAGGACCCCCACCTTACTGGAATCTCTGTTCCGCTTCTCAAACTCTGTCTCATACTATATCCACATTATATTCTTTAATTATTGTAAATTTGTTTAAATCTCCCCCTTCATTCACAAAAGCATGGGAAAAAGAACTCCATGATAAAGTTCAGGATATTGATTGGGAGATTGTTTTTACAACACTTTTACTAGTTCGTCAGGTATAGCCACCCTTTACAAAGATCTCTCCCGCTGGTATAGATATCCTGTACTTTTAAACATAATGTACCCACAGGTTACAAAAATTTGCTGGAGATGTAATTTTGCCCCCGGTAGTCTCCTCCATATATGGTGGGAATGTCCTTCCCTAGCTCCATTTTGGTTGAATGTTTTTGAGTGCTCCAAATCAATCCTCGGAGGGGAAGTTCTTAGAGACCCTGGGTTCTGGCTCTTGAACATTAAACCAACTTCCACGGCTTCCTATAAGAATTCTCTATTAAGGCATTTAAATAATGCATCTAAGGCTGTCATTCCTGTGTTATGGATATATATTTTCCCTCCATTAAAGATTGGTTCAAGAGGATAGACTACATGGAGTACAATTGTTGACACTGAGATTGTTCTCCAGACTGTCTATTGTGACTATGCCACATTTATATCAACTGTGCTCTATTTTATGTTTACATATTGGGAAATATTTATTGCCATTATAGTTTATGACACTCTTTGTGAACACTCATGATATTGTGGCATACTTATACATGTTTTAACCACATTGCATATGTAATTTCTTCTTAATTGGATACAATGCAGCATTTATGTGACAATACATTTCCTATATGTGCTATTATCTCATGCAACTTTTTTTGTGTAAAAGTAATTTTTATCATTTTTATCTGTTAATAAGAGTGTGTGTGTGTATGTATGTATATATATATATACAGTCAGGTGCATAAATATTGGGACACTGACAGAATTTTCATATTTTGGCCTCTATTCACCACCACAATGGCTTTGAAATGAAACAAACAAGATGTGCTTTAACTGCAGACTTTCAGATTTAATTTGAGGGTAATTACATCCAAATCAGGTGAACGATGTAGGAATTACAACGGTTTCTACATGTGCCTCCCTCTTTTTAAGGGGCCAAAAGTAATGGGATTATCATCTCAAAAGCTATTTCATGGACAGGTGTGGGCTATTCCCTCGTTATTTCATTATCAATTAAGCAGGTAAAAGGTCTGGAGTTGATTCTAGGTGTGACATTTGCATTTGGAATCAGTTGCTGTCGACTCTCAATATGAGATCCAAAGAGCTGTCACTATCAGTGAAGCAGGCCATCATTAGGCTGAAAAATCAAAACAAACCCATCAGAGAGATAGCAAAAACATTAGGTGTGGCCAAATCAAATGTTTGGAACATTCTTAAAAAGAAAGAATGCACCGGAGAGCTCAGCAACACCAAAAGACCCGGAAGACCACGGAAAACAACTGTGGTGGATGACAGAAGAATTATTTCCCTGGTGTAGAAAAACCCCTTCACAACAGTTGGCAAAATCAAGAACACTCTCCAGGAGGCAGGTGTATATGTGTCAAAATCAACAATCAAGAGAAGACTTCACAAGAGTGAATATAGAGGGTTCACCACAAGATGTAAACCATTGGTGAGCCACAAAAACAGGAAGACCAGATTAGAGTTTGCCAAACAACATCTAAAAAAGCCATTACAGTTCTGGAACAACATCCTATGGACAGATGAGACAAAGATCAACTTGTACCAGAGTGATGGGAAAAGAAGAGTATGGAGAAGGAAGAAACTGCTCATGATCCAAAACATACCACCTAATCAGTGAAGCATGGTGGTGGTAGTGTCATGGCGTGGGCATGTATGGCTGCCAATGGAACTGGTTCCCTTGTATTTATTGATGATGTGACTGCTGACAAAAGCAGCAGAATGAATTCTGAAGTGTTTCAGGCAATATTATATGCTCATATTCAGTCAAAAGCTTCAGAACTCATTGGACGGCACTTCACAGTGCAGATGGACAATGACCCGAAGCATACTGCAAAAGCAACCAAAGAGTTTTTTAAGGCTAAAAAGTGGAATGTTATGCAATGGCCAAGTCAATCCCCTGACCTGAATCCAATTGAGCATGGATTTCACTTGATGAAGACAAAACTGAAGGGAAAATGCCCCAAGAACAAGCAGGAACTGAAGACATTTGCAGTAGAGGCCTGAAGAGCATCACCAGGGATAAAACCCAGCATCTGGTGATGTCTATGCATTCCAGACTTCAGGCTGTAATTGCCTGCAAAGGATTTGCAACAAAGTATGAAAAAGTGAAAGTTAGATTTAGGATTGTTTAGTTTGTCCCATTACTTTTGGCCCCTTAAAAAGTGGGAGGCACATATAAAAACTGTTGTAATTCCTACAACGTTCACCTGATTTGGATAATTACCCTCAAATTAAATCTGAAAGTCTGCAGTTAAAGCACATCTTGTTTGTTTCATTTCAAAGCCATTGTGGTGGTGAATAGAGACCAAAATATGAAAATTCTGTCAATGTCCCAATATTTATGCAGCTGACTATATATATATATATATATATATAATGTGCCTGTCCACTCTGCCCCATAATAAATATATTATACACACATCAACAGCTGAGGCACCTCGTCGAGCTGCCCACGAAGGACCCACAGACCTAATGGTATGAGCCCTAACAGAGGATGGAACAGGAAGGCCTTCCTGACTGTAAGCCTCAGAAATCGCCATGCGAATCCATCCTGCCAAAGTTTGCTTAGTGGCAGGCCAACCCTTCTTACGTAAGCCATAGAGGACAAACAAGGAGTCCGACTTCCTAAAAGAATTGGTGCGGTCAACATAAATCTGTAGAGCCCGCGCCACATCCAAAGTGGCCTCCCCAACCGAGAGGTCTGGTGAATTAAAGGCCGGCACTATAATTTCCTCGTTGATGTGGAAACTAGATACCACCTTCGGGAGAAAACTAGGGCGGGTGCGAAGCACCGCCCTGTCGCTATGAAAAATGAGAAAGGGAGGCCGACATGAAAGAGCCCCCAATTCTGAGACTAGGCCGAAGCAATGGCCAGAAGGATTACAGTCTTAGCTGTAAGCCATTTCAAATCCACTGAACCCAGTGGTTCAAATGGCGGTCCTTGGAGAGCCCTCAGGACCACAGCCAGATCCCTAGGAGCCACAGGTGGAATAAAGGGAGGCTGAATACGAAGTACACCCTGCATAAAGGTGCGGACATCAGGAAGAGTAGCAATCCTACGCTGAAACCACACTGACAGGGCAGAAACCTGCACTTTCAGAGAAGCAAGGCGAAGACCATGATTTAAGCTCGCCTGTAGGAAAGCCAACACTGTATATCCGGAACACCTGAGGATCATAGCCTCTAGGGCAAAACCACTCAAAGAAACTATGCCATACTCGATAGTAAATTCTTGCTTATGTAGGCCTCCGAGCTCTTAGCATGGTGTTGACTACATAGCTGGAAAAACCACTGGACCTTAAGAGGGCTGTCTCAACAGCCATGCTGTCAAAGACAGACGACTCAGGTCCGGCTAAAGACAAGGACCCTGTGACAACAGGTCCGGACGTAGAGGCAACCTCATTGGAGCATCTACGGAGAGACCCCAAAGGTCTGAGAACCAGTGACATCTGGGCCACTCAGGAGCTATCAACAGGAGCGTGCCACTGTCTTGTTTGAATTTTTGGATTACCCGAGGAAGAAGGGAGAATGGAGGGTAGAGATATACGCAAACTGGAAGGTCCACCGGACTGACAGAGAGTCTACCAGAAGTGCCTCTTTGTCTCTTGTTCTTGACCCGTACACAGGCAGTTTGTTGTTGTGTCGGGAGGCCATGAGGTCTATCTCTGGAAGGCCCCAACCACTTGTCCACCAGGAGTTGAAACACCTCCTGGTGAAGAGACCATTTTCCCGAATGTAGGTCCTGCCGGCTGAGAAAGTCCGCTTCCCAGTTGCGGACTCCCGGGATGAATACCACTGAGATGGCCGGGAGATTGCCCTCCGCCCAAGTCAGGATGCGGGACACCTCCGCCAGCGCTGCCCTACTTCAGGTACCTCCTTGGCGGTTTATGTAAGCCACCGTGGTGGCATTGTCAGATTGGACCTGCACGGGTTTTCCTTGTAGAACCTTTTTTGCTTGTTGGAGGGCATTGAATACCGTGCAAAGTTCCAAGATGTTTATTGGAAGCGCTGCTTCTGCTGGGGTCCACCTGCCCAGGAACAAGTGTGGACCCGTGACTGCTCCCCAGCCTCTGAGACTGGCATCCATCGTCAAAAGGACTCAGTTCGCCACCCAAAAGGGACGTCCCCTGTTTAGGTGAGACGTTTGCAATCACCAGGCCAGAGACAGACGAACCTCCAGAGAAAGCACCATGGTCTGCGTCTTTATTCGCTGAGGCAACCCATTCCATCTGGAGAGGATCAACTGCTGCATCTGGAGTAAAACTGGGCATATTCCACTATGTTGAAAAGTGACACCATGGTGCCCAGCATCCTCATTGCTGAGTGAATAGACACTCGGCGGCTCTGAAGGCAACTGCGTACCTGTGTCTGTAATGCAGAGATCTTTTCCTCCGTCACAAAGATCCTCTGTAGTTGAGAGTCCAACAAGGAACGAGATGGAGAATCCTCTGCGAGGGAACCAGGGTGGATTCAGTTTATTAACCAGCTGTGATTTTGCAATACTGAGATTGTCAGTTGCAGATGAAGCTGGAGGACCTCTGGAGACCCTGCTAACAACAGAAGGTTGTCCAGATAAGGCAACAAGCAGACTCCCTGCATCCGCAGGTGGGCTGCCATGACTGCCATGACTTCGGTGAAGACATGAGGCGCTGTTGCCAGACCAAAGGGCAGTGCCTGGAATTGGAAATGTTTGTCAAGATCTGCAAACCTGAGGAATTCCTGATGCGCTAAGACAATGGGGACATGCAGGTAAGCATCCTGGATGTCCAACGATACCATGAAATCCCCAGGCTCCATTGCCAGTATAATGGAACGGAGGGTCTCCATCCTGAACTGAGGTACCCTCAAGAACTTGTTGAGGGATTTGAGGTTGAGGATTGGACGGTAAGACCCATTGGGTTTCTGCACCAAAAAGAGATTAGAATAGAAACCCATGCCCCTCTGGGAGAATGGTACCGACACTATAACTCCAGCCTGGAGCATAGAGTGCAACACTTTCTGTAGTTCCAGGGCTTTGTTCTGATCTGATGGAAGGCCTGTGGTGAAAAACCTGCTGAGGACCTGCGCCGGAAGGAGAGGGCATACCCCCGAGAGACCACCTTGTGTACCCAAGTGTTCATCATAGTCAGACACCAATGCTGGGTGAACTGAAGCAGGCAGCCTCCCACTCTGGGATCCCCCAAAGGGAGGCCCGGGCCGTCAGGCTGCAGACTTGTCGTCCGACTTTGGAGCAAGACGTCTTGTACTCCAAGCTTGTTTCTTGGGCTTGGTAGCCTTTTTGGGCCTGGCCTGTCTTGGAAAAGACTGCATTTTGGACCTACCATGGGCCCTGTAGGGCCGAAAGGATGAAGTACCAGATCCTGACGGGACTGTAGCCGATGGGAAACATGCAGAGTGCTGCCAGCATGGCCACTATCTTGTCCACATCATGGCCAAATAGGACCTGTTCATTAAAAGGCAAGCATTCTAAGCCCTTCTTGGAATCTGCGTCCACTTTCCAAGAGCGCAACCATAAGGTGCGACGAGCGACTACAACTGCAGAGGAGATTCTGGAGGTGAGGAGACCAATAAAGGTTGCCTCATTAATGTAAGTGACAGAGTCTCTGAGATTGCCAACTACCTCTGCCTGCTCCGCAGAAGAGTCAGAGTCCAGAGACACCTCCAAACTATCGGCCCAGCGTTCCACAGCCATAGCCGGTCTGGAAGCCCCTCCAGCAAGGGAATAAATGGACTTAAGACATATTTCAACCTTGTGATCAGTAGCATCCTTTAAGGAGGACATGGAGGGCATGGGTAATGTAGCACTTCTCACTAGGCGCGTCACATGAGAATCCACTTGCGGAGGAGCTTCCCACTCAGATAAATAATTATCCACAAAGGTGTATGCAAATGCCAAATGTTTTTGAGGCTGGTACAGTTTACCTGGATTTTTCCACGCCTCCTCTAAATGATCCACTAGCTGACCAGAAAGAGGAAAAACAGTGGCATCACCCTTAACATCTTTAAAGAAGGCGTATTTGGATTTGGTCATGGGGGGATCATCATCCTCAATAACCAAGGCCGTACGGAATATACGTATAAGGCCGGGTATATAGACCTTAGACTTAGACTCCGTCTCTTTAGTATGGAGGGGCTCCTGGTCAGAAAGGTCAAAAATTTCACCGTCATGAGATGACACATCATCCTTATCATACTGAGCTGTCTGAGACGCCAAAGGTCGCTTATGCGGCCGCAATGATGACTCTCCCTGTAAAATGCCTGACAGGTGTTGCACCGTAGTGGACAATTAACCCACGCAGGCTCTTGTGAGACCTGGGGGGTCGTAAGCGGGAGACCCTGGGCTACCATCAACTGTCTGGGGAACCCTTGCATGGGCGACGACACCATTGACTACTGTGAAAACCCCATCTGGGGGAACGCAGGGGGTGGCGCTAGCTGGCCCACCAGGGTTGTAAGTGCCTTAGCAAACAAGCCCAGGGTGGTTTCTGCACAGGCGCAGTGACAGAAATCAGGCGTGATATTAGATAACACGCCTTACACAACCCGTCAGTGTTTCTGTCACCCTCCACTAATGGTACATTACATGTGGTACACTTTAGCTGGAGAGGAAAATCACGTTTACTGTCAGACATGATGAGTGAAACGGAGCTGTATGTGACACACCTCACAGACAAATGCTTGTATAGTGAGGCAATAAACACCCTGTAACACTGCACCGCAAGGGCTTTAGCAGAGAGGAACAGGGATAGTAAAATGGCTGACAGAAGTGAAAGTTCAGGCAGCAGCACTAGCATTCAGTCACATACAATGCAGAATAAACCCTGCACTATCAGCGCTGTGATCAACTACACAGACACAGAGCCTGGTAGGAAACAGCGCTGCATACACTGACCTTACACCGGAGGAGAGGTATGCAGGGGGACCCGGACCGCTATGCCACCGATGATCAGCGTCCAGCAGCACTTGCCAAGTCCTTGGAAGATGGCCGCCGAGGAGCAGAGAGGAGGCGGGCCGGGGGAGGAGCGCTCACACAGAGACCAGACTGCAATGGAGAGGCCGTGTGCAGCGGGGCTGACGCCGGCTGTATACAGGGAAGGCGCACTCCCCTGGCATGCATTTAACCCCCAGGACACCGGACATTTACCGCACAGCCACGGCCTGCTGTCCCAGGGGCATAGTGGAAGCACAGGTTAATACCTGGCTCCACGCTGCAGCCAATCCCTAGGGAGCCCCCTATCTGGGGACTTAGGACTGTGTTGTCCGGCGGGGACCCTCCACGGGACCCCGCCGCTTACCTGTCCCCCTTGGATCCAGCCACAGTCCAGGCATCCGGGGTCACCGCTAGCTGTGACCCCAGATACCTACCAGCATCCCCGGATCGGTACCGGCGTTCTGGTACCGGTGGGGTGTAGGAGTGACAGCATGGACGTCAGTACTGACTGTCCATGCTGTACAACTCAAATGTGCAGCCACAGCTGCATGAAGAAAACTTCAGGGGTCATAACAGCCAACATCTATTACAGGTGCTCCGACTCCGAGGCGGGCACCAATGAAAAACTGATTTGCCTTGGCTCGGGGGGCGGGGTATAGGAGGGGGACCAGTGCATCCTGGGAGGCTGAAAGCTTTACTCTATGGTGCCCGATGCCTGACGACATCACCTATACCCCCAAGGTTTCCTGTGGATACCCTATGGACCCTAAAGTAGAAACTTGTTATGTGTTCGTGACTATTTGTTGGTTCTTGTGTGACAGCCACGCAGGGGTGAGTGCAAACATTGCATGGTGCATTGTGGGCTAAATAATTTGCATATATGAAAATTACCTTGTGAATAGTGCATTGTAATTGATGTGGTTGCATTCTTTTCCTGCATGGTTGACATATGGGAATCTGTGGGTGGTTATTGGTATATGGTAGGTATTGTGGGGGAAGAGATATATTAGACAAAAAAAAGAAAAATTATATAATCTCTCTACTTTAAACTGTATATGATATAAAGGGACATATAAGAAGTCTAACATTCAGTATGAAATCAATGGAGGAGACTGGTAAGAGCAGAGGAGGCAGAGGGAAATCAGTGTTTGGAACATTAGCACTGGAGACGGAGCAGAAGGAGGCTAGGAGAGAGCAGCACATTAATAACCACCTGACCAGCAGTGGTGGCTGTCAGTCCTGGCATGTGCCCTGCTCGACCCCCCCCCCCCCATCATACACCACTACTGTTGATGTATACAAATACAAAAAGTTCATGAGTGTGCATGAGGTTATAGCCTTAGAGATAATGCCATGGAATTAAAAATAATAGGCGCGATAGTAAAACAAAGAAAATAAGAAACTGCAGAAATTAACAATTTAATAGTCCAAGATAATAGGATAAGAGATTGTGTAGTATCAAACTGTAGCAGGTAAAGAATGTCTTTGTTATAGGTATGTGCGATAGCAACCACTTACTCCCCATCCCCTTACCCCAGTGACAGACTGCCAGCCACAGCCCTCTGGAAGCCGGCAGAGATGCGTGGAAAATATAATTACGGTAGAATTTGAGGTTGCCTAAGGGGTGTACGTGCACACACACACACACACACACATAACACACCACATGTGCAAGTCTATGCACTTCATGATTAAAACACCCCTTACCTCCAGAATTAATTTTAAGATATATCATTCATGTCTAGAGATGTGCGCCGACCCCGTGTTTTGGATCTGAATTAAATTTCGTGTTTTGATTTTGCAAAAACACCCTTACGTGGTTTGATTTTGTATATGTAGTTTTGTTTTTTTTATTGATAAAATCACATAATTTGAGCTTTTTTTTTGTTCCTAAAGTATCACAGCTCACGATATTGATTTCATCTAGTTTAGGCCAAAAGGTTGCACCGAGCTGGCTGGCTGACTAAGCTAAGCGACAGCAGTGGATGGCACAAACATGTGGCAGTTTAGCTTCCAACATTGCACATCTCAGAGTGGCACTGCAGTGGCAAACAGGATGGAAGTTTACTTAACTATATGACCCCATAGAGAAACCAAGAATGTTTTCATTAATCAAGAACTAGGCAAGAGGCCGGAAGGAGATGGACAATGTTTATGGAGTAGTTGTAGGCAGAGAAGGGAAGAAAGGATTGATTAGCTTGTAAATGTATTTTAATTTTTTTGATTCTGAAGAAAATTATGCTTTTGCGGCAAATTGCACCACGCATGGCTCTTGTTGTGCACCCGAGAACGCCTGCAACTCCATAGAATTGCATAGTGAATACACAGTGGGTGGCATGGCATAGCGTGGCGCACGTGTACCGCAGCTAATTGCATGGTGTGATGCGTGCGCAAGTTTGAATGGCAATCAGCAAAGATGCAAGAGGACACATCTTTATGTATGTAGTTGAAGGGAGGGAAAAATTAGGGTTGATTCGTAGTAAATTTTATTTAAGTTTTGGATTCCGAAGCAAATTTATGAGGGAGGAGGAGAGGCATTTACAAAAAATATTTTAATCATTCACATCAGACTTTGGTGGTTCCGTATTTTATTTGTTTTTAAATGAAAGGG
Organism: Taudactylus pleione; assembly: GCA_031769625.1. Lineage (NCBI taxonomy): Eukaryota > Metazoa > Chordata > Amphibia > Anura > Myobatrachidae > Taudactylus > Taudactylus pleione. Next base: position 2,126,472 of record JAUIMM010000024.1, on the reverse strand, counting down.
GAATGCAGGAGATGCTGTCTGTAGCCATAACATTTCTGGACATTTTTGGCATTCATTAACTGCATGTACAAGATTTCAGTGGCTATGGTAGTTCAATTTCCAACATTGCACATGTAGTAAACAAGAGTGGCAGTAACTTTTCATTAATGAAGAACTAGATCAGTGGCCCGAGGGAGTATGTATGTAGTGGCAGGCAGGAAAAGGAAGGGTTGATTCGTAGTAAATTTAATTTTAGATCTGGTTTCCGAAGCAAATTTATGAGGGAGGAGGGGAGGCATTTACAAAAAATATTTTAATCATTCACATCAGTCCTTGCCCCATTTGAGCTCTTTGATGGTTCAGATTTTTTTCTTTTAAATGAAAGGGGCATGCAGGAGATGCCGTCTGTGGCCATAAAAATTTATGGACATTTTTGGCATTCATCATCTGCATTTATAAGATTTCAGCAGCTGTTGCAGTTCAATTACCAATAAAGCACATCTAGGAAAGAGAATGGCACTGCAGTGACAGACAGGATGGCAGTTTAATAAACTATACCAATAATGTTTGTCATCTACACAAAAAGACAATAAGTAATACCCCAAACAAGGCATAATGCAAAGAAAAGAGGTGCAAGATGGAATTGTTCTTGTGCCCTCCCACCGATGTAATGCCGAGTAATGCCGGTGTCACACCTGCCCATATCGATTCTTGAATGGGTGGAATAACTATTATGAATTATTATGTGGCAGCACACAAAACTGAAGTTCTGAATAGGAAGGGGGAAGAGGGGTTATTAAAGTCTGGTACTAAACAACTCTCATCTTTGTGCTTTTGGGATTATGTATGGGAAGGCTGGGAGGGGAGGAGGAAGAACATCTTCAGATACATCACAAAAAAGCCTCTCCATTTTGTGCTTGAGTTGCATCTGACCAAACATGGCTGTTATGATCAAGGAAAGCCAAGCCCACCAGGTTGGTATCTACAAATCAAGGTTGAAAAAGGCATAAAAGTATTTTGCAAGAATACCTGTTTGTGATTTTAGTTGAAATAAATACAGTATGAAACCAAAAAAAAAAAAGAAAGTGTCTGAGCAGTGGCACAAATGCACGGAGGTTTTAAAAATAATATAGGACATCTATGAAACATTTACCACACAGCAGTGGCAGACAGGATGACAGTTTATTAAACTATAAAATTAAAAATGTCATTCAGCAATGCCCACCCACCCTTCTGTTGTATATATTAAACAGGACATGCACAGTTTAACAAACCAATCACTTCAGTGACAGGGACTGCAGCTTATGGGCCCCCATAAAATAAGTTACCAATGGGCATCTGACATTTCTGTGTCCGTTGGGAACACACAACGCGTGATATAAATCTGGGATTGAGCCAAAATGTATTGATCCAAATTGATGATCCTGACAACCCTTGGATTCTGGCAAAGCAATTAAAGGACTTGATCTAGAAGTCCAACATACTTATTGGAATCTCTTCATTTCAGATCATCCTTCAGTTTCTCGAGTTGCTTTTCCAACAGTGCAATTAGGAGAATAACCTGACTCAAGATCGCAGTGTCTGAACTCACTTCACAGATGGCTACTTCAAAGGGTTTCAGCACCTTGGCACAACATGGAAAGTATTCCTCCTCTCCCTATGTCATAGGTCGGTTGTGTAGCTTTGGATGGCTTTTTGCTATTCCTCCATCCGCTGAAGCATATAAAGGGTGGAGTTCACCTTGTTACTACCTCTTGCTTCATGCTAATGACAGGGCAATTTCAACAGTTCTTGCAAGTCCTACAATCTTCTACATGCACCTGCTGAATATCAAAAATTTACTGAAATTATTTGGGCCACAGAGACCATCTCCTGCACGGCCCTGTCATTTTTTAATTTTGCACCACCAAGTTGATTGTGTGAGCAAAATATGGGATGTGTTGGAATTCCCCCAGCTGTAATGTTCTCACAATATTGGTGGTGTTGTCAGAAATAAAAAATCCAGACAGAGTCTAAGCGGGGTAAGCCATTTTGCAATGATTCCTTGAGTTTTTGTAAGAGTTTGTCAGCGGTATGCCTCTTAGTGAAACCGGTGATACAGGGTAGCCTGCCTCTGAATGAGCTTCTATTTGTTAGATGCGGCTGCTGAAGGCTGTCACAGTCATGTAATCTTTAGTTTGCCCTGCTCCGCCTGTCCACATATCTGTGGTTAAATGGACAGTGGGTACAATAGCATTTTGGAGGCTACTAATTACGTTTTAGTTTTTTTTTAACGTCCCTGCACAGGCTGGGAATTGCTTTTCTAGTAAAGTGGAATCTAGATGAGATTTGGTATTGGGACACAGGACCTCAATTAACTGTCTAAAACCCACTACATTAATGGCGGATATTGGACGCACATTTAATACCAGCATAGATATTATGGCATCAGTGATCCACTGTGTAACAGGGTGACTGCTGTCATGCTTGCTCCCCTTGCAAAGGATTGTAATAGTCAAATGTTTTTTTTAAACTCCTAGTAGTAGTCATCTTTGTCCCCTTCTGGGATTAAGATCCACTCCCAGCAGCAGGTATAGCGCTCAAGGATCCCTCTGAGGAATCCTGTATAGGGGAGGACTCAATTAGCCTAATCAAAATGGATTCAGGATATTGTTGATGAAGGTGTTGGTGGTGGAGATGACAGGTGCTTGGATCTAGCAGAGAATAAAGGAGTTAGCTGACTGATTGCTTGTTGTTACTTTTTAAGCCAAATATTATGGGTTTTCCAAAACACTTTCCATGCACACAGTGCAAATGACACAACAGGGAGGAGGTTCCTAGATAGCTAAGGTCCTTAACTCTACTTACTGTGGCTTTGCAAATGCTACAGATGGCTTCACAATTGTTGCCCGGATTTGGGTAGAAATAATTCCACACATAAGAGGTGGATGTTTCATCTTATACCCAGGCATGACAATGGCCTTTTTCTTGTCATGGGCAAGAACTGCTTCCAGTGGTGCCTCACTTACATAAAGAACATTCTCATCATCAATATCTTCAGTAGCACCTGCATCAGCTACACAAATATCCCCCTCATCCTGTTGGACTTCTACGGTAGAGTCCTCAATGTCTAGGTCAGCAACTTCTTGATTTGTGCTGTTCATCCCCACATTGGTAGAAGGTGCAGAAATGGAGGAAGGACGCTTCTCTCTGAATACACTTAGCCTCTCCTCAGGGATTTGTGAAATTTCTGTTTCTACTGCCTTAGTGGTTTTCATTTTTTGACACCTCTTCTAGACTTGGCATGAAATGGTCTTGCATCCTCATGAGAGGTAAAAGATAATGTTCTATAATTATTGTTTTTTGGATTTTAGATGTTCTGACTGAAAGCCTCTATTACCCTTGAGCATCAGCTTTAGTAGACGTGGTGACAGGAGCCGTAGCGCTATTGCTTGGTTGCTGCTCCTGCTGATCTTATGAATGATTGTCTTGTTCCATATGAACGCTTGAATATTTTTTCACAAAAAAAACCCTGTGGCCACAGACTGCAACACACTGCTTGGTAGCCCTTGATCTACTGACTGTTATACTGTATCTCACACATACAGTATGACAGCCTGAATTTTATCATTAATGAAATGAAATTACTGCGACACACTGCGCAGTGACCTTTTATCTACTGACCGTTACTGACTGTTATATCTCACATGGAAAGTATCACGGCCTGAATTTTATCACACACAAGAATATATTTTTTTTTTTATAAAACAAAGAAAGTGCCCACTGACTGTAACACACTGTGTGGTAGCCCTTGATCTACTGACCGTTACTGACTGTTATATCTCACACAGATAGTATCATGGTCTGAATTTTATCACAAATAAAATAATTAATTTTTTTTAATAAAAAAGGGCCCATTGACTACAACACTGCACAGTGGCCCTTGACCAACTTACAGCTACTGACTGATATATGGTATTATGGCCTGAAGTTACAGCACCAAATAAAAAAAAAAGTTTTTTAAGCCACACATACAACAAAATTATTATTATTATTATTATTATTATTATTATTATATTTAAATGATGTTCTGGCACATGAAAACAAACAAACAATGATTTGCTAAATGCCTATCAAAACTAGCTCAGCCAGTATTACCTAGGGAACTGTCACTAACACTGTAGGTGGTACTTACCATCAAAGACAGTGTCACTAAACCAGAATATAACTGTCACTGAGTGTCTATTAGACTGTCACTAGACTAAGCTAAGCTAACTGCTGTGTGGCCTACTTTCCTTCCCCACACCCGGTCTTGTGACAAATGGCACTGAATCATTGCAAAAAGGACTTTTATATCAGATCCAAAACTCTCGAGATCCCACACTGGGAAGATGACGTCGCGCCTCGTTTTCAGATCCAAAAATGGCGCGGGGATCCGAGCAGCGGCTCTGATCCCCTTGAATACGCAAAGTTCGGGTGGGTTCGGTTTCCAGAAAACCGAACCCGCTCATCTCTGTGTATGTCTGAACAAGACACAAGCTACATTTGAGCCAGTTGGTCAGCTGATAAATCAACATAAATTACACTGTGTATTAAACTATGTGAAAAAAGCAGGCCAGTATGGGGTCATAAACTATGCTTCACTGAACAACAACTTAAACACAGTTAATAGCAATTGTTTTCCTTTGTATAAATAAATGTTCGATTTTATTTTGCAATGTTTAAATAAAAGCATTGATATTTAATTATGTGATTACACCCAGAGGCATATACACCAGTTTGGGGCTCCCCTTCTCTCATACATCCAAACCACTATTTACTTACTCTATATATAAACCCTAATCTTATTTCTCTTCTTTCTTATTTTATGCAACATTATTGGGGTATTGTAATGTAACAGGGTCTGAGTTTACAAAAGTGCAGATTCGAAATACGAAGAAAGAGAGTCAGGGGTTGTATTCTGATGGGCGCACAAATATATATATATATATATATATATAATTATATATACACACACACATGGTAAAATTTAACTTTCATTATCATTGATTTAAAATAATCCAAGTAATTGGGAGATTAACAGTGAAATATATAGGTAAAATAATAAAGAAATCAAACAAAAATGTGAATACAAAAAACAAAAAAATAAAAAGATTTAAATACAATTTTTTTTGTAAATTAAAGTTAAAAAGCAAAGTCCACTAATAAATCTCTACTAATCTGAAGTGCTGTCTATTAATAGGAGACAAAATACAAATGAATATATCTGAGAGGTAATCTCTCCTATTACAATAAGGCCTGTTATTGGCTAGAATTAACAATTCATAATTTGTCGTAGAATATGAAAGTGCATATACTGGCACTAATGATCTCTATTCCATAACAAAGAAATCCTCCAATAAATGATTAGTGCCCGCACAGACAACTAACAGAGGGATATCTATAGTAAATTAGATCAGATTAGTGAGATTGTATATTCCAAAATGCAGTATAAATAAATAATTCTTGAAGTAATATAGCTTCATGCACTTATATATGTGTGCTGGTAGTTTCATATAACTCTCAACAAAAAATGGGGGAGCGGCACACAAATCTAACTCAGGAAGGTCTGTTGTGTGCAAGAAATGCATATAACACTTATAATTAAATATAATATAGTGTTGATTTAGTCTGGTGCTAATCAAACATGTAGGGTACTTTCCCTTACATTTAGTGATAGTGGTATGTTATAAACCAGAAATAGTGTTTTTATCACAGAGATATGCCATACAGCAAATAGTCAGTTAATAAAATAGCTATTACTTAATCAATTTCCTTAGTAATCCATCCAATCTTAGGTTTGTATGGTATTTTCCTTATATTCAATGATAATGGTATATTACTACTTAGAGACAGTGTTTATATCACAACACTGTAACATTCATTCAGCAATCAATAAATAAGATTACTGTTACATAATATCAAGTTTCACTGATGCTTGCATGAGTAATTCATGCGGTCTTTAGAGTGGCAAGGTGTTCAATATCTTCATTACCATTAGTAATTAGTACAGCCTCATATGTTAATGTAAATAGCAGAGAGGTTAGGTGTTTAATATCTTCACTACCATTAGTAATTAATTAGTACAGCCTCATATGTTAATGTAAGTAGCAGAGAGGCTGTGTATATTACTTTCATTGGAAAACACACACTTCAGGCTATTTACTGTGAGCAATAATCTATTATTCACAACATAAAACTACTCCCTAACGGTTAATATATTCATCTCCATTGAGGGCATTAATAATAAACTTGTTGAGACCCCAGCACTGATTGAATCCTCAATAGAGCTATTAATAGACAGTTTACATATTCATTGTAATAAGGACATAGTGGACATGCTGTATACCGACGCGCGCGTTTCACTGCATGTACAGCTCGAAAACGCTCCCACGTTTTTTGTTGAGAGGTATATGAAACTACCAGCACACATATATAAGTGCATAAAGCTATATTACTTCAAGAATTATTTATTTATACTGCATTTTGGAATATACAATCTCACTAATCTGATCTAATTTACTATAGATATCCCTCTATCTGTTAGTTGTCTGTGCGGGGGGATTTCTTTGTTATGGAATAGAGATCATTAGTGCCAGTATATGCACTTTCATATTCTATGACAAATTATGAATTGTTAATTCTAGCCAATAACAGGCCTTATTGTAATAGGCGAGATTACCTCTCAGATATATTTATTTGTATTTTGTCTCCTATTAATAGACAGCACTTTAGATTAGTAGAGACTTATTAGTGGACTTTGCTTTTTAACTTTAATTAAACATTTTTTTGTATTTAAATCTTTTAATTTTTTTGTTTTTTGTATTCACATTTTTGTTTGATTTCTTTATTATTTTACCTATATATTTCACTGTTCATCTCCCAATTACTGGGATTATTTTAAATCAATGATAATAAAGTTACATTTTACTGTATATATATATATATTTTTGTGCACCCATCAGAATACAACCCCTGACTCTCTTTCTTCATATTTCAGTACTATTTGGTTGTTATAGGGCAGCACCCCCATAATTAGAAATTAAAAGTCAACTAATTTATATTAATCTGGGGTCCTCTATGTGATCAAATTATAATACTACAAGGGGCAGAGTACAGATACAATTTCCTCCTTTCTTATTGATGAAAAAGTGCGGATTCACCAGCAATTTTGCTGCTGAACAAACCTGGTTTTGTATATAAAGAAACTGACGCTATAAATGCATGGACAAAATTTCCCAATTTTTTTTTAGTAAATTCAGACCCTATTACATTCTCTGATAATGGTAACATTACTATTTCAATGATCTCAATAAGAAGAGCAGTATAAAAATATATATCTTACACATCATCCATGTGCAATCCAACATTATTACCTCATTCTAGACACAGTGTGCGTTTCTACTTACCAATATTGTGAGCAAATGAATCGGTTTCTTGAATGAGCAAATGGCGTGCTCCAGCGGGAATTTCAAATATCCTAACATAACCTTCAGGAGAAAAAACAATATTATTACTAATATACAATATAAACCTTGTTATTAGCATATACTTGCAGGGTATCTTTTTAACATAGCCATTTACATTTTTTAGCAGATATGAGTGTTTGCGGGGTGTATGTGGTAAAAAGCTCATCCTGTAGTATGATTGAACTGCATGAAAGGCCGCTAAACTAATTGAGATTAACACAAGAAGTACTATGAAAAAACATGCTTTGTTTACTACATGAGAAGCGATAAAAAAAAAATATTGGTGCTGGAGAAATGGAACAGCAGCAACCTAGAGGACTGAACTAGTGTCAGTCTAAATTGATTTTACAAACACTATTAGATGGTCCCGCACTGATTGTATTGATTACAAAACCAATTGGTGCGGGACCATAGTGTTTGTAAATTCAATTTAGACTGACACTAGTTCAGTCCTCTAGGATCTATATCAAGTATTGTTTTGCACAGGCAAAAAAAGAAAAATTCCCTTTGTGGGGCACTCTTTTTGTATTTATATTTATGATATGGTTGTATTATCGAAAACATAACTTTTATTAGATACATTCCTTGTAAAATATTAGTTTGTGAACCGTAAATGAAAGTAAAAGAATGATATATCAATATGCATAAATAACTGTAGGCGAAAATATTCAATAAGGAAGTATTGACTCTTGTCATATAGTATACTGCCTGATACGTATTGATTCAGATCACAATGATAATATAGTTGCATAACCTATATTATAAGACAGGTTTCTCATTATAGTAAAATAATTAGGGAGAAAAAATTATTAATTTGTACATGTACAAATTCCCTGAAGTAAAAAAGAAGATTCTTGCACGACGTTTATTCTGGCATCAGATTAAAAGCATCACATATAGTGTTATGTACCTGATTAAGTGTATGATAATAGGTTAAGTAGTAGATTAATAACCTATTAATTGATATTAACACATATCCATAATGAAATAGTCAGGAAAAAAATATATATATATCTCACAATAGCGTGGAAAGCCAATATTGCACTTGTCCCAAAATTATAGCAGCAATAAGAGAAAAATATATTTCCAAAAAATTATGGTAATAGGCTTAATTGTATAGATAATAGTTAATTAGCCACAATGCACATCTCAATAATTGTCACAATGGTCATAAATATGGACATATATTAGTTACAACAGTTGCAACGAAAATAAATATATATATATATATATAAAAATAAACTCAATAATGAAACCACATGTCTTTGATACTGTCATATGTATCAGTCTCTAATTGGAGGAACCATAGGCATATGTATCCTAAGAGGAATAAAGGGGCAAGAAAACACAAATAAATGGCATGAATTGCAACTGCTTTTCATCCATATAGGTTATATTTCAGTAGTGTAGAAAATTATCTTCATCAATTAATTGTACAAGTCTCCTATAATATTTGTCAGCATGTATTAATACCCTTAGAATGTAAGCTCTCACGAGCAGGGACCTCTTCCCTCATGTGCTTCTCTTTACATTTTCTTCTACTCTCTACTCCCCATTAGGGCACCTAACACGGGACTGCCAACTCCCGGCAGCTTATTGTGAGTGCTTTAATCACTATTTCAGCAATGTATATAAGTTGTGTCCTTGTCCTACACTGTAATGTACTGTAAGTTACTTGTTTCTTGTTTCACCTATTAGTTCTATGTACTATGTAAGGCACTGCGGAACACTTGTGGCACCATATAAATAAAGGATAATAATAATAATAATAATAATAATAATAATAATAATAATAATAAATACTCCTTAATGTCACATACATGGCTGTTAACATAGTAGGTCAAATGAACACAGGATTTAATATAGAATAAGTGAAAGTAAGACACATAAGTGTCCCCCACTTCTGCTTTCACTTGTTGTATCTTCTGCCTGGTATTGGACAGGTGATGAGAGAGTGGGGGGCTGGTGTCTATAAAAGGTAAAGTATAGTGGTGGGCTGTTAAAGATCTAATTTGCGGGAGTTAAATGATCCCTGGTGCCATTAAGTATTGCAGGGATCAAGTTCACCCAGATCAGTCAGGTCGCCACCCGGAAAAAGTAAAGATGTTACCTGTGCAAGACCCTGCGTGTTTTCATAAGTGTTGTGTCAGATTCAAAGTTTTTTCATGTCTGCAGCCTGTCAGCAGTAATCAGCTGTCTCTCACCAGTCCCTCGTGCGTGTAGTATGCAGCTCACAGCCGTCTATCAGCTGTGGTAAGCTATGTCTAATAGCTGTAAGGCTGGGAGAGTATTGGCGGTCAGCTAATCGGGTCCGTGGTAAGAGGTATTGTGGTTGACGCGTGTTTCGCCAAATTGGCTTGCTCACAACGAGACACCAGCATCTAGGCCACTAGGATCCCAGCACGTACATCAAGGTGTTCCACACGCTGCCGCCGGACCCAGCAACAATGTGCTAATAACATATGACTTGAATATACAGTACTCCTATACTGGGGGTGATAATATGGGTTGTCCAGAGATAATATGTCATTTATAACAGAGAAATGGAAAAAGGCAGAACTGACTAATACTGCACTGAGATCAGTTTCCTTTTTTAAAAAAAACACTCAATACAGATGCACAACCAATAACAGAGAAAAAAGTGTCAAATATTGATGTAACAGAATAACAACAACACTGTATGAATGAAGAGATACAATCAGATACTGTTGCTAAATGACAGTATTCTGTTACTATAACAACCGATGAGACATCCATGCAGAGATTATGATAATTTTTCTGAACTATAAATAGAGAAAGGTGATCTGATCTTCAGAGCTCAAATATAAGGACAAAGTGGCATTTAAATTGATAGTGTTTACATAATAATATCATTATACAATATATAATAAACTTATACTATATTATATTACAGTCATGTGAAATTACTGTATCTCATTTAATCTGGATTAATTTATACCCAGTTGCTATTTAACATCACCCCATATAATTGATACTTTAAGTACTCCTATCAGATTATAAATCCGACGGCAGTAGGAATCAATTTTAAAACTATATAACTTTTTCTTGTATCTAAAGACACATCTTTTAAACTATAAAATTTCTTTTTGATTTTAGAATATTTCGCCAGACCTTTTTGGACAATCATTTTAAAAAAAATAACTAATAAAGATTTACATTTTAAATATATTTTTTCCAGAGTTTCTGAAGGAAAATAATTACTGAATCTAATAGTGCATTTGACATTAAAATCTTCCTTTTTCTTAGTTCTTTCAAAAAAGTTATAAGATTGGCTATTGTGTGTCAGCAGCCTAAATAAAGAGGAAAATTTTAGACAGAGCTAGTTAAACGTTATTCGGGTGTTAGTGGTTTTGTGTACAGGTAAGAAATTGATTTGTCAATCACTATGTGAATAGTAGCTTGATAAATTAAGGGTGAGTGAATATTAATGATAATTTATTGATATTGAGTCAGCGAACGCTTTACCTAGCTATTTTATTTTGATAACTTTAGTGAAGTTCGGTGTCATTAAGAGACATCATGATATTCTGTTTGTATGTATATGAATCATGATAGGAATTTGTAGATGATATTTGCAACTTCTATGCCTGTGAGAAATCAATGTATATAGGAAGTAAAGCAATATGGAACAAGAAGTAGAAACTGTAACGTGATATTATGTTAATACGGAGCTGCAAACAGTAAATCATTCATTAATTGGTTAAATGACGGACGTATTCCATGGTTTGTATTGGCAAGAAAATTTCTATTTATATGAGCAAAGAAAAATAAATTATGTAGACAAGGTGAAAAAAGGGAGTGGGGGGTAGTAGCCAGATAGATGAAAACCCTATTGATAGGGTAAGTGATTCAATAGTTGATAATAGATATAACTTCATGGTCAGTATTAAGTCCCTTAGGTGTTTGTGTCTTAAGTGTAAATATCCCCTTAATTTCTTCCTTGTCAAGTTGTTTTTCGAAATTACAACCCCTCCCGTTTTTCTGAATCAGTTGGATGCCAATTATCTGCAGTCCCCTAGGATCGTTGTTGTGTATATGCGTAATCTAGTGACACCTACTGTAAGAACTGTGCACCCACAGTCTATCAAATCACTTTACATGATTGTCTAGCGGCCCATGAGAAATAACAGATGATTTCGCTCATCTGTCATTTCGCGAGGTGTAAGTATAAGTAACAGCATATACAGCATGGTTCGCGTAAGTCATTTTTTTGTTTTGTCGAGACCCTGGATGCTACGGAGAGTGGCGCCAGGATGGAGGGGAGTATAGGATATTTTTTGCAGCTACATCCACACGGATTTCTACATTGGACAAGTGGACCGACCGGCACCAGCTGTACCAACAGGTAAGTATGTGTGATTGAGGTATGTGTGTAATAAATAAATACAATGTGTTGTGTCTTTATTTAACTATATATTTTACAGTGGAGGTGCGGGTGCTGGCCGCCTGCTGGCACTTGTAGTTCCACAAGTGCCATAGGGCAGGCATACTGGCACCTGTAGTTCCACTGTAAAATACAATAGATTACTTCAATTTTACACTTTATTACCCCCATGCCCACAGCCCAGCGGTGCGAGGAAGATCCCCGGTCTTCAGACCAAGCCTGGGGTTTACGAGAGAGGGGGGACCCCTTCTTGTGGGGGACCCCACCTCAGAATGGGTTCGATTCCCGTCAGCGGCAGCCCGACAAGAGCAGAGTTCGAAGCAGCGGAAGCCTGACAGCGCTGGAAATCCCGATCGTGGAGAGGTGAGTATCAACTAACCTAACCTAACCCCCCTAACCCTCCTTAGGGGTGCCTAACCCTAAATTCCCCCCCAAGTGCCTAACCCTAATCCCCCCTCTAAGTGCCTAACCCTAACCACCCCCTTCCCCGCTGCCTAAACCGGGGGGGTGCCTAACCCTAAGTCCCCCCCGGGGGTGCCTAACCCTAACCCTCCCTCCTCCTAGCCTAACCTTAACCCTCCCGGGGGGGGTGCCTAACCCTAAGTCCCCCCCGGGAGCCCTAAACCTAACCCTCCCCCCCACGGCTATCCGCTCGCGGCGCCATTTTTTTCCCCCTATATTTAAAACCAGCACTGGCCCTGCAGGCTCCTAAGGCAAGCTCAGGGAGGACAGAAACCTCCCGTGGAGCAGAAGAGCAAAAAACCAGGCTGGTGATGGTTCCTAAAAAATGGTGGAACCCTACTCGTTTTGTTCCCCGGGAAATTTTGTAACCAGGACTGGCTGACCAGTCCAGGGCTGGTTATGCCTTTGGGGGGGACCACACATCATTTTTTTTTTTTAACATTTAACCCTTCTTTTACAGGTTTTACACACAAGCAGCCTTCACATATCTCACTGATCTCGGGAATGATTTGCAGAGAGAATACACTGCAATCTCGGGTGAGTAATCCCATCTTCACTTGCAACTCGGGGGAGATATCTCGATCTGCTTCACCATCGGCCATCTCACTTTCAGCTAAACTCACTTTTTAGTAAATTTACAAGATGAAAAACTGGAAAATCACCTGAGATTCAGCGATGCAAATCGAGATTGAAAAAAAACAAAACTCGACCAATCTTGATTCTTAGTAAATTTACCCTCTAGGAATTAATGCTTTGATCCTGTAAATCTGTACATAAGTACAATGTAAAAGAGTAAGGACAGATTTACTAAACAATATGAATGTACAGTTCATAACTTGTGATCACCATGTGCATAATGGGGCATTACACCTTCATGATTTGCACAACCATTTGTAGAATATCAGTCTGTGGTAGTACTGTGCATGAAGTCAGATTTAAAAATATAATTCTCGCCACATTAGTTGCAGGTTTTTCGTTTTTCACTTCACTGATCATTTATGTCTCAAATATGTCATGAGAATAAGGGGAAATTACAGCTGTTTTTAATAAGATGGTAGAGTAGGATATAGAACCAGGAGCATAGTTTGGAAAGTAAAATGATGGGACAGAAATGTCTATTTCCAGATCTGGAAATATGATTGAAATGTAACCCAGTGCAACTAAAGTCAGTGACCCAGGCTTCAGAAGTACAGTTCAAGAATCAAGATGAGTTTCTTAATTGCTATCATAAAATACTTGGGAATAAGGATAGAGTTTTCATGTAAAACAGTAAACAAATTATGGGTTCAATGCAGAGCCAGATTTAGATCTCATGGGGCCCTAAGCAAGATACTGGTTTAGGGCCCACTCCCTCGAACAATCCATATCACTATATACATACTCCTTTCATAAACATGTTTGTATACACATTTGGCTTAATGTACATATTTCTAACATGATGATATATATAATATAAATATATATTTAATGTGATCTAGTGTCACCTACTGTAATAACAGTGCATATATTACAGTAGGTGTTTCTGGAGCAATATCTATCTATCTTGCTTCAGAAACACCTACTGTAATATATGCACAGTTATTACAGTAGGTGTCACTAGATCACACATATATATTGTCCCTCCAGCCAGCTCCCACAGTGTCCCTCCTATGAGGTCCCGCAGTGTCCTCATGGAACTCACAGGACTCTCATCTTATATAAAGAAACACGCTCCAAAGAATTTAAACCAAAATTTCAATTCTTTTTCTATCACTAATGAAAATACTTATAATGGATTGAAACAGTTTATACTATGCGTGTGAAAGATTGTTTCTTTATATGAGAGTTCTGGAGACTATACAGCCCTGGCCAAAAGTTTTGAGAATGACACAAGTATTGGTTTTCATAAAAATATGGTAGTTGCTCAATCAGCTTAATATACTACAGGTGCTTGTAAAGGGCGGGGTTTACGCTGAACACAGAAAAAAGAAAATTGCCCCCCAGCACACTGCAGATAAATCAAAAATACTTGAATCCTACATGATAATAGAAATTCAGAGGTATTGGTTTACATACAGTTGCAAATATATGAATAAGCGCTGGGCCGTCGTCAAGGCTCCTTTATACCAGCGTCCCTAAAATTAAGGGGTATATTTTTTGCTTGCAGTTTGGAGGCATGAAAGGAGTCAGCATTAGGAGGAGGAGCTGATCCTTATAGTGCCATGTGGAGGTTTTTTGGGGTACCTCCAAGGTAAGTTAGCTCTCAGCTCATACATGTACTGTTATCATGCAGTACATCAATTTGTTATTATATGACCCAGAGTGGGTGCTACTATTATGTAGCAATAATTATTTTGGGGTGAGCATTTGGGAGTGGGGCCCCCGGGATTGTTCTGGCTGGACTCATGGCATTGTTCTGCCTTGCTCATGGCATCACCACTTAATTCACATAGAATATTTTTTCACTTTTCTATGCGTTTGTGTATTATTTATGTCATTTTAATTCTTTTACATCTCATTAACACTTATTGATTTATCTTTACACATCTATCCTTTAACACTTCACATCTATCCTTTAACACCTTTTTTTCCCCTTTTCGTGTGATGCCCTGGGGGTGGTCCTTGGCTGGAATTTTTTGGGGTGCCTTGCTTCTCGGACGTGAACCCCTTAATTTTAGGGACGCTGGTATAGAGGAGCCTTGACGACGGCCCAGCGCTTATTCATATATTTGCAAATGTATGTAAACCAATACCTCTGAATTTCTATTATCATGTAGGATTCAAGTATTTTTGATTTATCTGCAGTGTGCTGGGGGGCAATTTTCTTTTTTTCTTGGTTTTCATAAAGTTTGCTGCTTCAGTGTTTTTAGACCTTATTGTTAGATATTACTATGGTATACTGAAGTAAAATTACAAGCATTTCATAAGTGTCAAAGGCTTTTATTGACAATTACATTAAGTTTATGCAAAGAGTCAATATTTGCAGTGTTGACAGTGTGGGTATGTATATAAAGCGTGAAACGTTGCTGGACAATTTGAGCCTTGTTTATTGTGTAATGAGACCGCTGAGTGCCACACCTGTAACTGTATGTGTTGATTTAAAGTAGCGTGCACCGTGGCATACTGCAGTTTGGAAGGAGAGTGCTGAGCCTTTTGGAATTATATATATATATATATTTCCTTGAGGCTGGTCTTAAACTTAAGTATATATATATATATATATATATATATATATATATCTGTGTGTGTTATTTTTAGCGTTCGCATATAAACACCAAGATTGGTGATGGGATTATCTGCTAGGGGGCACCAGCCAAAATATTGCCTAGGGCACCAAATTGGCTAGGGCCGGCTCTGAGCCACTGTTGTCTATCAAAGACTTTTTCTGTGTCTAAAGGAGAGTAGGACAGATTCCTAATGAGAACCAGTGACCATTTCTACTATATTAAACACTCTACGTGTATTGTCCAAAGCCTGTCGCTCTTTAAGAAACTCTACCTTGCACACAATTAGTTATCAGTTATGGGGAGAGATGCACTAAGCTTTGGAGAGCGATAAAGTGGAGAGTGATAAAGTACAAACCAATCAGCTCCTGTCCTTTTTCAAATACATCTTGTAAACTGACAGGAGCTGATTGGTTGGTACTTTATCACTTTCCAAGGCATAGTGCATCTCCCCCTAGCAAACTTATTGTCACCATTTAAAAGCGCTATAGGTTTATAATTTGTGCACTCTGCTGGGTCACTATTTAGATTTCTAAAATTTCCACAGTTAAAGTGCTCATCTCTGATACAGACTCAGATCCTTCACATTCCATGAAAAAAATTAACCATAACAGATATTTAAACAGAAAAAAAAAGAACTCTAAAGGAGTGTATCCCGTGAGTAGGTACTAGGAGCAGCTCTGATTCTGGGAAGACTATGTATCCAGTCAGTGAGCATATCCTTGTCTTCAGGGAGGGGTCTGTGAAATAGAATCATAGCATAATCCAGGAGCGCAAAGTTAGTCACAGAGTCTGGGATGGCCTGTATCTTTAAATTGTTATGTCTAGAACAATATACCATGTCTGCCAGTTTTTTGCGAAGAGAGGAGACCTCAACTTGAAGAGTGTCGTGAGTGGAGATCAAAGCAGTGTGAGAGGTGTCCAACTCCTCTATCTTGGATTCCAGATCTGTTCAGCTCGAAGTTCTGAAAAGGATGTTCTAAATTCTTCTTAGAGCCCGATTCAGCAAGGAACGCAGTTGCTGATACGCACACAATTGGCCGATTTTTGCGATCGGCGCAGTGCGCCAACCGCCCACTGTGAATGGGACCGCGCATACCCATCACAGGGTGATTGACAGGAAGTGCCGTTTGTGGGTGGTGACGAGGGAAGGGGGGGCGACGAATGCAAGCGTGCCGGTGTGTTTCAACGGCATTGCAGGGGCATGTATAATTCATGAGTAAGGTCTGTCATGTTAGGGCTAAGGTGATTCTCTGCTGAGAGGTTAGAAGACGTGGACATAGGTTGAGAAGGGAACAGGAGGCGAGGGGCCAGTACTGGATGTTGGATAGACCTGACCAAAGGCGCGGAGTCTAACTTACTGGGAGGTGTTCAAAAGTGACCCCTCCAAGCGGGATTTAAGTTTAAGCTGCACCTAGCAAGCAGGTTGGTATCCAGCACAAGTGGGAAAATGGAAGAACACTATCACAGGGAAAGCACATTGGAGGTTTGAATTGAAGTGGTGTATTGAATACACACTTTGAAGCTCCAGACGCAAGGCTGGCACTGGAGATTAGCACTAGGAGATAGTACTTGGATGACATACTAAGTACACACTCCATGGCTTCAGAAGCAAAGCTGACACTGGAGAATGATATTTAGGAAATGTACTTGGATGATGTACTAAGGGCCTGAATCAGAGCCACTTGCTGCTGGCGAGTGCTCGCTCTCAATCAAGGCGGGAATTTTTTTTTTTTTTTTTACCAGGCCGCTCGCTAAACTGTGGGTGACCACCCACAGCTTTCGCGAGCGGCCTGGAGCCCGTTGCAATTATCGCGCCCAACGGGCTTGCGAAGAGACCCTGTGGTAGGGTCTTAGCTCTCGCAAGCCCAAGTAGACTCCCTGCTCTAATAGAGCAGGAAGTCCACTACTGACATCACGAGTGATGTCAGTAGGGCCGCCCACAAACACCAGGCGTTCCTAAGGGAACGCCTGAGTTTGTGCAGCCACACCCCCCTCCCCGCCTACAAAACGAGGCGAGCTGTCGATCGATGTTGACAGCCACCCCGTCTTGTAGAGAGACCAGTAGCGACGGGTCTCGCGCATGCGCACGCCAGAGGTGACGCATGTGCAGAGGGGGACCATGGACCTGCATGCGAGCGCTGTGCGCTTGCGAGTGGGTCTGAATCAGCCTCTAAGTACACACACTGTGGCTTCAGACATAGATCTGGAATCGGATGAATAGTATTGTGAGCTGGTACTTGGATGACGTATCAAGTATGCACACAGTGTGGCTTCAGACGCAGAACTGACACAGGAGAATGGTATCACGAGATTGTACTTGAATGATGTACTAAGGGCCTGATTCAGAGATCGACGCTCTGAACGAGCGCTCGCTCTGAATCAGGGCATTTTTTTTCTTTTTTGTTCGGCCTACTGTGCATAGCTCTTGTGCCAGTCTTGTGCCAGTTTCACCTGCAAAAACCTAATCCTAGGCACCAGGGAGAGGGTTAGGCATTAGGGGGAGATTTAGGGTGATGATTAGGCTTGAATTACAGAGAAAAACATGTCTCTGTTGACCTATTGTCTGTCTAACAGTGTTGTTAATCATCTCTACAGTTCAAAGATTTCATTATCATCCTCAATGTTGTTATCATCATCACATAATATTAGCTCATTTCTACTGGTATCCCCTTTTACAGAACTCTCTGTACTTTGTTGCTGCAATCTTTTACATGCGGTTGCTGAATTCTGAAAATACCCAGAAATGTTATGGGCCACAGACAGCAGCTCCTGCACACACATGCCATTTGTTTAAAAAATTTGAACCACCAAGTTTATTGTGTATGCAAAACATGGTGCATGCTCAAATACACCCAGATGTAATGCTTGTGTGTTGCTTGCGTTATCGATAATGACAAACCATGAGGAGAGTCTTGGTGGGTGTAGCGGGTTAGTTCAGGCAACCAACTGGAGACTGAGATGATGCAAACAAGTAAGCTTTTATTCCCAGCTTTTATTCCCAGCTTGAACAGGCAGAACAAGTGTAATAGCTTCTTACACAAGGTAAACACAGGTAAGGAAATAATAAGTCAGCTTACATGAGTCAGAACTTCATACCAGCAGAGTACCCACAGCACAATCAAGGTTAGGTTTGTCCAGCACAGAGAGAGCTACTGAAGGTGTATTGTAACCTCTCTCTCCTATTACCACTGACTTATACCCCTTTTACACCGGAGCTAAAACCCGGGTTTTTGAAGGGTTAACCCGGGCAGCTCCCTGGTGGAAAAGGGCAGGGGGTTGGATCGCTGGGTCGAGTGACCCGGCAATCCAACCCAGGAAACTAGCAGGGTTTAACACGGGCGTAGCCCGTGAAACCCTGCTATGGGAACAGCGCACTCCGGGTCACGATGACCTGGAGTGCGCTGCTAGCCGGCCGATTGGTCCGGCTTCAGTGGTGCTTGGAGATGACGTCATCTCCAAGCGTCCACTTTCACTCCGCAAAAGCCGGGTCTATGCAGACCCGAGTCAGCGCCGGCAAAATTCCGGGTCTGATCCGGATAGGAACTTTGGCCCTGATTCAGACCCACTCGCAAGTGGGCGTACGCACGTTCGGTGTACGTAAAAAAATATTTAAATTCAAGCACTCGCTCGTATTTTCGTACGCAGCTAAAAATCCGCCCCAAACTCAGGCGACCCCTCCTCTAACTAACGAGCATGCCAAATAGCGAGCGTACATCCCCGAAATGGCTTGAAGGGAACGCACGCACAAGTACAAACCGGAAGTGGGACTGTCAGATTCTGATTACCTGCTCATTTTTTCGGCCTACCTCCCTCAATCGTATCATGCCAATCAATGTATCAATTAGCTTAATTTTTATTTTTTTTTCAACACAATGCAATAAACTTTAATATTATCCATGTTTGTATTTGCTCGCAGAATACGTACGGCTGAAACCTTCGCTTTTATTGTTCAAAAGACATGTTAGCCCCAATTAAACAATTGTTCTATTTGTTTGTCTCCCCACAATTTTTCTGTGGTTCATTTCTTTATTTAAATTTGCTTACGCATGTCACTGCATCAAGCCTATCATAACTCTCAAGAGATTTGTGGCCCTGTCGAACACATGACTCATACACTAACCAATAGAATTTGTCCTGTTAATTTCCCAAATACATTAGCCAATCAAAATTTTTTGTGGTGCTTTATTAAAAATATTTTGTCAAAAAAACACCATTGCCATCATGAGATCCGCCGCATTCACCAGGCGCGAACTGCTGGTGCTGACGGAGGTGATGGACAGGAGGATCACCAGTCAGCCTCCACCCATCTCAAATAGGCGCAAGCGTTCCGCATATGCGGAGGTACGTCGACGCCTGCGCTCCTTCGGCTCACGCCGACATATTGGCCAGCTGGAGCGCAGGTGGTCGGACCTGCACCGGCGGACGCCCCGCTTGCTGGCATGCTTTCGCATGCAGATTGCGGAAAGTAAGTGTTCTGGACTGTGGTTTTCAAGTTTATCTTGTGGGCCCTAATTGCGTGTGCATGTTTTCATGTCTGTCCTAATGAGTCATTGTAGTCATATCTGCATGTGCATGTTTTCATGTCTGTCCTATTGAGTCATTGTAGTCATATCTGCATGTGCATGTTTTCATGTCTGTCCTATTGAGTCATTGTAGTCATATCTGCATGTGCATGTTTTCATGTCTGTCCTATTGAGTCATTGTAGTCATATCTGCATGTGCATGTTTTCATGTCTGTCCTATTGAGTCATTGTAGTCATATCTGCATGTGCATGTTTTCATGTCTGTCCTATTGTTTTTTTTTTGTTTGTTTTGTTTTTGGTTTCCTGTTGAAACTAACCACAATATTTTTGTAATTTTTTAGGGGCACAGCAAACACTACGGCGGCATCGCCACACAAGACGCCGGTCCCGGCCCCTCTCTCCAACCCCCAATTCCTCTATTACACCCTCCTCCTCAGACCCTGTGGCCGAAATTTCAGGCCTACTTCCCCTCCAGCCCAATTCCCCCTCTCCTCCATCCGTCCCTCCTCCAAATACCCCCTCCCAGGATTCCGAAAACACCTTGCCCCTAGGGTTGGGGAATGTAGCCACCTCCGAGGTGGTCCAGGGAGTGGCTTCTGGCTCTGTCGTTTTGGAGAACGGTATGTTTTTAAAGTTTATTTTGGACACCACAAACTGTTTGTATGTAATCATGTGTCGTCCCCATTTTTTTTTACTTTTTGTCGCCTTAGGGTATTTTTGGGGGTTGTCTTTACCTGTTCCTGCTGATGTCACCATACACATATCACACCTGTGTGCCTTTTTTTAGGGCCCTTGTATTTTTGCCCTTAGACATTTTGGGGTGCTGGGTTTTATCCGTGTAATGTTTTTTTGGCCCACAAGCTTGTAAGTTTTGGTTTGCTTGTTTTGTGTTTTTTTAGAATGTTGCTTCATTATCGATTTATTAATCCCCAAACTTTTGTCACCCACAGAGGAACAGAGGCGTCGGGAAGAGCTAGTGAATTGTGTGGGCCGTATGCGGGAGCAGGTCACCGGGCTTATGCAGGGCCTTGACCATCTGTTGGTCCTCCTTAGGAATTAGTTTTTTTTTTTTTTTTTTTTCAAATTGTTTCTTAATAAATCAGTTTTAAATCAAGCTCTGTCTCATGCGTTTGGAGTAAATCCAAGATTCTTTACACTGACATAAGTAGACTCTTCAAGCAAGGTTTGCCACAGAATCTCACTACAGATTGTGTGTTGTATTTTGAATGCAAACAGGCACAAGAAACACCTCCCAGTACCAATGTCATTTTCCTTTTTTGTGGTGGTCAACATGATAGTTTACACCATTTTTCAGGTTCCTATTTGGTGGCCAAACTGCTTCGGACAATCTTACGAAGGCAACTGATTGTACATGATTCCTTGTTGTGTTGGTTAGTACCCCGAAAACATATTACATTTTAGCTCCACTTGCTTCATTACTGGGTTACCCCATAGGTAAAATTAACGTTTGGGAGTTTGTTTACACTTGCTTCTAACGTGCCCAAAAAGGAAACAAATTACACTCTCCAAATATTTATTCACAACAGAAATCAAAATACAAAGTGGTCACTCACAAACAAAACACACAGTGATAATCAGAAAAACACCACATACCAAAAACACTAAACAAACACACAACAAATCAAGAACTGGTTGACGAAGGTCCATGCCCACATGATTTCAAAAATATGGCGTTGCAATATTGGTGTCAGAATATATTCCCGAAGTTTCAACATAAAGGTTTTTGAAGGGTAGCAGGAAGTAGTCATCGTGGGAGTGCCAAAGATTATGCAAACAAACAGAAGATGGTGCAAGAATTAATATCAAAAAAGATAAACGTTAAAAAACCGTAACACATTGGGTATACACACTGTTGTTTGGTCAATAATTACCTAAAATATCGGGCCACCACATCATCGCGTATGGCCCCCCCACATACTGACCTCCGACCAACCTCAGGGGGGCCATCCTCAGGTAAGGCATCCTCTGGCTGCATTGGAACACCACTCCTTATGGCGATGTTGTGAAAGATCCCACACAGGACCACAATTTTCGAAACCATATCCGGCAAATACATGAGCTCGCCACCAGAGCGGTGGAGGCATCTGAATCGGCCTTTTAAAAGGCCGATACAGCGCTCCACCACTTGCCTGGTGGCTGTAAGTGCGGTATTAAACTCACTTTGTGGACCTGGTGTGGGAGCCAAATAAAGAGTGAGCAGCCAGGGCATGCAAGGGTATCCACTGTCTCCTGTGAAAAAGAATAGACAACCTCAGGATCACTGTGTATCAAGCTTAACATTGTTATGTACTAAAGGTCTACACTTACCCAGAAGCCACGCATCACCAGCTTGTAGGTTGGTTAATTTGTGCCATATCCCTGATTGCCGGATGACGAAGGAGTCATGTGCACTTCCTGGTAATTTTGCATTCAGGGACAGGATCTGGAGGGAGGCATCACATACCACCATTACATTCAGGGAGTGATAGTGTTTCCTGTTTCGAAATATGGCCTCCAGCCGTGCTGGAGGCTGAAGTGGTATGTGAGTACCATCCACAACCCCTATGATGTGTGGGAAGCCAGCTATTTGGTAAAAATTGGCCTTGGCCACACTAAGGTCACCCATATCCAAAGGCATTTGAATAAAATGATGGAGGTGCTTGAAAAGTGCCTCCATCACTGCCCTCAGGATCCGGGAAAAGGAGGATTGTGAGATGCCCGCCACTATTCCCACCATTGTTTGAAACGATCCTGAGGCACAGAAATGTAACACCGCCATAATTTGCGTCAGTGGTGGTATTGCTGTTGGACTGTCAATTTGCCGCTCAAGATCACTCTCTATTAATGAGAGAGTGTCTATGATGATTTTGGGAGGAAGACGGTAGCATCTTAAAACCTCATCATCGGGCATTCCAAAAAGGGTGACATGTGTTCGAAATATCTGGGGCCTTGCACGCCTACGATGCCTACGCCTGGGACGAGATTGAGGTTGGTCGGCTTCCGGGAGCATGGCCAGAACAATCCGCCCAAGATCAACCTGAAATGGCAAGATTGGAATGTAAGGCTTTGGACCCACCCCAAAAGAAAATTAAAAACAACTTAGCTTGATGATACCATCCATTGCTGCTTACATGCCGGGGTATTGTCATGATATGTCCAAACTGAAATTAATCACAAAAATAATTTGACAAATTTCACTCTGTGCATTTATGTTTCTAAATTTTGTGCTAAACAAAACTTAAAATATGCGAAACACACATTTGGCAAAAGAGCAAAACGACATTGCACACAGTACATCAAAATGGGTTGAAATGTTTGCCAAAAAAGCGAAAGGGCAACCACAAAAAATTTTACAGGATTAATAAGCATTTAAAAATGCGCTAATTAGTTCGCAAATACAAGTCACAATAGTAAGTAGTAAAAATGCGCTAATTAGTTCGCAAATACAAGTCACAATAGTAAGTAGTAAAAATGCGCTAATTAGTTCGCAAATACAAGTCACTATACAAACTGAGAAAAATGCGCTAATTAGTTCACAAATACAAGATAAAAAATGGACTTACCAAGAGCAAATATATAAGAGTCCAAATCAAAAGGTCTTTGGGTCCGAAATGAATAAAAAGCTAAAATATATGAAATTATGGATCCAAAAATTAAAAACAAGAAGAAACACAATGAGACAACAATTGAACAAAAGTTAGACTTCACAAAACTTACCAAATCAAGAAACGAGGCCAAAAAAAACAAAAACAAAAAAGAGAACGGAAAATAAAAACGCAGATCTAGCAAACAAAATAAACTCCAAACGCCAACTCCTTTATCCGCAAACAAGAAACTCCAACCAAGGTAACCTCCAACAATCCAAAAACGCCACCTCGACTCGAGACACACCAAGCCATAAATAGTGTTTCGTTTCCCGCACAAATTAAGGAGGGATCATAGGAACGCACAATCAATGATGCGGCCGCAAAATAAGGATGCATGTATAAATACGTCACAAAAACACATTCAAATTCTGGTGTATTTCTTGTTTGGACCTCAGACATGGCGACAGACCAGGGAAACAATGCCCAAGAGTCAGGCGGTAAGTCTTTCATGCATTTTGTATCAATGATTAATTTGAAACATAAGATTGGGCAAGTTGTGAATTTGTGAAATCTGAATATTTACACAAATAGGTGAGGAGGATGACATGGAAGAGGCTGCTGGGCCCAGTATTCCGGCCAAAGCTGCCAAAAAAAAAAGGCAGCCACATTTCACAAGAAAGGAGATGGAGGTTTTGATACAGAAGTGTGTGGACATCCTGCCACAGGCAGACAGGAATATGAGTCTAAGCCAGAAGGGGAGAATGTGGGAAGATGTAGCCGTTGCTGTCAATAGGGTGGGTGATTATGTCCGTCTAGCCCGGGATGTCAAACGGCGGTAAGTAAACACTTGCCCCCCCTAAAAACAAACACCATTTTAAACAAAAGGATAATGGCTTCCATTTTTTCCCACAGATGGGGCGACTTCAAATATCGCCTAAAGCAAAAACTCGCGGACAGGGCTAGGCATGCAAGGGGGACAGGTGGGGGTCCCACCCCTGTGTCATTGGAGTTGACGGATTTAGAAGAGCTGGCACAGGGGTGTGTGCAGCCTGTGGAGGTGTTTGGCGTGTCCAACATGGATACGGACATGCCAGACTTTGCGGCTCCTCATGTTGTCCCAGATAAATCTTTTGATGTCACCAACTCTGAAATGTTATTGTGCCAATATGTAGATTCTAATGTGAGTCTTTTCTCTTTTTTCCTAACAGAGACACAGGCGGATGAGTCTGCTCCAGAGGGGAGCCTTGGCCGCCGAATTTCTGCTGGCTCGGCAGGGGAGGAACCAGTACATCCGGCTGAGGACCCTGCAGAAGCCAGTCCAGGGCAATCCCCCTCGCAGGCAGTGTCCCTCCTCACAGAACTCAATTTCAAATCGGATTTCCATACGGAGATTCTGCAGAGGATGGACGCCAGTCTGCTACGGGTGGCTGAGGCCCTGAAGCAAAATGCTGCGGCCAACGTGACCATTGGTCAGGCCCTGGCGGAAAATACCAGGGCCAACATCCGCATCGCCAATGCCCTGGAGCAGCTTGTTCGCCAGCACATGGTGGAGCCGACCTCCCTTCCTGCCGGAACATCAGGATCCTCCACCTCTGGCACAACATCAGCCAATCCTCCAAATGTGCCTAGCCCTGTGCCTAGTCCAGAGGCCACAACATCTGCCTCTGGACAGGCCAGCCCGATGACATCCCGGACCCGGTCTGGCGTCCTCCCTCCCCCATCCAAACGGGTGAAAAAACGGTGACAGCAATGGCGACTTTTCCCACAATCCTTCTGTGCTTGGCTCATATTCCTTTCTGGTCAAAACTTCCCTCTCCTTTCTTGTGAAATGTTTTGAATTTTTTGTTGTATGTTTATGTCAACAGTTATGTTGGGCCAATTTGTTTGACTTTGGGACTGATCTTTGCCAAAAAAAGATGTCCCCAAATTTTTTATTAATTTATTTTTGGTTTGACCAATAAATTGACACCAAAAATCTGACATTGTATTGTGAAATTATTGTACAAATGGGTTACATTTAATCCTGGCCCAAAAGGCAAAAACTTGCCAAAAAAATTTTAAATTTTTTTTTAAAAAAAGGGCTCTTTAAGGAACGTTTAAAAATTCATATAAAGAGGCAAATTCAAGAGGCAAAAATAAAATGGTGAGAAAATTAAAACATGATGACATTATTGTTACAATAGGCCCTAACCACCAAATTGAGGCTAAAATACACCCCCACAAATGTACGCAAATTGATTGTGTCATCCTGACATTAGCAGCTCTTATTTCCACCTGCGTACGGTTTTGTGCTATCCCAAAAAACTGATTTCAAAACACATACCAAGCCGGTTTTCAATCCAACACTAATTGCTTTTCAGACCTCCCGCGATTAATCGCAACAACATCGTGGAGTCCCGGGACGGAGGAGAAGGCCATCGCCAATGTGGTCGAGTAATCCAGACCCTAAGCTGTGCGAGCATTTTGAAGGGAAAGAGGATCATCCAGTGGCGTATGAGTCGGTCCGAACACATTTTACGCTCGCATCTGCTAATGTATGTACGCCCCAAAAACGCCTCGCCACGCCTGCGTTTTTCCATCTCCACCCCCGTCAACACCCAAAAACGCCCTGTTCTGTCAATCACATTTGACATGTCACTTCCTGTACGCTATTTGACGAACGAGACCAAAAAAGCTCGTAATCTGCCGTACGCACATGCGCAGTGTTACACCGACGCATGCGCGGTTATTCAACATCGGAACGCAACGAGCGTACTGCTGTTTGCGAGTGGCTCTGAATGAGGGCCTTTGTTCCAACTCCGGGTCAGACCCGGAATTTAGGTGGAAAAGGGGTATAACTAAAGTTTCCAGCTTTTTATACCTAAAGGCCCCCATACATCAGCAATTGATTGTAGCAATTGTGCAATCTGCAATCAATTTGTGTATAAAAATCTTTCCCTTTTTCAATCGATTGCAGATTACAGAGTTGCCACAATCGATTGAAAAAGGGAAAGATTTTTATACACAATTGATTGCAAATTGCACGATTGCTGCAATCAATTGCTGATGTATGGGGGCCTGTAGCTGGTGTTAATTGAGGTAAGGGTGTGGTTCCTCCATGGCTACAGGAAGTTTAACCCTTTCCTCAGAATGTGAGAGAGACCCACTCTGTCACAGTGGGCTAAGCCATTTTGCCATCACATCTCTGAGTTTTTCCAAGAGGTTGACAAAAGTGAAGCCGGTGATGCAGAGAGTCGCTGTTTTTGAATGAGCTGGAATTGTGGGTTAAAGACTGCCGCTGCTGAAGGTGATACACCCACCCAATGGGCTGTCACGGTCGTGTCATCTTTCATCTGACCAGCACAGCTTTTCCACATATCTGTAGTTAAGTGGATAGTTGGCACAATGGCATTTTCTTTGGCAAGAATATATATATATTTTTTAAAATCCGGTAAATGCGAGGAATTGCTGTTCTGATAAAATGGAATTGAAATAGAATTTGGTAGCGCGGACACAGGACCTCAACTAAATGTCTAAAATCAGATGCACTCATGGCGGATATTGGACGCAGATCTAATGCTAGCATAGCCATCATAGCTTCAGTAATCTGCTGTGCAACTGGATGGTCGCTTTTATACTTGCTTGCTCCTGCAAAAGACTGTTTCACAGTCAATTGTTGTTTGAAACTAATAGTCTTCTTGGTCCCGTTCCGTGATGAAGATTCACCCCCAGCAACAGCAGCCATTGAGCGCAAGGATTCTTCTGGAGAATCCTGGATAGGGGAGGAGTCAGCTGGCCTTTGCAAATTGGATGCAGGAGACCTACCTCCAATCATTGAGGAAATTGCATATGCTGGGATGTATCCATGCTACTGGTAGCTGATGCTGGACTGCTCACTATTATTTTAAAGGATTTTTTAGATTTTCACAAATAATTTGCGTCACTGCAAATGACATAACAGGTTCCTAGATGGTAATTGTCCCTACCTTTACTTATTTTGGCTTCACAAACAGTAAAGATGGCTTGACAAATGTTGACAGGATTTGGGTAAAAATATTTCCACACAAGAGGTGGCTATTATGGTCCTATTACCAGGCATGACAATGGCCTTCTTCTTATCACTGGCAAGAACTGCTACCATTGGAGGCTGACTTACTTTGATACAAACAATACCCTCCTCCTGTTATTAACTTCTTCTTGTCCAAAACATTGTAGACTCCATTTTGCAACAAGATGGTCTGTGCCTTTAAAGTATTCATAAGAGAAAAATACGGAATATTGTTTAGAAGGGTTTTTCGCTAACCTTCATAGAATCAGAGCATTGGAATGTGCAGATGGTTAAAATGTGTAGATAGATAGAGGCATGAATAAACTCCCATGTATTGCTGACTACCTTCCTAAGATAGATAAGGAATAATGAGGAATATGGGGTGATTTGTGGGCTCTCAGTAATGAACTGCCAAGAATTAATGAACGTTTGTACTTTCTGATAATTGTATACGTTACACTGTGAGATCAACCTGCTTGTAAAAACGCCTATAAAGACATGTGTACTTTTATAATACCCTCAGAAGAATCTTAGAACACTAAGCTGTTGGTTGCATGTTGATCCTCTCTCCAGAGTATACCCTGTATTACAAGAGTTCTGACATACATAACGAGCTTCGCCTGGTGATTGATGACAGCGTATTCTGTTGTAGATTTATCACATCTTTACTATTACTACTACTCATCCTCACATTTACAGATGGTGCAGAAATGGTGGAAGGGGGCTTCTCCAAGTTTACAGTGTCAGAAATGTCAGACTCACACATAGTACTTGTTGACACCCTTAGATTCTCCTCAGGGATTTGTGAAGTTTCTGAACACAGTTTGTTCTTCAGCCATAGTGGGGATTTTTGTGCACTAATTTGCCTGTTTTACTGGTAACACTAGAACTGGAATGCTGATTCTGCTCTTCTATTGACTGATCCATGATTGGTTTTACTTTTTTCACCAGCCAAGAAATGATTTATATACATTTGAGAATTATTTTGAGGTGCAAGATGATGGGGAGACATCACTGCACACAGTCACTTTCACTGGAAGGGTAACAAACTATGTAAATTTATTTTGCACTAATGGCTTTGTTTTTTAGACACTGGCAACAACGCTGTCAATTGTTTTCAAGCACTTGGAAGAACAGGTCTTTAAGAGAATTGTTTTGAGATGCAGATGATGGGGGTACATCACCGTACACACCGTCGCTTACACCAGAATGATAACACACTATGCCAATTTTTTTGCACTAGTGACTTTATTTTTTAGACACCAATAACACTGGCAATTGGTTGCACACACTTGGAGGAACAGGTCTCTGTGAGAATTGTTTTGGGGTGTAAATTAAGGGTGGGACATCACAGCACGCAGAATGGTATACGCAGCGTTACTCATATCAGCAAACAACTTCATAAAATACACAATATAATTTTTAAATTCAATTAGAAAAGATTGCATTTTTTTTGCAATTCTCTTTTATATATAACTGGGGAAAAAACCCAAAACAAAGGGTTCTTCTTGGGGTGCAGCAGCCTCAAACACTGTAGAGTATTTTTTGGACAGTTTCACAATATAGTAAACTACAGTGATGGATTTCCTAGAGAAAAAAAAAAAAGCGCAGGTTCACTTTAATGGGTAAATTGAAGGGGTAAATTGTAATGATGCATCATTGTTGTTCTCAAAATGCCATTTCTGTGGAACAGATGTGGCAATATCATACTTGCCTCCCTTTTAATAGAAGCAGGAGGGTGGCGACGGGGACGGGGCCTGATGATTCGCTTAATTAAGCCCCACCCCCTCACAGTACAATTGCCGTGATTGGATGGAATTTACATAGGGGACTTCATTAAGCCCGCCCCCTACACGGAGACCCGCGATCGCCATGGAAATTCTCCTCATTCTGCCCACTTCACTAAGAAGTGGGCAGAATGCGGGAGAAATGCCTACTCTTTTGGGGGTGCGGGGCATTACCCGAAAAATCAGGAGCCTCCCGCGAAAACCGGGAGGGTAGGCATGAATCGGCAACATGCATCTATCCTTCATGCGCTACAAGTAGTGTTACACATAGCGATTGAGCACCACAAGACTCTGTAGCGCCAAGCATCTTTTCGTGCAACTTTTTTCCTTCAAATGTGTCTTATTCACACAGCGAACAATTTAATCAAGCAGCTTCTGCTGATTAAAATTATATGCGGCATTCCTAATTTCTATGTGCGACTGCGGGTGTTTCTGTATGCAAAATGCTACATTACAGTCTCAGTGACTGACACTGTAACATAGCGTTTCACACGCACCCCCACTACATGGCGGGACTAGAAGGGCTATCTAATACGCAAGGAGGCAAGATGTAGGATGACAAATCTATACGTTTTGTCCAAAAAAGGTTCCGGACTAGATTTACTAAGCATCAGCAAAAGCAAGCCACCAATTCTCTGTGGTTTTGACAATGAAATTCAAAATGGCAATAATATTTAAATGCAAACCAGAGTTTTTTTTCTATTTAATATAACTGCCATTTTAAAACAGTTAAGGTCCAGGCCATATTGAATGGAGCTAAGCCAAGACATCTAAATTCTATTGATTTTGACAATTTTTATAGACAATTTATAAGTCATTTTTTTATACAGACTAAATTACCAGGAACATTACATCTCAATGCTAGGCACACTTGCAATATAAACTATAAACACAAGTAATCACAGTAATTCAGATACTGTATATCTTATACTAATTAAACAAGCAGCAAATCAAAGAAACACATACAATAGACAGACCATACTTGCCCAATTTTGCAGAATGTCAGGGAGTCCTCCAGTACTCTGGTAAGAGTCTGGCCCCACCCAGGGGCGTTGCTAGGTATTTGAAGGCCTGATAGCAAAAGTTATATACATTTTTCACCATTGAGTTGTACATAACACCTGTAACCTTGACAAGGAAGTTGGGCCCCCCTCAGCTCTGAGCCCCATAGCAGCTGCATCCCTAGTTATATCTATGGCCCCACCCACATCAGTGGCAAATGCTGAATTTCTAGAGGGGGATTTCCAAATGCTTGATTTTAGAGTGATTGTGGACAGTCCATGTAGAGGGCATAATTAGCACTTAAACAGCTTTAATATTCGTCATACATACTGAATTGTGTCATAACTCCAGCATATACAGGACCAGCGATCACAGTAAGCCATTAAATTCGGAGTAGGGCCTGAATGTTTTTATTTCAGATGTGGACACCATTCCAGTGCATTGGAGAAAGTCTGGGACTCTGCTGGAGCAGCAAAAAAAACAGCACTGCCCTGGTCATATATGTACATATTGGTCTCCTTATACATTGGACAGTGTATTATTATACAGTATTAATAATTAACCCTATTGATGGTCTATAGCAGTGCATGTTTTCCAGATCTCCTTGTAGGTGCACAGGTGTATTTATTACTGGCTGACACATGTTAAAAGATCCACAGGTAGTACTGATAATTTCATTTGTGATACTGGGAAGAACATGCAGCACTAGTAAAATTCTATTATATTACTAATTCTATTTTAGTCATGGTGTGGGCTGGGGAGGGGGGGTTCCCGGCAACCGGAAACCCCCCTGAGTTTGCCTATGCACATCCATTGTGGATTCCGCCCAAATTCCTAGTTAAGTGGGCAGAGGGTTGATGATGCAATATGTCATTATAGACCTGCTTCCTGGTAAATGATGCCATAAATCGCAATACTGTACAGCACGGAAGTGGTCATCATGGAACAAATTGCATTGCCACGCCCTGCACTTGCCAATAATACATATAGAAAGTGAACACAGAGCAAGTGTGCTGTGAAACCGCTTTTAACAGCCTAATCTAGTATTATATTTATATTTTATATACTGCATATGGCACCACAAGGGTACTGACTGCAGTGCTGTATCTAGAATAAAACATATAGTCAAATTACATAATACAGGGGTGATCAAACTAAGTAATAGACAAGTTCACACTTCACAAATAAACATAATTACAAGCTGCAGATTAAATATTCATGTCAAGACCGCAAGAAAGGAGAGGGCCCGTTCACAAGAGTTTACATTCTAGAGGGACTATGGGTGGAATTGTAGAGGGTAAGAGGGGCAGTGTTGGAGTATGCAGAGGCTGGATATTTAGGAGGATGGCTGGTAGGTTCTAAGAAGAGACAGCATGGGAATGTGGACGAATGCCTAATAATTTATGGGAGGGTATTCTAAAGAATGGGAGTCCCTTGTGAAAAATCCTGCAGACGTGCATGCAAGGAGGTGATCAAAGCAGTGGCATATCTATAATGGGTGCAGTGTGTGCGGGGAACACGGGCCCCCGGGTCCAGAGGGCCCTGCACCGCACACACTGCACCCATACTATTTTAGACTTACCTTGTCCATGGTCTCGCTTCGGATGTCAGTGCTGCTGAGAACACCAGAAAAATGGCCACCGCAGCCATTTACCGGTATTCTGCACATGCGCAGTAGACTCCGGGTACTAGAGTGTGCCCAGAGTCTACTGTGCATGCTCAGAACGCCATAAAATGGCTGCCGCAGCCTTTTTTCCGGCGTTCTGCGCATGCGCAGTAGACTCCGGGCACACTCTAGTGCACGGAGTCTACTAATGCTCCGGTGGCTGGCCAGCCGCATCAGTCGGCTGCCAGCCACCAGAGAGAGAGGAGGGGGCCCCGCACGGGGAGTGCACACGGGCCCCCTCCTCTCTTAAGACGCCCCTGGATCAAAGAGAATGTGTGGCAGGGTGTGTGTGGCATTGAGTCACGAGAGCAACTGGCATAGCTGGAACAACAGTAGAGAAAAAGTAGGAGGGCAACAGTTTAGGATTAGAAGATGGTCAAGGTGGGAGACCAGTAGGCCAGTGTGTAGTACATTACAGGGGGTAAATTTACTAAAGTGGGAATTTTTAGAAGTGAGTTTTAAAAGAGCTGTTGCCCATAGCAACCAATCAGATTCCAGCTATTATCTTCTAGAAGGTGCTAGTTAAATGTTAAGTAGAATCTGATTGGTTGCTATGGGCAACATCTCTGAAAAAACTCACTTCTAAAACTATCACTTTAGTAAAGTTACCCCCAGGAGTTTAACGGGTAAATTTACTAAAGGTCAATTTTAATCAATTAAAAAAAGATTAACATCGATGTTGAGTTTCTGGGGCTAAATCACACATTTACAAATACTTGAAAAAAACAAATCAAAAATTGTCTGTTAGTAAATGTGTGATTTACTAACAGACAATTCGATTAAAATGATATTCAAACAATTAAAGATATTAGAATTAAAGCGATCAATATGGATGGAATTCGACCTTTACTAAATATACCCCTAGGTGAGTGATGATGAGGATGTGAATGAGAGTTTTAGGGCCTACAGGATGAGAAAGTGCCTGACCTAGTAAAACGTGACAGAGGTGGAAATGGCAAAATTAGGAGTGGGACTGAATGTGAGGTAAGAATGATAGAGAATCAAGGATGGCATCTAGAGAGTCGACTTTGGGAACAGAGGAGAGGGATGCATTGTGAAAAGAGAGGAGTTGATGAGAGCTGTGTCCTAGAGGCTACTAAAGTGTAGGGGGTGGTCAATGGTGTCAAAGTAGCGGTGAGGTCAGGGAGGATTTTTTTTGAACCACAAAATGGAGATCTGCAAAGAACCTTTATTAATTTAGCCTACTTGATGGGTTAGGAAACTTGAATGTGCATGCCTGCTTGCTGATGATTGACACCATTACTGTAGAAGAAGGCTGTATTTCAGTATGCAGATATTGTGGAAAATGTACATGCAGGAACTTGTAAGCTTTGTGCTACAAGGTTCAAATTTTTTTAACTTTAGGTCCAGCCTCTTACTAATTTCAAAAAATTCTAAGATACCTGTTCAGTTTTTCCCTAAATTATGTTTTAAAGCATGGTTGAAACAGGGCATCGCCAGCCCTGTAGCCAAACTTAGTTAGGGTCCCAGCTATGGAGCCTCTAGGAATTTCTGCTCTGTGCAAGCGCATCTGGAAGTTGGCCCATTGTGCATGCACAGCTGTAAAAGAGGTCATTGTTATGGAGTCTATAAGCTTTATATTCATAAAAAGTGATTAAATATTACATACATTATAAAAGAAAAAGTAATACCACAAAGACTCTAAATTGGCACTAGAAATACTGAACCTCTAAGCATATATTGCACAGTGATACATAGAAAAGTAAAAGTCACTTCTCTAATCGGTGTGTCTAGAAAAAGATCAACCATTTTCTTTCATCTTATTGAGTACATGGAAGAAAAACATAAAAACAATGCATAGTGTAAAATGTCAAAAACAATATATAAACTGTATGCGCATTCACTGGGTATCCAAATTCCAAGCAATTTGTGTGGAGGAAGATGTAACACCCTATAGGAAGTGCACTTACAAGAAAGATGCATATCAAGGCATATACAGTATTAAGATCTTTGTGCCATCAACCTCATCAAATGTCAGATGTCCACATTAGAACATAAAGGGCCTGATACAGAGGGGAACGCAGTTGCAGCCGTGACTGCATCTTCTTATGCAAAAGTGTCTGTGTCTTCATGTAAATGCTGCGACCGATTCTCAGCCTACTGAGATGGCCATTGGCAGTGGCAGTATTCCATCGTCTCACTTACTAAGGCGCACCATCTAAGATTGCATCTACCCTACGGCACATGCAATTTCGCCATCTGAACATGGGCGCCTTTGTCAGTGCAACTGTGTCTTTGGATGCAGTCGCTGACCAGGACACGCCCAGCTAGCCACCTCGTTACCTTCCTGAAATGCCCATTGAAATTGCATTTCTCTGCATGCAATTTCGATTTGCGTCTACAGTGTTAACTATCGGGATGTATGCACAGTGAAACTCGGACACATGCACAGCCCGAAATTGGTATTGCGTGCACCTATGAATCAATTCAGAAGTAATGTAAGCCTTGCACAGTAAGGGGCAGAATCAGAGTTGGGAGCAAAGCAAAAAAGAGGCAGCCTGAGCATAAGGGGGCCGCCGTGTCAGCCACGCCATAATAAATGAACACTATAAATAACAAGAACATACTTAACACTAAAATAAAGACAAAAATAAAGTGATTTGGCATTAAAAATGAGTCAACTATTTTTTTAAATAATTTAAACCAATTAAGGACATACATGCCCACTCTCCCGATTTGGTCGGGAGCCTCCCGAAAATCGCGTGCTGCTCCAGACCTCCCGGAAAAGTAAGCATGCCTCCCGGCCACTCCAGTCCCCCCCGCAATACCACCCCAAACACCCGCAGCAGGGGGGCTGATGACGCGATTCTCGCTGAATCATGTCATCATGGCGCCGCCCCCTGCTCCACAATGCCGGAAATCTCGGCATTGTGTAGCAGGGGCGGGGCCAAAATGATTTGCATATGTGGCTCCGCCCCTAGCCTGCCCCCACACGGCATGTGCCATCCCAGTCACGCCCCTTTTCCAGCCCCGCCCCCCTGCTAAGCCAACCTGGCTGCCTCCCTCCCGGATGGGCCAGCCAGGATATCGGCAAGTATGATTAAGGTATGTATGATGACAAAGAAAGGATGGCCAGAACACAGCAAAACCATACAATGCGCAGCTAACCAGACATGCATTGTAGGCAAAGACCCCCCCTCTCCAAGGTGCTCCAACAATAAGAAAGCATGTATACAACTCCTTCACACACAGATATTCAAGTGTCATATATCAAAGGTGAAGGTGTTTGGTACATCCATTTGCAACTTAGACGCATTTTCAGAGACAAAAAGCGATCAGCGCAATCCGAATCACAGAGGACCTGGTGCGCCAAGAAGGGCTGCAGCAATAGTGTATGAGGACACATCTGTAGCCTCTGATACCACACCCATACAAATTGGGAATCCCTGGATGCAGATAAAGTATAGTTGTGGCAATTGTAATATAATCCAGGCATTGATCTACACAATTGGATTTGTCTGAATCCTAGACAGGATGGCCCCAAAGTCCACAGCTTGAGGTGGTAATACATTTGCATTTCACACAAGAGTCTGTGAGAACAAAAGAGGTTTTGTTTTCCTTTGAACACACAACAGGTGGGGGCCTGCTGACAGAGGGCATGTAGAACTACAACCCTCAGCCATCCACACTGCTGGATGTTCACTTCGTGTATGAGAGATTATGCACTTAAATCTCACCCATTAATAACTAGCGTCCTTATACCAAACCCCGAATACCCACACACTACATATTCACACACAAGGTTCCATTAGCATCAAATTGTATGATTCAAGTTGGTTAAGTTAGTTTAAATGCTAAGAAATAAAGGTTTTTGATAACTAAGGTATTATACATGATAAGCAAGGTGTGTTTGGTCTCGTTCTGATGCATACGCTTTTTACAGCATCCCGGTGTTATCGGTGGAGAGATCGCATCATGCAAACTCAAGTTACGAATCGCAGAACGTACAAGCAACAAAATGTTTAGCTGATGAAATGTTACAGGAGGCGTTACCAGAAAGACTCCGGCTGTTAGAGGCAGGGAAAGTCTATTTGAAACAACCTGTTAAATGTGCCGTAACATATGCTTCTCCTCTGGGAACCAATGATATCAGCAGGAAATTTCCCCTTTGTCCTGCTTTAGTCTGGGGGGGAATAAATACATATGCCCATATACTGGTTGAGGAGTCCATGCTGAAGGTTGTATGTACTAGGGGTCTCTAGTCTGAGGTCTATCTCTGGGTCCGGAGGCGCAAGCGTATGTATACTGTACTTGGGTCTGTATTATTTCCTTTTTCCGCCTAAATTATGTATGTATAGATTGCGTGTAACTGACTGTACTTTTACCTGAATAATACTTGTGCGTTGGAACCACAGATTCCACTCCTGTCTTTATTTGCGGTCATACTGCGTACGCAATTAGCGTTGTGTTTAGAGGTTTCTAGGCAGGTTTTGTCTTAGAGGTTCTAGGCAGGTGAATCTTAGAGGTTTATAGGCAGGAATGTATTAAAAGGTTTATTTACAAATATCAACAGTGGGGGCTCATCCGTTTATCACGTTATCTGATACACGGTAACACTCGGTCAGTTCTCTCTCAGCAAAAGGGTGGAGGCGCCTTTTGAGAGACGCATTAGTCTTTCATTACCACAGTGTTGCTGAGAGCGTACTGCCGGTTATTGTGTAGAGGAAGCGCTGATCAGAATCCAGGGACAAGAGAGGAAAAAAATAGGTTTTTTTTCTCTGTTGATAGAACCTTACGTTTAGAGGGGGGCCGCAGTATTGAGTATGCGGCTGAGACGCATTTTTGCGTACGCAGTTAAAAAGTCATTGTACGCTTGTGTGGTAGTCGCATAATTGTGTATGCGGCCGGTCGCACAATAAGCGTATATGCACTTCCGGTTCTGCTGCCACGTGTTTGAACAAAGCCATTAAGGTTTACATTTTTTTTTCTATCTACCAATATCTGGGTTAAACGTTTATTTTCTGCGCAGAGAAAAAGTGTGTAACAGTGAGTGTATTGTTGGTAGGGGTAATTTATTCCCTAAAGTTAAGGGTACCGTATGATCCTTAAGGGCTAGGTGCAAGGGTTAGCCTAGTCGCTCGGTAAGCAGCTTTACCATTCTAAACACAGTAGCAGGTGTACATGTTGTCTTTGTTGTATAGAGGTGCGTGAGAGTGGCCGACATATAAACTCTCATAGGTCTGGAAGTTACCTTACTAAAGCTTATCCGGGTCTGGAAGTTGCCTGTTTCAAAACTTATCTAGGTGTGGAAGTTGCCTTACTAAATCTTATCCAGGTGTGTGGGCGCCGCCGACTTAAATCGTTCACAGGTAAGTGAAAGTATCTTGATTGTCTTTCACCGGTTTAAATTTTTATTGAAAAGCATAGGAGTTGTCTCAGAATGGGAGCCACGCAAACAGTAGAAATGTTAGGCAATGATGTGCTGCTAATGGAAGCGCCGATCGGGTCGGCCCGTCGTATCATGCATACCAAGTACGGTACTTATGCAATAAGGTATTGTGATATATGGTTTAATATGACGAGGAAGAGTGTTAGACCGTTTCCCAGAATTGGTAGTTTTGACAAAAATGTGTTAGATAATGTCCAGGATCACATCAGTATGGTGCGATCCCGAGAGAAAAAGATTAAGTATTTTGAATGTTTAAAAATATGGCAGCATGAAGGGGATGCTTGGCTTAAAAATGTGCAAACGACGCTGAGTTGCAATACGGGCGAGCCGCAAATTGGCGCGCACGTGTGGCAAAGTAGCGTCGTGGAGAGTATTGCCAGCAGTTCACGCTCACCTCCCCCACCTTATGTGGATGGAGGTGCAAGTACAGTTACCAAAAATACCAATAAAAATTTAACAAGTAATTTGTACCCTCTCTTAAGTAACCATAAAGAAAATGTTTATGATGTAGAAGATGAGCCTATTGTAATGTCTGCCATTTCCCATGCTGTGCAAATGATAGATGCTGCATCACCACAATCACGGGTGGTGCCGCCATCTCCATCGGTAACAGCAAGGGAAGTGTTAATACACTCTGCACCCATTGAGGAAGTTGTTAATACCATACGTAGCAGCAGCAGATTAAACCCCCAGCCAGGTAACCAGGTCAGAGGTAGCAATGATGCCGATCTGCATCCCATTCGGACAATAACTGTTCCGAATGGAAATGCGGATGCAAACGGTGTAGTGCCCACTAGGGAAGTAGTAATGCATTGTCCATGGACAAGAGCAGAACTAAATTCCATTATAAATGATTTCCCCAATCCCAAAAAGGAACTAGCCAAATGTCAAAGATTTTTGAGAAATTTGGGTAGTTCTCATGAGCCCACTAATAAAGATTGGCGTGTGGTGTTAAGGGCCTGTCTACCACGCAATACCGACGTGACAAAATTTATCACGGACTGTGTATTGGATGGCGACGTTCCCTTAACAGACCAAGTAAACCAAGGTAACATTTCCCGCATTGTGACTCAATTGGGTGTATATTTTCCAGTAGTAGTTAACTGGTACAAAATCTTCACAATCAAACAAAAAAAGAGTGAAACTGCAGAAGAATATTGCGACCGGGCTCTGCAGGCTATCACCCAGTACACTGGGATAGAAGATATTAAAGATAGCACTCACCACAGGAGAATGATAGTCACGGTACTCATGGACGGTCTGAAAGACGATTTAAAGACTCGGGTTCAGACCTCACAGCCTGGCTGGCGGGGACTTACAATAGATAACTTCATAGAGTCTGCCATAGAACATGACAAAAACATCTCAAAAAAGAGGGAGACCCAGAGCAAAAACTTAATGGCTGTCAGTATACAAGCTCTGGAGAGAATGACGTTAACATCACAGCCAACCGACACACCTGCACCCACACACACACCTGCACCTGAACAATTACACGTCCTCACCAATCCCACACCACAGCAAACACATCCTTACCCCACATATCATACACAACCACAGGTCCCATACTCATATCCCCCACAATATCCTTACCCTCCCTATCCTTACCCATACCCACCACCTTTCCCTCTTGCTCAAATCCCACAACAATCTTTTCATCCACCCCGTTCAAAATTATGTTTTAACTGTCACCAAGTGGGACACATAAGTAAGTACTGCAAAGTGAAGAACACCACACAGGAACACGAGTTTCCCATGGGTTCATAGGTAACCCCAGTATCTTCTCCCAGGCCTTATATGACTGTTTACAATCTTTTCAACCTATCAATGGATCTGTTCTAATGAAAAATGTGGACGATTTATTGTTGTATTTTGGGTCATGTTTAAATTATATTAAACTGTTTTGCTTTATCTCCCACTCATAGGACACAAGGTTGCTAAGGATAAACGGCAGCCATGCCAGGCTGAGGTCGACTACTCGGAATACTATCCAACCCAGTGGCACAGGCATTATTTAGAGCAGTAGCTATTGATAACAAGATTTAATTGCAGGAACCTGTATGCAGATACTATATCCCTAGAATTATTAAAAATGATAGGGGGACTTATTTTACAGGTGACGTTTCCAAGAACATGTGTAAGATGATGGGTAACAACACTGAGATTATCCCAGATTGTCTTTTCCTTTATTTGCCCCCCTTTGAGACACTGTCCAAACAGGCAGCCTCATGTGAAAATATGATAATGAGGTTACTGTGCAGGGTCTCACGAAGATGAATGAGAATAACCAAAATTGAAAGTGTTATTAACTAACATGTCTAATGCAAACTGTCATGATGTCAAAATCTGGAAGAATTTGTTATGATCCAAATTTTTTTTAGCTCAGGTTGTTTGACTGATCAGTGGAAAGGTCCGTATCTGACGATACAGCATCCTCAAAGGGTGGCCGGGGAAGATATGTGGGTCCATTCCACTCACTATAGGGAGGTTAACCAACCGGTGGAGATACAAGGCAGAGACAAGGCCGATAATGTGGACCTGTCGATTGCGAGCTTGTGCCGGAAGGATTAAAAAGGTGACGGTGAGATATCTGAGCTAAAGAAATGTGTAGATCAGTGCTTCCAGCAATGGAGTGGTCTGCTGTGGTCATCCTAGTTCTTTTTCTTTCCAGAGTTTTTGTCATGATGATCTGTTTGGGGATACTCAGTGTCTGTGATGGGGGACCGATAAAGGAGATGTGAGCTGATGGCGGAGCTGA
Source organism: Taudactylus pleione (assembly GCA_031769625.1). Taxonomy (NCBI): domain Eukaryota; kingdom Metazoa; phylum Chordata; class Amphibia; order Anura; family Myobatrachidae; genus Taudactylus; species Taudactylus pleione. The sequence continues at coordinate 2,086,173 of JAUIMM010000024.1, read as the reverse complement.
TGGAGTGGAGTCAGGAGGAGTGCAATGCCAATCAGGGGAGTTTCTGACCAATTTTAGTATTGTAATTGTTATGTTATTTGGGAAAAATACTTCCAAAAGTTATGATCCTCACACATGTTGAAATGCTGGGTATAAATAAAAACACACCGTCACCATATCTTCACACACAATATGAACACAGAGGCAAGAGAAATATGATACCTGGTGATATGCATAAAGCCGCTCAGTTAATCAGTGAGACAACTGGCTTCCAAGTTTTAGTCGCCCTGGATCCGACCAGGATTGCTAAGGGTACATTAAATTTTAGATATATCCAGGAACTTGCTAAATTAATAGATAATATCACCGAGATGTACGATGACACATTCAGGTACACAGGGAGAGAATTGCAAGCGTACAAGAAAGAACTAGTGCAACACAGGCTAGTGTTGAATTATTTAACTGCTGTTACAGGAGGGTATTGCGTAACATTAGCCACCCAATTTGGAGTAAAGTGTTGCACTTATGTCACCAATGATACCAGCGACCCTAAGGAGGTGATAGACCAGAAGATGGATGAGATTCTGCAGCTAAAGTGGGAATTTTGTAAGAACCATAACGCATCAGTGGCTGAAGCAGGGGAAAAGATAGAAGGATGGGTGTCATGGCTGAACCCAGTGAAATGGTTCTCGGGTCTAGGAGAGTGGGTCCACGAAGTGGTCGCCAGCGTAAGCAAATTCTTGATCCTTATACTGATTGCCATCATAGTAGTTGGCATATGCGTCCGGTGTGTTCCTATTGTGTTGAAGTGTGGAAAATGTGAAAAGGAATGAAACTATGATGGTAGTCAGAAATGATAATATGTATACCGAGGTAGATACAGAGCTGCACTACAACCCTGAGCTAGGAAGTACCATCATTTAAATGTATAATATTTAGACATGCATAGAAGATATTATTGAAATGTTATTTATAGAACACCCAGACAATGTAAAGTCTCAAATTCCCCTTCAAAACTGCTGTTATAAGACTGGTGCATTCCCACATCTGTCACATGATCTCCCAAGATCCGCGGTGTGCGTATAATAGTAGTTTTATGCCCCCGCCTAGAGACACATTATTGATGGACTAAGAACCACCTTGTGCCATCCCATAATAACACCAAATAATATGTAAATGTAAGCCTAAATTAAATTCTAATAGCAGATTGTGATAGCATGTTATTTGCTATCAAAGGGTGGACTGTCGAAGCTGAATAATTGGCTGAGACAAGTTCAGTTTAAAATTTAATCGTGGCGACGCCATCTTGCAAATGGCCGCAAGACTCCATTTTGTAAATGAGATCGCAAGACACCATTTTGTGGCCAGCGTCAATTCAAGTTATAACTCAGGAGCTAAGAACAGATGGCAATGTTTTTGTTAACCTACCAAGGGCAACTGGAAAAACAAGCTTCCTGAGTAAAAGTAAATAAGAATAAACAATGGGTATTTTTACATACAAATTGGGAATCCCTGGATGCAGATAAAGTATACTTGTGGCAATTGTAATATAATCCAGGCATTGATCTACACAATTGGATTTGTCTGAATCCTAGACAGGATGGCCCCAAAGTCCACAGCTTGAGGTGGTAATACATTTGCATTTCACACAAGAGTCTGTGAGAACAAAAGAGGTTTTGTTTTCCTTTGAACACACAACAGGTGGGGGCCTGCTGACAGAGGGCATGTAGAACTACAACCCTCAGCCATCCACACTGCTGGATGTTCACTTCGTGTATGAGAGATTATGCACTTAAATCTCACCCATTAATAACTAGCGTCCTTATACCAAACCCCGAATACCCACACACTACATATTCGCACACAAGGTTCCATTAGCATCAAATTGTATGATTCAAGTTGGTTAAGTTAGTTTAAATGCTAAGAAATAAAGGTTTTTGATAACTAAGGTATTATACATGATAAGCAAGGTGTGTTTGGTCTCGTTCTGATGCATACGCTTTTTACAGCATCCCGGTGTTATCGGTGGAGAGATCGCATCATGCAAACTCAAGTTATGGATCGCAGAACTTACAAGCAACAAAATGTTTAGCTGATGAAATGTTACAGGAGGCGTTACCAGAAAGACTCCGGCTGTTAGAAGCAGGGAAAGTCTATTTGAAACAACCTGTTAAATGTGCCGTAACATATGCTTCTCCTCTGGGAACCAATGATATCAGCAGGAAATTTCCCCTTTGTCCTGCTTTAGTCTGGGGGGGAATAAATACATGTGCCCATATACTGGTTGAGGAGTCCATGCTGAAGGTTGTATGTACTAGGGGTCTCTAGTCTGAGGTCTATCTCTGGGTCCGGAGGCGCAAGCGTATGTATACTGTACTTGGGTCTGTATTATTTCCTTTCTACGCCTAAATTATGTATCTATAGATTGCGTGTAACTGACTGTACTTTTACCTGAATAATACTTGTGCGTTGGAACCACAGATTCCACTCCTGTCTTTATTTGTGGTCATACTGCGTACGCAATTAGCGTTGTGTTTAGAGGTTTATAGGCAGGTTTTGTCTTAGAGGTTCTAGGCAGGTGAATCTTAGAGGTTTATAGGCAGGAATGTATTAAAAGGTTTATTTACAAATTCAACACTTATTTGTTATTATTATTATCCTTTATTTATATGGCACCACAAGGGTTCTGTAGCGCCTTACAAAGTACATGAGCAAATTATCACACAAGAAAACAGTTATTAACAGTACCAAACAATGCAGGAGAAGGACAAGGTTTATACACTTTGCTGCATTAGTGATCGCAACACTTAAGCAAGCAGCAGGGCATCAGGAAACAAGTGTTAGGTCAGCAGCCAAGTGTGGGGAGTTAAAGATTAAATGATAATGTAAGTAAGGGAAGGAGAAGCACATGAGGGAAGAGGGCTCTGCTTGTGAAGGATTACAATACTTACCTACATAAGACACTAGGGGGTAAATTTACTAAGATTTGAGATTGTCAAGATGACTTTAGGAATGATTTTCATGTCGCAAATTTACTAAAGGCAAAGTCGGGTGAGTTAGAGAGAGATTTCTCTCTCTTCACTCATAAAATTCCTGTGAGATAGCAAACTCGAACCAACTCACCATCGCGACAACTCGGAAGTACTCTTCACCTAAAAGATACATCTCTCAAATTTACCAAGAATCGGGATGACAAGCTCAGGTGAAATGACAGCAAATACTCTGCCAAACTAACTTTTCAAACTCTCAACCTCATGAGCTGCGAGTTTGGTAGAAACATACACAAATCATTGTGATTTGGGTATGTTTCTGCCTATAAATAGTTAAATGAGGGTTCATTTTTTTTTATAAAAGAAGGTAGGGTCCCCCCCAAAAGCATAACCAGCCCTGGAGTTGTCAGCTAGTCCTGGTTCCAAAAATTACAGGGAACAAAACTAGTAGGGTTCCACCGTAATTTAGGAACCAGCACCAGGCTGCAGGGGCAGTGTTGGTTTTAAATATAGGGGGAAAAATTGCATAGGGGTCCCCCTATATTTAAAACCAGCACCGGACCAAAACCGACCAGGGTGTAATGCCATAGCCAGGAGACCCTATTACCGGGATTCTCAGGGGAGGTGAGGACCCCCCTCTCCTGAAACCCCATGCTTGGTCTGAAGCCCAGGGCTCTTTCCTGCACCCCTGGGCTGTGGGTACGGGGGTAATAAAGTATAAAATAGAAGCAATCTATTGTATTTTACAGTGGAACTACAGGTGCCAGCATGCCTGCCCTTTGGCACTTGTGGAACTACAAGGGCCAGCAGGCGGCCGGCACACGTACCTCCACTGTAAAATAAATACTTAAATAAAGACATAACACACACACCATATATAGTACAAGTTTATTACACATATACCTCAATCACACATACTTACCTGTACCAGCCGGTCTGTCCTCTTCTCCATTGTAGAAATCCGTGTGGAATGACCTGCAAAAAAGATCCTATACTCACCTCCATCCTGGCGCTGCTCTCCTTAGCATCCAGGGTCTTGTTAAAACAACAAACCGACTTACCCAAACAAAGCCAAATATGTGTAAGTATATGTTGTTACTTACACCTCGCGAAATGACAGATGACCGAAATCATCTGTAATTTCTCATGGGCCACTAGCAATCAGTGTCCGCTTATAGACTGGTTGACAAGTCCAGGGCTGGTTAGGATTTTGGGGGGGCCCCTACATTTTTTTTTTAAATTAATTGAACCCATTTTTTACAGGTACAAGACACAAGCAGCTTACACATATTTCACTGATATGTGCAGGCTGCTTGTTCGGGAGAGTTATGCAGAAAGAAAGCTCTGCAATCTCGGGTGAGTAATCTCCTGCAAAACAAGCTACTCGGGGGAGATATCTTATTCTGCTTCACCATCGGCCAACTCGATTAGGAACAAATCATCTGTTGGTAAATTTGAGAGATAAAAAGTGAAAAAAATCACCCGAGTTCAGGCAAGTTACAGCTAAATTAATCTCTTTGCAAATCGGGACAATCTCGATTCTTAGTAAATTTACCCCTACCTAGTTGTATAAAAGACCAGTATTTTAGTTCCATTTTCAAGTCTTCAGGGTGAACTAACTGACTTAGGGCCTGATTCAGCAGTGATTGCAATTTCGATCACAGCTGCGATTTTGCATGGAATACAGCTGCAAAAATATGCTAATGCTTGCCAAAGCTTCACCGGCATAAAGACTCCCACTACTGCTTTCTTATATCAGTCCAATGTCACTCTTTTGCGAAAATATTGACGCCTATCTGGCAGTCATGCAGCATTTACAACATGTCTGACAAGCTGCAGACAATGCAAGTCTCCTTGCATGCAGAGAGCTCTCATGCCGAACATCAGGGGCATATCTATAATGGGTGCAAGGTAATTATACTTACCTCTCTGCCGCTTCCTGAAGTGCTGCTCCGCAGCGCCAGACCGGCGCTGTAGAGCAGCAAACACTCACTGGGAAAATGGCGGCCATTTTCCCAGTGATCTGCGCATGTGCAGAAAAAATGCCCCCGGGAAATTAGGCGCGGGCGCCATTTTCCCGGAGACCCGCTCACGTGCTGTAGATTCTGGCATGAAGCCAAAATCTACATGACTTAGTGCGGCTGAGCCACCATAAGAGAGGAGGGGGCCCAAACTGAGGCTGCACATGGGCCCCCTCCTCTCTTAAAATGCCCCTGCTGCGCATACAATCACAGTGGCTAATTTATGGGAGTTCCAGACTATAAATAGACAGTAAAGAGGTTGACAATGTCTAGATAGAAAGTTAGACAGTCAATAGGTCGACTGGGACAAAAGATCGGCAAACTAAAGGTCGACATGTAAGAAGGTCGACAGATACAAATGGTCGTCAGGGTCAAAAGGTCGACACAAAAAATGATCCAACTCATGATTTTTGAAGGGACAGTTTTGAAGGCACCTACCCCGACAGTTATGGTTAGGCACCAGGAGGGAGGATTAGGCACCAAGGGTAGGTTTAAGGTGAAGATTAAGGCTAGAAAAAAAATCATGTGACAACAAATTTTGTGTGTTGACCTTTTGACCATGTCGACATTCTTACACATCGACCTTTAGTGTGTCGACCCTTTGTCCTAGTCGACCTAGTGACTGTCTAACATCTGGTGTCTATCTATACACTGTCGATCTTTTTACGGTCTGTTAATCCGCACCAAAGTTATGCATGCCCATGAAGCTGCATTCAACAGTACAGACACGCCTACGTTTTTCTGACCACCACCCGACATGCTGACAGCCTGTCACTCACTTTATGATGGATTGCTCTGTGCATCTGTAATCGCAATGCGATCGCAGCGCACGCGCAGTGTGGCTTATATGTAAACAATCGCTCGATGTGTGTCCATAATCGAAATTGCGTTCACTACGTCACAATGGGGGTGCGGGCTGCATCAGAGTGTCACCCTCGGAGTAGGTCCTCCTCAGTGTCAGGAGTCGACAGTGCTGGCACAGGTCTCCAGGGATATCCTAGCATCTCCAGTGATGCTGGGCACACCCCTGGAGTGAAGCTTTCAGGATTTCCTGACAGTCCATGCCTCTTTATGAAGCCACACCACTTTTCGGGCACACGGTGAGTAGGCACTGGGGGTCATCACACCCAGTGATTCCTCTGCCCTTAGTCTCAAAATATTGCGGGAAAGCATGGACATCTAGACCCGGGAAAAATCGGGATTATGCAAAGGAGAGGTCAGGTGGGTAAGGAACAGAGATGGAGAGCTAAACTCCCTATTTCTTCCAAATTTGTATGGTGGGAGTGACAGTAGGATGGTCAGTAAGAGGCATAGACTGAACCCAGGGCAGGGGTATTAGTGAGATATGGTTGGAGTACTCCTCCACTGAGACCCACTGTTTTTCTCAGTGAAATTTAAACCAGTCTGCAACAGGGGCGGATCTAGACTGTTCTTTTAGGGGGGTATTAAATAATTAATATAATTTATACATGTTTTAGAGATGTACGCCGACCCCCGTGTTTTGGTTTTGGATCTGGATCTACCCTGGTTTTGGATCTGGATTGGTTTTGCCAAAACCTCACCTCCGTGTTTTGGTTTTGGATCTGGATTTTTTCTTAAAAAATCATAAAAACAGCTAAAATCACATAAAATGGGCCTGTTTTTGTTCCTACAGTATAATTAACCTCAATAACATTTATTTTCAGTAATTTCCAATCAATTTTGACCACTTCACAATATTATTTGCTTAATCTAGTTAAGGCCAAAAGGTGGCATCCAGCTAGCTGGCTGACTAAGCTAAGTGACACAGTGGGCGGCACTAACATGTGGCAGTTCAGTTTCTAATTTCCAACACGGATACAGTGTGTTATACAGTGTGGGTTGGATGCACCAATAGTGCACTTACTGTGACAGCAGTGTCGGGGTTGCTTGACAGTGTCCTCAGTACATGGAATGGCAGTGCTGCGGTACTGGCAGTGTCCTCAGTGAAGGGTACCGGTGATGTCGGCAGTGCGGGGGTGCCAGTGGTGTCTTTAGTGCAGGTTTGCTGGCTGTGTCGGCAGTGCGGGGGTGCCAGTGGTGTCTTTAGTGCAGGCTTGCTGGCTGTGTCGGCAGTGTGGGGGTGCCAGCAGTGTCTTTAGTGTGGGTTTGCTGGCTGTGTCAGCAGTGCAGGGGTGCCAGTGGTGTCTTAGTGCAGGTTTGCTGGCTGTGTCGGCAGTGCGGGGTGCCAGCGGTGTCCTTAGTGCAGGTTTGCTGGCTGTGTCGGCAGTGCGGGGGTGCCAGCGGTGTCTTAGTGCAGGTTTGCTGGCTGTGTCGGCAGTGCCAGCAGTGTCTTTAGTGCAGGTTTGCTGGCTGTGTTGGCAGTGCGGGGGTGTCCTCAGTGCAGGTTTGCTGACTGTCGGCAGTGCAGGGGTGTTCTCAATGCAGGGTGCCAGCGGTGTCGGCAGAGCGGGGGTGCCAGCGATGTCCTCAGTGCAGGTTTGCTAACTGTGTCGGCAGTGCAGGGGTGCTGTTGGTGTCCTCACTGTGGGAGTGTCAGCAGTGTGGGGGTCGCTGATGGTGTCCTCAGTACGTTGGACAGCAGTGCTGGAGTGTCGGCAGCGGCGGTGTCGGCAGCGGGGGGTGCCATCTTCTTATCCCTATTTTGTAGTGTTTTCAATGGGCTTAATGCTGATTGGCTGAGAGCCGTGACAGACGGCTTTCTCAGTAAATCAGTGTTAAGCCCACTGAAAACAAAACCTTGTGACTCGACAGAGGGGTCGCGAGGTTTTGGCTCGGGTAATGGATCCGGGGCAGGAAGGGAGAGACGAAATTCGGGTGGGTCTGGTTCTCAGGGAACCGGACATGCTATGTATTTATCCTGCATGAAAAAAATAAATGTATTTGAAATCTTGGGCCTGATTCAGAGTTGTACTCTATTGCACAACTCTGGACGCAGCTTCTGTGCAATAATACGCTAATGCTGCAGGAGGTGTCTTGTGTCGGCTGCTGTGATTCGCAGCTGTGTCAGTGGAAGCAACATCGGATCACTCTGCATGACCATCAGTCATACTCAGTTTACTCAGGATGGCCGGTAAAATCACGCAGCTGAAGTCAGTGATACTGAGTACAAAGATTAAGTCACTGGCTTCAGCTTGACGCCGACCCTGCTCCGCCTCCAAACAGCTCCCGTTCATCGGATTCTCACAAATTTAATAGTGGCAAACTGATAGAGGATTATTTAGTACACTTGGGTCTACGCCTTTGAAGATATTCTTTAAGATTCCTTGGTGGGTAGTTTGAAAAGTTGTGACATAGCTAGTCAGGTCACATTTCATATTACTACTCATTATAATTCTCATAACCTAATTCATTTACATAAACACCAAAAATCAACTCTTGGGTTTTAAAAATCATTGATCTTGGTCAGTGTATTGTACAAGCTAATGGAGTGTGTAGGGAATTCTTAAAACACCAACCTGACTGGCCTCTAGTGTAAATAATATAGAATTAAAACTCACTTCCAGCCCGACAGGTTTTGTGAGTTCGACTCACTTTCTCCAGGGCAAGTGGGAAGCGTTCATGACGAAATAATATACTCAAACACCTGAAAGACAGGAATTAAGTAAAATGCCCACTGGATTCAAAGGCTGTGTTTACATTAATAAAAATTATTTATTTTAACAGACAAATATTTCCTAGATTATACATTAGGATTTAATATATAAAATGTAACAACATCCTTTGTAATTGTCTTAGAACATCAGATATTTTAACTGCCCTCAGTTTTCTCAGAAACCTGATTAATGCAAACTATTTTGTTGCAGTCACGATCTATACATTTGTGTTGTAAATGAATTCATAATTATATACATGCATTATAATTAACACTTTAGCTGAGTAAATCAAATGAATGGAATAGTGATAACTTAAATAAAAAGTAAATTAAGTCCACAACCACCTGGAACAGAAACATTTTATTTTAGTTCACAAGCAACTTAAATGATGGATCTGATTCAGAGATGAACGTAAGGTCTCTCTGCGGACGGATCAAGTGATCTTTTTTAATAGCTGTGTGGGTGCTACTGGGCAGCAACAAGATGTTCGCATGTAGGATAACTGTGCTTTTGGCCTGTTGTGGAGAAGGAATTTCAAGAGTTGGGCATACGCAGAGATCTGTCTCATTGCAGATGGATCTCTTGCACCAAGGACAGGGCTGGTACAAGTCCACGCCAATAGTGATGATGGCTACTTTTACAAGCAGGTGAATGGTTGCCAACTCTGAACATAAGCAGATATTTGCATTTATTTCCGAGTATGCAGAGTTGCGTCCAACTCTGCAGTAGGTCCTATGTGCATAAATATAACCTGTATGCAAAATGTATCATCACACATATGAATAATAGTCTTTCATTGAAGGTAATGAGTAAAACAGGCAAGAAATCAATTTCTATATTGAATATACCAAAGTGTAGTACGAATGATCAATTAAAACAATATATGAGGGTGAAATAAAAAATGAAATATGGCAAACTATTAAAGCTCCAAAGTGATAGGATGTGTTACATAAGAAACACTTTATTTATTCCAGAGCTGTAACATGGGCACCCTGTGCCAGCACCACCCATGACATCAGAGTAGTGGTGACACCTGGTCATGGAACACCCTTCAGACAGAGCCCTGTATTGGGGAATTTGTGGCAAAGAGTCGTATTCCAGCACCATTTTCATAGTAGGCCGTGACCGCCTACTGACTTCCCAAATGCCTTTCAGATGTAATCTGCTTAGGTGGAGCCCCCAACACTCTTAACTAGTGACCTGGTGATTCTCCTTTAGGAGCTGGTAGCAGGGCATGATAGGGAAGGAATCCCTACCTAACTAAGCCCTGTGGGGCTGAAACTGAGCACTGTATATGATACATAGCATGCCACCTAATGATCTGTAAGCATGATTTCTAAAAAAACAAACAAAAAAACATGTAATATATGGCCCCTAAATAGGGGTCATATCAGATATTAAACTTAATAAGAACAGATACTACACTTGATCTTCGCCAAACAATACCGAGAACGATTATTATGCCCATACATAATATGTATAGCAGCCTACCCTCCAACATGACCCCTCCCATCAGGTACAAAATGCTCTGCTCCTGGACTTCCCACCTAATGTATGATTGCAGTCACCTGTGTTGAGCTAGTTAATTGATAAGATAGGTGTTTCAGCACAAGTGACTGCAATCATACATTAGGTGGGAAGAATTAAGAAGAAAGTCCAGGACTAGAGCATTTTGTACCTAATGGAACGGGTCATGTTGGAGGGTGTGTAGCAGATGACTATCCATTGATGAGAGTCCGAACATGAACCACATGTTCTAATACATCTAAAGGTGCAAATCCATTAGAATATTAAAGTGACCGATTGAATGATTACGACATCATAATCGTTCAATCGCTCATTAATTGTTCAGTAATCGTGCAGTTTAATGTCGAAAACGACCAGCGATGCACGCTCCCGCTGGTCGTTTTTGACATCAATCATCGCCTGAACATGCAGGTCAATCTGCCGATAATGACAGATTGTGCATGTTCAGGGATGAGGGAGGGTGGCTGCACTGGACAACATATCGTTCAGTGTAGGCACATTACAGGATGAGGAACGACTGTACGGTTACAATGTTGTAATCGTACTGTCGTTCCTCTATCGGCAAGTACGATACACAACTTAATACATGATGCCCAGCATACCATCTAGTGTTACCTATTTTTTAAGTAGAATATCAAGTGGTTAAAAAACCTAAAACTCCAAAAAGACAAGTGTAATTAGCACACTGGATTTCTAGCCAACAGCCAAAAAGCAACACAGGTGAGCCAATGACCTCACCTAATTAAAATTAATTGCACCTGATCATTACTAATTGTAATCTGAGCCCTTCTGTTGGTTGTAGCATTCTGGCAGCAAGCCAGGACAGAAGCTGTGTTGTGGGACAAGGGTAGATAATTAAATCACAATCTGAAGTTACACCTCAGCAAATAGATCATCAGCAGGAAATTAGAAGTAAGATTACTATTGCACACATATGATACGGATGCTAATGTGTATCACATTGTACACAACAGATCGCAATCTTACCGTTTTGCCGCAAGATCTACGATCCAGTGGCAGGGCCGCGCATCAGCATCGTAAACATGCAGAATCAACACACGATGTGCATGATTGATCGTTACGATTATCGAAATCATCCACATCGTGCTAAATATCACACCGTGTATGGGCCGCTTTAATGGTGGAAACTTATGGTGTATGGGCCGCTTTAATGGTGTAAACTTATGGTGTGTACATGTCTTGACCACCGACAATATCGTTGAATGATTTCCCTTCAAATTTTCTGTTGAAAAAATTAATGAAATCGTTCAACGATATGAACGATTTTACCAACGATCATGAACGATTTTACCAACGACCAACGATATTATTCAGAAGAATAATGAAGCTGAATTGAAATGCTAATGAGGGGTGGTTACTGAGCAGATGTTTGTGGTATGGTGGGAGGAGCTACGATCAGGGTATAAAAAGGTGGGGGACATTTTAAAACTGCATTTCTTGCTCTGTGGCTAGTTTGGTCTGGTTTGTACCTGCTGAACGTTGTTGCATTGCTAATTTGCTCTGCTTTGTTTCTGGCTTGCCTTTAACAAAGTGTGTCTATTGTGCTATTACCATGGATCCTATAAGCCATCGGGTTGTGGTTGCTTACGCAGGAGTCATGCTTTTGTCTGAAAGGGATAGAGCCGAGAGGAGGAGAAGTCCTTGTTCCTGTTGGACAAAGGAGTGGCTGCTGCAGAGGAATACCATGTCCCACATGCCTCTTCTGGTGGAGATTCGTGAGAATAACCCGAATTTCTACCGGAATTTCTTGCGGATGGACGAGGTGACATTCCAGGAGTTGTTGAGGCTTGTGACCCCTGTCATCCAGAGGCAGGATACAAGCATGCGGTGGTCGATATCATCTATGGACAGGCTGGTGGCTACCCTGCGCTTCCTAGCCACCAGAAGATCCCTGGCTGATCTTAAATTTGGAACCTTAATGTCACCCCAGGCTTTGGGCATCATCATCCCTGAGACCTGTAGGGCCATTTACATGGCCCTGAAATCAGAGTATTTCAAGGTAAAACATTTTTTGGTTTAAGTATGCACTGTAATATATGTATACAAAGAGACACTATGGTCAATATTCAATTAGCCACGATTAGGCGAAATCGGCGAAAAAGACTTGCCGTTTGCCCTTTTTCGTCTGTGTGTGTTTTTTTTGCAATATTCAGTTCCGGGACCAATTCGCCTAAGCGGAAACTTAATGCAATGTAATAGGCGAAAAACATTCTCCACTGAATGGCAGGAGAAAAAAAAAAAAGCTAAATCTATATATTGGGGTGCAGATGTTGGGAAACCACCCAGTACACTTGGTACACCCCCCCATAGGACTAATGACCCAAAAACAGATTTTAAAAAAAATTGCAGAAGACCCCAAAAATTGCATGTAAAATGTGGGGCGAAAAAGTACAAAGTGGGGGACAAAGTTAAAAGCTAGCAAAATAGGCTTCTGGGGAGAGGGCTGTAAGGGGCAGGTGTTTTTGGCATTGCAGTTGCATGTAGCAGGGTGGTTTTTTCAAATTTTTTTTTAAAGTTCACGTTAGAGAAATTAAAATATGCTAGCACCCATTTTCAAATTTGATGGGACTACCTATTTACACCAAAAAATACTTTGGAGGTGGGTGTGCACTGTACTTTCTGCACCAAGTATTTTATTTGCAATCTCCCTCATGTATTGTTTAATAGCCCTTTGGAAATAACATTAATAAATCAGGGTTATTGCACATGAATGAACAGTAACGAGGGTTAGTAGGTATCGTAAAAGGGTCAGATTTAAATATTCTGCATCCAGTGTACATGCTTTTCCAAACTGGAAGAGAGCATGGTTGTACAGAAGTTCACCCTGACTGTCACGGACCTGGCATTATTGCTGTCTCGGTCTGTAGCTGTGAAAGGGGTCGCAGGCAGGTTGCACATGGGATGTAGGCATTTACAAATCCCCGATGCAACCCACCTTCTGCGTTGTGAAAGGGGTTATCAGTCCTGTATAAAAATTTCATTACATTATAGAGTAAAAAATCCTCCTTCCAGGAAAAGCACATGTGCGCATTTTTATATTTGCATGCCCCTGTATGGACACAATGGGTGGTATTCAATTGTTTACACGTGCCCGATCTACCATCTAAAGTGACTGGAGATTGCGGAGCGCTATTCAATTGATGCCCATTATCGCGCTGATTGCGCCCACAGTGGTTGGGTTTCGCCACGTAAAATGGCTACCCCCGACCAAAGTGCTGGGCGCGATAGCGAAAAGTGCCGTTTGGGCGCCCAAACAGGTCACTTTTAGCCCATTTCAGCTCGCATTTCCATGCGAGCTGAAATGGTACGCCAGCAGCTTATCGTGCCCGTCAGGAGCAACAATTCAATAGCTCCTGTCAGGCGAGTAGGGGGGGGCGATACAATTGAATACCGCCCAATCTATTATCTATTATGTATTATCCAAGTTTAAAGTAGTCATTTAATGTTAATCAAATAATATACAGTCAGGTCCATAAATATTGAGACATTGACAGAATTTTCAGATTTTGGCCTCTATTCACCACCACAATGGTTTTGTAATGAAACAAACAAGATGTGATTTAACTGCAGACTTTCAGATTTAATTTGAGGGTAATTACATCCAAATCGGGTGTACGGTATAGGAATTACAACAGTTTCAATATGTGCCTCCCACTTTTTAAGGGGCCAAAAGTAATGGGACTATCAACTCAAAAGCTATTTCATGGACAGGTGTGGGCTATTCCCTCGTTATTTCATTATCAATTAAGCAGGTAAATGGTCTGGAGTTGATTCTAGGTGTGACATTTGCATTTGGAATCAGTTGCTGTCAACTCTCAATATGAGATCCAAAGAGCTGTCACTATCAGTGAAGCAAGTCATAATTAGGCTGAAAAATCAAAACAAACCCATCAGATAGATAGCAAAAACATTAGGTGTGGCCAAATCAACTGTTTGGAACATTCTTAAAAAGAAAGAACGCACTGGAGAGCTCAGCAACACCAAGAGACCGGGAAGACCACGGAAAATAACTGTGGTGGATGACAGAAGAATTATTTCCCTGGTGAAGAAAAACCCCTTCACAACAGTTGGCCAAATCAAGAACACTCTCCAGGAGGTAGATGTATATGTGTCAAAGTCAACAATTAAGAGAAGACTTCACAGGAGTGAATATAGAGGTTCACCACAAGATGCAAACCATTGGTGAGCCACAAAAACAGGAAGACCAGATTAGAGTTTGCCAAATAACATCTAAAAAAGCCATTACAGTTCTGGAACAACATCCGATGGACAGATGAGACAAAGATCAACTTGTACCTGAGTGATGGGAAGAGAAGAGAAGGAAAGGAACTGCTCATGATCCAAAACATACCACCTCATCAGTGAAGCATGGTGGTGGTAGTGTCGTGGCGTGGGCATGTATGGCTGCCAATGGAACTGGTTCCCTTGTATTTATTGATGATGTGACTGCTGACAAAAGCAGCAGAATGAATTCTGAAGTGTTTCGGGCAATATTATATGCTCATATTCAGTCAAATGCTTCAGAACTCATTGGAAGGCGCTTCACAGTGCAGATGGACAATGACCCGAAGCATACTGCAAAAGCAACCAAAGAGTTTTTTAAGGCTAAAAAGTGGAATGTTATGCAATGGCCAAGTCAATCCCCTGACCTGAATCCAATTGAGCATGCATTTCACTTGATGAAGACAAAACTGAAGGGAAAATGCCCCAAGAAAAAGCAGGAACTGAAGACATTTGCAGTAGAGGCCTGGCAGAGCATCACCAGGGATGAAACCCAGCGTCTGGTCATGTCTATGCGTTCCAGACTTCAGGCTGTAATTGCCTGCAAAGGATTTGCAACAAAGTATTAAAAGGTGAAAGTTAGATTTAGGATTGTTTAGTTTGTCCCATTACTTTTGGCCCTTTAAAAAGTGGGAGGCACATATAGAAACCGTTGTAATTCCTACACCGTTCACCTGATTTGGATGTAATTACCCTCAAATTAAATCTGAAAGTCTGCAGTTAAATCACATCTTGTTTGTTTCATTTGAAAGCCATTGTGGTGGTGAATAGAGGACAAAATATGAAAATTCTGTCAATCCTCACAGCTATCCTCCCTTGCCTTGCCACATTGTGACAGGAGAGCCACTTAGCAGTGCTGGTAACGACAATTTATCATTTACACTGTTATTTATATATTTATATATTCAGGTGAGTGTAATGTTTGTTTTTCTACCTTAGAGTCTGAGGTAAAATCACTGCCAACAGTAAACTCTCTCCTCTGGTCAAGAGATAGAAATAAATGGCCTCTTCCTGCTAGCAGTGATTATCTCTCATTTATGCTGTTAATTATGATGAAAAAATATCTGTCAAGTTGAATAAATTATTATTTTTTTGTACCTCAGAGTGTGAGGTACAAATCACTGCCAGAAGACACCTCTCCCTCCAGGGATTACACAGGGATGCTGGCACAGACAGAAATGTAGCAGCCCTTGAAATTGCCAAAGGTGGCAAAATATGTGTTGCAAAAGTGAATATGCAGGAAAATTCACACAGGGATGCCTGTTCAGGAACAAATGGATCCTTCCCTGAAATTGCCCCATTGTGGCCAAACATGAGGTGCAAAAGTGAATGTGGAGAAAAATTCACACAGGGATGCCTGTTCAGGCACAAATAGATCCTTCCCTGAAAATGCCCCATGGCGGCAAAAATGAGGTGCAAAAGTGAACGTGGAGATAAATTCACACAGGGATGCCTGTTCAGGAACAAATGGATTCTTCCCTGAAATTGCCCCATGGCGGCAAAAATGAGGTGCAAAAGTGAACGTGGAGATAAATTCACACAGGGATGCCTGTTCAGGCACAAATGGATCCTTCCCTGAAATTGCCCCATGGCGGCAAAAATGAGTTGCAAAAGTCAATGTGGAGATAAATTCACACAGGGATGTCTGTTCAGGCACAAATGGATCCTTCCCTGATATTGCCCAGAGGTGGCAAAGCACCAGTGTCCGCACCAGACACATTTCTCCTGCCCATAGCTGGCACAGTACCTCTGCCCGAAGCTGGCACCATTAGGATACCCATTTAAGACAGAAGGGGTCCCAACCCAATGTTTCACTATTAAACTCTCCTGAGAATGTATGTCCACCATATCCCTCTTCAGTAGACTGTGAGCCAGAAGAGGTGACTAAATCCTCAGCCTCTTCAAAGAGGCAAGTCTAGCGACATACAGATGTCCAGCATTGCATTAGTAGGTAAAACCTCCCACCAAATTATATACCTCACTCTGGAACCGTAGTCAAAGGTATGAGGTATACAAGTTTGCACAGCTAGCCTGTACAGGAGCTGTAGGCTGCCCTCCAGTTGCTGTGGGATTGTGCATCCCAGCATGCCCTACCTCAGTTTTGCTATCAGGGCATGCTAAGACTGTGGCGGGGTGTGTGGTTCAGCAGTGGCTGAGGAGCCAGTTATTTCCCACCCCTGCTACAGAGCAACCCCAGTCAAAAATGGTAAATGGGGTTTACAAAAGTAATACAGGGCTCCCAGGTGCACCTACACTATTTGCCCTGAATTTGACTCATCTTTAGGTTCCCAAGGTTGGTGATAGGTCCCAAAGTGACCCAATGCACCAAATGTTAAGGTAAATTCAGTTTAAAAATAACTGGTGCTGCTGGTCCCTTACATTCTGTTCAAAAACATTGATTCTGCCATACCTGGGAAGCAGAGGCGTTTCTAGAGAGGAGGGGGCCCGTGTGCAGTCTCCGACATGGGCGCCTCCTCTCTGCCCGGCAGCGCACTGAGTTGTGCATGGCCAGCGCTGGAGTTATAGACTCTGGGCACTAGAGTGTTCCCAGAGTCTATAGTGTAAGCACAGGTAACCGGGAAAATTTCCATTTTCCCTGTACTGCGCATGTGCAAACGACGGGAAAATGGCAGCCGCGGCCATTTTCCAGTCGTTTTACAGCGCTGGACGCCCGCACTGATGTGGGACTCCGGAGAGGTAAGTATTATTATCGGTGCAGGGTGTGCGGTGCGGGGCCCCCTGGACCCAGGGGCCCGTGTTCCCCGTACACCCTGCACCCATTATAGATACGCCCCTGCTAGTAGCTTTTAAGTACATCTTACTGAAGGCAATTAGTAGAGCCATCCTCATTATTGGCGACAGGCTAGCAGGTTGACCAGAGCTGGACTAATGAGTTTAGCCACGAGGCCACTTGTCATGCCCATTCTGGTAAATGCAGAACTCTTAGCCAGATTTCATAGGTGAGATCAGGGGTCACATTCAAAGCCCAGACAGGTGGCTCATAAAAATACTTTCAAGCAGTCAAAGTATCCTCATTTACTCTTCTTTCTAAAATAAGCTCAAGGAGTTGCAGCCCCTTGCTAGACAAAGTCTTGTCTATAGCTTAGCAGCTACTTGTCTAAGCAGTATAGCTTAGCAGTAGGGCCTCCAAAGTCTGCACGATTCATTTCCAATAGAGGTGAAATGTATAATTCAATGACAACTAGAGCTAAATGTGAAGGCACTGTATACATATATTAAAAAGAGAAGGTTTCGAATAGAAGGACTAACATATATCTCCTTTTTCTTTTGGCCACTAATTGTTTTTGCCTCAAATTATACCTATAGGAGGTTTTCCTTTTGGTCTTAGTCTACGCAACCATTGGAATCTTTGCCATTTTCTAATAAAGAGACCACCTGCTTCAGTGGACTGTAATGGTGGTTGGACTCTCAATAGCACCTTACACCTGCACATGTTTAATGAAAGCAGAGGTTCCATACTATGTTATTGTCACCTTCGTCTAAAAGGAGTCCACTGCATAATAGACTGGGACATATTAATCAGTCACCAAGGTCTAACTCTGTCTACCCTGGCCAATCTCGGATTATTCATAAATGAGATAAATTCTTTTATGACTCCATCCCATAGGAAATATCCCTTCTTTTTCTCTGGTGTTTCTTCCAGAAAAGTGGCCAGAATTATGTTCAATGATAGTTCAAAGTCAGAATATACATTTAAAGGATTTAGACAAAGCTATTACAAAAATGAGGGCCTTACACCTGAGGCTATTCCATGTTCCCTTACACTGTAAAGGATTACAAAACCTATTGAGATTTGCATTTCTAATGGTTGGGAAGCATTCACTCAGAACCAGGCAATGAAAGGCAAATGGTACACAATGGAGCAGTAGGCATATATCAATCTGCTCAAGTTAAGGCCAGCCATGTTAGTCCTTACTAGAGCTTTAAATTCCAGTCACCTACAGGAATTTGCAGTTTAAATTTGTCTGGATAACAACTGTGGTATCTTACCTGAACAGGATGGCACGCTCTTGTTCTTTGTCACAAAAACCCTAGGGATTAGGAAATGGGCCATTCAAAGGCTATTCACTTATCAATTACATTCTGGGAAACGAATGAAACTAATGAACTGAACAATTCTCCATCGATATCATCTGATTTTGGGTAATGTGGCCTTAAATATTCCAAACAATAGTTCAAACCTTCAGGGGTTCCTTGAATAGATCGTTTTGCAACCCTTTTCTGAAGCTCATGTTCCCACCTTTGTGTCCAGAGTGTGGAAACAGGGATTATTCAAGGAGGATGTAATGTGTTGACCATGGTCAGACTTTCTCCTATATGTTCTCTCGCCACCTGCTTTTTACTGAAGATACTGCACAAAATGTATCCTCTCTGGCAATCCAGGGTATTGTTTCCTGTAATCAATTAGTTGTGCAAAGTTGTGCAAACTTCTTCTGCAACTCTCCAAAGACTGCTTCCAGGGTTCTTCAGATCTCCTGAACAAGTTGCCACCATGCATACTGAGAATTACATGAATGGGTTACTAACAAGACTCAAGATTGTCATCTTCTACAGTAGTCCTTATCATTGCCTCACTGAGACCACTCAAGGACCAGGTATTCTACCATGGTTAGAAAATGTAATGTATGGCATAGTACTGATAATACAGCTAGAACAGCTTCTCACCTTCCTGGACTTCTGGCTGCCAAATATGGTGCAGGTCTTGCATCAGCAACCATCTGCTATTATGGTTCAGCTCTTGCCTTTTTATCACCAAGGCTAACTGAAGACATTTTACTTACTCAGACGAATTCTTTCCTACCCAGTGCATTTAGGACCCCATTCAGAATCGGTCGTTGCGGCCGCACGGTCGTACGCCACCGATGTTCGCTAAACTGCACATGCGTAAAATTCGCAATGCGTGTGCGCAAACTAGCTGTTATGATCGGAAATATCTCTCTCCTTGAACTTGGCCAGGTCGTTAGTTTGAGTGACAGAATGAACCGTTTGTGTGTGGTAACAGGTGAATGTGCTTGAAAACGGGGGAGTGGAGAGCCGAATGCAGGCGTGCCTAATTATGCGAACGGCGTTTAATGGGAGTGCATAATTAACAAAGTAGTGTCATGGAACATGTGACATGGGAGGTTTGTACACTGACTTGATCGTGGTGCTTAAGAGAGGGTATGGTCAACCTTAAGCTCTACGACCAGCTCCGATGGTTCCCGATGGTCGCGATTAATCCTTATATCCCAGGAGATGACGTGTGTTGCGATCGAGAAGGGGGCGTGATTTAGTCTTACGACCGCTTCTTACCCTCGGTTGTTCAGCTAACGATCTCATCTTAGGACCGCAACTTGTGATCGCTTCATTTGCATATCCGGGCCCTTTCCCCTACGACCGTGCGGCCGCAATGACCGACTCTGAATGAGGTCCTTAATCCACAGTGTTCTAGTACTTTGAATATAGAATATAGAACCTGTTCTAACCCTCTAATCTGCCTTAGACACAAGTTCAGAGAGTGTCCTTTTATTGATAACATTTGCTGTGCCTAGCCTGTGTATGCTCTTCATGTTGCTATATTTGTACTATATAATTACTTTATGGCATTGATCAAAGCTATGTTTTTGTTACCAGTTCAGTTAACAATTTAACTGGAAAGATTTATGTCAGTGTCTTCATTCCTTGCGTTTGAACTGATAAACTTTCCTTTGTTATCCAAGTCTAGTCTTGGAATTGCCATCAGTAGACTTATGAAAAATCTGCCTGAGGGCGGGCTTAAGTGGTCACATGACCATTAGGTCAGAGAGCAGCTGCTTGGCCCCGCCCTCCTGTGTGGGCACTTTACCTTGTCCCAGCGGTATTCAGGAGGCTTGCTCATCCACCCACAAGCTGCTGCTAGGTGGCAATCCTATTCCCTAGAACAAAGAAAGTTTGCAGGTCATAGATTCCTGCAAACTACTGTTTCTCTGTCTGACACCTGCTCCCAGCCTCACTAATTGGACTTTGTTTTTGCTGCCTGACATCTATTTCCAGCCTCATTAATTGGACTTTGTTTCCCTGCTAGACATTTGTTTTCAGCCTCACTTCACTTGGACTTGTTTATTTTCCACCAGTTTATATATTTATTACCACTTCATGAATAATAATACTCCTATTAAACCTGCTGCATTCCAATACTACAAACCCATTCCTGTTTCTTCTCCTGCATCCATTGCGGGTTCAAAAAATAATCCAGACCAGACAATATATATATATATATATATATATATATACGGTATGCAGTACCCGGCACTCATCACAGAAATATGTAGTTCATGCTTCGGTGCCCTCCTGGGGTAGATTAGCCCATCAACATGATACCAATAAAGGCGGCACTCTAGAGTCTTTAAGATGCTATAAAAGTCCTTTAATATGCCGACGTTTCTGGAGTCACCCCGTCATCAGGGACAAGATACATACAATGTGAGCACAAACATACATATATACCATCACAACTCAATCTCATTAGTCTAATCTCAATCTCAATCTCAAAAGCATAATGTCACTCACCTGAAGAACGCCGGTACATGCTGTCCTCCGGTGCGCGCTGGGATCATGCTTCGCATCGGAGTGATCTCGCCCATCAGCGCCTCCAGTCTGAGTGGCCAAAAGACGGCTGTGTACGGTTGCCTAGCAACCCGCCGTGTAATGGAAAAACACATCACAGAATATGTCACACATATACACGGATGCGAAAATTACTATACAATTAAAAATAACAATTCGGCCAGCCCGCCCTGGCAGTAAATAAAAAAAAAAACAGAACTTATACACAGATATTGTTCCAATCACTTAATATTAGTTCATATATTCTATGCTAATGTATCTGCGAACCACTGTATATCACACATAGATTTATAATTACTTTTATAGCATCTTAAAGACAGACTCCACAGTGCCCCCTTTATCGATATATATATATATATATATAAAATATGTGCCACATCCACATAAAATACACTGAAAAAAACAAATCCACATAAAAATCTATAAGGAACGGTAAGTGTAGGATACAGGGCAGGGAAGGTAGACTGGATAGTTACATTACTTAACCATATAAGGGGCAAAAGAGAAGACAGACGACCCTTTTTTTTTTTTATTTCAATTTTTTTTACTGAATGCAATCATTTTGCAAAGAGTTCTGGACAGGGGTCTTGGATTTTCACCTAGGCAATGAGTGCCTATTTAGTAGTGAATACTCAGGAAATGTATAAGGCATATGAATTGTTGGTGTAGTATAGCAGTGACTGCCGAATTAAGTGCAGAAATAAGTGGGTAAATACGAAGATTCAAACATTTCCGAACAATGGGCCTGATTCAGAGGCGCTCGCTATTTGCGAGCGCTCGCTCTGAATCAGGGTGGATTTTTAAGAAAAAAATCCCACTCCAGGCCGCTCGCATAGCTTTTGTGAGCGGCCTGGCGATGGTCGTGATTATCGCGACCATCGGGCTTGCGACGAGACCCTTGTGGTAGGATCTCGGTTCCTGCAAGTGAACTTCCTGCTCTAATGGCGGAGTGCACAGTCCACTCCGCAATTGGAGCAGGAAATTCCAATTCAATGGGGGAGGGGGAGGGGGTGTATGTATTTAGTTTATTTTACTTTATGCATATATGATTTGTTTTTGTTTTCTGTTATTATGGTTCTATTTGAATTATATATTCTATCTCTGTGCTTATCTTTAACAGTCATTTTTGACTAGCTATATTCTACAGACAAAATATATTTGTTTGACGTTACACTTGAACTGTATTTGTTTACACAGATTGCAGTTCTGTATATATGTGTATATGGATTTATGTAATATATCTGTATGTTTGTATAGATATACATGTACATATATGTATGCACTTGTGAGTATATAAAATAAAAAAATTGTTTTTGAAAAAAAAAAGACCTTGTTGCCTGTATGTTCTGCTTCCCGACACGCCGCTTTTGAGCAGAGCAGCCGGGTATGTAATTACTCACATGGCTGCAGCAGTAGGGCTGGTGTGTCTCACACCTCCCTGGGCTTCCACAGCACCCGCTGCTTTCTACCACGATTGTTCCTTTTGAAAACCCGCCAGCTGGGATTACAGAACAGTAATATGCATTGTGGGAGGCACATATAGAAACCGTTGTAATTCCTACACCAGTCACCTGATTTGGATGTAATTACCCTCAAATTAAATCTGAAAGTCTACAGTTAAAGCACATCTTGTTTGTTTAATTTCAAAGCCATTGTGGTGGTGAATAGAGGCCAAAAAAATGAAAATTCTGTCAATGTCCCAATATTTATGCACCTGACTGTATATATATATATATATATATATATATATATATATATATATAAAACATAGATCACCAGGTTAATACACAAAAGTGAGAATCCTAAAAACACTGCACATCTGTAATTTACAGCCATTCCTCTGTAATTTGCAGTGAGTCTCAGCCAAGGCAGAACTCTAGCAGCTCTCAACATCCCATTTGTGTGTGGCTCTGAAGCCCCGTAAGATGCTGATATTCAAATACCTGGGGGAGGTGTGGTTGTGCACACCGTCGGTGTCCTGCTTCATTCAGGATGCCTGACATCATCCTAGGTGTTATCTAGCCTCCGGTGTTTCCATCCAGAGACATCTACAGTATGTTACCGCGGCTCATCACGAGGACGTCACAGACGAAATGCCCTCATGTGCAGCGGCACCGCGTCCTGGCAGCGTTTCAGCAAACCTCTTTCTCCCACAATGCATATTACTGTTCTGTAATCCCAGCTGGCGGGTTTTCAAAAGGAACAATCGTGGTAGAAAGCAGCGGGTGCTGTGGAAGCCCAGGGAGGTGTGAGACACACCAGCCCTACTGCTGCAGCCATGTGAGTAATTACATACCCGGCTGCTCTGCTCAAAAGCGGCGTGTCGGGAAGCAGAACATACAGGCAACATGGTCTTTTTTCTTTTCAAAAGCAATTTTTTTATTTTGTGTTATATCCTCACAAGTGCATACATA
The DNA here is from genome assembly GCA_031769625.1 of Taudactylus pleione. Lineage (NCBI taxonomy): Eukaryota > Metazoa > Chordata > Amphibia > Anura > Myobatrachidae > Taudactylus > Taudactylus pleione. The sequence continues at coordinate 2,062,759 of JAUIMM010000024.1, read as the reverse complement.
TATGTACATGTATATCTATACAAACATACAGATATATTACATAAATCCATATACACATATATACAGAACTGCAATCTGTGTAAACAAATTAGGGGTGAGCGGGTTCGGATTTCTGAAATCCGAACCCCCCCGAGCCCCCCCGATCCGAGTCCGATCCGAGTCAGGCTCGACTTTTCCCGCCTGACTCGGATCTGACATCGAGGCAAAACGTCATCATCCCGCCTTCCGAGTCTCGCGGGTTTTGGATCCTATATAAGGTACCCGCGTCGGCGCCATTTTCTCACTCGGCTGTGGACAGTGAAGAGGGAGGGTGGGAGTTAGTGCTGTGTAGTGTAGTGTAGTGTAGTGCTGCTGTTGTCCACTACTTCAAAGTCCATAGGGGCTGGCTGTGTTGTGCTGTGCTGTTGTTGTTAATAGGGGCTGTGTCCACTACTTCAAAGTCCATAGGGGCTGGCTGGACTGTGTTGTGCAGTCAGTTCTCCATAGGGGCTGTGTCCACTCCAAAGTCCTGTGCAGTGTCCCAGTCCTAAAGGGGTGCTGTAGTGTTGTCCAGGGGGTGCTCTGTCCATCAGGGGTGCTCCCCCCAAGTGCTAAAAAAATAATATATTTTCTGTGTTTGTGAATTGTGTGCGCAGTAGCCGCACGTGCATCAACAAAGTAGTGCCAAGCGTGCGCCTGTGTCATAAGTAAAGGGCCGGCTGGCTTGACCGTTAAAGGGTGCTGTAACCCCCGAAAGTACACTCCAGTCCAAACCAAAAAAAAATTATTTTCTGTGTTTGTGAATTGTGTGCGCAGTAGCCGCACGTGCATCAACAAAGTAGTGCCAAGCGTGCGCCTGTGTCATAAGTAAAGGGCCGGCTGGCTTGATCGTTAAGGGTGCTGTAACCCCCGAAAGTACACTCCAGTCCAAACCAAAAAAAAAATTATTTTCTGTGTTTGTGAATTGTGTGCGCAGTAGCCGCACGTGCATCAACAAAGTAGTGCCAAACGTGCGCCTGTGTCATAAGTAAAGGGCCGGCTGGCTTGACCGTTAAGGGTGCTGTAACCCCCGAAAGTACACTCCAGTCCAAACCAAAAAAAAAATTATTTTCTGTGTTTGTGAATTGTGTGCGCAGTAGCCGCACGTGCATCAACAAAGTAGTGCCAAGCGTGCGCCTGTGTCATAAGTAAAGGGCCGGCTGGCTTGACCGTTAAGGGTGCTGTAACCCCCGAAAGTACACTCCAGTCCAAACCTAAAAAAAAATTATTTTCTGTGTTTGTGAATTGTGTGCGCAGTAGCCGCACGTGCATCAACAAAGTAGTGCCAAGCGTGCGCCTGTGTCATAAGTAAAGGGCCGGCTGGCTTGACCGTTAAAGGGTGCTGTAACCTCCGAAAGTACACTCCAGTCCAAACCAAAAAAAAATTATTTTCTGTGTTTGTGAATTGTGTGCGCAGTAGCCGCACGTGCATCAACAAAGTAGTGCCAAGCGTGCGCCTGTGTCATAAGTAAAGGGCCGGCTGGCTTGACCGTTAAAGGGTGCTGTAACCCCCGAAAGTACACTCCAGTCCAAACCAAAAAAAAATTATTTTCTGTGTTTGTGAATTGTGTGCGCAGTAGCCGCACGTGCATCAACAAAGTAGTGCCAAGCGTGCGCCTGTGTCATAAGTAAAGGGCCGGCTGGCTTGACCGTTAAAGGGTGCTGTAACCCCCGAAAGTACACTCCAGTCCAAACCAAAAAAAAATTATTTTCTGTGTTTGTGAATTGTGTGCGCAGTAGCCGCACGTGCATCAACAAAGTAGTGCCAAGCGTGCGCCTGTGTCATAAGTAAAGGGCCGGCTGGCTTGACCGTTAAAGGGTGCTGTAACCCCCAAAGTACACTCCAGTCCAAACCAAAAAAAAATTATTTTCTGTGTTTGTGAATTGTGTGCGCAGTAGCCGCACGTGCATCAACAAAGTAGTGCCAAGAGTGCGCCTGTGTCATAAGTAAAGGGCCGGCTGGCTTGACCGTTAAAGGGTGCTGTAACCCACAAAGTACACTCCAGTCCAAACCAAAAAAAAAATTATTTTCTGTGTTTAGCCGCACGTATATATCAAATCGATATAACATAAATGGAGGACCAAACTTTCTCCGATAAAAATAAAATAGAGAAAGATCAAGAACCACTTCCTCCTAGTGCTGAAGCTGCTGCCACTAGTCATGACATAGACGATAACATGCCATCAACGTCGTCTGCCAAGGCCGATGCCCAATGTCATAGTAGAGGGCACATACAATCCCAAATGGCAAAGTTCAGGAAAATGACCTTGAAAAAGACATTTAAATCAGCTGAAGAGAAACGTAAACTTGCCAATATGCCATTTACGACACGGAGTGGCAAGGAACGGCTAAGGTCGATCCCTAGTATGTTCATGACTAGTGGTTCAGCTTCACATGACGATGGAAGCACTCCTCCCACTAAAAAAATCAAAAGAGTTAAGCTGGCAAAAGCACAGCGAAGAACTGTGCTTTCTAAGAAGATATCACAAATCCCCAAGGAGAGTCCAAGTGTGGTGGTGGTTGCGATGCCTGACCTTCCCAGCACTGGACGGGAAGAGGTGGCTCTTTCCACCATTTGCACGCCCCCTGCAAGTGCTGAAAGGAGCACCCACAGTCCACTTGCTGATATGCAAATTGAAGATGTCACTGTTGAAGTACAACAGGATGAGGATACTGGTGTAGCTGGCGCTGAGGAGGAAGTTGGCGAGGAGGATTCTGATGGTGATGTGGTTTGTTTAAATCAGGCTCCGGGGGAGACAGTTGTTGTCCGTGGGATGAAAAAGCCCATCACGGTCATGCCTGGGCAGAAGACCAAACATTCCACCTCTTTGGTCTGGCAATATTTCTATCCAAATCCGGACAACAACTGTCTTGCCATATGTACCATATGTAAAGGTGAAATAAGTAGGGGTAGGGACGTCAACCACCTAGGAACATCCTCCCTTATACGGCACCTGCAGCGCGTTCATAAAAAGTTACTGTCAAGTTCAGAAACTTTGGCTCAGACCGTAAGCAGTCCAGGGACACCTAAATCCCGTTGTCCTGTTGTATCCAAGCGCCTGCAAACCACACCGTCAACTCCCTCCTCGTCAATTTCCTCCTTAGTCAGGATCGGAAGTAGTCCTGCAGGCCATATCACTGGCATGACTGACTCTCCTATCCGGGATTCCTCCGGAGGATCCTGCATTGCTACGCCTACTGCTGCCGCTGCTGCTGTTGCTGCTGCTGCTGGGAGTCGTTCATCATCCCAGAGAGGAAGTAGGAACACCACTACTTTTACTAAACAATTGACCCTCCAACAGTCCTTAGCGAGGAGGATGAAGTACGACAGCAGTCATCCTGAAGCAAAACGTATAACTGAGGCCTTGACTGCTATGTTGGTGTTAGACGTGCGTCCGGTATCCGCCATTAGTGCAGTGGGATTTAGACAATTGATGGAGGTAGTGTGTCCCCGGTTCCAAATCCCGTCTAGATTCCACTTCACTAGGCAGGCGATACCGAGACTGTACAGAAACGTCAGAAAAAGTGTCCTCAGTGTCCTGAAAAATGCCGTTGTACACAATGTCCACTTAACCACGGACATGTGGACAAGTGGAACAGGGCAGACTAAGGACTATATGACTGTGACAGCCCACTGGGTAGATGTATCACCTTACGCAGCAACAGCAGCAGCGTCACCAGTAGCAGCATCTCAGAAACGCCAGCTCGTTACAAGGCAGGCTACGCTGTGTATCACCGGTTTCAGTAAGAGGCACACCGCCGACAACCTCTTAGAGAAACTGAGGGAAATCATCGCCCAGTGGCTTACCCCACTTAGACTCTCCTGGGGATTTGTGATATCTGACAACGCCACCAATATTGTGCGGGCATTACATCTGGGCAAATTCCAGCACGTCCCATGTTTTGCTCACACAATAAACTTGGTGGTGCAGAATTTTCTGAAAAGCGACAGGGGCGTGCAGGAGACGCTTTGGGTGGCCCGAAAAATTTCTGGCCACTTTCGCCATTCAGCGACTGCGTGCCGAAGACTGGAGCGCCAGCAAACACTCTTGAACCTGCCCCGCCATCACCTGAAGCAAGAGGTTGTGACGCGGTGGAACTCAACCCTCTATATGCTTCAGAGGATGGAGGAGCAGCAAAAGGCCATACAAGCCTATACATCCACCTATGACATAGGCAAAGGAGGGGGTATGCACCTGACTCAAGCGCAGTGGAGAATGATTTCCGTGTTGTGCAAGGTTCTTCAGCCCTTCGAACTTGCCACACGTGAAGTCAGTTCAGACACTGCCAGCTTGAGTCAGGTCATTCCCCTCATCAGGCTTTTGCAGAAGCAGCTGGAGAAAGTGAAGGAGGAGCTAAGACGGAGCGATTCCGCTCGGCATGTGGGACTTGTGGATGAAGCCCTTCATTCGCTTTGCCAGGATTCCAGGGTGGTCAATCTGTTGAAATCAGACCACTACATTTTGGCCACCGTGCTCGATCCTAGGTTTAAAGCCTATGTGGTGTCTCTCTTTCCGGCCGACACAAGCCTGCAGAGGTGCAAAGACCTGCTGGTGAACACACTGTCAGCTGAAGCGGAACGTGACACGTCAACGGCTCCTTCTTCATTTTCTCCCGCAACTGGGGCTGCCAGGAAAAAACTTAGGTATCCTAAGCAACCCGCTGGCGGTGATGCAGGGCAGGCAGGACCAAGTTTGGACATCTGGTCCGGACTGAAGGACCTGGCAACAATTTCTGACATGTCTACTGTCACTGCATATGATACTGTCACCATTGACAGAATGGTGGAGGATTACATCGGTGACAGCATCCAAGTAGGCATGTCAGACAGTCCATACCTGTACTGGCAGGAAAAAGAGGCAATTTGGAGGCCCCTGTACAAACTGGCTCTATTTTACCTGAGTTGCCCCCCCTCCAGTGTGTACTCCGAAAGAGTGTTTAGTGCAGCCGGGAACCTTGTCAGCGAAAGGCGTAGGAGGTTGCTTCCACAGAATGTGGAGAAGATGATGTTCATCAAAATGAATTATCAGCTCTTCCAGGGAGACCAGCCTCCAGAACGTACAGAGGGACCTGTGGTGGTGGATTCAAGTGGGGACGAGTTAATACTTTGTGAGGATGAGGATGTACACACTGAAGAGGGTGAGGAATCGGTGGATGAGGAGGATGAGGATGACATCTTGCCTCCGTAGAGCCAGTTTGTGCAGGGACACATTAATTGCCAGCTTGTTTTGTGGGGGCCCAAACGAACCAATCATTTCAGCCACAGTTGTGTGGCAGACCCTGGCGCTGAAATGATTGATTTGTTAAAGTGTGCATGTCCTGTTTATACAACATAAGGGTGGGTGGGAGGGCCCAAGGACAATTCCATCTTGCACCTCTTTTTTTCTTTGCATTATGTACAGTTTGGGGCCTAGTTTTTCTAACTGCCATCCTGTCTGCCACTGCAGTGTCACTCCTAGATGGGTCACGTGTTTGTGCCGCCCACTCGTGTCGCTTAGCATAGTCATCCAGCTACCTCGGTGCAACCTTTTGGACATAAAAACACTATTGTGAGGTGTGAGGTGTTCAGAATAGACTGGAAATGAGTGGAAATTAAGGTTATTGAGGTTAATAATAGCATAGGAGCAGAAAAACCTACAAATTCTGTGATTTTAGCTGTTTTTATGCTTTTTTTCAAAAAAATACAGATCCAAAACACAAAACCCAGAACCCAAAACACGGAAGGGTGGTTTTGGCAAAACCAATCCAGATCCAAAACACGAAGAAAGATCCAGATCCAAAACCAAAACACAAAACACGAAAAGTGGCCGGTGCACACCCCTAAAACAAATACAGTTCAAGTGCAACGTCAAACAAATATGTTTTGTCTGTAGAATATAGCTAGTGAAAAATAACTGTTAAACATAAGCACAGAGATAGAACCATAATAACAGAAAACAAAAACAAATCATATATGTATAAAGTAAAATAAACTGAACACATACAGCCCCTCCCGAACCCTGGTGCAGCTTGTTCCCTTTCCATTGATCGGATACTCCTACACTGGAGGAAATATTGGCAACACATAAAATGTATAAAGCTTATCTTCTCTTTTGCCAGCAGCCACCTCAGACGTGTGTCTGGTATGGAGAGAGGCCCAGGGACTATGTAGTTTGGTGACTCTCCAAGGGGCCGTCTTTAGAGAGGGATACAGAGTGCACACAAACCTCTATCTACCTAACTCCCACTCTGCTAGTGCTTGTCACCGGTTGCCACGAACTAAGCACCCAAACCAAACCACAAAATAAAGAAATTAAACCTAACTAAAAGCTAGTACCTAGCTAGTGTCTTACTCCATGGCACTAAAAAAAGACTCTTTCTTATGGTGGAAAGGGAGAGGTTATATATGGGGTGGGAGCCAGTTTCAATTAGTTAGTGCCCAACTCCACACTTCACTGTGCATAACCCAGATGTAATGGCATCCCCCAGATGGATGAAAAAGGAAATTTTTTTTCTGTTGTGCAGGTTGTTATGGTCTGGTGAACACATGTGATGTCCAAAAAATAATCACGAAAGGGGTCACAATATTTGAAAGAAGACACTCAAATGCCCCATAATTACTAGAAGCCAGGCTGAAGTAGCTCTCTCCATATCCCTGTTAGTTTTCTGCAGTGTAGGATCTATTGTCTGGTTATCATTTTATACCAGACAATAACTTCACTGAGGGCAAATACTGCAGTTTGAAAGGAATGCCAATAGGGATGAAGCATAGACTCTAAATCCACTATGTCCCCCATACTCTGCATCTTAGTGCCCTAAATCATGTTATGACTCTTAGTAGTGCCCTAGTTCATATTACACCACCACAGCACCTCCAGTTGGGATGTAGTCAGGAAGCAGACGGTCTAAATCCCGACCGCCGGCTTCCCGACTTTCTAATCCCGGCATGGTACTAATGACAGGCGTCAAAATCCTGACGCCTGTCATTAGACCTACGCCGGGAGCCCGACACCCGGCTTACCGATCGAAGGTAAGCCAGGCGTGGACAGCCACGGGGGGGGGGGTTTAGGTTAGGGGTTTCACGGGAGGGACTTAAGGTTAGGCACCCCCCCGGGAGGTTAGGGTTTGGCTAGTGGAAGGGGGGGTTAGGGTTAGGCACCCCCAGGGGGAGGTTAGGGTTAGGCACCTCACGGGAGAATTGGGATTAGGCTGCAGGGAAGGGGGGGTTAGGTTTAGGCACTTGGGTGGGAGGTTAGGGTTAGGCACTCCTAAGGGAGGGTTAGGGTTAATGAGTAGAATAGGGTTAGTTCAAATACTTACCTTTTGACGTTCGGGATCTTCAACCCTGCCGGGCTTCCGCTGTCAGGATTTGAACTGCCGGCCATGCCTACTACACCCCCCCAGTTCACTCTATGCCAGTATCCCCAGTTAATATTATGACACATTGAAGTCCCCACAGTACATACATTGTAGTGCCCATTGTTCATATTATGCAACAATGTTGTACCCCAGTTCATATTATGTCTTACTATAGTGTCTCCAGTTCATATCCTGCCACATAGCATGCCTCAGTTCATATTATGTAACATTACAATGCCCTCTTGTTCACATTATTACACATTATAGTGTCCCAGTCCAGATTATGCCACATTACAGTGACCCAGTACATTATAACACCTGCCCTCACCAGTATAACATCCACTACACACACCTCCCTTACCATTAAAACTCACTGAAAATCTGATGTCACCCAGTTAGTCAGCCTTATTCTACATAGAAGTCTGGAAGTATGGTAAGAGATCATATCCCACTGATCTATTTTATCTCACATTGGGCCTCATCATCAACGAGTTTTATCACTCAAAACTAGTTATAAAACTCGCTGTGTACAGCCATGGGCAAAAGTTTTGAGAACGACACAAGTATTGGTTTTCACAAAGTTTGCTGCTTCAGTGTTTTTACACATTTTTGTCAGATGTTACTATGGTATACTGAAGTAAAATTGCAAGCATTTCATAAGTGTCAAAGGCTTTTATTGACAATTACATGAAGTTTATGCAAAGAGGCAATATTTGCAGTATTGACCCTTCTTTTTCAAGACCTCTGCAATTCGCCCTGCATGCTGTGAATCAACTTCTGGGCCACATACTTGGCCGCCCATTCTTACCAAATAAATGCTTGGAGTTTGTCAGAACTTGTGGGTTTTTGTTTGTCCACCCGCCTCTTGAGGATTGACCGCAAATTCTCAATGGGATTAAGGTCTGGGGAGTTTCCTGGCCATGGACCCAAAATTTTGATGTTTTGTTCCCCGATCCCGCAGCTGAATCAACTTTAGGAGATGGTCATGGCGCTTGCTGGACATTCTTGGGCACTCTGAAGCCTTCTTCAGAACTATTGAACCTCTCGCCTTGAAGTTCTTGGTGATCCGATAAATGGTTGATTTAGGTGCAATCTTACTAGCAGCAATATGCTTGCCTGTGAAGCTCTTTTTGTGCAACGCAATGATGACTGCACGTGTTTACTTGCACGTAACCATGGTTAACAGAGGAAGAACAATGATTTCAAGCACCACCCTCCTTTTAAAGCTTCCAGTCTGTTATTCTAACTCAATCAGCATGAAAGAGTGATCTCCAGCATTGTCCTCGTCTACACGCTCACCTGCAGGGCCGGATTAAAGGGAGGGCGAAGGGGGCGGTCGTCCCGGGGCCCCCACACATAAGGGGCCCCCACACACTGCCCAGAGTCGCCGCTGCTACTAACAGCATTTAGCTGTCTCCGGCGCCGCTATTGTCTTGATCGGCGGCTCAGCTGTTCCCTAACAGCAGCCGCCGAGGAGCTTCCTACAGTCAGAGTCTCACGAGATTTGACGTCATCATCTCGTGAGACTCTGTAGGAAGCTCCTCCATGGCCGCAGTCAGTAACAGACAGAGGGAGCTGATGCTCCAACATAAAGAATTATAGCTACATATACTGTGTGCATATACTCACACATAATGTGTGTGTGTATATATATATATATACACACACACGTTATGTGTGCGTGTGTACATACACAGTATATATAGCTATATATAATGTATATATAGTAGGGGTGAGCGGGTTCGGATTTCTGAAATCCGAACCCCCCCGAGCCCCCCCGATCCGAGTCCGATCCGAGTCAGGCTCGACTTTTCCCGCCTGACTCGGATTCTGAAATCGAGGCAAAACGTCATCTTCCCGCCTTCCGAGTCTCGCGGGTTTTGGATCCTATATAAGGTACCCACGTCGGCGCCATTTTCTCACTCGGCTGTGGACAGTGAAGAGGGAGGGTGGGAGTTAGGGCTGTGTAGTGTAGTGTAGTGTAGTGCTGCTGTTGTCCACTACTTCAAAGTCCATAGGGGCTGGCTGTGTTGTGCTGTGCTGCTGTTGTTAATAGGGGCTGTGTCCACTACTTCAAAGTCCATAGGGGCTGGCTGGACTGTGTTGTGCAGTCAGTTCTCCATAGGGGCTGTGTCCACTCCAAAGTCCTGTGCAGTGTCCCAGTCCTAAAGAGGTGCTGTAGTGTTGTCCAGGGGGTGCTCTGTCCATCAGGGGTGCTCCCCCCAAGTGCTAAAAAAATAATATATTTTCTGTGTTTGTGAATTGTGTGCGCAGTAGCCGCATGTGCATCAACAAAGTAGTGCCAAGCGTGCGCCTGTGTCATAAGTAAAGGGCCAGCTGGCTTGACCGTTAAAGGGTGCTGTAACCCCCAAAGTACACTCCAGTCCAAACCAAAAAAAAATTTATTTTCTGTGTTTGTGAATTGTGTGCGCAGTAGCCGCATGTGCATCAACAAAGTAGTGCCAAGCGTTCGCCTGTGTCATAAGTAAAGGGCCGGCTGGCTTGACCGTTAAAGGGTGCTGTAACCCCCGAAAGTACACTCCAGTCCAAACCAAAAAAAAAATTATTTTCTGTGTTTGTGAATTGTGTGCGCAGTAGCCGCACGTGCATCAACAAAGTAGTGCCAAGCGTGCGCCTGTGTCATAAGTAAAGGGCCGGCTGGCTTGACCGTTAAAGGGTGCTGTAACCCCCAAAGTACACTCCAGTCCAAACCGAAAAAAAATTATTTTCTGTGTTTGTGAATTGTGTGCGCAGTAGCCGCACGTGCATCAACAAAGTAGTGCCAAGCGTGCGCCTGTGTCATAAGTAAAGGGCCGGCTGGCTTGACCGTTAAAGGGTTCTGTAACCCCCAAAGTACACTCCAAACCAAAAAAATATATATTTTCTGTGTTTGTGAATTGTGTGCGCAGTAGCCGCACGTGCATCAACAAAGTAGTGCCAAGTGTGCGCCTGTGTCATAAGTAAAGGGCCGGCTGGCTTGACCGTTAAAGGGTGCTGTAACCCCCGAAAGTACACTCCAGTCCAAACCAAAAAAAAAATTATTTTCTGTGTTTGTGAATTGTGTGCGCAGTAGCCGCACGTGCATCAACAAAGTAGTGCCAAGCGTGCGCCTGTGTCATAAGTAAAGGGCCGGCTGGCTTGACCGTTAAAGGGTTCTGTAACCCCCAAAGTACACTCCAAACCAAAAAAATATATATTTTCTGTGTTTGTGACTTGTGTGCACTGTGGCTGCACGTGCATCAACAAAGGAGCAGCGCCAAGCGTGCGCCTGTGTCCCATAAGTAAAGAGCCGGCTGGCTCATTTCTTAAAGGGTGGTGTAACCCACAAAGTGCACTACTCTCCAGCAAAAATAAAAAAATATTTTCTGTGTTTGTGTGCGCTTTAGCCGCACGTATATATATCAATATAACATAAATGGAGGACCAAACTTTCTCTGATAAAAATAAAATAGGGAAAGATCAAGAACCACTTCCTACTAGTGCTGTTGCTGCTGCTGGGAGTTGTTCATCATCCCAGAGAGGAAGTAGGAACATCACTACTTTTACTAAACAATTGACCCTCCAACAGTCCCTAGCGATGAGGATGAAGTACGACAGCAGTCATCCTGAAGCAAAACGTATAACTGAGGCCTTGACTGCTATGTTGGTGTTAGACGTGCGTCCGGTATCCGACATTAGTGCAGTGGGATTTAGACAATTGATGGAGGTAGTGTGTCCTCGGTTCCAAATCCCGTCTAGATTCCACCTGCATCCTCAAAGCAGCAGCGACAAGCGTGCTTCTGTCTGTTAAAGGGTGGTGACACCCTCAAAGTGTGCTACACAAACAATTAAAATATTGTTCTTTTTTTTTCTGTCTTTGTGAATTGTGTGGGCTGTAGCCGCACTTGCATCCTCAAAGCAGCAGCGACAAGCGTGCGTCTGTCTGTTAAAGGGTGTTGTAACTCTCAAAGTGCTCCAAAAAATCAAAAAAATTTTTTTAATGTGTTTGTGACTTGTGTGCGATGTAGCCACACTTGCATCCTCAAAGCAGCAGCGACAAGCGTGCGTCTGTCTGTTAAAGGGTGGTGACACCCTCAAAGTGTGCTACACAAACAATTAAAATATTCTTCTTCTTTTTTCTGTCTTTGTGAATTGTGTGGGCTGTAGCCGCACCTGCATCCTTAAAGCAGCAGCGACAAGCGTGCGTCTGTCTGTTAAAGGGTGGTGTAACTCACGAAGTGCTCCAAAAAATAAAAAACTATTTTTTTAATGTGTTTGTGACTTGTGTGCGATGTAGCCGCACTTGCATCCTCAAAGCAGCAGCGACAAGCGTGCGTCTGTCTGTTAAAGGGTGGTGACACCCTCAAAGTGTGCTACACAAACAATAAAAATATTCTTCTTTTTTCTGTCTTTGTGAATTGTGTGGGCTGTAGCCGCACCTGCATCCTTAAAGCAGCTGCGACAAGCGTGCGTCTGTCTGTTAAAGGGTGGTGACACCCTCAAAGTGTGCTACACAAACAATTAAAATATTGTTCTTTTTTTTCGGTCTTTGTGAAATGTGTGGGCTGTAGCCGCACTTGCTTCCTCAAAGCAGCAGCGACAAGCGTGCGTCTGTCTGTTAGAGGGTGGTGTAACCCTCAAAGTGTGCTCCACAAACAATAAAAATATTCTTTTTTTTTTTCTGTCTTTGTGAATTGTGTGGGCTGTAGCCACACTTGAATCCTCAAAGCAGCAGCGACAAGCGTGCGTCTGTCTGTTAAAGGATTACATCGGTGACAGCATCCAAGTAGGCATGTCAGACAGTCCGTACCTGTACTGGCAGGAAAAAGAAGCAATTTGGAGGTCCCTGTACAAACTGGCTCTATTTTACCTGAGTTGCCCCCCCTCCAGTGTGTACTCCGAAAGAGTGTTTAGTGCAGCCGGGAACCTTGTTAGCGAAAGGCGTAGGAGGTTGCTTCCACAAAATGTGGAGAAGATGATGTTCATAAAATGAATGATCAACTCTTCCAGGGAGACCAGCCTCCAGAACGTACAGAGGGACCTGTGGTTCCAGCAGGGACAAATTAATACTCTGTGAGGATGAGGATGTACATAACACTGAAGAGGGTGAGGAATCTGTGGATGAGGAGGATGAGGACGACTTCTTGCCTCCGTAGAGCCAGTTTGTGCAGGGACAGATTAATTGCCAGCTTGTTTTGTGGGGGCCCAAACGAACCAATCATTTCAGCCACAGTTGTGTGGCAGACCCTGGCGCTGAAATGATTGGTTTGTTAAAGTGTGCATGTCCTGTTTATACAACATAAGGGTGGGTGGGAGGGCCCAAGGACAATTCCATCTTGCACCTCTTTTTTTTCTTTGCATTATGTACAGTTTGTGGCCTAGTTTTTCAATGCCATCCTGTCTGCCACTGCAGTTTCACGCCTAGATGGGTCACGTGTTTGTGCCGCCCACTCGTGTCGCTTAGCATAGTCATCCAGCTACCTCGGTGCAACCTTTTGGACATAAAAACACTATTGTGAGGTGTGAGGTATTCAGAATAGACTGGAAATGAGTGGAAATTAAGGTTATTGAGGTTAATAATAGCATAGGAGCAGAAAAACACACAAATTCTGTGATTTTAGCTGTTTTTATGCTTTTTTTCAAAAAAATACAGATCCAAAACACAAAACCCAGAACCCAAAACACGGAAGGGTGGTTTTGGCAAAACCAATCCAGATCCAAAACACGAAGAAAGATCCAGATCCAAAACCAAAACACAAAACACGAAAAGTGGCCGGTGCACACCCCTAATATATAGCCATATATACTGTATGTGTGTGCGTGCATATATATATATATATATATATATATATATGTTTATTACATTTGCTTTAAAATTACTGGGACATCAAGTCATTTTATATATATATATATATATATGTATATAGTTGTAGTCCGGCTCTTCTGAGAAAATAATGATATGGCAGGGTGCCCGCACTAGCTACTCACAGCTACCGACAAAAGATGCAGCACTCCATGCTCTTAATAATAGACCAAGATAACGGCATATAATAGCAACGTTTCAGTGCCTTTATTGTAGCACTGTCATCAGGCTTAAGTTATATGACATACAAACAGAGTTTAAATACAATCTACTCACCACCATCAGCGCCCAAACAACTGGGCAGCGCGTGCGAGTCTGCCACGCATAATGATGACGTCATCGCGCACGATGAGTCATGCGTGACTACCATCACCATGGTTACAAAAAAAACACATACAAAATAAAATGAAATTTATGCGCCGCTACATGCTGTGGGATAAAGGCACAAGACAGTGACATATATATAATCATCAAAAAGGTCATAAGCTTATAATGCATAGTATCTATAATCTAATGACTAATAACTAATGCAATAGCAAACAATAATATCCCATTAACAATATGTACTAATATAAATATTGCTCAGAGTTGCCTACCCTCCCGATTTTCGCGGGAGTCTCCCGAATAAAGGTGGGAGCTCCCGCAACCCCGTAAAGTAAGTTGAATCCCCCGCATTCCCTCTGCCCTGTCTAAAAATCCGGACTGCGCATGCGCGAGTCCGGAGGTAAAGGGGGGCGGGGCCCGAGCTTAAGACGCAGGGGCGCACTCACCGAGTGCAGGGAGGCAGGAGTGTGGCTGCTGTGAGGTCTCCTGGGCCCGCCTTCCCCTGCTCACAGACTGCTGCTGGGAGAGACTGATGCTCATGGAGGGGGGAGGAGCCAACTCCGGAGGACACTGAAGACAGAGACAGAGGAGCTGCCTGAGACTGTGAGTGTTAGAGCTCACTGCAGCTCCTGCCAAATGTATAACTCATGTCAGTGCCGTGGGGGAGGGAGGGAGATCTATTACTGTGTGTTTGTATGTGATGTATGTGTAGTAATGTGATGTACAGTATGTGTGGGTGTAGTAATGTGATGTGTGTGTGTGTAGTAATGTGATGTATGTGTAGTAATGTGATGTATGTGTAGTAATGTGATGTGTAGTAATGTGATGTATGTGTGTGTAGTGATGTGTGTGTAGTGATGTGATGTATGTGTGTGTAGTAATGTGATGTATGTGTAGTAATGTGATGTGTGTGTACTAATGTGATGTATGTGTGTGTAGTAATGTGATGTGTGTGTGTGTATGGGGAGGTGAAATCTTCATATGATGTGTGTGACTGACTGGGTGTCTGTGTGTGAGAGACTGTGTGTGTGTGTGAATCTATTCATGGGATGTGCTGAGACTGTCTGTGTGTGACTGTGGGGCCCATTTATTAATGATCGCATTTTGCAATGCGATCAGGGCATGCAGTACCGCCCCTGATCGCATTGCAAAATGCAATCCTATCTGCCGGATGTATTATCCGGGACATGCAGGGAGACGGGCTCCGAAAAGAGCCCGTCCCTGCGATGTCTCCGGAGGGCAGTCGGGGCTTCTGCACATGCGCAGTCCCGCGGACTGCACATGAGCGGCCCGATTGCCGGCGGAGGGATCTGGCAGATCCCTCCGCCGGCTGATACGCGGTAAGTGCCCATAGGAAACAGCGGCTAACGCTATCTTTAGATAGTGTTAGCTGCTGGGGCCAATATCGGGAATGCTTCACATTCCTGATATTGATACATTTGGCAGCATCGCATCCCCCATAGAAACCTATGGGGGAGGCGGCTGCCGTCGGCAATGGAGGGATCGCAGCAGGTATCGGAGATACCTGCTGCGGTCCCTCCTTCATACATTCGGGGGATACTAAGTATTTGAGGTAAACCCCCGAAAACACCTGTTTTCGGGGAATTTACCTCAAATGCACTGTGATAAATGGGCCCTTGTGTATGACTCTATTCATAGGATGTGTGTGTGTGTGTGTGTGTGTGTGTGTGTGAATCTATTCATATAAATGAATGTGTGCGTCTGGGGGGGAATCTATTAATGTCAATATGGCAGGGTAGAGATGTATTAATGTAAGTGGGGGAGCTAGGGCGTCAGCTTATAGGAATATATACGCCCATAGGTGGAGTTAGACACGCCCTTTGGGTGGAGCAGACCACGCCCCCACAACGGCGCGTCGCATTCTGCAGCCATCTACAATCTCCCTCAAAGTCATTTTCAAAAGTAGGCAAGTATGATATTGCTGCTAGAAGGCTGGTGAAATACAATCACATATAATAATACATCTACAGATGTTATTAACCAATGCACATTATCAAATTTACACTAAATGCTGCAAGGATACCATAAGTGCACTAATCTAAAAAACAATAGATATAATCACTCACATAGTACTAGAATATGCAGACCAAAGAGCACAATCTAAGACATAGGAATGGACCGCAGTACATAATATAACATAACAGACAAATAACAACACCCAATAACGATGTATTGCTATATAAAGTGGTGGAATCCGGAATATTCATTAAGTCCCTTGGGAGCAAGGGTCCCTAATTGATATATCCATTTGCTTTCAATTTGCAATAACTTTAAACCACAATTACCACCTCGAATAGAGAGGGGCACATGGTCTATCATTCTGTACCTAAGTGATGTTAACGAATGTTGGGCATTATAGAAGTGTCTAGCAATGGGTTGATCGCTATGCCCTGTCTTCAGAGCACTTCTAATAGCAGATCTATGGACTGCCATGCGTTCCTTAAAGGTGCGTTCAGTCTTTCCTATGTACGATAGCCCACATGGGCAAATGATCTGATACACCACAAACTTAGATGAACATGTTAATCTATGGCGGATGTGATACCGCCTACCAGAATGAGGATGGCTAAAAGTATCTCCTGTAATCAGGAAACCACACGTAGTGCAGGAACATCTATAGCATCCATTCCTACCTTTCAAAAAATTACTAGGGTGTGTTTCTTTAGTACTAGTAATCATAGGTTTAACTAATCGGTCTTTAAGGTTACGTCCCCGCTTGAAGCTAGCTATTAATTTAGTATCTTGTAAACCTAATTCACCATCAGATTGTAATAATGGCCATAATTTTTTAGCGGTCTGATGAATAACTTTGCTCACTGGATTATATTGCATAACCCATGGGAATATCGGTGCAACAGAATTATCTTTTACTTTAGTGAGTAACTGCTCTCTATCATGACTCAACACCTTCGTTTTAGCCTCAATCAGGGACTCCCAACTATATCCTCTCTCAAAGAACTTGTTAATCATAGCGTTCATTTGAGATTCTGCCATTAACGGATCTGATGTAATTCTTTTAATACGAAGTAATTGAGAATAGGGAAGTCCTCTCTTAAGGGGTTCAGGATGAAAACTTCGATTATGTAGGAGATTATTCCGATCAGTGGCGCATAAGTTTCATTTTATTTTGTATGTGTTTTTTTTGTAACCATGGTGATGGTAGTCAATGATGACGTCATCGCGCGATGACGTAATCATTATGCGCGGCAGACTCGCACACGCTGCCCAGTTGTTTGGGCGCTGATACACGTGGTGGTGAGTAGATTGTATTTAAACTCTGTTTGTATGTCATATAACTTAAGCCTGATGGCAGTGCTACAATAAAGGCACTGAAACGTTGCTATATTATGCCGTTATCTTGGTCTATTATTAAGAGCATGGAGTGCTGCATCTTTTGTCGGTATCTGTGAGTAACTAGTGTGGGCACCCTGCCATATCATTATTTTCTCAGGAGAGCCGGACTACAACTATATATATATATTTTGGGGATTGTTTATGGCATTTTGCAATCTTCTTGTCAAGGCTCACTGATCATTATATGTCATCACGTGGATCTCTCTTTCCTGTTATGGACTGATGTGTTGTTTTTAATGCTTAGCTCCTTGTGAGTTTTAAGAAATTGCATACTAAGTGTGGATAAGTTTATTATCATCCATACTGTTAGCATTGCCACTATTGCTACATTGAGTAAATTATTGACATATTGAATGCACTAGAAAAGGTTATAATGTCAACCAATGAAAGTGATATGGGAGCTGCGGGATATGCCGATTTTGATTACCCTGTTGGGGACTTATTCAGCTATTCCGAATCTGAAGCTGAGTCTATATTGTATAATGAGATCTTGACTGACCAAGTAGAAGCAACATGCCTGGAGGATACATATAAGGATTTACTCAGATTGAAGAAAAAGGAGATTGATTTTTATTATCATTGTATTTCATTGAGTGACTATTTTAGGTCTAAAAAAATCCCAAGAGGTTTGCGGGTGCGCAATTGTCCCACTATCGGCCGGAATGACCCTGCATGTAAAAAATGGGTCAGTATCCTAAATAAATGTTCGATGGACCTTATTTTCTTGATTATAGAACAATCTACTAAAGAGATGAATATTATCAAAGACAAAATAAGTGCTTTTGAAGTTATTCATAAACCGATATTGGAGAACGATAATAGTGTGAATTGGTATGAGAAATTGAACAACCATATACAGATCTACAAAAGGGACCTTATAAAATTTAAAAAGGACAAACGTTCAAAAGTAGATCAGGATTATGATAATCAAACGGTTTACCGTTGGACTGATAAAACACGACCCACTGGTAATAGGAAACTGTTCTTTCGTGGACAAAATCGACGGTATCGTGATCCAGAATCATCTATGGATCCCTCCACATCTAACAGTGACGTGGATATACCTAAAGGTTCAAAAAACTGGGTACGACCTACAGGAGTTACTACAAGGGCCAAACTGATAGGAGACGGACCAGACGCTATACCCGCCGAGGACATCAGTGGAAGAGGCAAAACCAAAGGACGAGGCAGCAGACCACCTCAGAGACGCAAACCTTAGTTATTAACTTATCCGATTATGAACTATCGGCTAGTGAGAACTTGATTCTATCCAAGGGATTATCGTTTGTGCTTTTGACCATTTTCAGTGGTCAGTCGATAAACATCGATTACATCGTCAACTTAGACGGAAGGAATTTTTTAATAAATCCCCGGTACAACCTGCAGTTGTTGATCCTATACCATCGGCTTTAAATAAATTTGCATTGAAATCTACCTTTGACCCGCCTTCGAATAATGCTTTGATTAAAACTTTCATGCGCTTATTAGACCAAGAGGTCGATACCCACTTGAAAAAGAATACATCGGCTAGAAGCAATTTTAGTAGAGCTGATCATCAAATACATAAAAAGCTGGCTGATAATAAAGACCTGGTATTCCGACCAGCCGACAAAGGGGTGCATTGGTAGTTTTAAATACTACCGATTATTTAAAAGAGATACAAAGACAACTCAGTGATGACATTACATATCGACTGTTGGAGGGTGACCCCACTAGTGTTTTTAAAAAAGTACTCACGACTATATTACAACAAGCAGTGGATGAACAAATAATATCCAGCAACCTTAAGGACATCTTGATACCTACCTATCCTATGGTCCCCATTATGTATATTACACCAAAAGTACACAAATCCTTGCAACACCCCCCAGTGCGACCGATTATCGCAGCCAATAACTCACTATATCAACCAGTGGCGTTGTATTTGGACAGCTTGTTTCAAACTTGTATTCGTGCACATCCGAGATATTTGTTGGACACCACTACGTTATTATTACAATTTAAGGAGTTACCCATATTGGATGATAACATTTGGCTCTGCAGTATTGATGTAGCCAATTTATATACGGTGATTCCTCACAGTATGGGATTGAGTAGTGTTCAACAATTTCTGTCTGATCATCCTCTGTATAATGGGCCTAGTGTTGATCTTGTCATTTCCTTGCTCTCTGAAATTCTTATAAAAAATGTCTTTCTTTTTGATAGGAAGTTTTATCTCCAGTGTGTTGGCTGTGCGATGGGGTCCAGTGTGGCCCCATCGTACGCCAACATTTTTATGTTCGAAGTGGAGCGTGAAATATTCTTTATGGATATGGATATATCTAATAATATTGTCTATTATACACGCTTTATAGACGACATTTTGATTTTTTGGAGAGGAAGTAAGGCGTAATTTGAAAAACTTATTGATGACCATAATTGCAGAGATCACCCGGTTAAACTAACGTATACTATTAGTGATACTAAGGTTAACTTCTTGGATGTCCAAATTGTTATTCATAATGGCAGTATTGTTACATCTCTTTACTCGAAGCCCACTGATCGGAATAATCTCCTACATAATCGAAGTTTTCATCCTGAACCCCTTAAGAGAGGACTTCCCTATTCTCAATTACTTCGTATTAAAAGAATTACATCAGATCCGTTAATGGCAGAATCTCAAATGAACGCTATGATTAACAAGTTCTTTGAGAGAGGGTATAGTTGGGAGTACCTGATTGAGGCTAAAACGAAGGTGTTGAGTCATGATAGAGAGCAGTTACTCACTAAAGTAAAAGATAATTCTGTTGCACCGATATTCCCATGGGTTATGCAATATAATCCAGTGAGCAAAGTTATTCATCAGACCGCTAAAAAATTATGGCCATTATTACAATCTGATGGTGAATTGGGTTTACAAGATACTAAATAGCTAGCTTCAAGCGGGGACGTAACCTTAAAGACCGATTAGTTAAACCTATGATTACTAGTACTAAAGAAACACACCCTAGTAATTTTTTGAAAGGTAGGAATGGATGCTATAGATGTTCCTGCGCTACGTGTGGTTTCCTGATTACATTAGATACTTTTAGCCATCCTCATTCTGGTAGGCGGTATCACATCCGCCATAGATTAACATGTTCATCTAAGTTTGTGGTGTATCAGATCATTTGCCCGTGTGGGCTATTGTACATAGGAAAGACTGAACGCACCTTTAAGGAACACATGGCAGTCCATAGATCTGCTATTAGAAGTGCTCTGAATACAGGGCATAGCGATCAACCCATTGCTAGACACTTCTATAATGCCCAACATTCGTTAACATCACTTAGGTACAGAATGATAGACCATGTGCCCCTCTCTATTCGAGGTGGTAATTGTGGTTTAAAGTTATTGCAAATTGAAAGCAAATGGATATATCAATTAGGGACCCTTGCTCCCAAGGGACTTAATGAATATTCCGGATCCCACCACTTTATATAGCAATACATCGTTATTGGGTGTTGTTATTTGTCTGTTATGTTATATTATGTACTGCGGTCCATTCCTATGTCTTAGATTGTGCTCTTTGGTCTGCATATTCTAGTACTATGTGAGTGATTATATCTATTGTTTTTTAGATTAGTGCACTTATGGTATCCTTGCAGCATTTAGTGTAAATTTGATAATGTGCATTGGTTATTAACATCTCTAGATGTATTATTATATGTGATTGTATTTCACCAGCCTTCTAGCAGCTATATTTATATTAGTACATATTGTTAATGGGATATTATTGTTTGCTAGTGCATTAGTTATTGGTCATTAGATTATTGATACTATGCATTATAAGCTTATGACCTTTTTGATGGTTATATATATGTCACTGTCTTGAGCCTTTATCCCACAGCATGTAGCGGCGCATAAGTTTCATTTTATTTTGTATGTGTTTTTTTGTAACCATGGTGATGGTAGTCACGGATGGCTCATCGCGCGTGATGACATCATCATTATGCGCGCAGACTCGCACGAGCTGCCCAGTTGTTTGGGCGCTGATACACGTGGTGGTGAGTAGATTGTATTTAAACTGTTTGTATGTCATATAACTTAAGCCTGATGACAGTGCTACAATATAGGCACTGAAACGTTGCTATATTATGCCGTTATCTTGGTCTATTATTAAGAGCATGGAGTGCTGCATCTTTTGTCGGTATATATATATATATATATATATATATATATACACAGTATATGTATATGTGTCTAAATACACACTAACACCTACATATGAGTGTGTGTATAGTTATATATACTATATATACAGATGTTCTGTGTGTATATTGTATATATATATATATATATATATATATATATAGCGATTACATAGAGGCCCCCACAAGTTTGTTGCCCAAGGGCCCCCACAGATCTTAATCCGGCCCTGCTCACCTGTGTTAACGAGAGAATCACTGACATGATGTCAGCTGGTCCTTTTGTGGCAGGGCTGAAATGCAGTGGAAATATTGTTTTTGGGATTAAGTTAATTGGCATGGCAAAGAGGGACATTGCAATTAATTGCAATTCATCTGATTACTTACTTCATGACTTTCTGGAGTATATGCAAATTGCCATCATAAAAACTGAAGCAGCAGACTTTGTGAAAACCAATACTTGTGTCATTCTCAAAACTTTTGCCCATGGCTGTATGATAAATGGTACTCCAGCCAATCAGCTCCCAACTGTCATTTTTCAAACAGATGACAGTTGGGAGCTGATTGGCTGGAACACCATTTATTATACAAAGCAAGTGATAAAACTTGTTGATAAATGAGGTGCATTATTTGCTGACACTTCAAGTGCTTCAACCCTACTGGCAGCTTTTAAAACTTACATGTCTGTAGGTCCTTTAGGGCTGAGAAGATTGCAGTTTTCAGTGTAAAAGTGTAAAGATAGTGGAGGAGCGGACAGACACCAACCAGCTTCTGCCTGAGGGGAACACTTCCTAATGCAGGAGATTCTACCTTAAACAGAGATCTTAATATAAGCGATGATGAGTCCCCCTTTTCAAGGCAGGCAATGTGCCGGGCCCAATTGCTTAGCAGACAATTACAGGAACTTGTTAGACAACTATAACACCTGGGTCTGGGGTCTCCTAAGTCTCTGGGCGCCACAACAATGGCACCCTTGCACCTACTATAGCTACGCCCATGCATCCACCCATGGGCAATGTTGGGGCTGTATAAAGAAATATTATTCCCCAACATTTAATAACATGGTAAACAGGATAACAAGCTTGCTCTCCCTAGTATACAACATTGTGGCTGGTAGGACCAATTCGATTCTGTTTTCCCCAGAGCTCCTGCATACACAACTCTTTCCCTATACAAAAAAGGTTGCTGTTGTTTGTGGGACAGCATTGACCTTGCATGGACTTTTTTTTTCCTTCAGATTGCTGCTTCTAAACTAAATCTGATTAAAGTGAAAGTCCCACATTTCAGAACTCTTGCACTGAGTGAAAATTGGGAGTTATGTCCCATTAAATAATGCATCTTCAATGCTATGGGCAGCGGGGAAAAGCCCAGAACTTCTAAAGCTCCAATGTGCCATGGTCACACCCCTCTAGCACAAACCACACCCCTTTCTTAACCCCATCACTTTTAAAAGTTGTCTCCTATTATTGTGTACAAATACTCCCTATGCCATTACAGGGCATTAGTATACATATTGCTCCTGATGTAAACCTAGAATATATGCTACCGAAGCATCATGAGATTTGTCCAACTGAATAAACACATATACATTCACTTTTTTATGTATGCATCTTTTCCTCCTTGTGTTTGATCTTCAAATGCGTAAACTCTTCATGAGCCCCATATTTATTTTCCCATTAGAGCACAGTCTAACAGATACACTACTGTTCAAAAGTTTGGGGTCACTTACAAATGTCCTTATTTTTGAAAGAAAAGCACTGTTTTTTTCAATGAAGATAACATTAAATTAATCAGAAATACACTCTATACATTGTTAATGTGGTAAATGACTATACTAGCTGCAAACGTCTGGTTTTCAAAGGAATATCTACATAGGTGTATAGAGGTCCATTTCCAGCAACCATCACTCCAGTGTTCTAATGGTACATTGTGTTTGCTAAGCGCGTTAGAAGACTAATGGATGATTAGAATAACTCTTGAAAACCCTTGTGCAAATATGTTAGCACAGCTGAAAATGGGTTTGCTCGTTAGAGAAGCTATAAAACTGGTCTTCCTTTGAGCAAGTTAAGTATCTGGAGCATCACATTTGTGGGTTTGATTATACTCTCCAAATGGCCAGAAAAGGAGAACTTTCATGTGAAACTCGACAGTCTATTCTTGTTTTTAGAAATGAAGGCTATTCTATGCGAGAAATTGCCAAAAAAACTGAACATTTCCTAAAGCGGTGTGTACTACTCCCTTCAGAGAACAGCACAAACAGGCTCTAACCAGAGCAGAAAGAGAAGTGGGAGGCCCCGGCACACAACTGTGCAAGAAGACAAGTACATTAGAGTCTCTAGTTTGAGAAATAGACACCTCACAAGTCCTCAACTGGTAGCTTCATTAAATGGTACCCGCAAAACGCCGGTGTCAACGTCTACAGTGAAGAGGTGACTTCGGGATGCTGGCCTTCTAGGCAGACTGGCATAGAAAAAGCCATATCTGAGACTGGCCAATAAAAGGAAAAGATTAATATGGGCAAAATAACACAGACTTGGACAGAGGAAGATTGGAAAAAAGTGTTATGGGCAAACGTATCGAAGTTTGACGTATTTGGATCACACAGAACAACATTTGTGAGATGCAGGACAAGTGAAAAGATGCTGGAAGAGTGCCTGACGCCATCTGTCAAGCATGGTGGAGGTAGTATGATGGTCTGGGGCTGCTTTGGTGCTGGAAAAGTGGGAGATTTGTACAAGGTAAAAGGGATTTTGAATAAGGAAGGCTATCAACATTTTGCAACGCCATGCCATACCCTGTGGACAGTGCTTGATTGGAGCCAATTTCCTCTTCCAACAGGACAATTACCCAAAGCACACAAATTATGCAAGAACTATTAAGGGAAGAAGCAGGCAGCTGGTATTCTGTCTGTAATGGAGTGGCCAGCGCAGTCACCAGATTTCAACCCCATTGAGCTATTCTGGAAGCAGTTTGACCGTATGGTACACAAGAAGTGCCCATCAATCCAATCCAACTTGTGGGAGGTGCTTCAGGAAGCGTGGGGTGAATTTCTTCAGATTACCTCAACAAATTAACAGCTAGAATGCCAAAGGTAATTGCTGCAAAAGGAGCATTCTTTGACGAAAGCAATGTTTGAAGGACAAAATTATATTTTCAAATAAAAATCATTAATTCTAACCTTGCCAATGTCTTGACTATATGTTCTATTCATTTTGTAACTCATTTGATAAATAAAAGTCAGTTTTCATTTAAAACACGAAATTGTCTGGGTGACCCCAAACTTTTGAACGGTAGTGTAAGTAGCAGCAACATTTGGTATAAAAACAAAAAAGGAACTTTATTTTATTTTAGTAATGTAAATGCATAAATTCAATATAAAGTTTATAATACAACACGTAAAGCAAGCAGAATATGTTCCCAAATCCGGGCTATGAAACTTTGCTGTTTACCAAGGTCAATGTAGCACACATTTAGTAGTCTTTTACTCTCTCAGTGTTACTCAGTTCCATATTATTCTTACAGTATATGCCCTTCTCTTGCTCTGATCACAGTAAACTCACAGCTACATCAAACACTACAGAACTATTAAGGGGGGAATTCAATAGTTTTTTCATGCTCAATCTATTGTTTAAAGTGATGGGAGAACGGGGGGCGATATTCAATTGTTTTGGAGGCCTATGCCTTTTTGCACATGTTGCGCCCAAAAGCATTGTGTCGAAGTCAAGTAATTGGTTATGATTGTTTGTAATTATTATCTGACGATCTAGTCATTTATGGGCTGATAAAGAGTAAAATCGGACGCTACTCTGCGTCAGAAGCAAGCCGATGTGCACAAATGCGTGTATATATATATATATATATATATATATATCATTAAAGGTTTAGCCAAGTATGTTTGAAGCAGGAGTATGTCTGTGAAAAGTAATTAAAAATACACAAAGATACTGTGAGTGTTTGCATATAAATTGAGAAGCTCCGTATACAAATACAGTATGTCTGTGGCAATTGAAATGTAACCCAGACACTGATATGCACAATTGAAGTGTTCTGAATGTAGAGTTAGAAACAATTGTCAGAAGTTTGAATACCGTTAGCAATTGTATGCCTTGTGCCCAATGCTGATGTGGTTAAGAAGAACTAACAATTGTATTCTAAATAAGCATAGGAAAGCCTTTGTTAAAATTATCAGACTTATTGCCAAGGCTTGCTCCACCTGTGAGCAGGGCATACTTAATTTTATATGATCTTTTGTAATTAGATTCAGATGGATATAATATAAAAAAAAACAGTTACTGGATAAAGCTACATACTGTATAAATATATATATATATATATATATATATATAATCCATGACACATATTCAGACACACATTGACAAATAAAATACATACAGCATGTTTGAATGATACATGACACATGCGCGCAGCGCAGCGTTTGCACTGCGTTCAGACGCACAACACACACTGATGAATTCCTTACTATTACTTATGCAAGCACATATAGAAAATGTTCCCTAGCATTAAGAAAAGGTTTTGTTAGACAATCATTATGGTATAAAGTGTGCATATATGATATTTAAGGTATACAACATGGTAGACATGACATGTTTGGTACTATACTGACACCCTGTTTATTTCCAGATATTCAAATCTATCAGCGAGGGAGTCGCATCTTGCGTTCGATGGTTATGGATTATAGGAAATTATTGGTTAGAATGTTAGAATGTATACTCTGTATTCTACAGAACCAATGGAATTATGTTTGTCTATCTACATTGTTGTTATCATGATCTGTAGGGTATATAACCTGCTCACTGGTCCCAGTCAATAGCCATTCTTCTTCGATGACCACAGGCTTCTGGAGTGACGACTGTATACTGGGACTGGTGCGCATGTGTATGTATCAAGCTGTACCTTTTGTATTTAATTGTCTTTGCGCTAATTGTGATAGATCAAAGCGTGTAACTTACTTTTTGTTGCAATAAGAACTTTTTGTGCTTTGGAAACACAGTTGGGCTGGAAAGCAATTATTTCTTATGCGACTTGCAGTGCTAAAAGCGACTAGCGATTAAGGGGTATTCATAGTTGGGGGCTCATAGTTTTGGAAGCCAAGCTACTGAGAAGTCGCACTATAGCGGCCGGATCTCGATTTCTCAACAAAGTGTGGAAAGGGCGCCATACGCAGGAAAGAACACACTGTGTTCAAAACCTGCACCAATCAATGTTGTGAAACCGATATCCGCTGTTGAGTGCTTTCAAGGAGCGCTGGCTAGAACCTGGGACAGGAGAGAAAAGTTTGTTTCTTTTATTGTCTGTATCGACGCTACAGTGCGATTCGCATAATAGCGTATACGTATTTCCTGTATTGCTGCCACATGTTCAAACAATTGTTGTGATAGTATTGTCATATTGATAGCGATTACATTGTTTAAAACCTCTGTATCATACTGCCATACTAGTGAAAAGTTTATTTTCTGCGCAGAAAACTAAAAGTATGTGTGAGCAAATGTGTGATTGTAAAGTGAAAGAAAGGGACTGTGTGTCGGGACCTATGGAATGAGGTACTGTGTGTCGGGCCTAAAAGACTCAGTAGGTGTCTGATGAGGCAGAAAGCTACTGAGTATGCACACATAGCAGGTGTATTGCAGCAAATACAGGGATTTTGTACCTTGAAGAAAACAAGGGGTTTTCGAAAAGCAGCTCCCAATAGGAGTCGCAGGGCCCATTGATCAGTTAGGTTCTCTGGACACTGCGACTAGAGCACACAGTTGGGCAGACCGTGATTGTAGTTTGGGGGTAGTGGATGAAATCACTAGAAAGGGTAAGTGTTATTGGAACACTTAAATTCTAACAGGGGAGAGTAGTCAAAGAGGGTAAGCTACCAGATAAGGGCTGAAAGGTGTCCGGAAAGATAGTCTAATTGTATAAGACGTTATTCTGTATCCTGATTGTGCAAGCCGTCCATAACGGTTAGCGTACTGGCTGTGCACAACGGGATAGGAGTACTTGAACGTAGCTCTATTGAATCGTTCACCGGTCTACATACTAGCGAAAAGTGCTTAGCGTTTTCCCAGATGGGTGCCAGGCTGACGCTGGGTATGGTGGACGATGTGCTGCTTTTGGAAGGACCGACAGGTTCGGCAAGGCATATAGGCCCTCATTCAGAGCCGGATGCTCGTATAGCTGTGGGTCACAACTCACAGCACATACGAGCGTGCAGGATGATGGTCGCGATGGTCTAGACCATCGCAACCATCGCCAGTGCGACCAGAAGCCTGTGGTCGGGTTTTTCGACCACAAGCCCTGGAGTGATTTGGGCTCTATCAGAGCCAAAATCACTCCTACTGACATCACTAGTGATGTCAGTGGGGCCGGCTTGGGAACGCCTCCGTCTGGCAGGCACGCCACCGGCACGCCCACCAAAGGGGGCGTGCTGTCAATCAACATCGACAGCACGCCCCCTTTGATCAGACACAACGAGCGAAGGAAAGTCCTTCGCTCATCGCTTCTGGCGCATGCGCACGACGGAGCTCCCTCCGTCATGCGCATGCGCAGTGCACACCATCGACCCACTTGCGAGCGGACAGCCGCTTGCGAGTGGGTCTGAATGAGGCCCATAATGTATACAAAATATGGTGCGTATACAACTGCATACTGTAATGTATGGGTTAAGAAGACCAAGGAATGTGTGAAATCCTTTCCTAAAATTGGCAGTTTTGATATGGAGGTGTTGAATAATGTTAGAGATAGCATCTGTATGGTGAAATCTCTAAAGAAACGTGCAAAGTATAATGACTGTTTAAAATTGTGGCAGCATAAGGGGCACACGTGGTTAAGTGGAGTTCTCGCGCCGCTAAGTAGCGTCGCGAGCACAACGCAAAAGAGCGTGCATACAGCGCAAAACAGCGCTGCGCATGCACCACAGGGAGGCTTGCCCGCGGCGCTGATTAGCGTTGGATGCGCACCTCAAGGGAACGTGCACGCACCACAAGGTAGCGGTGCACAAGGTATAGGCATTAGCGCATGCACGCCCCCACCGCGCTATGCGGTGGAAGGCAACGGTACAGCTGATACAAAAAAATTATAAAAATGTAACAAGTAATTTGTACCCTATCCTGAGTAATCATAAGGAAAATGTGTATATAGATGATGAACCTGTTGACATTTCAGCCATTGCATATGCAGTAAATCTGTTAGAAACAGCACTAAACCTAGAAAGGGAACCAACTGTCTCAGCAGTAGTGACCCCACCAAATGTAGCGACAGAAATGATTCCACAAGCTGTATCAGCAGTGGAAACTGGTGAAGGTAATATAGTGCGTTTTAGTAACAGATTGAACCCCCAGAGTACCATAGCAAAGCAGAAGGTATGCATTCTGGGCCTGATTCAGAGCCGGACGCTATTTGCGAACGGTCGTTCAGAAAAAGGGGCCGGCTATTTAAATTGAGCGCTAGCTCTTTGCGGTCTGTTGACGCCTCTATGTCTGAGCGAGCGAATGAAACATGCACTCGCTATTTTGTAAAGACGCCCCCTGGCCGTTCGCATTATACGTCATCTCCGCTATTTATTAGATTAATCGAGTACATCGAAAGGCGTCTGAACTGCTCGCAGTGCTTGTGGTAGGTTTTACTTCCCGCAATCACTGCGAGCAGTTCAGGCTAAAAGACAACCAAGTGACGTGGTCGATGACGCTGCTTTGTTTATTATGCACACCCATTAAACGCCCGTTTTGACCGTTTGGCACGCCTGCGTTCGGATCTCCACTCCCCGTTTTCAAGCACCTTCCCCTGTTACCACCCAGAAACGCCTCATTCTGTCACTCAAATTAGCAGGCCCTCGCTGTTTTGTGAGCGCATGATTTCCGACCGCAATGACTGGTTGGCGCATGCGTATTATGACCCAAACATCGCTCGGAGCGAGCGAGCGGCCGCTTACAAGCGGCTCTGAATCAGGCCCTCTGTCCGGACAATAACAGTTGCCAATGGGAATCCGGACAGACATGGTGTAGTAATCACAAGGGATGTAGCAATGCATTGTCCATGGACAAGAGCAGAGCTACATTCAATAATGACAGTTTCCCGACCCTAGAAAATAATTAGCTAAGTGGCAAAAATTTGTAAAAGATTTAGGTAATGCTCATGAGCCAACCCACAAAGATTGGCGAGTGGTATTACTTGCATGTCTTCCATCCAATACCGACGTGAAAAAGTTTATCACGGATTGTGTATTGGATGGAGATGGCCCTTTAACTTATGAGAATAATCAAAGTAACATCACCCGTATAGTTACCCATTTGGCCGTATATTTCCCAGTTGTAGTGAACTGGAGTAAAATCTTTACCATTAGACAGAAAGAGAGTGAGTCTGCAGCAGATTATTTCACCCGAGCGCTGCTGACTATCACCCAATATACAGGTATAGAAGATATAAAAGATAACACCCATCATAGGGAAGTAGCTGTCACGGTACTCATGGATGAGACCAGGGTTCAAACCTCTCAGCCTAACTGGAGGGGGATTACTGTAGATGCCCTCAGGGAATCAGCTATAGAGCACGATAAAATCATCCTCAGGAAGAGAGAAACGCAAAGTGAAAAGCTAATGGCTCTTAGCATTCAAGCTTTAGAAGGATTGTACACACAGTCACAACACCCATACCAAAGACAACAAAACACATATCAACATGCCCAGCCACAAGCCCCACACCACCCACAACCACAAACTCTCCACGCACAACAACCTGCACAGCGACAACTTTCCAATGTAAGATGTTACACATGTAACCAGAGAGGAAACCTAAGTAGACACTGTCAAGAGAGGAATTGGGGGACAAATACAAATAATAAGAAAATGCATAAATTCACACCAAAAGGATACCCACAGAATGCAAGAGATTTTAAGCAATCACCTGCTCACATAGTGGCCGTGAATGCTTTACTGCAGAATGATAGTCAGCTCTAGGGGTCAGGTCATACCTGCAGTCTACAGCCAGCCAGGTTATCAGAGAGTACTAGGGAAGAGCCTACAGTGACAATAGATGTAGCTGGTACTAGACACACTTTTCTTGTAGACACAGGGGCGACCTGATCTGTTCTAAATTCTCCATCAAATTTACAGGTGACCAACAAAACAGTACCAGCAATGGGAGTAACGGGTAAAGTGCAGCATTATCCTTTAACCAAATCCGCAGAGGTTTCTATTGGGCAACTGCATACCAGGCATTCTTTTCTCCTGGCAGCAGCAGCTCCTACTAACCTGCTGGGAAGGGATTTGTTATGTAAAATGGGATGTGTCATTTACTGTACCCCTGATGGTATATTCCTAGATATCCCAGAGAAGGTTGCGCACAAGGTAAGGGATATATTGGACACTCCCCAAAGGTTAATGCTTCACTCTACTGTTTCAGAACAAAGTACATCCCAAGTTAAAGAAATATTATCCCAAATACCAGGTTCACTTAGTACCAAGGATGGACAGGACACTGGATTGATGGCAAATGTATCTCCTGTAGTTGTAAATTTAAAAAGTGGTTAAGCAAGCTCCAAAAATCCCTCAGTACCCGTTAAAATCCAGAGGTAGAGTTAGGGGTGTATCCCATAACTGAGAGCTTGTTACAACAGGGGATTTTAATTTGCACAGCTAGCCCAGCAAATAGTCCCATTTTTCCAGTAAAGAAGACTGGGGGGAGGGGTTATAGGTTAGTACAGGACCTTAGGGGTGTAAACAAAGTTGTTGAGAGCCAATTCCCTGTAGTGCCAAATCCAGCTGTCATACTTAAGCAAATCCCACCATCTGCAACCCACTTCACTGTGATTGACCTGTGTTCTGCATTCTTCTCTGTCCCTCTTCACCCTGACTGTCAGCACCTATTTCCATTTACATACAGAGGCGTACATTACACTTGGATACGATTGCCCCAGGGCTTCATAGACAGCCCCAGTATTTTCTCCCAGGCCTTACACGACTGTTTACAATCTTTTCAACCCACCAATGAATCTATTCTAATTCAATATGTAGATGACTTATTGTTGTGCTCTGATTCATTTATGTCATGTTTGAATGATACTAAACTATTGTTGCTTCATCTCTCACAAACAGGGCACAAGGTTGCAAAGGACAAATTACAGCCATGCCATACTAAGGTTAAATACTTGGGACACTGTCTAACCCAGGGGCTACGGCATTTGACAACTGACAGAATACAGGCCATACAGACTGTGACACTGCCGCAAAATCAGTAGCAAATCCGTACCTTCTTGGGCATGTTTGGATACTGCAGAATGTGGATCCCAGGTTTTTCTATTTTGGCATTACATTGCAGAAATTGGTGTAATCCTCAAAGCCCAACTGTATTATACATACTGAGGAAACAGAGCAGGCTTTCTTTAACCTTACGGATAGCCTGACAAAAGCACCTGGCCTGGGAATACCAGATTATGAAAAACCTTTTGAGTTATACTGTACGGAAGCTGAAGGCTGCGCAGCAGGTATCCTCACACAAAAACATGGTGATGCTAGCAGACCTGTAGCATACTACAGTGCCCAATTGGATACTGTGTCAAGATCACTCCCAACGTGTTTAAGAAGTGTAACAGCGACCACTCTTCTGGTCATTAAGAGTGAGGATGTAATATTAGGTCATGATATGATTGTTTATACACCACATGCTGTGTCTGCACTGCTGAATTATGCCCAAACTCAATATGTTTCCTCAGCTAGGTTCACAAAATGGGAACTAGCTCTAATGGCACCAGCAAATATTACCATTAAACGGTGTAATACATTAAATCCAGCAACATACTTGCCATATGGGCATAGAGATGCACAAAGGGTGGAGAGAGGTGAGTTGCTGATTGAAGGTAAGTTTTGCAGGTATAGTGACACACATGATTGTATGGAGTATTTAAATCAGAACTTTACTGCTAGACCAGATACACATGATACACCACTAGTAAATGCAGATTTAACGTTTTACATGGATGGGAGTTGCCATAGACAAACTGACACAGGAGAATTATGCACAGGTTATGCCGTTGTAAATGATTATGATGTTGTAGAAGCCAAACCACTTGGTCAACCTCACTCAGCACAAGTGGCTGAACTGGTGGCACTAAAGAGAGCATGTGAACTGGCGGAAGGTAAGTCAGCTAACATCTACACTGACTCCAGGTATGCCTTCGGGGTAGTACATAGTTTTGGGGCTCTATGGCGTCTTAGAAATTTTTAATGGCAGCAGGTACACCAGTCGCACACTCACACTACATAAAAGGAATGTTGACAGCAATTCAGCTACCAAAAGAAGTAGCCGTCATCAAATGTAAAGCCCATACATGTGAAGAAGATCCGCTGTCACTGGGCAATAGCAGGGCAGATGAAGCTGCCAAATGGGAATTAAGAATTAACATGCCAGTTAGTCAAATGATGGTTTTTCAGGCAATTGACATGCAGAAGTTAATTGAGATGCAAAATTTGTGTTCCATTCAGGAAAAGGCAGTCTGGAGATCAAAGGGATGTGGACAGGAGTCCTCTGGACTCTGGAGAGATGGGCAAGGTAAGCCGGTGGCACCCAAGGCATACTACCCAAACTTGGCTGAGGCAGCACACGGTTTGACTCACCTGGGAAAGCAAGGTATGTGCAAGTTGGTCAGGGCATATTGGTGTGCACCAGGTTTCTCTACCCAAGCCGAAAAGAGGGCAATGTCCTGCTTGACATGCTTGAGGAAGAATGTTGGAAAAACAATACCAACTGAGCCATCCCATATCCCTCCGACAGACGGACCATTTTATGGTAATACAAATTGACTTCATCCAATTACCACCCTGCAGGAACCTCAAATATGTATTAGATGTGTTTTCTAATTGGGTAGAGGCATATCCAGCTGCCACTAATACTGCTGCGTTTACTGCTAAAAAGATTGTTCAGGAATTTGTATGCAGGTACGGTATCCCTAGAATCATAGAAAGTGATAGGGGAACTCATTTCACTGGTGATGTCTTCCAGAACATGTGTAAGTTAATGGGTATTAATAGTAGACTTCACACCCCTTATCGACCTCATGCCAGCGCCAATATGGAGAGGATGAACAGTACTATTAAAAACAAATTGAGTAAGATCATGGCGGAAATTGGACTAGGATGGCCAGAAGACTTACCGCTAGTCCTTCATAGCATCAGGACAACTCCTAGACCCCCTCTTAATTTGTCCCCTTTTGATATACTGTTTGGGAGACAACCTCATCTGATTGTAAGTCCACAGGAAGATTTGAAGAGTAACAACAAGGTTACTGTGAAGTATCTTATAACAATGAGTAAACAGTTGAAACAGCAGCAGCAGAAACTGAAATTGTTTTCACCTGATATGCAGAAACAAACTGTCATGATGTTGAACCTGGAGAATTTGTTATAATCAGAAATTTCTTATGTTCAGGTTGTCTGACAGATCGGTGGGAAGGTCCGTATCAAGTGTTGCTGACAAGTACGACATCCTTGAAAGTGGCAGAGAGAGATACCTGGGTCCATTCCACTCACTGCAGAAAAGTCAATCAACCGGTGGAGATACAAGGCGGAGTTGAGGCAGATAACGTAGACCTGTCAATTGCGAGCTTGTTCCAGGAGAGTTAAAGACTGCAGTGAGATACCTGAGCTAGAGAAATTTGCAGTCCACTATTCCAGCAATGGAATGGCAGGCTGGGTTTGTGTTCCCATTTTCCTCCAGAATTCTCATCATCCTTGTTTGGTTCGGGATGTCCTGTTTCTGTAACGGTGGGCAGATGATGGAGGGAGAGGTCAATGATGATATCGATGGAGTGGAGTCGGGAGAAGGAGCCATACATTCACAAGGGCGGTATCTGACCAAACTCAGTACAGTAATTGCTAAGAGGTCTGTTATCCCAGAAACTCGGAGACAGTGTGAGGGGTTATTGTCTGAGGAATACTGTATTTGTGAGTATTGTGGGTCCCTAATCAATGAAAGATGTCTCCAACGGTGCCAGCCCAAGTATAACCAGTATTGGGATGGGCATCCTTTAGCAGATTATCATGCATTGGTGGGCAAAGTCTTAAATCAGACTGAATGTTGGGTATGCTCTCACATGCCTCAGGGACAACATAATGTAGGACTACTACCACTCCCATTAAATGTCTCTGAGGTCCTTGAATTACATAAGGGGAAGATGCTGGATTGAAAATTTATTATGTCCAAGCCTCCAAATTTTAAGCTCCATCAGTACCAGGTGGATAGATCCCTGTAATGTTTAAACATCACCAATTCCAATAAACCAGGAAATTGGGAGATGTCTGGGAACAATCAGACAATGACCTTTTCATACAGAGCTGATAATGAACCAGTAGATGGTGGACTTATATGCAACATTACCAGTGGAAGACACTTCCAGTATAAGTATACACTTAGGACCTCATTCAGAGTCGGTTGTTGCGGCCGCACGGTCGTACGCCACCGATGTTCGCTAAACTGCGCATGCGTAAAATTCGCAATGCGCAAGCGCAAACTAGCTGTTACGATCGGAAATATCTCTCTCCTTGAACTTGGCCAGGTTGTTAGTTTGAGTGACAGGATGAGGCGTTTGTGGGTGGTAACAGGGGAAGGTGCTTGTGAATGGGGGAGTGGAGATCCAAACGCAGGCGTGCCTGACTATGCAAACGGCGTTTTATTGGAATGCATAATTAACAAAGTAGTGTCATAGCACACGTGACATGGGAGGTTTTTACACTGACTTGATCGTAGTGCTTAAGAGAGGGTATGGTCAACCTTAAGCTCTACGACCAGCTCCGATGGTTCCCGATGGTCTCGATTAATCCTTATATGCCCGGAGATGACGTGTAATGCGAACGAGAAGGGGGCATATTTTTTGTCTTACAGCCGCATCCTCCCCTTGGTCGTCCAGCTAACGATCCCATCTTAACGACGCAACTTGCGAGTGCATAATTTGCATATCCGGCCCCTTTTCCCTTACGACTGTGCGGCCGCAACGACCGACTCTGAATGAGGTCCTTAAGTCCACCAAGGTAATGGTTGGCAGAGTACCAGAAGGGTACTGTGCAGTTATTGTACAACCTAAAACATGTATTAGTCAAATGGGAAAATCTGGGGTAGGATTATTTGTCAGAGAATTTTGGGCCTGATTCAGAGCCGGACGCTATTTGCGGACGGTGGTCGTTCCAAAAAAGGGGCCGGCTATTTAAATTGAGCACTCACTCTTTGCAGTTTGTTGATGCCTCTATGTCTGAGCTCGCTATTTTGTAAAGACGCCCCTTTGCCGTTCTCATCACACGTCATCTCCGGTATTTACTAGATTAGTCGGGTAGATCGAAAGGCATCTGAACTGCTCGCAGTGCTTGTGATAGGTTTTTCTTACCGCTATCACTGCGAGCAGACAACCAAGTGACGTGGTCGATGACGCTCCTTTACTAATTATGCACTCCCATTAAATGCCCTTTTGACCGTTAGGCATGCCTGCGTTCGGATCTCCACTCCCCCGTTTTCAAGCATCTTCCCCTGTTACCACCCACAAACGGTACATTCTGTTAATCAAATTAGCAGCCCCTCGCTGTTTTGCGAGCGCACGATTTCCGATCGCAATGACTGGTTTGCGCATGCGCATTATGACTCATAGGCATGCGCAGTTGTGCGAACATCGCTCAGAGCGAACGAGCACCCTTACACATGGTGAAATGCTTGGTATCCATAAAAACACACCATCTCCATATCTTCATACGCATTATGAACACCGTGACAAAAGAAACATGATACCTGGTGACATACATGCAGCTATACAGTTGATTAGTGAAACAACTGGTTTCCAAATTTTGGTAGCGCTAGATCACACCAGGATTGCTCGGGGTACTTTAAATTTTATATATATCCAAGATCTTGCTAAATTAATTGATAATATCACCAAGATGTATGATGGCACGTTCAGGTATACAGGTAAAGAGTTACAGGCTTATAAAAAAGAACTTGTGCAACATAGGCTAGTGTTAAATTATTTCACAGCTGTCACTGGAGGGTATTGTGTGACTTTAGCCACCTAATTTGGTGTCAAGTGTTGCACGTACATCACAAATAACACTAGTGAACCCAAGGAGGTGATAGACTGGAAGATGGATGAAATTCTGCAGCTGAAATGGGAATTTCGAAAGAACCATAATGCTTCACTGGCTGAAGTAGAGGAAAAGATAGAAGAGTGGTTCTCTTAGTTGAACCCTGTGAAATGGTTCTCCAGTCTAGGAGAGTGGGTCCAGGAACTGGTTGCTATTGTGGGTAAGCTCCTGATCCTCATACTTATTGTCATCTTAGTAATTGGCTTATGTGTCATATGTGTTCCTAATGTATGGAAGTGTGGAAAATGTACAAGGGCAAACAGAGAAACAGAGATGATGGTGGTAAGCAATGATATTATGGATACCAAGGTCAAGGAAGAACTGTATTACAACCCTGAATTAGAGTGTACCATGTATTATTAATGTTATTTGTAAACATCCTAGATAATGTAGTCTCAATCCCCCTAAACTTCCTTTATAGGTTCGATGAGATCCCACATCCCACCAATAATCCCTATAGATCCGCAGATGGCGTATAAGGGTTGTTCTACCTTCTTGAAACGCATTATTTAACGGTTCAGTGACCTACTTGTGTCACATCGTTTACAACCTTGAATAATACATTATTATGCATGACTACAAAAGGTTAAGATCAGAGTGTGATAGCTTATTGTTTGCTATGAAAGGGTGGACTGTCAAAGTCAAATAATTGGTTATGATCGTTTGTAATTATTATCTTACGATCTAGTCATTTATGGGCTGATAAAGAGTAAAATCGGATGCTACTCTGCGTCAGAAGCAAGCCGATGTGCACAAATGCGCATATATATATATATATATATATATACATACAGTCAGGTCCATAAATATTGGGACATTGACAGAAATTTCATATTTTGGCCTCTGTTCACCACCACAATGGCTTTGAAATGAAACAAACACGATGTGCTTTAACTGCAGACTTTCAGATTTAATTTGAGGGTAATTACATCCAAATCAGGTGAACGGTGTAGGAATTACAATGGTTTCTATATGTGCCTACCACGTTTTAAGGGGCCAAAAGTAATGGGACAAACTAAACAATCCTAAATCTAACTTTCACTTTTTAATACTTTGTTGCAAACCCTTTGCAGGCAATTACAGCCTGAAGTCTGGAATGCATAGACATCACCAGACGCTGGGTTTCATCCCTGGTGATGCTCTGCCAGGCCTCTACTGCAAATGTCTTCAGTTCCTGCTTGTTCTTGGGGCATTTTCCCTTCAGTTTTGTCTTCATCAAGTGAAATGCATGCTCAATCGGATTCAGCTTAGGGGATTGACTTGGCCATTGCATAATATTCCACTTTTTAGCCTTAAAAAACTCTTTGGTTGCTTTTGCAGTATGCTTCGGGTCATTGTCCATCTGCACTGTGAAGCGCTGTCCAATGAGTTCTGAAGCATTGAGAATATAATATTGCCCAAAACACTTCAGAATTCATTCTGCTACTTTTGTCAGCAGTCACATCATCAATAAATACAAGGGAACCAGTTCCATTGGCAGCCATACATGCACACGCCATGACACTACCACCACCATGCTTCACTGATGAGGTGGTATATTTTGGATCATGAGCAGTTCCTTTCCTTCTCCATACTCTTCTCTTCCCATCACTCTGGTACAAGTTCTTTGTCTCATCTGTCCATAGGATGTTGTTCCAGAACTGTGATGGCTTTTTTAGATGTTGTTTGGCAAACTCTAATCTGGTCTTCCTGTTTTTGTGGCTCACCAATGGTTTACATCTTGTGATGAACCCTCTATATTCACTCTTGTGAAGTCTTCTCTTGAATGTTGACTTTGACACATATACACCTACCTCCTGGAGAGTGTTCTTGATTTGGCCAACTGTTGTGATGGGGTTTTTCTTCACCAGGGAAATAATTCTTCTGTCATCCACCACAGTTGTTTTCCGTGGTCTTCCCGGTGTTGCTGAGTTCTCCGGTGCGTTCTTTCTTTTTAAGAATGTTCCAAACAGTTGATTTGGCCACACCTAATGTTTTTGCTATCTCTCTGATGGGTTTGTTTTGATTTTTCAGCCTAATGATGGCTTGCTTCACTGATAGTGACAGCTCTTTGGATCTCATATTGAGAGTCGACAGCAACTGATTCCAAATGCAAATGTCATACCTAGAATCAACTCTAGACCTTTTACCTGCTTAATTGATAATGAAATAACGAGGGAATAGCCCACACCTGTCCATGAAATAGCTTTTGAATTGATAGTCCCATTACTTTTGGCCCCTTAAAAAGTGGGAGGCACATATAGAAACCGTTATAATTCCTACGCCGTTCACCTGATTTGGATGTAATTACCCTCAAATTAAATCTGAAAGTCTGCAGTTAAAGTACATCTTGTTTGTTTCATTTCAAAGCCATTGTGGTGGTGAATAGAGGCCAAAATCTGAAAATTCTGTCAATGTCCCAATATTTATGGAACTGACTATATATATATATATATATATATATATAATTCAAGGTTTAGCCAAGTGTGTGAGAAGCAGGAGTATGTCTGTGAAAAGTAATTAAAAATACATAAAGATACTGTG
The DNA here is from genome assembly GCA_031769625.1 of Taudactylus pleione. Taxonomy (NCBI): domain Eukaryota; kingdom Metazoa; phylum Chordata; class Amphibia; order Anura; family Myobatrachidae; genus Taudactylus; species Taudactylus pleione. Next base: position 2,024,053 of record JAUIMM010000024.1, on the reverse strand, counting down.
AGTGTTTGCATATAAATTGAGAAGCTCCGCATACAGATACAGTATGTCTGTGGCAATTGAAATGTAACCCAGACACTGATATGCACAATTGAAGTGTTCTGAATGTAGAGTTAGAAACTTTTGTCAGAAGTTTAAATACCGTTAGCAATTGTATGCCTTGTGTTCAATGCTGATGTGGTTAAGAAGAACTAACAATTGTATTCTAAATAAGCATAGGAAAGCCTTTGTTAAAATTATCAGACTTCTTGCCAAGGCTTGCTCCACCTGTGAGTAGGGCAAACTTCATTGTATATGATCTTTTGTAATTAGATTCAGATGGATATAATATAAAAAAAACAGTTACTGGATAAAGCTACATACTGTATAAATATATATATATATATATATATATATATATATAATCCATGACACATATTCAGACACACATTGACAAATAAAATACATACAGCATGTTTGAATGATACATGACACATGCACGCAGCGCAGCGTTTGCGCTGCGTTCAGACGCACAACACACACTGATGAATTCCTATAAATATCTCACTATTACTTATGCAAGCTCATATAGAAAAGGTTCCCTAGCATTTAGAAAAGGTTTTGTTAGACAATCATTATGGTATAAAGTATGCATATATGATATTTAAGGTATACAACATGGTAGACATGGCATGTTTGGTACTATACTGACACCCTGTTTATTTCCAGATATTCTAATCTATCAGCGAGGGAGCCGCATCTTGCGTTCGATGGTTATGGATTATAGGAAATTATTGGTTAGAATGTATACTCTGTATGTAGTGTCTTAAACCAGTTAAAGAAAGACAATGTAATCTCAAGACATTGTTGGAGAATTGGGACATACCCCTAGTGACAACATGTGAACTGTCCTATGAACTACAGCGTACTACAAAGACCAAGAGCAAGAACCAATGGAATTATGTTTGTCTGTCTACATTGTTGTTATCATGATCTGTAGGGTATATACCCTGCTCACTGGTCCCAGTCAGTAGCCATTCTTCTTCGATGACCACAGGCTTCTGGAGTGACGACTGTATACTGGGACCGGTGCGCATGTGTATGTATCAAGCTGTACCTTTTGTATTTAATTGTCTTTGCACTAATTGTGATAGATCAAAGTGTGTAACTTACTTTTTGTTGCAATAAGAACTTTTTGTGCTTTGGAAACACAGTTGGGCTGGAAAGCAATTATTTCTTATGCGACTTGCAGCGCTAAAAGCGACTAGCGATTAAGGGGTATTCATAATTGGGATCAGAAGTGTACAGTGGCTAAACCCGTGCAAAGTCCTCGTTAGTGTGCCCAAACAGCATTTCAGGAGAGTGCAAGCAGAAACTGGTGTGTCTGCGGTATTTGCTCCCAATTGGATGGAATTGCTCTGTCGGGCGCCCATTACCAACACCCATGGGCAAAAACAATTGACTGCCCCTAAGGTCAGATGTGAGAGAGCAGGATAAATGTAATGTTGTAACATTATTTTCCATATTTTTATGCAAAAGATTCAGTTTTTAAGATTAAGTGCAGGGACACAAAAGCTTGAATAAGCTGCATTTTGTTTGCACTCTATTTGGGGGGACAATAAGTTTCTATCCAAACTAGGGGTGAGCGGGTTCGGATTTCTGAAATCCGAACCCCCCCGAGCCCCCCGATCCGAGGCCTGTGTCCCATAAATAAAGGGCCGGCTGGATTGACCGCTAAAGGGTGCTGTAACCCCCAAAGGGCACTCCAAACAAAATAAAAAAATTTTTTCTGTGTTTGTGAATTGTGTGCACTGTAGCTGCACGTGCATCAACGAAGGAGCAGCGCCAAGCGTGCGCCTGTGTCCCATAAGTAAAAGGCCGGCTGGCTTGTCCGTTAAAGGGTGCTGTAACCCCCAAAGTACACTCCAAACAAAATAAAAAAATATTTTCTGTGTTTGTGAATTATGTGCGCAGTAGCCGCACGTGCATCAACAAAGTAGTGCCAAGCGTGCGCCTGTGTACCATAAATAAAGGGCCGGCTGGATTGACCGCTAAAGGGTGCTGTAACCCCCAAAGGGCACTCCAAACAAAATAAAAAAATATTTTCTGTGTTTGTGAATTGTGTGCGCAGTAGCCGCACGTGCATCAACAAAGTAGTGCCAAGCGTGCGCCTGTGTACCATAAATAAAGGGCCGGCTGGATTGATAGCTAAAGGGTGCTGTAACCCCCAAAGGGCACTCCAAACAAGAAAAAAATATTTTCTGTGTTTGTGAATTGTGTGCACTGTAGCCGCACGTGCATCAACAAAGGAGCAGCGCTAAGCGTGCGCCTGTGTCCCATAAGTAAAGAGCCGGCTGGCTCATTTCTTAAAGGGTGGTGTAACCCACAAAGTGCACTACTCTCCAGCAAAAATAAAAAAATATTTTCTGTGTTTGTGTGCGCCTTAGCCGCACGTATATATCAATATAACATAAATGGAGGACCAAACTTTCTCCGATAAAAATAAAATAGGGAAAGATCAAGAACCACTTCCTCCTAGTGCTGTTGCTGCTGCTGGGAGTTGTTCATCATCCCAGAGAGGAAGTAGGAACACCACTACTTTTACTAAACAATTGACCCTCCAACAGGCCTTAGCGAGGAGGATGAAGTACGACAGCAGTCATCCTGAAGCAAAACGTATAACTGAGGCCTTGACTGCTATGTTGGTGTTAGACGTGCGTCCGGTATCCGCCATTAGTGCAGTGGGATTTAGTCAATTGATGGAGGTAGTGTGTCCCCGGTTCCAAATCCCGTCTAGATTCCACCTGCATCCTCAAAGCAGCAGCGACAAGCGTGCGTCTGTCTGTTAAAGGGTGATGTAACCCTCAAAGTGCGCTCCACAAACAATAAAAAAATTCTTCTTTTTTTTTCTCTTTGTGAAATGTGTGGGCTGTAGCCGCACCTGCACCCTTAAAGCAGCAGCGACAAGCGTGCGTCTGTCTGTTAAAGGGTGGTGTAACCCTCAAAGTGCTCCAAAAAATAAAAAACTATTTTTTTTATGTGTTTGTGACTTGTGTGCGATGTAGCCGCACGTGCACCAACACAGTAGCTGCGCCAAGCGTGTGCCTGTGTCATAAGTCAAGGGCTAGTTTGGACATCTGGTCCGGACTGAAGGACGTGCCAACAATTTCTGACAAGTCTACTGTCACTGCATATGATACTGTCCTCAAAGCAGCAGCAACAAGCGTGCGTCTGTCTGTTAAAGGGTGGTGTAACTCTCAAAGTGCGCTCCACAAACAATAAAAAAATTCTTCTTTTTTTTTCTGTCTTTGTGAAATGTGTGGGCTGTAGCCGCACCTGCATCCTTAAAGCAGCAGCGACAAGCGTGTGTCTGCCTGTTAAAGGGTGGTGTAACCCTCAAAGTGTGCTCCACAAACAATAAAAAAATTCTTCTTTTTTTCTGTCTTTGTGAAATGTGTGGGCTGTAGCCGCACCTGCATCCTTAAAGCAGCAGCGACAAGCGTGTGTCTGCCTGTTAAAGGGTGGTGTAACCCTCAAAGTGTGCTCCACAAACAATAAAAAAATTCTTCTTTTTTCCTGTCTTTGTGAATTGTGTGGGCTGTAGCCGCACCTGCATCCTCAAAGCAGCAGCGACAAGCGTGCGTCTGTCTGTTAAAGGATTACATCGGTGACAGCATCCAAGTAGGCATGTCAGACAGTCCGTACATGTACTGGCAGGAAAAAGAGGCAATTTGGAGGCCCCTGTACAAACTGGCTCTATTTTACCTGAGTTGCCCCCCCTCCAGTGTGCACTCCGAAAGAGTGTTTAGTGCAACCGGGAACCTTGTCAGCAAAAGGCATAGGAGGTTGCTTCCACAAAATGTGGAGAAGATGATGTTCATAAAAATGAATTAGCAACTTTTCCAGGGAGACCAGCCTCCAGAACGTACAGAGGGACCTGTGGTGGTGGATTGCAGCGGGGACGAATTAATACTCTGTGAGGATGAGGATGTACACAACACTGAAGAGGGTGAGGAATCGGTGAATGAGGAGGATGAGGACGACATCTTGCCTCCGTAGAGCCAGTTTGTGCAGGGTCAGATTAATTGCCAGCTTGTTTTGTGGGGGCCCAAACGAACCAATCATTTCAGCCACAGTCGTGTGGCAGACCCTGGTGGTGAAATGATTGGTTTGTTAAAGTGTGCATGTCCTGTTTATACAACATAAGGGTGGGTGGGAGGGCCCAAGGACAATTCCATCTTGCACCTCTTTTTTTCTTTGCATTATGTACTATTTGGGGCCTAGTTTTTCAAACTGCCATCCTGTCTGCCACTGCAGTGTCACTCCTAGATGGGCCACGTGTTTGTGCCCCCCACTCGTGTCACTTAGCATAGTCATCCATCTACCTCGGTGCAACCTTTTGGACATAAAAACACTATTGTGAGGTGTGAGGTGTTCAGAATAAACTGGAAATGAGTGGAAATTAAGGTTTTTGAGGTTAATAATAGCATAGGAGCAGAAAAATCAACACATTCTGTGATTTTAGCTGTTTTTATGCTTTTTAAAAAAAAAATACAGATCCAAAACACAAAACCCAGAACCCAAAACACCGAAGGGTGGTTTTGGCAAAACCAATCCAGATCCAAAACACGAAGAAAGATCCAGATCCAAAACACGAAAAGTGGCCGGTGCACACCCCTAATCCAAACACCGATTCCACCTTCTCAGAGGGGGAGATCAGTCTTTATATATTCCATGATTCACAGGTGCATATAATATGGAAGCACAAATATTTAGGTACAATTCAACTAATGTAATAGAAACCCCCAAATTAAAGATGGTGACACATGCACTATAGACAGAACTGATATATCTTTACTCTTGTGTAAACCCAGCAATATGATATTCATAAAGTGGAGTCAGGACTTTGAATTTCCAAGAGCAACTTCACATGTAGGCACATCCCTTAATTATAAAAGCGATTCCATGGGCATGCACTGTGAAATGTAGTTGAGTAACAAATGGGATGTAGTCGGGATGCCGGCCGTCAGAATCCAGACAGTGGAAGCCCGACCCGGGACTAAAGACAGGCGTCGAAATCACGACGCCTTTCTATAGCCACACGCCGAAATCCAGACAGTCGGCAAAACGAAGGTAAGTGGGGCTTCTTAGGTCTTAGCCACGGGGAACAGGAGGGTTAGGTTAGGGCACCCCCGGGGTAACTTAAGGTTACACACCCCCCGGGGAGGGTTAGGATTAGAGATGTGCACTGACCGTCGTGTTTTGGTTCTGGATCCCCCTAGTTTTGGATCTGGATGGGTTTTGCCAAAACCTCACCTCCGTGTTATGTTTTTAGGTTTTGGATCTGGATTTTTTCTTTAAAAAATCATAAAAACAGCTAAAATCACATAAAATGGGCCTTTTTTTGTTCCTACAGTATTATTAACCTTAATTAAAAAAAATTACACTTGTTTCCAGTCAATTTTGACCACCTCACAGCTCACAATAATGATTTTTTCATCTAGTTAAGGGCCAAATGGTTGCATCCAGCTAGCTAGCACAAAACTGAGTGATAAAGTTGAGGACTGTGCAAAGATGAGGATTGAAGAATTGATAATTGGTGTAACTCCTGGCTGAAGAATTAATTGGTGCAGCCACTGGCTGAAGAAATTAATTGATAATTGGTGCAGCCCCTGTCTGAATTGATCATTTGTGAAGCCCCTGACTGGCTGAAGAATTGATAATTGGTGCAGCCTGTGGCTGAAAAGATAATTGGTCCAGCCCCTGACTGGCTGAAGAATTGATAATTGGTGCAGCCCTGGCTGAAATGATAATTGGTGCAGCCCCTGGCTGGCTGAAGAATTTATAATTTGTTATGCCCCTGGCAGAAGAATTGATAATTGGTGCAGCCCCTGGCTGGCTGAAGAATTGATAATTGGTGCAGCCCCTGGCTGAATTGATAATTGGTGCAGCCCCTGGCTGGCTGAAGAATTGATAATTGGTGCAGCCCCTGGCTGAAGAATTGATAATTGGTGCAGCCCCTGGCTGGCTGAAGAATTGATAATTGGTGCAGCCCCTGGCTGAATTGATAATTGGTGCAGCCCTTGGCTGAAGAATTAATAATTGGTGCAGCCCCTGGCTGAATAATTGATAATTGGTGCAGCCACTGACTGAAGAATTGATAATTGGTGCAGCCCCTGGCTGAAGAATTGATAGTTGATAGTTAATTGTTGATGCAGCCTCCGGGCTGAGTAGTAGTGGAATACAGAGCTATGATTAGGAAGGAACCAGTCCTGCAACAGCCTTGAGGCCTGAAACTCTTGGCAAGTTGTGGCCATTACAGCCTTGAGTGCTAGTGAGGAGTGACGACAGGTGGTCTTTGGGCAGTGAAGCAGGATGCAGCCTTTGGGCCGTGTAGCAGCCTTAAGGGCTGAGAACCCTTGGCTGAATGTCACTGTTGTACGACTTGTGCCTTTGGGTTGACACAACAAGCAGCAACTGGTTCAGAAAGGGGGCATGGAGGAGATGCTTTCTGTGGCCATTCCAATTTCTGGACATTCATAAACCATAACATTAAAATGTGAGGCAGCAATGCCCCAACCAGCACATAATGGAAAGGAAAAGGGTGCAAGATGGAATTGTCCTTGGGCCCTCCAACCCAACCTTATGTTGTATATGAAACAGAACATTCACAGTTTAACAAACCAATCACTTCAGCGACAGGGACTGCCACTTGCAGCTGAAATGATTGGTTTGTTTGGACCCCCCACAAAACAAGCTGACAATGCGCAGTGGACATTGGTGGCAATGATCCCATACACAAACTGGCTTTACAATACATTAGATGTCATCATCGTCATCCTCATCAGTGTGTGCATCCTCCTCTTCTTCACACAATATGAATTCGTCCCCGCTGGAATCCACCATTACAGAGTCAGACGCTTCTGTATTTTTGGGACTTAAGTGCTGGTAAAGGTCTTCCTCATGGAATTTGTAATTCATTTTGATGAACATTTTGGGGAAGTAACCTCCTATGACGATCACTGACAAGGTTCCCGGCTGCGCTGAAAACTCTTTCAGAATACACACTGGAGGGTGGGAAAATTAAGTACAGCAAAGCCAGTTTGTGTAAAGGACTCCAAATTGCCTCTTTTTCCTTCCAGTAGTGAAACGGACTGTCTGACATGCCTATTTTGATGCTATACTTAAAATAGTCATCCACCATTCTCTGAATGGTGACGGTATCAGACAAAGTCACGGTAGACATGTCACTCATCGTAGGCAGTTCCCTCAGACCCAACCAGATGTCATTAGTTTTTCTAACTGATCTAGATCACCACCAGCAGTGGGTCTCTTAGGAAAATGTAGTTTTTTCCTGGCAGCTGTAGAAACTGAAGGAGGAGATGCTGTCGTGTCACATTCCGCTTGAGCTGACATTTTTGTCACCACCAGCTCTTTGCATATTTTAAGATTTTTGTCCATCGGAAAGAAAGACACAAAGTATGACTTAAACCTAGGATCAAGTATTGTCTCCAAAATATAGTGATCTGATTTCAAGAGATTGACGACCCTTGGATCCTGTCGAAGCGAATGAAGGGCTTGATCTACAAGTCCCACATACTTAGTGCCTCTGAATGAGCTGGCTGTCACGGCTTGGCGTGCGCTTGGACCCGGAGTGGAGTCGGATGAGGAATGAGGACTTGTTTGCTAGTACTTGAAGGCAGCCGGCCTTAGGGGAGTATGACTCATGAAGCAGTGGCACGCGACGGGATCAGAACCAGGCTGCGAGACACTGGCGGAACTTAGAGACCCGGGGTAGGCTGGGTATAGCAGGTAGACGGGATCAGGAGACAGGTAGTAACAGGAGCAAACTGCACCAAGGCTGAGAGGGGAGTCTGCAGAAACACACTGGTACTGACACTTTAAATGAGCAAAGGAGCACAGAGAACTAGCTCACAGCATACGCTGTGATAGACGTTGCACTGGCAACTAAAGAGCCTCTGGACAGCCCTTTAGTACCCTCAGGTAGTGCAGGATTGGTTGCTAGCCTCCCCAGCCCAGACTGAACCTGATTGGCCAGAAACGACATGTGACCCAAATCCAAGATGGCCGCGCCCAGTGGTCACAGCATGGAAGCTCTGCCAGTCTCAGCCCCTCTCACCTGCCTCCAGATGGAAGCCCTTGGTCTGCGGAGACTCACAGCACCCAGCGCTATTCTCCAGGAACCTGCACCTCTGCTGGAAACACCATGCCACAGCGCCCGGAGCGGTAAGCGCCGCGATCTCAGCAGCCTGTCACCCCTGGTCGTGACAGTACCCCCTCCTTTAGGAGTGGCCTCTGGACACTTCTTCGGTTTACCAGGATTCTCAGAGTGAAACTTAAGCACTAGGCGAGGAGCGTAGACATCCTCAGCTTTCACCCAGCAAGGTTCTTCGGGACCGTAACCTTTCCAATCCAGTAGATATTGGAGTTGCCCATAACGAAAACGAGAGTCCAGGACCTGTTTGATCTCGAACTCTACACCCCTCTCAGTCAAGACTTTGGGGGAGCGTGGCAAAGTCTTGCGAAAGCGATTCAGGATGAGAGGTTTCAGCAGGGAAATATGAAAGGAATTTGGTATTTTGAGGTAGGACGGAAGTTTTAATTTATAGGCTACTGGATTGATCACTTGAACGATGGGAAAAGGACCGATGAAACGAGGAGCAAATTTCATAGACGGCACTTTAAGGCGAAGATTACGAGTGGATAGCCATACTAAGTCACCTGTTTTTAGGCTGGGCACCGCTCTCCTTTTTTTGTCCGCTGTTAATTTATATCGAAGAGAGGCTTTTTGTAAGGAGGAATGGACCTGAGTCCAAATCTGAGAGAATTTCTGTAGGGTGGAGGTCACTGCTGGTACATCGAAGACTGGCAATTCTTGAAACTCTCGTACTCTGGGATACAGTCCAAAAACTATAAAGAATGGGGTTTGCCCCGTAGATGAATGATAGGAGCTGTTATGGGCAAATTCGGCCCAGGGTATGGTGTCCGCCCAGTTGTCTTGTGATGAAGACATGTGAATTCTTAAGAAAGTCTCAAGGTCTTGATTGACCCTCTCTGTAGACCCGTTAGACTGAGGATGGTAAGCTGTTGAAAAATTTGATTTGAAAGATAGAACATATAGCTCTCCAAAATCTGGCTACGAACTGTACCCCTCTATCAGAAACAATCTCAGTTGGAAGTCCATGGAGACGGAAGATGTTGTCGACGAATAACTGAGCCAACTCTGGAGCAGACGGCAACTTCTTGAGGGGAACGAAATGAACCATTTTGGAGAAACGATCCACTACTACCCAGATGGTGGTAAACCCATTAGAAACAGGTAGATCCGTTACAAAGTCCATGGAAAGGTGTGTCCAAGGATGGGTTGGTACTGACAGAGGTAGGAGTGTGCCGGCAGGAACCTGTCTGGATGTTTTATGTTGAGCACACTGTGGACAGGAGGCGATAAAAGCTTCAATTTCCGACTTCATAGCAGGCCACCAGTATGATCGTTGCAGGAATTCCAAGGTGTTGCGTATGCCCGGGTGTCCGGCAAAACGAGAGGTATGAGCCCACTTCAAAAGCTGCTTGCGCATATCTGAGGCCACAAATGTCTTCCCGGGAGGAGGTTGAATGTAAGTGGTAGCGAATACTCTGGAGTCTAGAACTGGAGTTTCCTTATGACTTTTGGAAGATGTGTCGGAGGAGAGTGATCGAGAGAGGGCATCTGCTTTTTGATTTAGTGAGCCTGGGCGAAAAGTTAAAGTAAAATTGAAACGAGAAAAGAATATTGACCATCGAGCCAGGCAGGAACTCAGACACTGAATATTTTTTAGGTATAGGAGATTCCGATGATCTGTATAAACGGTGATGGGATACATCGCGCCCTCAAGAAGATAACGCCACTCTTCAAAAGCTAGTTTCACAGCCAATAATTCCTGCTCTCCAATGGGATAATTCTTTACTGCTTGGGAAAATTTCTTTGAGAAGAAGCCACAGGGATGAAACTTGCTATCCTCGAGTTTCTGGGATAGTACTGCCCCTACCGCTTCAGAAGAGGCGTCTACCTCAAGAAAGAATGGGTAGTTAATGTTGGGTTGTCTCAGCACGGGGGCAGAAATGAAGGCTTGCTTTAAGAGTTGAAAGGCAGTTTCAGCCTCTGGAGGCCATCGGGATGGATTTGCCCCCTTGCAAGTTAGGGCGGAAATGGGTGCCATTAGATTGGAAAATCCTTTGATAAACCTTCGATAATAATTTGCGAAGCCCAAAAATCTTTGTACTGCCTTCAAAGAATTCGGACGAGACCAGTCCAATATTGCCTGAACTTTCTGGGGATCCATTTCAAGGCCGGCACCTGAAACGATGTAACCTAAAAAGGGAACTGAGGGAACTTCAAATACGCATTTTTCAGCTTTGCAGTACAGGTGGTTCTTTCGTAGGCGAGTTAACACCTCCTTGACTTGGGATCGATGTCTGACAATGTTGGAGGAGAATATCAGAATATCGTCGAGGTTTACTACCACAGAGATATATAGTAAGTCCCGAAAGATCTCATTCACAAAGTTTTGGAACACAGCAGGAGCGTTACAGAGACCAAAAGGCATTACCAGGTATTCAAAATGCCCGTCTCGAGTATTGAATGCTGTTTTCCATTCGTCCCCGGCTCGTATCCTAATGAGATTGTAGGCCCCTCTTAAATCCAGCTTGGTAAAAATAGTAGCACCTTTTACTCGATCGAAAAGTTCGGTAATGAGGGGTATCGGGTAGCGATTTTTGATGGTTATATCGTTTAAGCCCCTGTAATCAATGCAAGGACGCAGGCCTCCATCCTTCTTAGACACAAAAAAGAATCCTGCCCCTGCCGGTGAGGAGGATGGTCGAATGAACCCCTTTTGCAGGTTCTCCTGGATGTATGCTGACATGGCTTCAGTCTCGGGTAGGGAGAGTGGGTAAGTACGACCTCGCGGAGGAGTTTTGCCAGGAATCAACTCAATAGGACAGTCCCACTCCCGATGAGGAGGCTGAATATCGGCTCCGGTCTTACAGAAGACATCGGAGAAGGAGCGATACTGGTAGGGAATTGGAGTAGTTGTTGCAATGTAACTACCTTTGACGGGTTTGATTTGAGGAAGGCAGGATACTTGACAAGTTTCTCCCCAGGACAAGATCTGCATGGTGCCCCAATCAATATTGGGGGAGTGCTTGCGTAACCAGGGGTATCCAAGGATGACCTCATGGGAGGCTTTGGGAATTACTAGGAATCGGACAGTTTCAGTGTGGAGAGCTCCGATACGAACTGGCACAGGAAGGGTACGTTGAGAGATGATTCCGTTGGTAATCTGAGTGCCATCTACAGCAGATAGAGTGATGGTGTGGTCGAGAGAGGAGACAGGAAGCCGGAGCCTCTGGACAAGTTCAGCGGTGATAAAATTTTCAGCGGCCCCTGAATCGAGGAGAGAAAGAACAGTTTTAGAACCAGTGGAGATCTCAAAAGTAATGGAGAGGGTAGATTCATTTTTTGACGGAGACGGAGACATCACTACTAACCTGGTGTCTCCGGCACAGATTAGGATCGGGAGTTTCCCGGACGACGTGGGCAGGCTGCAACCATATGACTGGTCTCCCCGCAGTACATGCATAGATTTTCTCGTCGGCGTCTTTGCCGTTCTTCTACCGTGAGGCGGGCCCGGTTAATCTGCATGGGTTCGTCACCCGCAGGTTCAGACGGAGGGAGGGTTGGAGTAGTGGTCGGCCGGAACCTAAAGCGATCTCCCCTAGTTTTTTCACTCTGGCGTTCTCTGTACCGCAAATCCACTTTATTGCAAAGGGAGATAAGATCATTGAGGGTAGCCGGCGGATCACGAGTGGCGATGTCATCTTTTATGCGATCTGTCAATCCATTCCAAAAGGTGGAAGTCAGGGCTTCTTCATTCCCTTTTAGTTCCGAAGCCAGCGTTTGGAATTGAATGATATACTGACTGACTGGTTGGTTCCCTTGGTGAAGTCGCAGGATTTCCATCGCCGCGGAGGTTGTTCTGCCGGGCTCGTCGAAAATCCTCCGGAAGGACGTGGGGAATCCAGAGTAGTTGTCTAGTAACGGGTCGGACCTCTCCCAGAGAGGCGAAACCCAGTCCAGGGCAGAACCGGTCAGTAGAGACACTATATATGCCACTTTGGATTTTGGAGATGGAAAGTTCGCAGGCTGTAGTGTGAAGTGGACGTCACACTGGTTGAGAAACCCTCGGCACAACTTGGGGTTCCCGTCAAACTTATTGGGAGTCGGAAGGTGCAAATGAGATGGTGCAGGTGGAACAGGGACAGCTGGAGCTGCTGGCTGGTTGGTGGCGGCAGGCAAATTAACAGTAACCAGGGAAGCTTGCAGCGTATCCTGACGAAGAGACATTTCCTGCAGGAACTGAGCCATTTGGCGCTGAAACGCCTCTAGTCCCTCTAGGCGACTGGCGATACCCTGGAGCAAGTCGGCCCTCAGATCCTGTCCACTGGCCGAATCCATCTGGCCAGTGCAAACTGTCACGGCTTGGCGTGCGCTTGGACCCGGAGTGGAGTCGGATGAGGAATGAGGACTTGTTTGCTGGTACTTGAAGGCAGCCGGCCTTAGGGGAGTATGACTCATGAAGCAGTGGCACGCGACGGGATCAGAACCAGGCTGCGAGACACTGGCGGAACTTAGAGACCCGGGGTAGGCTGGGTATAGCAGGTAGACGGGATCAGGAGACAGGTAGTAACAGGAGCAAACTGCACCAAGGCTGAGAGGGGAGTCTGCAGAAACACACTGGTACTGACACTTTAAATGAGCAAAGGAGCACAGAGAACTAGCTCACAGCATACGCTGTGATAGACATTGCACTGGCAACTAAAGAGCCTCTGGACAGCCCTTTAGTACCCTCAGGTAGTGCAGGATTGGTTGCTAGCCTCCCCAGCCCAGACTGAACCTGATTGGCCAGAAATGACATGTGACCCAAATCCAAGATGGCCGCGCCCAGTGGTCACAGCATGGAAGCTCTGCCAGTCTCAGCCCCTCTCACCTGCCTCCAGATGGAAGCCCTTGGTCTGCGGAGACTCACAGCACCCAGCGCTATTCTCCAGGAACCTGCACCTCTGCTGGAAACACCATGCCACAGCGCCCGGAGCGGTAAGCACCGCGATCTCAGCAGCCTGTCACCCCTGGTCGTGACACTGGCATTTGTTAGATGATGCTGCTGCTGTTTGCACAGTTGGAGGCAATACACCTACCCAGAGGGCTGTCACAGTCATGTAATCTTTAGTTTGCCCTGTCCCACTTGTCCAACGGCAATTCGGAGGACATTAATACGATTTTTTTTAATGCCCTTGTAAAGATTGGGAATTGCTATTCTAGAGAAGTGGAATCAGGAAGGCACATTGTAGTGGGGACACATTACCTCCATTAACTGGGTAAAACCCACTGAATTAATGGTGGACACTGGATGCACATCTAATACCAGCATAGCTGTTATGGCGTCAGTACTCCGCTGTGCAGCTTGCTGTCATATTTGTTCACCAATGCAAGGGACTGTGTGATAGTCAATTGTTTTGCTGAACTTCCTAAACTACTAAAAGTAGTCTTCTTCCTGGTCTCCTTCTTGGATGAAGATCACTTATATCAACAGCAGCAGCAGGTGTGACACTCAAGGATCCTTCTGAGGAACAATGGATAGGATAAGAGTCAGTCCTTATGATATTGGATGCAGGACTACTTCCGATGACGAATGAGGATGTCGATGATGATGGTGTTGGTGGTGGATATTGCAGGCGCTTGGATAAAGATAGAAGGGAGCAGTTTGGTGACACTGGACTGATTGTTGTTCTTTTTTTTTGTCCCCAAAGTTTCTATACCCTTTCCGATTTGATGAATGCGCTTCAAGTGACGTAACAGGGAGGAGGTTCCAAGATGGTTATGTTCCTTACCTCTACTCACTGTTACTTGGCAATGGTTACAAATGGCTTGGCAAAGGTTGTCCGGACTTGGGTGGAAATAATACCACACATGAGAAGTGGATTTTTTGGTCCTTTGCCCAGGCATGGCAACAATGGGATTTTTCCCACCATGGGCAACAACTGTTGCCTGATTTACAGTTTTTACACAAACATCCTCACCATCAACATCCTCATCATCCTTGTTGTTATCGCCAACTACATAAATATCATCATCATCCTCGTGCAATTCCACAGAAGCATCCTCAGTTTCTATGTAAGAAGGCACACAAATGGTGGAAGGAGGATCCTCTTCAAGTACAGTATTAGAAAGGTCGGGCTCACACATGGCAACAGCAGTCACACTTAGACTCTCATCTGGGATTTCTGATTTTTCCAAGCACACAGTTGGTTCCAGTGTCTTACTCGTCTTAACAATTGTAATTTTTTTGTACCTCTCCTACAAGCAGAGGGGATTAAATTATCACTAGAACCATCAGCCATATATACAGGCCAATGCCTTATCCTTTCCTTGCCACTTCGTGTAGTGAATGGCATATTGGCAATTTTTTGTTTCTCTAAAGCTGACTTAGCTTTAAATAATTTTTACTTTAATAGGGTAAAAGTTGATTTTTTTAGCCTGACTTTTTGGTCTGATTTAAGCCCTGGTACATCGGCTTTCATAGATGACATTGACGGCCTTGCATCGTCATCATGACTGCTGCCGGCAGCTACAAGACTGGTATGTGGATCCTGCTCTCCGGGTCAAGTGACTGTCCTCCATACCCACTACACACGCAACCACACACACAAAAAAAAGTTTTTTTTATTATTTTGGGCAGCAGCCCCTCAACAGACAGGAGCACAGCACCCCTGCGCAGTTACACCAATGACACGAACACAAAAAAATTGTTTATTTTCTTTTTAACACTGGTGTGAACCCCTGAATAGAGGCAGCAGCCCCTTGACAGCAGCACAGCACCCCTGCACTGATGACAAGTGTGGCTAACACAAATTGTTTATATTTTTTCACACTGGGGGTGGGTGAAGAGCACCCCTGAAGGACAGAGCACCCCCAGGACAACACAGCACTACAGCCAGCCAGCCCCTTATGAACAGGCCAAGTGCAACAGCCCGCCCCTATGGACAGGACAACGACAGCCAGCCAACCCCTATGGATACGACAACAGCCAGCCAGCCCCTCTATAGACAACAGCCAGCCAGTAACAAGTATTAAGTATTGACAATATAACAACAGCACAGCAGAGCTCCAAGCTCCCTCTCTCTCCACTCTCCACATTCCGGAATGAAAAATGGCGGCGAATCGCAGGACCTTTTATAGAATCCAAAACCCGTGAGAATCCGACAGCGGGATGATGACGTTTTGCCTCGCTTTCAGATCAGAGTCAGACGGGAAAACCCGAGCTGACTGGTATCTGCCTCGGATCCCTGAAGTTCGGGTGGGTCCGGTTCTTACGGAACCGGACCCGCTCATCTCTAGTTAGGGTTAGGCACCACTGTTAGGAGTGTTAGGGGGGAGAGGGGTAGGCATAGCATACTTACCACCCCTTTCAAGATTTTCAGGTATTGGGATGCCGCTATCGGGATTTGAGCTGCCGGTATTTCATACCGATCCTTGCCTACTTGTGTAAATCATAAAATGAAGTGCAGATCTACCTTATGTATACATTGTAAATTACTCTTAGGGTCTCATTCTGAGTTGTATGCGCTGTAAGTCTGAATCTAGCAAATCTTAACATACTATGAATGCACGGTAGCAAACTTACACATAGGTAAATCTCTGCATTTCAGATATTTCTCTTTATCCATGTAATGGATATTTCTGGCTGGCAACTGGGCATATGCGAGTAAGAGAGCCATCTTGTGGCAGTGCAGTGGGTGTGTAACCAGAGTTACACTATATTCTGATACGTGTGTATGCCAAAAATATGCCTATCTTTAGATAGGTCAGACAGATTCTTTTATACACACAAACCTAAAAGGAAAAATCCCTTTTCTACCCCAGGCATGTGAAATGAGCCTTCAATAAAGCTTTAAAAGATCTGTTGAGGATGATCTGTAAAAGTAAAACACCCAGAAAGAGAAATAGATGATCTAAGTCCTACAAGATTAGAGATGGAAGGCCTAAAAACCCTGAAAGATAATAGGAAAATAGTAATAAAACCAGCAGACAAAGGAAGGGGGAGGTGAAGTTGTAACCCGCAAAAAGGAAAAATATGTTGATGAAGCACTGAGACTACAATCCGATGGCCAAATGTATAAAATCTGGAAAATAGACCCCACAAACTAATACAAGGAAGCATTCTGCTTAACAAAGGATATCAAAGAGGATTTGTAAACAAACAAAATGTCTGTTATCTAACTCAACCAAACCACAGAGCTCCAGTGTTTTAGTTCTTACCAAGGGTGCACAAAAATCAAGAAAATCCAACCGGCCTTCCCATAATCTCTGGAATGGGATCTATAACCAAAATGCTACAGTACACTGATCAGTTTCTTCACCCCTTAGTCTCTACACAACTGAGCCTGTAGATATAGCTCAGGTCTTGGAAATTCTAGATATAAAATGGCAGCAGGGTGACAATCTCGCAACCTATGACATTAAGTTCCTTTACACCTGCATTGAACACGGCAGAATGTGAAGCATAGATTACATTCTGAAAACGCAATCTGACAATCAAGAATAATCAGATACTAGGAAGTGACAAAACTGACCAAAGAGAGATCAGCTGACATGATTAGAGGCAAGAAATGAAGCCATAACCACCTGCAGTACGGACTCAGACCACCACCCGTCCCAATCTCCTGGGATCCACTTTCTAACACTGCAAACCACTGGACAGATAACAGCATCCACCATCTTGCATAATGAATGAACAAGCTAAATCTACATACATAGTTTCGGCAACGGTAATGAAGATTGATTCTGATAACGGACATAACCGGCTTAGGGCTCCATTTATTAACGATACATAACCCCTTTAGCACTCGCTAAAGGGGTTATGTTACCCTTTCAATATTTAACAAACAGCGGTAATTAAAGATTACCGCTGTTTGTTACTGTATCGCTCTCGCCATCCCTCCCCCTCCTGGAATAGTGCTATGAGCCCTAGCTAGAAATACCTACTGCTTGTAATGAAAAATTTCAGGTAGGGACCCACACACTCTGTTCCCTTGACTTCCCTAATAGCAGAAGCACTAGTGCTGCTGCTGGCAATGTTAGACATCATAACCCAGCGCAAGTTGGCAACTCAGCCTCCAATTCATGGGCTATTACATCCTGTGACTAGAGACCAAAGTCGCCACAATCATACTGTACTTTTCAGAGACTTTGGGGCCTATTCATCATCACTCAATATTCACAAAAGCAGGTGAAAAAGCAGATTTTCACCTGCAATTGTGAAAATTAAGTATTCAGGCCATTCATTAAGAAGGTAAAGCAGGAGATATTTCCTACTTACCTTCTGTTTGCGGAATGGCCCGCTGTCCCCATACACTAGTATCACAGATATCTCCTACTTACCTTCTGTTTGCGGAATGTCCCGCTGTCCCAGCATGGGGGCAGAATTCATCAAGCTCCGAAAATATTATATTTTCGGAGCTTGACTGCGGGAGCATTCGCCATCTTCATTCGCCATCTTCAGATGGCGAATACCCCCGCTTGTGGATCGCTACCCGCCCTATGGGAAGAAGGTCCGGGTTGCGAGAAGGGATCCTTCGGATCCCTCCGCCCCTGTCCGGCTCCTTCCGCCGGAGTCGGGGCTCATGTTCGCATGCGTGACCTGTAGGTCGCACATACGCACCGCCGTCACTGCTCCGACAGGAGCAATGAAAAGATTCACTGCTCCGAAAGGAGCAGCGAAGCCGCTCGCGGGCGCAATGCTGAATTTCTCCGGTGGCCACGGCAAGTTAGAATGTTAATTATTGGTGTCCGTTCGGACCCTGATAATTAACATCATGAATAGGCCCCTTAATAACATTTCTCCCTATATAAATTAAGTAGTTTGGAAAATGTAATTTCTCTGTAAGTTTATATGTTCAAACTGTATTTTATTCCATTTCCAGTCCTGTGTTTTTTAAAATAGCAATGTTCATATCCTTAAGCATGTGATTAGAGTAGAGTACAGTATATGTCCAAATTAGTTTTCTTTTTAGCTCAATAGTAAATTGTATGTATTCAGTGTCTCCTTTCTCCATATAACTAATTTCATAAGGTACAGATGCATGGGTTGTACTTTTAAATTGAATTGGATATTGGTGTACATAAGTTAGGTAGATATGTTTAACATACCTTGCATCCAATGATTTGTTAACAGTCTAAAGGTGCATATCCACTACACGACTAATGAACGACTGTACAATAAGGATATCGTTATCGTACAATTGTTCATCATACTGTGCAGTGCCCACTCTGAACTATATGTCGTTCAGTGCAGGCACCCTCCCTCACACATGCACAACCTGTCGATATCAGCAGGTTGGGCAGTATGTTCAAGCGATGGCAGATGTGGGAGTGGTTGCCGGCATATCCACTGCACGATTAATGAACGATTAAACCATAAAGATGTCGTAATCGTTCAATCGTCCATTTATATCGTGTAGTGGATGTGCACCTTAAGGCAGTGGTTCCCAAACTTTTTATAATCACGCTACCCTAGATTATCAGAATTTTTACCAAGGCACCCATGGGCCAAAAGTTTCTTATTGAGTAATTCAACAAAAATTAAATGAAGTGTATGGAATTCCAATCTACCTGGAACCCGTGGTACTCCCATAAAAATGTTCCTCTTCCAGGGCTCAGCTAACTCCCATCAGAACATTTCTCCCTCCTCCATCATATTTTCTTTCTCCCTTCTTTCTTGACTCGTTTCCCCGCTTCTTCCCTTTCCCTTTGGTAACTCTCCTCTCTAATCACAAATTGTTACTGGTTACCTTCTTTGACCCATTATGGTCACCATGACTAGGGTTATTTTTACTCTCTCGTATGTGTCTATATTGTCCAATTATTATATGCTCTATTTTTATTTGTTTGACCATATCCATTTGTTTCTTCAGAACCACTGTGTACTACTATTTACTACTGTATTACATGTCTATTATATGGTGTTTTCTATTGTACCCAATAAAAGAGTACAAAAAAAAATATTAAATGACGTAAATTGTGCTTATATGTCACCCTTAGGTTCAGTTACGTGGCGGTTGACAGGGCTGCACTTCTTTTTGTCCACATATTATTTGATTGGCAACCATCAGCACTAGTTTTGCCAATCACACTGACTAAAAATCATTTTATTTGGTACTGGACCACCAACCTGAGGCAACCCTGAAGATGGCGAGTGCTCCCACACTCAAGCTCTGAAAATATTGTATTTTCGGAGCTTGATTAATTCTGCCCCCATACTAGTGTATGGGGACAGTGGGCCATTCCACGAGAGGAAGGTAAGCTGGAGATATCTGTGATATCTCCTGCATTACCTTCTTGATGAATGGCCCAAATACTTAATTTCTACAATTGCAGGTGAAAATGTGCATTTTCACCTGCTTTTGTAGAAATTAAGTGATGATGAATAGGCCCCTTTGCCTCTTCCACCACTGATGGGAGGCTATTCCATTTATCCACTACCCTTTCCATGAAGTAATTTTTCCTCCCTTTTCCCTTAAACCTACCACCGTCCAGTTTCAATGCATGCCCTCATGCCTCTAGTACTTCTCTTCTTTTCAAGAATGTCTCCTTCCTGCACCATGTTAAAACCGATTATATATTTGAAAGTTTCTATCATGTCCCCTCTTACCCTTCTCTGCTCCAAATTAACATAACATAACTAAACATATTAAGATCTTTTAGTCTTTCCTGGTAAGGTTTGCGATGTAGGTCGTTCACCATTTTAGCTGCCATTCTTTGTGCAGTCTTTAATGTATTTATAGCCTTCTGGAGATATGGCCTCTAGAACTGAACACAGTATTCTAGATGGGGCCGTACCAATGACCTATACAGGGGCATTATTACTACCTGCTATTGGTTCCTCTCCCTATGCAACCAAGAATCTGACTTGCCTTGCACATTGCTTTGTTACATTGCTTACCTGCCTTTAAGTCATCTGAAATAGTGACTCCTAAATCCCTTTCCTAATTTGTAGCAAACACCTATCCCAATTAAGGGCCGTACTACTATGACTCACTAGTACATTTGCAAATGATAGAGATACCTTCTGCTAAGTATAATTAGCTTTTAAATTACTTCTATTATTTATATCTACATCTCCCTTCTGTGTTCATTTTCATTTTGGCCTCTCCATATATTAAAGCAGTTCAAAGTAACATTGTAAAGCCATTGGATGTCTTGAACACTCAGCCCTTCTAAAGATATATGGAACACAAATATAAATAATCAATGCATATGAAGGTTTGCTGAGTGATATCTCAGGGTGATGTCTCTTTTCTTGAGTATGGTCTGCCCATTGACTATATTTTTAATTATATACATACTATATAAAGCACATGAGATCCCTTATATTTTATAAAACATTTAATAATATAGCTATTTAATGCACTATAAAAATGTATGAATAAACAATTTATTTGATACTTTAATTTAGGACTTGTCTGTTGTAGATTTTTATTTTTACATAATATATAGTACATATGTGTCTTATCATTTAGCTTACCTTTTTTTTTGGGTGTTCTTGTGAATGTTCCTTTAATGATTTTGCAATGTGAGTTATCGCCACCACACACCCCACATTTGTCTTCTTTCTTTGTTGAACCAATTACTTTGTCACAGCCAACTTTCTGAAGGCAAAAGAGAAAATTATAGCAAAGAGTAACTTCTACATGTATGAAATTTATAGCAGTGTATGGTAAAAACAAATACATAGGGCCTTATTCAGAGGTGCAGCTAACTGCACGCATTTAGTCGATGTTGGAAGTCCTGCACATGCATATGCGAGTTGCACTGAGCATGTGTCCCAATGATGCAGTACAAATTTGGATGCTGACACAGGACCCCATGTTCAGATGGAGAAAATGCACCTGTCATAGGGCTGGTGCAAGCTTTGATGATGTGACCAGTGGTGCTTTTAAAGATGTAAGTGGGCTTCTCCGTATGCTCAGAATCAGACGCTGCAATAACATAACATGTCTGCGTGCACCTCTGAATCAGGCCCATAGTACGGGTGTGGCATATTTTATCGACATTCATAATGTGACATGCGAATACCGACATTGAACTTGTCAACATGTTTATAATGTTGCTATTGATCATGTCGACATTCAGCATGTTGACACTGATGATTGTTAAAATGTGAACAGTATATTTTGCTTGTCCTTCTATCCCTATCTCTAACCCTAAAGGTAATGCCAACACTAAAGCTAAGGGAAATAACAATGTTCTGTCAATGTCAACATTTTGCAGATAGCGATAATTATGTTGACATTTTAACCATATCGACATCATGAATGTCGACCTTCTGCTCTTGGCATTCAGAAAGTCAATATGTCAATAAGAAGACAAAGTGATTACACACATATTACATGTGATTACAATAGGCTAACCACTCTCACCACTAACTCTGGCACTCACATTTTACGCTACAGAAACCACAGCATACCAAAGCAGCTACTCCGTCTGTCAGTTGATATCACCAATAGAATATTTCAAGCATGGGTGTATCTACCATAGGTGCAAGGGGTGCAGCTGTTATGGGGCCCAGAGCTGAGGGGGGGGGGGGGGCATCTTCTTTGTCAAAGTTATATGTGTTATATACATTTTTCACCATTGGGTGGTACATGAGGGGCCCTTACCGACTTTTGCTATGGGGCTGTCAAATACCTAGGTACTCCGCTGATTTCAAGGTGTTGCGTATAATGATGGTCTCCTTGTTCATCACAAGACACTTAATGGGTGAGAAAACAGTGCCATCTAGTGTGTTAGTACACTAGTAGGCTCTGAAGTACTTTAAATCACTATTCAAATATTAAGAGTATTACACTATATTGCATACTCTTTTTATGCTCTATACATTATGGAATTCTGAGAAAAGTATGAAGAAAGGATTGCATGTGAAAAGCAAAGATTCACAGTTAAGAGGATGATAAATATCTTTCTGGTACACGTGCATTAATATGGCATACCCGGTTTAGATTTTGTCTACTTTGAATTCTATAATACTACTCTTGATGGCACTGCTTGCTCACTCATTATTCTAGATATATCCATTGACTAAACAGAAAAGTAATTACCTTGTAAAATAAGCAGAGAGAAAACTATGTTTGAGGGCTTTCTAATAGTAAGAAATTAAATTTGGATATTAATGACCATTTATAGAGTAGCGATAGACAATATATATGTGAGATCCTGGTTATTGCATGTTGTAAAGTATCCTTAAGGTTCTTGCCTTGTCTTTCTAACATTGAATGATTGAAATACAAGTATCTCTGTATCATCACCTAGTAGCCTTCCTCAGGCCAGCAATTACTATCAAGATTATACCAGCTTCATCCACAATCCTGTAGAGATGGCCTGCTTCTTAGTTACTGGCAACCTCACCTTTATACCTTACACATGGGGTGGAGCATGTAATTATCTAGCGGCCCCATGAATACCTTCTCTGTCTTGTCACTGAGCCAGATAAAAACTAGCATATAGTAATTTGCTCCAATATATATCTTTGGATTTCATAAAAGGCTCTGGTTCCATGTGATTGCCATCGACCGAGTCCATGTTTTCTGATAGACTTTTCTTTACAGTAGCATTGTATTACCCTTCCTATGATCCCTGTCAGCCTTACTACCACCATTTGTTAGTCTCTTATTTAAGGGCAACTTTCTAATCTTGTGTTAATGTCTTGTAGAGTGGGACCTGGATATATCTTTGCACTTAGGTAGTATATGAATTAAAGTTGATATCCATAGAGGGTTTGACTAGTCATCTAATATATGCTTATGGAACCTAGTTATCAATCTAATCTGCATGATTTAAGTATAACTGCAATATACCAAAGGCTGAATGCAGGATATAGCAAAACATTGCATTGCTGATATAACATGTGGAACAGCAGTGTCAGCCGCAGTGCCAAGGACAGACTCACTGGTTTCATTTTAGTGTACTCTCTATGTTGGTTTTGCTCATACCCAGTGCAACTGACTTGGTTCTAGAAGCTTGCACACCAGTATGGATCAAGCCAGTTTGCTGCCATTGCCCTCCAATATTCCCTGAGACGCCGGGCAAGACCTGGCTTCCTGCTGCTACGGTGCATGCACACTACCTTGGCCTTTATCAACTTGCCTGATGATGTCACTGGCCTGCAGCCTATTTATCCTGTTCAACAGTGCTTGATTATTGTAGGAGCTTCTTGTATTCCCAAACTGTATTCCTGAAATGCTCCCTCATAATTCTACCATTGCCTTTACAAAATCTCCTGGAGATCTCCCTGTCACTAGTGAGCCGACCTCTACTCTTGTCTTGTCTACTGATTATACCTCTTGGGTTCTTTTTGCCTGCCATTCTGCCCTGGTGATTATATTCTGTGTATCAACCTCTGTTCTAGCACTATGACCAAACCACCTGGATCTCCCTTGTCTGCATTTTTGCCTTGACCTCTAGCTCACCCTTGCCTTTCTAGACCTCATCATCTTTGTAGTTATAATCATCTTTATATCCAGCACCTGGAATCCCATGTAGAGTACACCAGGTACTAACACCTTACAGATGGTTTCTAGATGAGGTGGTTTGAGTATCTCAGGATTTTCACACACAATAGTCTCTTGAGTTTATAGAATATGGAGTGAAACACCAAAAACATCCTTTGAGTGGCAATCTTGTGGGTAATAATGTCTTGTTAATATGAGAGATAAAACGAGAATGGCCAGATTGGTTCAGGGTAACAGTAACTGTGTAACATTACAACTGTGGTATAACCAGGAGTATTTGTGAATACAAAAACTCTTAGAAGTAAAATACCACACCTGGATCTACAGACTGGTCACTGAGGCTACAGTGGGGCCCAGGGTAACCAAATCTGGACAGTTGAAGATTGGAAAAACATTGCCTGGTCTGATGAATCTCAATTTCTGCTGTTGTATGCAGATGGTAGGGTCAGAATTTGTAATTAAACAGGTGCATTCTGTCTTGTGTCAATGGCTCAGGCTGGTGGTGGTGTAATAGTATGGTGGGTGTTTTCTTGGCATGCTGTATTGAGCATCATTTAAATGCCACATAATTCATGAGCATTAATGCTGTCCATGTGCATCCTTTAATGGCCACTGTCTGCCCATCTTCTATTTCCAGCAGGATAATGCACCCTGACACAAATCAAATGCTGGTTCCACAAACATTGCAAAGATTTCAGGCTCAATGTATATGTATATGTAGCTGACAAATCTGCAGCAAATGCATGATGTTATCATGTCAACATGGCCCATTTAGTAAAAATAAAAGAGGCCACTGTGTGTAATTGAAGGATGTTTCTATTTAGCTAATACAGTTGCAATAGCTGGTTCATGCATATAAAGGAGCGCTGGGCTTACCGCGCAGGGAACAGCTCTGTGTTCTACACCCGAAGCTATTCAAATATTTAGCGTTATCCTCAGATGGTAAAACCTCCTGTACCGCATGGTAGCCTATAGATTCTGCGTAAAATGTAGGAATCTATGGGTTTACCCACACTTGAAGCCCCAGAGACTGCACACGAATTCTCCAAAATATTAAAAACCATATCACTATTGCAGAATGTACCCGACCCTAACAAGCTGCATGGTGTTTTAGTCTGTAAGGGCTATTTCACAGATAGGTAATAAGCCCCTACATATGATCTCTGTATTCAGCTATCTGTCAAAAAAAATTAATGTATAGTCTTTGGTGCAGCAGGGGGTTACAATATGCTGCTCTGGACTTCAGGACTGATGGAGAGTTGTGTTCCAAAAAGCAAGTGCAACTTCAACCATCAACCATAACAGGAAGCAGCACCCATTTTACACCAGGCATACAAAACACATACTTGACATTTGTTTTGGTTGTAAAATACACATTCACTACAATAAATACAATCAATAAAGCTTCAAACACTCTAATAAATCAGAATCAAATCCATTCTTTTGTTGGCAACCATTGTCATCATCTGCTATTTGCACTTGCCCATAACCACCTGCAAATACAATGGCTTCCATAGGCATATATGCCTCTGTGTGCTTCCGGCACAGTGTTTGCAATTGCACAAACACACCCTTACTATGCTCGGCCTACATTACAAGTTATCTTCCGTCCCCTGTCTCTCCCCTCCAAGTGGAGGCTGGCATAATTACCAAAAGCAAACAACACAACAATATATGCACATGTGCAGGGTTATTTCATTCAAAATACTCTACATTGTCAAAGTGCTAATTCTGCATCAGGTTCTTATGGCCAAATGTAGTAGTGAGAGAGTTTAGAACTTTTTAAACTCAGCCAATGTGATAGAATCCAAGAACATGCAAACTTTCATATTTTTAGACTAAAAAACTCTCACGATTTAAACTCTCATCCAGATATTTTCCATTTTGAAGAAAAAATTCGACCAATATAATAGTGTGAGAGGTTACCGCTAAACTCTCAAATTTTCTAAACTCTCACCCTATTACATTTGGCCCTTAGTGCATTTTTTCATACTCTTTGGTTGTACTTATCCAGTTATTAAAGCCTCTTGCCAAGTAGAATGTACAGTATCTATCCCCAAACTCATCAGTCCTAATGCTAAGCAGCTTGATCCTTAGTGGGAAATGCTCTGAACACTAGCCACAAATGAACTTCATCAGTCTCAGGGGTCTATTTACTAAGCAGTGTTAGGAGACAGAGCGAAAAGTGATAAGAAAGTGATAAGGTGCCATCCAATCAGCTCCCAACTGTCATCTCACAGGCTGTGTTTGAAAAATGACAGTTGGGAGCTGATTGGCTGGCACCTTATCACTTTCTTATCACTTTTCACTACGTCTTCTAACACTGCTTAGTAAATAGACCTCTAAGTGGCCTTGTTGCTGTATTTTTGTAAATTAATAAAAAGGGACAGCACCTGCATGTGGGCCAGAGTTTATATAAATAATCTGCACCTGTTTACAGTTCTCCAATCTTAAAATGGTTTAACTTGTCAGCTGCTTCATCTAATTCACTTTATTATGGATTTGCAAGAGTGAAACCAAAGGTGAGCAGCAGAGGTCCTGGGGATACACATAATTACTGGCACATTGCTCAGCACAAAAAGTAGATGAAGTCCAAGAGGCATGAATACTCCGAAAGTAATATATTAGGTAAGGGAGGACATTCAAATATAATAAACATACAGCAAGTACAAAACAGGAAACCATGTAAGAGGAGAATCTTGTGGAAAATATGTTAGTAATTTAGCAGTGTTTATTTTGGTACACTTAGTACTAAAGTATTCTGTGCCACGGTGCATACTGTACTTCCCAACATTCTCAATGGGAAGACTAGGATAATTAAGGACATGCATGAAAAAAGCTCACTCCTCTGCCCCAAAAGGATTTGGCCACAGTTCCTATACCTTATTGTCATGTCCCACAAAATTCAGACATTACATCCACTTCTGTTACTGAAACATGGCAGTATGGTGCAAAAAAATTAATTATGTAATTGTGCTATTATAACCAGTAGATCATTTTTATAGTCTTATCATAATGAATAAATTATGTACATCCATTGAAGTTAAAGAAATATATTTAAAAGTATATATGAGAATCAATTAGCTCTCTGCCATTCTACGCCAATAAATAAAGGTACAGTATAAAGAAATTTAATTTGAAACGTAAAAATACAATAAAGTGAACCGACAAATGTGCTGGCATAAATACATTTTCAGTTAAAGCATGAAACCATTAAGGAGAAAAAATCATAATAGATAACAGATAATCATCATGAAAGACTATCTTTTATAATCAATCTTAACCAGGGGCGGATTGGAAATTTAAAGTGGTTCAGTTCACCATGGGAATAATCTTTCTCATTCTTTCCTGTCGTAGTGAGGATGCTAGGATGGAGCGTTCTTTAGAATAGCTAATTTTTACATTTGTAGTACTTAGTATGTTGATCTTTAATATATTTGTCTGGTTTTAACTGTGTGATTGTGCATTAGTTTTGATATGCATGTTACCTTCAGTAACAATTGAACACAGGTGTTGAATGATAGATGTCCCTCAATCTAAATTTGGTCAGTCTGACACCAAATAAAAGAGGCATGGAGTAGAGGGCAGCACATCTGATGAAACAGCCCTTCCTACCAAGGCTGTGAAACGCATCAAGCCCTGCCCCTTCTGAATGACATTTTCCAGGAAGTCCTCTCCTGGGCTCCAAAGATCCAGTATCTGAACACTAATCCAGTGTGCTGACAAGCCGGTGCCAGCAGCGCTGGGGAAGCAGCTGTCCCAGAGCAGGTACAAGTTTCTCAGTGCCAGCAGCAATCTATAAGGGAGACCACGTTTGATACACACAGACTTCGGCGATCGGAGGTGATAGGTGATCCATTTGCTCCGACTGCAGGACTCCTAATATACAGCAGCAGTCAGGTTACTGGTAACCCTTTTCCTTTACCTCGTAACAGCTGTTTACTAGGATACTAATACACATTGGCGGATCCAGAACCAAATGACGGGGGGGGGGGGTGCCATGATAGGGGAAAGTGTGTGTGTGGTGGCGTGTTTTGTCGCGCCGAATGTGTACAAGTTCCTGAAAAAGTGGGTGTGGCCTCTTAGCAAGGGGCGTGGTTTCATAGGGAATGTCATACCCACGAGCCACGTCCTCGTTTTCATCACTCTGAGGGCATTGAGCACATACAATAGCCAAGGCCATGACAATGTATGTCCCACCTACCAGCTGGTGTTCTAAGCTCCATTGGTAGTCTAAATCTTGGAAAGTTTCAGACCTGACTGGAAAAGAGATAGAATTAAAAGTGTCAAAATTGATATCCCTCCCGACGAATCTGCAACTGCCAGCCAACATAAAGCATTAGCATGCATGGTTCTCTCTCATTGCCATCTCCCTGCCCATATCTGTATTACTGCCCCTTCCATAGCTGTCTCACTGCCCCCTTCCTTCATATCGCTGATTGCCCCTTCCATGAAGCCAGGAAGCCTTTAACAGCAACTAAGGCATTATATTTTAGACTATGTATAATGCGGTTTACGTGTTCTTTGTGTCTGCTACGGTAGATCTATATTTTGTAAATATATAGTATTGAGCTACCGCAACTACTGTAAAACTTTGAAAGTAAATGTCTGTTGATTGCTATGGGTTACTCCACTTTTAATAGTTTTAAATAACTCCAAAGTACTTAGGGGTCGATTCAGACCCGGACGCTAAGCTGCACTCTCACGCAGCTAAAAGGGGCCGGGTATGCAAATTCCGCAATCGCAATGTCTGGTGTAAGGATGCCCTCTATGTCTTAGAGAGTGACGGCAGAGCGAACGCACGCTGGTATAAAGACACCCACTTTTCTTTCTTAACACATGTCATCTCCAGGAAGTGTATGATTAATCAGAACCATTGAGAACCATCGGAGCTGCAAGCAGCGCCTGAGGTAGACCCTACCCCACCGCAAGCACTGCGATCACTGCAGGCTGAAATACAACCAATTGATGTGTACAATGACGCATCTTTGCTACTTATGCACACCCAGAAAACACCGCTTAGAAGCCCAGACACGCCTGTGTTCGCAGCACCACTCCCCCGTTTATAAGCAACTTCCCCTGTTACCACCCACAAATGGCACTGTCACTCAAATTAGCGTCCAGTCTTTGTACTACGAGCGCACAATTCCCGAGCGCAGTGGGTGACTCATGCATGCGCACATTGAAACCGCAGGCCTGATTGGTAGGAATTATGGAAACAATAGATGTTATAGTTAATGCTCCTGCACGGCTTATCTTCCTCTCCAAACGCTCTACATCTGCCTCCCCTCTCCTACAAGCTCTCCACTGGCTCCCCTTCCCTTTTAGAACCCAATTTAAGGTTCTCACGCTCACTTACAAAGCCCTCACCCAATCTACTCCCATATACATCTCTGATCTCATCTTCCTTCACTCTCCTCTCCGCTCTCTTCGTTCAACTAATGCACGCCGCCTTTCATGCCAGCTGATTACTTCCTCCCACTCCCGCCTCCAAGATCTTGCCCACACTGCTCCCCACCTCTGGGACTCTCTCCCTCTCCCCATCAGACTCTCCACCTCTTTGCAATCCTTCAAACGGGCTCTCAAGACCCACTACTTCATCAAAGCCTTCCAGCTATCAGTCTAACTCCCTGCTACTTGCTCCTTCCTCCCCATCGACCCCATCTGTGTCACCCCTGTTTGTCTTCCCCTCCATTTTAGAATATAAGCTCTTACGAGCAGGGCTCTCTACCCTCTTGTGCTTCTCCCTACTTTAGTTTCATCTACTTCTTACTCACCACTAGGGCACCTAACACTTGGTTGCTTATGTTCTGTTGCTTATCTGGGTGCTACGGTCACTAATGTAGCAATATATATTATCCATGTCCTGTATTGTATTGTTCTGTAAGTCGCTTGTCTACAACTTGTTTATGTACTTTGTAAGGCACTGTGGAACATTTGTGGCGCCATATAAATAAATGATAATAATAATAATAATAGTGAGATTTTAGATGGATTAGGGGGAAAAAGTACTTGGATCAGGTGATGTAATACATGAAGAGTTAAAAAGGCATAATGTATCATGCCAGGCTGTGGGTGGCATAATGTGTGCGCTGATTTAAAAGATGTTCAGGCTAGTTCACACAATACATGAGCCAAACATGTGTGCATTGCTGGGAGACCAAGGCAGCACTAGGACAGAAGGCTCAGCTTAGCCAGGGAAGCCTCAATATCCAAAACACAGTGACAGAGCTGCTCAGTGGGGGATCAGAAAACACGTGTTCCACTCTGCTGTCCTCCAGATGGCTGCACAGGGCAGGAAGTGAGAAGACAAGTGGTAAACACAGCGCCAATGGTACACAAGATTGGCTGACCGAAAACAAATATTTTATCTTGGATCAAGTAATGCTTGGGAGCAAAGTAGCAGATATTTGTTGCATCAGAGCTGTCAGGTTGCGGCCTAGGATCAGCCATTACTCACTTCAGCGCTGGCTTCCCCTGATCTCTAGAGCAGTCAGACGGCAGGTGCGGTGGCGAGTGACACGCTGAGGATTATACCTGGGGTCTGCTAGGATATCCATGTGCTTGCTCCGTGATGTGGTTTCTGCGGTTACCATCATGGACGCAGCCATGACAGTCTATTTTCAACAAACTAACCCTTTACCCAATGGTAGCATTGGTTGCTGTCAGCTGACATTGCCCTCCAATGGACTGATACCTTAGGGTATATAACCGGGCTCTGTACAACAGGAAGTTGCCTGTACAAAGTTGTCATTTCCAATGTAAGCTTGCTGTTGCAGCATTCCAGGGTCCAAAGTTTAGTTCCCTCTAGTGACTTGTTCCTAGTGCGTTCCACGGTGGTGTGTACTCAGAACGTCTTCTGAGTACAATCTGTTTAGAGTCATCTCTTGTGCTAGTTCCGCGGCTGAATCATCAGTGTGTGTACTTAGTACATCACTCAAGAACCATCTCGTGATACCATTCTCCTGTGTCAGTGTTGCGTCTGAAGCCACAGCGTGTGTACTTAGGAATTATGCACTGGTACTTGAATGAAGTCTCCTGTGCCAGTTCTATGTCTGAAGCCGCAGTGTGCGTACTTAGTACCATCTCATTATATCATCCTCCAGTGCCAGCTCTGTGTCTGAAGCCATTAAGTGTGTACTCAATACATCACTTCAATTCAAACCTCCAATATCTATCTCCTGTGCTTCCTTGTGATAGTTTTCTTCCATTTTTCGCATTTGTGCCGGATACCTGACCAAAGGGCCGCGACCTGCTTACTGGGTGAAGCTTAAACCCAAATCGCGCTTGGAGGGGTCACTGGTGAACACCTCCCAGTAAGTTAGACTCCACGCCTTTGGTCAGGTCTCACCACCATCCCGTACTAGTGGATGAGGAAGAGACTAATCCAGGCCACTCGCCTCCTGTTCCCTCCTCCAACTGGATCCACATCTTCTAACCCCATGGCGGAGAATCACCCTAGCCAGATCATGACAGGAGAAGAGGATATTAGGATATTGCATGGAGCCATGACGGTACTGCGACCCTTAATGCCAATAATCTTTTAGTATTGTTATTATTATAATGTGGTTTTACAGTTGAACATGCTGGACAGGCATTGGTAAAATTAAGAAAGGAAGATCAGGGAGGTATAGATTTTGTGTAGGATATAACATACAGTTACACAATACCACCAAGTAACAAGAAATTAGTAAGTGATGAGTTCTTTTTTTCTAATGAAGTAATTTTTCTAAATGTCTAAACATACACAATAACAATATAGCTGGTCTTCCTCCAGGCTCCTTTAACATTGTGAATAGATGCCGTGCGCATCATCTATTCCAGTGGTTCTCAAACTCGGTCCTCAGGACCCCACACAGGTTACGTTTTGCAGGTCACCCAGCAGGTGCACAGGTATATTCATTGCTCACTGATACATTTTGAAACATCCACAGGTGGAGCTAATATATCACTTGTGATTCTGTGTGGAGACCTGGAAAACATGCACTGTTTGGGCTCCTGAGTACAGAGTTTGAGAACCTGTGATCTATTCTAACGCCACAGGAAAGTTGGGGGGTAAGATTTAGCGGAGCTCAAAACCTCAATACAAATTTCATATATAACACTGGGGAACAGTCAATCTGATTTCGATTAATTTTGTTCTCCTGATCATGAATATGCCATGCTTATTTTTCAATTGGCTCTAGTTTTTGAGATATGCATAAGTCTTTAATATTTATGAAAAATTTTATTAAACAATGTTAAAAAAATATATTTTTTATTCTGATTAAATTTGATTAGTAAAATGTTATAAAAAGATACAGGATAATTACATACATAAGTGTTAGGAAGCTATGAGAACTATTTTTGTAGGATTTTCTTTTGTATTCTTGTTGCGGGCAGTCCCTCTGCAGACTCCAACAGTAATCAGCCATCATGTGACGATCCCACCTTCCTTGATATCTTTCTTCCATTTACTGAATATCCTGGTGGAACCGTTCACCCTGTTCTTTGTTTAAATCTCCTAGATTGGACGGGAAGTGATCTAAATGGCTGTACAAAAAATGTTCTTTAATACTCATGTTGGCACCTACTTTCTCAAAACATTTTAGCATACTGTTGACTAATTCATGATAGCTGTCTGCCTTGTGATTGCCTAAAAAATTTTGAATGACAGACACATAGCTCAGCCATGCTTCAGATTCGGTATCAGTCATAGATGTGGTAAAATTTGGATCCTTCACCAGTTTCCGTATCTGTGGGCCGTCAAAAATTCCTGCCTTTCATTTTTCAATACTAAGAGATGGAAATGTTCGACAATTATATGTGAAACAATCGCCTGACTTGTTCAGCGCTTTTACAAATTGTTTTATTAAACCCAGTTTGATATGGAGAGGCAGCAGTATGATTTTTTTCCTGTCAATTGAGGGCTCATGAATGATGTTGGCTTCTCCTATGTTTATAACTTCTCTTGGAGGCCATACGGTTTGCTGCCAGTGCTTTTGTTTTGCACGACTATCCCATAATCATATGTGACAAGGATACTTACTATATCCACTTTGCTGCCCAAGAAGAAAGTTTACCATTTTAAATCGACACAAACAAACCACTGATGCTGAGAATAAACAATTTTTTCTAAGACTAACTTGATATTTTCATACTGTTCTTTAAGTTTTGTTGAATGACCGACAGGAATCGACACAAATCTATTCACATTGTGCAGTCATACGCATTTTAAGCTCCTTTTAGAACTATCCGAAAAGAGCCGCCAGTCTTCTGTTCGCTATGCTGGTAAGCCCATCATCTGGAGAAGTTCCGGAAGATTGTTGCAATACACAAGATTGTTATCGTGGCTAAAGAACCGCGTATGGCTTGCTCTCTATTTTGATACGACGTTATAGTAACATCCGGCTCAAGACAGTTCTTTTCTTGAAGTCTGGATGCTAAAAGCTCAGCTGCTTTTTTCAATAGATTCAAGTCCCAAATTAAATCATTTAGTTCCTTTTGAGAAAATTTGTTTGGAGTAGAGAAACATTCTTCAAACTCACTTTTATCTGTGTTGACACTTGCCCTGGATGAAATTAACATTTCCACATCATCACATTCAACTTCGCACAAAGAACTGATGATTGTAGCAGTCACTCAAGTGATCTTTTGGCTCACACCACATCATAGATATGCGGAAATTAAGTCCTTTTCGATCACCTTTAGTCCAATTGCAGAGTGATTCTACGCAGGTTTTCCAAACTTTGTGAGGCACCCAAATCTTGTCTTGCTGGCTTATGTGATGCCCAAAATCAACCTCATACGCTTGTTTTACGAATACAGTTATATTTTTTCTTTCTTTTGCAACACTATATTTGCCACAAATATAACAAAAAACATCAGGGTTGTTAGTACACCGTCTCCGAGAAGAACTAATTTTTACGGCAAATACGTTTTGTTTCACACATTCAGTACTAACTCCCAACAAAAGCCGAGGATGTACTGAACAAAACAAGCCCAAACGGTGGGAAATTGGTGTGGTGGGACAGAGAGAGGGCCGAACAAAGGAACAAGAGGTGTGGTAACTGCGTCACTCGGTCCTCTCTATTGCTCCTCTCTGTATGCTGGGAGGAGGCGTGGCTGTGGTCTGAGGATGTCCCAGCAGGCTCAGCAGTGCACTGCCACGCCTCCTCCCAGTGTTAGTGAGGAGATATGAATGTGTTGTGTTGCTCCTCTCTGTATGCTGGGAGGAGGCGTGGCTGTGGTCTGAGGATGTCCCAGCAGGCTCAGCAGTGCACTGCCGCGCCTCCTCCCAGCGTTAGTGAGGAGATTTGAATGTGTTATGTGTTTCAAACATGACTATAGCTACATTATCACAAATAAAACAAATTCTTGTTATTGTTGAAAGATGGTAGTTGTTAAAAAAGCAAAACTAAGTTGGTTCTGTTAAGTAAAGCAGGCCTAGACTAGTAAGGTTCTTCAAATGGAGAAAATAATGGCATTTTCTAATTTTTCATTAATTTGAAAACTGGAACCAATTCAGCTATAGCGAAGATCTAATGCGAAAATAGGACCTGTGAGCACTCTCAAACCGATCTTAAATCCTTGGCAAGAAAAAAAATATATTTTTTTGTTCCCCAGTGTAATTATTAAAATGTAACCTATATTATATTCATACAAATGTGGTGTTTATATACATCAAGAAAAATAAAAGAAAAAATGATGGCAGCAAAAAGTGTATTAAATAAAATTAAAATAAAAATAATGCATGAAAGTGAAAGTTTAAACTACAGTAGAAATTTATAATCACTATAATCATATAGATTTTTCTAGTTTCACCTGCATCATAGAGATTTCACTATTCTTATAGGAAAGGTACACCTTAAAGTATTGGGTACAGGTAAGCTGAGGCAATGTGACTTATTTGATTTCTTTTATCCTGACAATGAAAATTGAAAACAAGAGGGAGATTAACATTGGATGATACCCCAGTAAGGATGATCTAATTCATGGTAGCTGAGCTACAAGAACAGCAAGGACTTGGCAGTCTCAGTGCGAACCCCGCAAACTCACTGCTGCAAGATAAAGCTTCACCACAAACATAACCAATGCATCTGCCCCACCCGATGGATGCCGACCTATTCCGTGTCGAAATGGGGCATAAAGGGCTCACCAGGGGAATGCAGTAGTAGTGGCTCTGGCTTAAGGAGGTGTGGCCAGCCTCCAGAGAAGGTTTAGCCAGACAGCACAAAGGCTTGGCTAATCATTAGAGAGTGCATGGTCAGTGTCTTTTTATAAAAATAAAGTAAATACTGATAGTGCATGCATAACTTACCAGATTGATAACAGCAATGCACTGTAATGAATAGTCATGGGAATGTACTATAGTATAACATATGTATAATAATTAAGCACATGATGGTGATCCGGTCTATATATATATCACATGAATGTACTGTACATGTGATAGCGGTAGTGATGGACATCGGAAGCCCGGCATCAAATGGTTGCTGGGTTTCCGACATCAAAACCAGCAATGCAATGGCAACTGACCATGGCATTGCAACAATTCGATAGTATAACCATTGCAATAGTTTTACTTTGAACCAAAAAGGGGGTGGGACCTCGGTGAAAGGAAACGGAGCCTCGTGGCATTCCCGTTCACTTCACTGTGGGAGTGTGGCCAGCACTCTCCGAGATGCTGGGCTGTCCCCAGGCTCCCCCTACAATGTGAATAGATGCCGTGTGAATCATCTATTCTACCGCCGGCGGAGAGTCGGGATGTAAGATTTAGCTGAGCTAAAAAACCTCCAGCCTCGTAAAGCTGCATCCAAAGGCTGGCAACCATCGAATTCTCGCTATTCGATGGAAAAAGTACTTACATTGAGTCGGAAACATCGATGGTTGCTCTATCCCTAAAAAGGGGACCCCGGTACTGACCGGACAGTGCCTAAAACTCAATGAGAACTGCATTAAAGGTGTATAGTAAATGTGAAATACATGCCACTGTAAAAAAAAAAAAATAATCTATTTACGCTTTTACCACTGAGATGACTTAATTTAGGTTAGTGAATGAAGAGCTACATAGCCATTCCAATAACAGGAAACAGGCTGGATTCATTTTGCTAAAACCCACAGCCCACAAAAAGAGAGGGATGTGTGGTGATCGCCCACATTAAATGGCTGGATGGTAAATCTTGTTGTGGTTTCTATAGAAGTGAACCAAGGGGATGTAGTCGGCATCCCGGCATGCGGGATGCCGTGGGTCACAATACCGGCATCGGAATCCTGACCAACGGCATCCCAAAGGTAAGTATCGGGCACTAGGGGGTACTCTGGCCAGCGGCATCCCTGGTTCTGTTCCACCTGGTAACTCACCCTCTATTAGAGTAATAATGTATAATTTGAGTCATTACAGATCACAATTGCAATGGTGTACACAGATCGGATGATGGTATGCACTGCAGTGCACGTGCGTGAGTTTGGATTTTGATCGCACTGTCATCACTTACACAGATACAAAGCTATCGCAGATCGAGGGACACGACTTCAGCGTTTGGAGGTGGTGATGGGGGAGTGTTTGGAGAAACGCATGCGTACCCGTCCGTTTGAGTGCCGTTTCCTGGGCATGCACAAATTAGCCACTGCGACGGCATACGCAGCTTGAGTACCCACTGCGTACGATGACAGCTGCGATTTCTGAGTAAAGACCCCTGCACACTACACGATATTATTAACGATTTGGCCGATTCTGACACATTGAAACGACAAATTATTAAAAATGTGTAGTGCGCTCTCCCGTGGGGCCGTCAGCCTCATCGCCTGATCTTTTGTACATGCAGTAAGATCAGGCGATGTGGCTGACGATCCCATGCAGCGATGAAGGCATTTATGGCGGTCGGGCACCAGATCACCCAGTGTATATGGACCGTTCGATATGTCGGGTTCGTGGGCGACATCACAGGTTACACAATCGTTTTGTGTGTAGTGTACCCAGTTTAAGGTTGGACCTGCTGTCATTTTGCGGGAGGGTCTGATGTTACTCGATGGTACCGATGTACAAGTATGCAAAGTCTTACGTATGTGAGATAGCGGTCTCTATGCTAGCTTTGCGATTGTAAACAGCATATTTTCACAGCATATCTGCGTGCGTAATTGCAGCTGCGATCGCAATAGAAATCTGCAGTGAATCAGGCCCACAGTCTGGAACCTGATCCCTAGAGGAGGGGGTGGTCCCGAGGATTTCCCCTGTACCCCTGTGGACTTGTCCAACCCTGGACCTACTGTACATGTATTTGTAATACCAATTCTAGCAACCATCAATGGGCCTGATTCAGCATGGATTGCTAATACGATAGCGTACACATATGGACGATTGCTGCGTACTTTTTATGCATCGAAGTGCACGTGCGTGAGTTAGCATTGCGATTGCTCTGCGATCACTCACACAGATAAAAAGCAATGGCAGAGTGAGTGACGTCAGGTCCGCATTTGGGGGTGTTGACAGGGGAGTGGTCAGAGAAATGCAAACGTGCCAGTCAGTTTGTACGTCGTTACAGGGGCGTGCATAAATTAGTCACTGCGATGGCATACGCAGCTTGTGTACTCACTACGTGCAATGAGATAAGAAACTTCTGAGTAAGGTCAGACCTGTTGTAATTGTGGGTGAGGGGCTGATGTTACTGATGTGAATGGAGGACTGCGAGGTATTACGGATGTGCGAAAGCGGTAGTGGGCATCTCTATGGTAGCTTTGAAAGTCTCTATAATAGATTTGCGTTTGCAGTCATTAGCATTTTTTCGTAATCGCAACTGCAATCGCAATAGCGATCCGTAAAGAATCAGGCCCCATATACGCAAAATCGCAGCATCTTTAGTAATGTATCAGTCCCAAAGTGGATAATATATGTGCTTTAATACAAACAATAGACTATTTAGATTGTGAAGAAGTGTTATAAGATCTTATGCAAACAGTAGGTGTGCAGGGTATAGCTCTTCTGCAGCCGGTGGTGACCATTATAGCTTCCCCATGTAAAGCAGATTAGTGATTGCAGATGTGGTAAATAAGAAAATAAAAAGGCCTTTGATAAAGAAAATGGTTAGTAATAAAGGATGAAGTGTATCACTTATTTCTTTATAATCAACAGTTTTATAATTTTAGCTGCAAAAACAAGTGTATGAACTTTCATACGCTGTTGCTACATTGTGTGTTTCAACAATTTCATTTATTACACTAAAAAAGATGATATTTACAGACTTATGCCCACAGCCAAACATTAACAATAACATGCTTATATTTCTGTTTTAAATGTATTCATATCTGATTAGTTCAGTTAATTTTGCTCTATCATGTCGAGGGGCGTGATGCCCGATTGGGGGCGGAGCAGGGGGCATGACTGTGCAATCGCATCATTGCGGCTCTGCTCCCACTATACAATGCCGATATTACCGGCAGTGTGCAACAGGGAGGTGGGTCACCATGACGCTCGTCAGCACGAATCGCGTCATCGGCTCCCCCTGGACCGCCCACTTGTATTCTATAAGTAGGCGGCTGCGGGGGGGTAAGTGGATGGCGGGGGGCAGGGAGTACAGGCATGTGGTGGCTGGCCGGGAGACTTGCCCCCTCTTCCGGATGGTCGGAAGCACCACCTGAATATCGGTATGTCATAAATAGTATAAAACATATTGTGACCATGAATGTGACTGCTTCATCTATTAGGAAAGCTGATCTATGGCCATGACTTTGTTAATCATTTGAACCTTTGGTATTTTATTTTAAGAAATATCTGCTCAATGTAACCTCCCATTCTATGGGAGTGTCCTCCAGTCCTCATGCTTTGGCAAAGGGTTGATGTATCCCAGTGGTAAAAGTGTAGACAGTTGATTTTTTCTTTTACAACAGAATGTATTTTACATTTACTAGAATTTACTAAGAAGTCTTACCGCCAGCGAAAACACCATTTATGCCAGCCATAGTTTTTTTGCTTACACAGCATCCCAGTGTTAGATAGACTGTGCTAACATGCACCGAAGCAGGCTATAGGATTACATACAACTCCAGTCACAGTAGCAGAGCATACAATATGTAATAAAGGTTTTCAATCTCCAATATGTGCTTTTACTCACCAGGCAGTCACCTCGAACACAAATATTGTGAGAATCCTTATAGGAACATTGGGTTCCATCGTGTGCTAGTCTTTTCAAGTACACCACATCTCCAGTTTCTTTTGACTGACAGTAAAGATGACATCTTTCTTTTTCTGAATACAACAAAGTAAAATGACCAATGATTATTACATTAGTGGAGCAGATTCATAATTATGTATTATTGAGCTCATTAGCTGACCTAAGATAATAAGTGAAATATTGCTAGGCCTGGTTAACTGTTGAAGGTTAGACTGCAAAGTACAGATGGGCCCAGCTAGTTTGTTGCTCATAGCGCGCCATTCAGGCCTCTGTGTCATGCCATGGAACGTTACGTGATGGCTGTACCTTGGCGTACCGTGGTATTGTTCAACGTAAGATACGCTACGGCATGTAATACAGCATGTAATACAGCGCTTAACCGCTGGGTGGTGAGTGCTCCACTGTTGTAATTTGTACTGAGGGCCTGATTCAGAGCCGGACACTCTGACCAGAGCGCTCGCTCTGAATCAGGGCCCTCCTACCTAACATTGGAGTGGCCTCTTGGACGCTCGCATAGCTGTGGGTTACCACCCACAGCTTATGCGAGCGTCCATGATGATGGTCGCGATGGTCAAGACCATCGCGACCATCGGGCTTGTGACGAGACCCTGCGGTAGGGTCTCGGTGACCGCAAGCCCTGGAGTGATTTTGGCTCTATCAGAGCCAAAATCACTCCCACTGACATCACTAGTGATGTCAGTGGGGCCGGACCCAGACGGTAGGCGTTCTCATGGGAACGCCTCCGTCTGGCAGCCACGCCCCTGGCACGCCCACCAAAGGGTGAATAGTAGAGGATCATAGTACTACGCATGCCCAGTGGGTTGGGAGTCACACACAATGGGATCTCTGGCACATGCCCCGTGGAGGGGTTGCAATGGGATCTCTGGCGCATACCCAGTGGAGCCGCGCCATACGCCAGTTCGCGCTATGCCATGGCGTATGGAAGATCATAGCACTGCGCATGCCCAGTGGGTCGGGAGTCACACACAGCGAA
This sequence comes from Taudactylus pleione, assembly GCA_031769625.1. Lineage (NCBI taxonomy): Eukaryota > Metazoa > Chordata > Amphibia > Anura > Myobatrachidae > Taudactylus > Taudactylus pleione. The sequence goes on along the minus strand of JAUIMM010000024.1, from coordinate 1,984,312 downwards.
AGTGGGATGTCTGTATTACATACTGACTGTGCAGTTGCAGTTGCACACTTGTGGCACTGTCGGCACTGTCCCAGACTTTGACACCATAGTGATTTCATGACTTTAGAAACTAGTAGTGGGCTCTGTTTAAAAGAGAGGTCGCTGTATTACAAACTGATTGTGTGTTTAAAACCGCAAACTTGCGGCAATGTCGGCACGTCAGCGCTGTGGTGGCTGTCAGCTCCGAGGGTTTACAATGGGATCTTTGGAGTATGCCCAGTGGAGGGGTTGTGATGGGATCTCTGGCGCATGCCCAGTGGAGCCACGCCATACGCCAGTTCGCACTATGCCATGGCATGTGGAAGATCATAGCACTGCGCATGCCCAGTGGGTCAGGAGTCACACACAGTGAAAGTGGGATGTCTGTATTATATACTGACTGTGCGGTTAAAGTTGCACACTTGCAGCACTGTCAGACCTGTCCCAGGCTTAGACACCATAGTGATTTCATGACTTTATTTCATGGCCACTTTTGCTGGCTGTGACTCCCAACCCACTGGGCATGCGCAGTGCTATGATCTTCCATAGGCCATGGCATAGCGTGAACTGGCGTATGGTGCGGCTCCACTGGCATGCTCCAGAGATCCCATTGCAACCCCTCCACTGCGCATGCTCCAGAGATCCCATTGCAACCCCTCCACTGCACATGCGCCAGAGATCCCATTGCAACCCCTCCACTGCGCATGCGCCAGAGATCCCATTGTAACCCCTCGGAGCTGACAGCCAACACAGCGCCAACGTGCCGACATTGCCGCAAGTTTGCGGTTTTAAGTGCACAATCAGTTTTGTAATACTGAGACCTCTCTCTCAAACAGAGCCCGCTACTAAAGTCATGAAATCAATAGTCTGGGACGGCGCCGACATTGACGCAAGTGTGCAGCTTCAAACACACAGTCAGTGTGTAATATAGTGATGTGCGTTCCTGTGAAATATTTTTATATAAAAGTACAGGACTCACACACTTAATTTAATTAATAAACTTCATTAGACATTCTTCTACAGCCCTGATTCCATGAGGAAAACGCTGTACTACAGTATATTGTACAGAATCACTGCTTCTGTCAGCCTATCATTGGGCGGTGATATAGAAAATGCATTAGAAATCAGATGCATGCGCTGTGTAGTTTAGGAAAAGTTGTATTACACATTATGACTTTTTTTTCAGTGCTACGCTATGTTCCCTTACGAAAGGCGCGACTCATGGCGTAGTGTGTGGCGTGCCATGCATGGCGCGCTACATGGCGTATGGAGCAACAAACTAGCTGGGCACACCTGTATTTAACTCTTTGAGTATTTGTCTCAGTAATGTTTTGAAAATGTATTGTGCATTCCTAGGAGGTGACAAGGAGGTGGCTGAGTGGACACACGGAAATGGGCGTTTTTTGGGAGCGTCGCACGCATGTCGTTGTGGTTGCATGCAGAGACGCAGAGTCGTTCACAAAGGAAGCCATATTCATATGAAGAACATGCACCTGCCATTGGGCAGGTGCAAGATTCGATGGTGCTACAAGCGGTATTCAAGCGCCTGAAGACGCTCAAAGTGGATGTCTCAGTCCTTGCAGATGCACGGATGTACACCATTGAGGGACTTGTTGCAGTAGTTGTATAAAGTCACAGAACCAATACTGGCAAAAGATACAGACACTGATGCTGCAGCGTCTGACTCAAACTGTGCTGATTAATTTCATATATAACACTTGTAAATCTGTGTCCAAAGGAGACTGTAAATGGAACATGGTGTGGAATAGAGCTGTGACCACTGCATCGTAATGCTTCACATGCTGAGTGACTCATCGCACAGAGATATATAAGTGTCACATATAAAATCAGCACAGACCCCTGGTATGTCCTGGTAGCATCGCATTGCAACTTAGACGCATTTTCGGCAAATAAAAAAAGACGCAAAAAAGACGCCCGACGCTAGCAGAGTCTCACGGGACCAGACATCTCAAAAGGGCAGTGTCGTATCTATAATGGGTGCAGTGTGTGTGGGGCACACCGCACACCCTGCACCCATATTAGTCTAAACGCACCTGTCCGTGGTCCCACGTCGGGTGTCAGCGATGCTCAGAACACTGGAAAAATGGCCTCCGGTGCTCTGCGCATGCGTAGTAGACTCTGGGCACACTCCAGTGCCCAGAGTCTACTAATGGTCCGGTGACTGGCCATCCGCATCAGTCGGCTGTCGGCCACCGGGGAGAGAGGAGGGGGCTCCGCACGGGGAGTGCACATGGGCCCCCTCCTCTCTTAAGACGCCCCTGCGAAAGGGGCGCCTTTGGTGTGACTATAGCAAGACGAGTGAGGACATACAGTATCTGTATACTGTCTGCATTAGTCTGTACTTATGCACCATTTCATCCCCTTGTATGGTGCTACAGAATCCTTATGCCACCTTATAAACAATTAAACAATGACAATAATGCCAAACAATTGTAGATACATTTGAGGTATGACAATTATTTGGTTACATCTTACAGTCTACAAACAAGCCAACAGTACACTGTTTATATATATATTTATATTTATTATCAGGGCACAGTCGTGCCCTTATTTTAAGGCTGCATCTAAAAACCTACAATTCTCCCATAGAGAATTCCGGTGGGGGGGCCATGGTGTTTAAGGGGCCACACCTCAAAAGCTATTGGAGTACCGAGCTGAAATTTGGCACGGACGGGTAGAACTGTCGCTCGGTGCTGCATGCCAAATTTTTATAAACATAAATAAATGAGGATTTGGGAGTAATCTAAGGTTCCAACTGTCACTTTTTTCTGACATTCTCAATTAGGACCACTTTTCTGCTATTCTCTATGGCAGTGGTTCCCAAACTGTGCGCCGCGGCACCCTGTGGTGAGTCGGGACAAATGCAGGGGTGCCTCAGGTTGGTGGTCCAGCGCCAAATTAAATTCTTTATGGTCAATTTAATTTATATATGTGCACAAAAAGAAGCACAAACCTGTCCACTACTATGACAGGTAAGCATAATTTACTTTACTGTACTACTTCAGTTAATTTTTTTCTGAACTTCTCAATAACAAACTTTTGGCTTAGGGGTGCCGTGAAAACAATGCTCATGCACTAGGGTGCCGTGATTCAAAAAAGTTTGGGAACCACTGCTCTATGATTTTTTTTTTGGGAAGGCATAACTCAGGGTAGGGGGCAAATTTAGACTTGTGGTTTGTTTTATTAAGTAGCAATTGTTCCAGGGTAGGGCCTTTTAGGGTTCAGGTAAATTAGAAAGTTACAGTTTTTAAACTATTACCTCAAGAATGCGCCATTGAATAGATAGGAAATTTCAACTTGTTGTGCAGCCGCAGTAGGAGCCTTCACCACTCAGTGTGGCTTCATTTGGGTGCACAAAGATGGCCGTCGTTTGCAGGCTTTAGCTGTGGTGTGCTCGGGGGAAAGAAGCACCCATTAGCTGCAGCGGGACCCGGGGGAAAAGTGCGGGGCGGTAGCGGGTGTTACCTGCGGCCAGAACCCGGGGACAGTAGCGGGCCTTAGCAGCAGTGGTACGGGTGGCGGTGGGGCACCCGTTAGGACCCGGGGAGGTAGCAGCACACAGATGCAGGCTCGGATCTGGAAGATCCGTGATACCTGCTTCCCCAGGCCCAGGTTGATAGCCTGGGGCTATCCCCAGCACCCCTGGGCGGTGGGTGCTGGGTTGATTGTGTCAAGTGTGGTGCAAGTAAAGAGTTAAATATTGGCTTTTGCTGTGGAACTACAGTTCCCAGCAAGCCTTCCCCGCATGCTGGTACTTGGAGAGCCACAAGTATCAGCATGTGGGGCATTATGGGCCTGCTGGTACCTGTAGTTCCACAGCAAAAGCAATATTAAAAAACCACAGAACACACACCGTAGAAAAGTAAAATCTTATTAAAACATACATGCACACACACATGTACTCACACATGCACACACTATCTCACATACTCACCTAGTATCCCTGTAGCCAATCTGTCCTCTTCTCCAGTAGATAATACTATGGATTACCTGTTATAAAAATTCCATACTCACCTCCTCCTATGCGTGGATCTGTCCTCTTCAGACAATCCAGGGTCTTGGCACAAAAAAATTGACTTCAATGGTGAGAACCAAGTGTGCCCTTTTAGAAAATGGCGCCTCAGCACCATTTTTGAAGTTCAAATATGGCCGCCGCGAGCCAATCACGGCTCGCGACATCCTCGCCCCACCCCCTCGGGTGACTTATATACAGCCAGCGCGAGGAGCTGTCCACTCAGTCCGTCGGCCGGGGAGCAGGAGAGAAGACCAGCTGAAGCAAGAAGACGCAGCGGAAGCCCTGGATGAGCAGCAGCCGTGCAAAACAGCTTAAAGGCCACCGCCCTCCTGGTGAAGAGGCCGTAGAAGTCCTGGGGGAAGCATCAGCCATGTAAAAGAGCTTAAAGGCTGCTGCCCCCCAGGTGAAGGTGTGGCAAAATAAAATACTTAAAAAAATTGTGTCTTTTTTAAAAAGGTTAATATTTCTTTTGCAGGGGTACTATAGGTACCAGCAGGCCCTTAATGCCTCGCTGGTACTTGTGGTTCTCCAAGTGCTAGTAGTATTTGGGGGGGGTCCCCAGCTCCCCAGGAATCCCCGGCCTGAGCTGACTAGCCATCAGGGGTGATGCTTTGGCTGGGGAGCCAGGTGAAAGGGTTCTGGTAAATACAGGGGGACCAGTTTTTGTTTGTCCACCCGCCTCTTGAGGATTGACCACAAGTTTTCAATGGGATTAAGATCTGGGGAGTTTCCTGGCCATGGACTCAAAATTTTGATAAGTTTATATAATGCATGCTGAGACCATTCTTGTGTGGGGTTGCTTCTCAGCCAAAGGGGTGGGATCACTCACAATTTTGGAGAACACAGCCATGAATAAAGAATGGTACCAAAACATCCTCCAATAGCAATTTCTCCCAACCATCCAAAAACAGTTTGGTGATGAACAATGCCTTTTCCAGCATCCACCAAAAGTGATAACTAAGTGGCTCGGTGAACAAAACATCGACATTTTGAGTCCATGGCCAGGAACTCCCCAGACCTTAATCCCATTGAGAATTTGTGGTCAATCCTCACGAGGATGATGGACAAACATCACCCACAAATTCTGACAAACTACAAGCATTGATTAGGCAAAAATGGGCGGCCATCAGTCAGTATGTGGCCCAGAAGTTGATTGACAGCATGTCAGGGCGAATTGCAGAGGTCTTGAAAAAGAAGGGGCAACACTGCAAATATTGAATCTTTGCATAAACTTAATGTAATTGTCAATAAAAGCCTTTGACACTTATGAAATGCTTGTAATGTTACTTCAGTATACCATAGTATACCATAGTAACATCTGATAAAAATGTCTAAAAACACTGAAGCAGCAAACTTTGTGAAAACCAATACTTGTGTCATTCTCAAAACTTTTGGCCATGGCTGTATATTGTATATATACAGTATATACAGTCAGGTGCATAAATATTGGGACATTGACAGAATTTTCATATTTTGGCCTCTATTCACCACCACAATGGCTTTGAAATGAAACAAACAAGATGTGCTTTAACTGTAGACTTTCAGATTTAATTTGAGGGTAATTACATCCAAATCAGGTGAACGGTGTAGGAATTACAACGGTTTCTATATGTGCCTCCCACTTATTAAGGGGCCAAAAGTAATGGGACTATCAACTCAAAAGCTATTTCATGGATAGGTGTGGGCTATTCCTTCGTTATTTCATTATCAATTAAGGAGGTAAAAGGTCTGGAGTTGATTCTAGGTGTGACATTTGCATTTGGAAACAGTTGCTGTCGACTCTCAATATGAGATCCACAGAGCTGTCACTATCAGTGAAGCAAGCCATCATTAGGCTGAAAAATCAAAACAAACCCATCAGAGATAACAAAAACATTAGGTGTGGCCAAATCAACTGTTTGGAACATTCTTAAAAAGAAAGAATGCACCGGAGAGTTCAGCAACACCAAAAGACCCGGAAGACCACGGAAAACAACTGTGGTGGATGACAGAAGAATTATTTCCCTGGTGAAGAAAAACCCCTTCACAACAGTTGGCCAAATCAAGAACACTCTCCAGGAGGTAGGTGTATATGTGTCAAAGTCAACAATCAAGACTTCACAAGAGTGAATATAGAGGGTTCACCACAAGATGTAAACAAAAACAGGAAGACCAGATTAGAGCCATTACAGTTCTGGAACAACATCCTATGGACAGATGAGACAAAGATCAACTTGTACCAGAGCGATGGGAAGAGAAGAGTATGGAGAAGGAAAGGAACTGCTCATGATCCAAAACATACCACCTCATCAGTGAAGCATGGTGGTGGTAGTGTCATGGTGTGGGCATGTATGGCTGCCAATGGAACTGGTTCCCTTGTATTTATTGATGATGTGACTGCTGACAAAAGCTGCAGAATGAATTCTGAAGTGTTTCGGGCAATATTATATGCTCATATTCAGTCAAATGCTTCAGAACTCATTGGACGGTGCTTCACAGTGCAGATGGACAATGACCCGAAGCATACTGCAAAAGCAACCAAAGAGTTTTTTAATGCTAATAAGTGGAATGTTATGCGATGGCCAAGTCAATCCTCTGACCTGAATCCAATTGAGCATGCATTTAACTTGATGAAGACAAAACTGAAGGGAAAAGCCCCAAGAACAAGCAGGAACTGAAGACATTTGCAGTAGAGGCCTGGCAGAGCATCACCAGGGATGAAACCCAGTGTCTGGTGATGTCTATGCGTTCCAGACTTCAGGCTTTAATTGCCTGCAAAGGATTTGCAACAAAGTATTAAAAAGTGAAAGTTAGATTTAGGATTGTTTAGTTTGTCCCATTACTTTTGGCCCCTTAAAAAGTGGGAGGCACATATAGAAACCGTCGTAATTCCTACACTGTTCACCTGATTTGGATGTAATTACCCTCAAATTAAATCTGAAAGTCTGCAGTTAAAGCACATCTTGTTTGTTTAATTTCAAAGCATTGTGGTGGTGAATAGAGGCCAAAAGAGGAAAATTCTGTCAATGTCCCAATATTTATGCACCTGACTGTATATATATATATATATATATATATATATATATCTACTATATAAAAGCAAAAATTTGTCCTTCTGTATTTCTATACAAATCCACAGTTTACAAGCCAAGATCGTGAAATACGAGTGTATTCAAACACGGCCGAGGCAACTAAAATAAATTTGAAATCAAAATGAATTACTGTTAATTTTGAATGAATTAAAAAACACAATTTTTGCTGGATGCTCATTGTGGGGCCTTGCATACAGTACTGCAGTCTGCTGCCTCCAGTGGTGATATTTAAGATATTTCTTATCTCTACTATTTATACTATTTCTGTCCTTCTGTCTTTCTATACAAATCCACAGTTTACAAACCAAGATCTTGAAATTTTACATACGAGCATATTAAAACACGCCCGAGGCAACTAAAACAATTTGAAATTGAAATTAATTACTGTTAATTTTTAATTAAAAACCACAATTTTGGCTGTACGCTCATTGTGGGTCCTCACGGCATATGGGTAGGGCCTCGGAGTGAGCTTTTTGTGTTGTCATGTTTTGTCATGATCTTAATGTTTATTATCGAAGTGAGCTTTAGCAGGCTTTCCAAGCATTCTCAGCTGTCTGACTATACCAATTTACGCACCAACACTGACTTGTTTCTTCCAACTGTGTCAAAATTATGACTTTGCAAGGACCCTGCTGTACTGTGAGCTGCCAAAATATTACACATGGAATGCTTCTCGAAAAATTTTTAATGCGCAGAAAAAAAAGCGAGTCGCTGTAGATGGTCATCCTGGTATCAGAGCAACAGAAGCTCTTGGCCGTGTTTACACTGTACATCCGACACGTTTTGAATGCTTCCATCTCTGAAGTTTGCTTTACATCGTTACAGGTACTACTTCCTTAGAAGACCTTAAGACTGTTGATGGGGAAGTTCGTCACACTTTTCGTGAGGCCTGCCTAAGGATAGGTTTGTTGGAGGATGATGTGTAAACAAACATTCTTAAAATCCCGGGCAATGCTGGGTACTCCAGCTAGTGTATATTGACTGAATAGGACTAATTTCACCATACTTAACAGTCATTTTTATGGTAGTTTAGAAACACAATGCCAGTGATTTTTTCACTTTAAGCCACATAAGTTACTATCCAGTGGTTTACAAGTGCTAGCTGAAATCACCAGCGACGTGGTGTGATTTCAGAACCTCTACTGCATGTCATTTAGGGAAAATCACCATCACCATTATGTCAGTAACAGGCTGTGCTTCTTAGCATTGTTTCCAGTCTACTAATGACCCCTGCATATACCGAAGCAGGGTAATTTTGTGCCAGGAATTGCAGCACTGCCCGGAGTGTATAGGCCCACACCCTACAGCCTCCAAAGTACATACCGGGGAGCTCTGCAGCAGCGCTACAGACTGCAGGGTGCCGTTAGAGAAATGAAAAAAAAAATGACAATGTTCATCTTTTTGTAACCCATCATTTTAAAGAAGACACCTCCACTCATCACTGCCACATGCAGTGACCTTCAAGTAATAATGAGAGATTACCTGCTGCCTTATTTTGTTTTACAATTGGTAAGCATACAACATCTATTTGATACTTATCCCTCTCATATACAGTGTACACTATATTCTATTTTCTTTTCTTAGTACACTATCCTGTCATCACCTTCCACGAGATTGGAGAAGCACTGGAGCCACCCCTTTCGATATCAAAATGTGACCTACAAATTCGGAAGGAGTACAGGTTGAGTCTCCCATATCCAAATATTCCGAAATACGGAATATTCCAAAATACGGAATATTTTCAGCATGACTGAGATAGTGAAACCTTTGCTTTTTGATGGTTCAATGTACACAATCTTTGTTTAAGGCACAAAATTATAAAAAATAAAGTATAAAATGACCTATAGGCTCTGTGTGTAATGTGTATATGAAACATAAATTAATTTCATGCATGTACACAAACTTCGTTTGAACCACAAAATTATTGAAAATATTGTATAAAATTACCTTCAGGCTGTGTGTATGAGGTGTATATGAATCATAAATGCATTCTGTGTTTAGATTTGTGCCCTATTCCTAAGACATTTCAGTATGGTATACAAATATTCCAAAATACGGAATATTCTGATATCCAAAATACCCTTGGCCCCAAGCATTTTGGATATGGGAGACTCAACCTGTATATAATGTCAAGAGGCTTGGAATTGTTTTGAAACCTCCTCTTCACTACCTCTATCAGTTGGAGTACCGCAAGGCTCTGTCTTAGGGCCTCTGTTATTCTCAGTCTATACCTCCTCTCTTGGCAAACTAATCAGCTCTTTTGGATTTCAGTACCATCTGTATGCGGATGATACTCAAATCTACCTATCTTCCCCAGATTTATCACCATCTGTACTGGTCCGTGTTACGGAATGTCTTTCTGCAATTTCATCTTGGATGTCATCTCGCCACCTGAAACTTAATATTTCTAAAACAGAATTAATTATATTTCCACCAGCCAATAACAGTTACCAACCTGATCTCTCTATCACTGTTGATAACTCGACAATCCACCCTGCCCCGCAAGCTCGCTGCCTTGGTGTCATCCTTGACTCTGAACTGTCCTTTGTTCCCCACATTCAATCTGTCTCAAAATCATGTTACATACATCTAAAAAACATATCCAAAATTCGACCATATCTCACACAAGACACTGCAAAAACTCTAATCCATGCACTTATTATTTCCCGTATTGACTATTGCAATAGTCTCCTTACTGGTCTTCCCAAAAACAGGCTATCTCCATTACAATCTGCAGCTGCAAGGTAATCTTCCTTGCCGAACGTTCATCGTCTGCTGCCCCGCTCTGTCAGTCCCTCCATTGGTTGCCGGTTTTCTACTGTATTCAATACAATATACTCTTACTTACACATAAGGCTATTAACCAAACCACACCAACATACATCTCCTCACTCATTTCAAAATATCTCCCAACCCGACCTCTCCGCTCAGCACAAGATCTGCGTCTCTCATCCCCATGCATTACTTGCTCCCATTCACGGTTACAGGACTTTCGGGCTGCACCCACTCTATGGAATGCCTTACCACGCACAATACGACTTTCCTCTAGTCTCCAATCCTTCAAGCGATCCCTGAAAACTCACCTCTTCAGGCAAGCTTATCAGATCCCAGAACCACCCACATTACCTTCATAACCTCCATATGTAATTACATCCCATTTTACAGTCCACACACAACCTCACACATCGTCTTTCTCTCACATCCTCATGACATTTGGCCGACATTCCGGTGTAAATGGATCATGCAGCCCACCAAGAAACTGTGCATTCTGGCTGGACCAAAATGCAATATATAGCACCTATCCTTGTGTATCAATGCCTATTTCCCTATAGATTGTAAGCTTGCGAGCAGGGCCTTCCTACCTATATATCTGTCTGTTATTACCCAGTTTTGTTCTATTAATGTTTACAATTGTAAAGCACAACGGAATATGCTGCGCTATATAAGAAACTGTTAATAAATAAATAAATAAACCATTATGAATACGGGATGTAGTTAATTTAACGGTAGCTGAGAGGCCGACTGTCTGAATCCCGATGTTAGAATCCCGACCCAGAACTAAAGATAGGCTTCGAAATACCGACGCTTATCTTTAGCCCGACAACGGCATCCCGACCGAAGGTAAGCGGGGCTTTCTAGCTGTTGGGAGGGAGAGTTAGGGTTAGACAGCCCCCCGGGAGGGTAGTGTTATGCCAGGATAAGGGGGGGCTAGGGTTAGGCACACCCAGGGGGTGGTTAGGGTTAGGCACCACTAAGGCAGAGTTAGAGGAGGGAGAGGGGTAGGGTTAGGGTACTTTCCTCCCCTGTCGGCATCTTCTCCCTTCGGGTTTCTGGGGTCGGGATATGAACCAGCTGCCAGGACTTCATACCCATTCCATGTATACTACCCAACTATTATAATTTAGATGTGACAGTCCAATTTTGAGGACTCTGGGCCTGATTCAGCAGCATACGCAAATGCGATCGTAGCTGCGATTTTGCGCGGAACGCAGCTGCGAATATATACTAATGCCTGTCACAGCTCAGCCAGCATAAAGACACCCACTGCTGCCTTCTCATATCCGTCCAATGTCGCTGTTCTGCATAAACATTGGTACCATCGACGCAGATCGGCATGGTACGCAGCATTTACTGACCAGTTGCAAATACGGCAAGACTCCTCGTACGCAGAGAGATCTCACACTGCGTATGCAATCGCAGTAGCTAATTTATGCACCCTCATGAAATGGCGTTTAAACAGACAGACATGCCTGGATTTTTTATGTCCATCCCCCGTCACCACCTCCAAACGCTGAAACCCTATCACTCACTTTGCGATGGATTCATCTGTGTCCGCAATGTGATCGCTGCACATGCGCAGTGTGGCTTATCCGCATGCACGATGGCAAACAATTGCTCGATCTGACAATTGGGACAGTTTAATTATGATTGGGACAGAAGGTTGGGAGGAATGTTCTATTCACTGGTGGTCTATGTGCAGCGATGATGGTCACTGCCATGCTATCTGTATTGTATAGAGGTCACTGCCATGCTCTCTGTATTGTATGGAAGTCACTGCCATGCTCTCTGTATTGTATGGTGGTCACTGCTGTGCTCTCTGTATTGCATGGCTGTCACTGCCATGCTCTGAGGTGGGTGTGGTAGTGTAGTACAGGCAGTGATACTTAGTATTGAGAAAGTGATGTCTGCATGCTCCATTTAAAAGTGAAGACAACCCAGAACCACAGAATAAATGCAGCAGACACTGTCACCATATATGCCAATACATATAATAAATATGGGTGGTCTGTTCGGTCTCTGTCATGCAGGAACAGGAGGATGGGTAACTTTTTCCGAGGAGGTGCAGTGAGGGATGGGAGGGGGTACAACGTGGCACAGAGGATAACTTATTAATGACGAAAGGAGGTGAGAGCGCTGACTATCCACAAACAAAATCTGTTTTATTTTAAAAACAACAAAATCAAAGTGAACAGCTAAGCTCCAGGTTTGGTCGGAAACTGCCCTCCAGTGGTCAAGGGCCAAGTCATGCGAAAATGGTACTGACATGCCAGTTGTGTAGTCCACTATATTCAGAAATTACAATTAAACCATTCACACAAACTTACCTTCCGGATGCTCATATGGTAGCCAGTGATGTTTAGTATTTTGATATTCAAAGAATGGATCCCATTGTCGGCACTGGTCCTCTCTGAAATCCTCAAAATCTTTGCCACAATCTTCAGTGTTGCAGAGCTGTAGCTCATAGCTTGGCCCCACACATGAACGACCTCCATTAGCTGGGCTAAATACAAGACAGTATAAGTACAGTGTTAGTGGAACATTTAAATTTTCAGTAGACAATTGCATGTTTGGAGAGTACTGTCCTTAACACAATATTTCATGAGTAATGAACACCTAAAAAAATTGGGGGTTATTTATGCAATGAAGGTGCCTTGTGCCTGCCCTTGCACAAACATGAAGACACACAGTGGGAAGTGCCTAAATTACACCTTGCATTTAAAACATAAAATATGAAGTACCTGACTAATACCCAGCTTACTTTTGTGGTAAGGGGGTAAAGCAGTAGGACCTATCATCAAGGTGTCTCTGGTCAGGGCCAGATGTATGACTCCTCTGAATGAACATCCAAATATGTGAAGCAGATCAGTCCAGCTCATGTTGGCTCCTGGCACTAGAAGGGAAACTTCTGTATGAATAAGTGGACAGCGGTAGGTGGGGAGTTTGATTGAGGAAGTACACCTGTCATACCATAACACAGGTGTCCTAAAATAAGCACAGGGAGAACAGAAACCTCCCACAAAGCAGAAGCTGACTTGATCTTGATATTGATGAATACAGACCATGGCAAAGGGATATCATGATCCTTGTGACATGTTGGGGTATATTTACTCAAGTGCGGGTTTTTAGAAGTGGAGATGTTGTCCATAGCAACCAATCAGATTCTAGCTATTATATTTTATAAAGTGCTAGATAAATAAGTAGAATCTAATTTTTTGCTATGGACAACATCTCCACTTATAAACACCTACACTTTAGTAAATATACCCCTTTGTGTTTTAAGCAGGAGGTATCAGAAAAGTTACCGCTTGTTCCATAGTTTGTACCTTAGTTTCTTCTAATTAAATGAGGTATAAACACAGCAGTATTTTTGGAAAGTTGGCTAAAAGAGGGGCTGAGAAAAGGAGACAAAGATGGCTTTGCATCTAATGCATAGGTGTGCATCAGACATGAATACATCCAGGGACTGGAGGCCAAGCTTAGCCATCTCAGGAGGACACACAAAAGCAGGCACATTATTGCAAACATATATATAATATACTTACTTATACAAATAATCCTGTCATACATTTATTGCAACAGACCATCAGCTTCAGTAATACAGAAGAATGTGAGGTGCAGGCTCTAGTGTCGTCTTGCAGTATGTTTAAAGCGGCAATCATTTAAAAGGCAAGACCAGATTGGTGTGATATGGCTAAACTCACCGGAATCCCGCCAGAGTCTGCATCTTGCAGACTATTATACAAGTCCCCATTGGATAGAAATAAGGGGTTTGGGTACGAGATGCCAGCGCTCAGGATCCCGGCGGTCAGAATCCCAACGCTAGCATACCAACAGAGTTAGGATACCGACACCTGTCGGTAAGTATACTAACCCTAACCCTCCCTCCCCGCAGCCTAAACCTAACCTTCACCTCACACATCCTAAATGGACCCCCCCTGCAGCCTAACTCTAACCCTCCCTCATAGTGCCTAACCCTAACCCTTCTCCTAGTACTTAACCATAATTCTAATGCTCCCCCTAACCCCAATTTTTACCATCGGGATGCTGGCGCCAGAATTCTGACTGGTGTCGGGATTCTGGCACCGGCATCCCAGCAGCTGGGATCTCAACTGTATCCCAAAATAAGGTACCAGCCTCATAATTATATAAAGGCTGTGAGCAGTGGCGGAACTAGCGTCGGTGCAGCCGGTGGCTTACACCGGGGCCCGCTGTGGTGCAGGGGCCCATAGCTGTCTGCAACCAACAGCGCCACTGCACCCGCTGCCAGTGTCCCCCGGGCCCCACAGTATTTAGTGCAGTGCAGATCGCAGTGAGAGCAGTTTGCACTACACAGTAACAAACACACTGACACTGGTACTGCATAGGAGGGGCCTACTAGGGGTACAGTATGGGTGGGGCGGTACTGGGGGCACTGTATAGAGGGGGTGGCCACTACTGGAGGCACTGTATAGGGAGGACTACTACTGGGGGCAATACATATGGGGGACTACTACTGGGGGCACTGCATAGGGGGGATCACTTCTGGGGGTACTGCAAAGGGGGACCACTACTGGGGGCACTGTATATGGGGCACAACTGGGGGCACTGCATAGGGGGACCACTACTGGGAGCAGTGCATAAGGGGACCACTACTGGGGGCACTGCATAGGGGGGCCCAACGCATGTTCTTGCACCTGGGCCCACCACTCTCTAGTTCTGCCACTGGCTGTGGGTAAAAGAAACAAAAATCATAAGTATTAATTATAGTAAAAACACCTTATGAAGTCAAAGAGGATCAGTCATCATTGGGTGTTTATAAAAATACATTGTAACTTTATTATTATACAAATATTGCTTCCAACTGCAAGCTCATGTTGGTGATGCTTTGCTTGGAAACTAATTGTAGTGAGATCACAATAAGGCCTTGTGAATAAAGGTTTGGCCTAGTAGATATCCCCTTCTCCTCCTGGATTATGGATTTCCTCCTTCTGGGAGGGAGCAGCCAGATCGGCATGACTGGGGGGGGGTGGCCAGCAAATGGGGGCGGGGCTGGCCAGACGACGAGTGTCTGCGGGCGGGGGGCGGAGCCACCCAATCACGTAATTTTGTCCCCGCCCCCGCTACATACTGCCGATATTACAGGCAGTGTGAAGCAGGGGGCGGGGCCAAAATGACGCGATTCTGCGTGAAGCGCGTCACGGCCCCACGCCACTGTGGGGGTTTTACATGTAATTGCGGGGGGATAGGAGGGTCGCTGGCAGCCGTGAGGCTTGCCTGCCTTCCCGTGAGGTCGGAGCGGCACCCGATTTTTGGGAGGCTCCGACCAAATTGGGAGGGTAGGCAAGTATGGGATTAATATGTTTACCTGCTTGCTATCATACCGATATCTATATATGTATTGTAAAGTAAGTACTGTACAGTACAATACAGGGTATTATGTTTTCTTACATGTCGCCTGCGTGGTCACCCCCTCACTGCCATGTGAATGTTCCTTTGTTCTGTAAAAGATGCATTTAGTTGCTTCAGAATAAATACAACCACACTAATAAAAAGAGCTAGGATCATTTCTATTTACCTATTATACCCTAGTATATTTAATACTATTAAACTAAATCCTATCCCTTTATACAATCGCACGTGGTGCTGTTCGTAATATGTTGGAGCCCTACAAGGTAACTTCTGGTCTGGACAGACAGTGGAACTACTGTGTGACAAAGGAATCTCTCATAGCAGTAGTAATTACAATGCACATCGGCAGCGCAGGGCAGTTTGTTCAGTGCTGATGTGGAATCACTACTCTGGCCGGCCTGGGTGCAAGGAAATAGCATGAGAGTTGAGGAGCTGCCGTAAGTTTCAGTGTTTCAAGTAGCTTGCACAGGCTTAACTCTCTTTAATATATAGACCCATGAAAAAAAATTTAGCTGTTGCTATTACACATACATATATATGTAAGTACTATTCAAGCATGAAAGATCCAATACATTATTTATAATAAAAAAATGTATTGTTTTATAAACAATATGTTTTGTGTGTGACACTTTCTTCTGGCTACAGTATGTATATTACAAAAAGACTTACTGAGGGTTGTCACAGCTCCTTGTTCTATATCTCACACCCGTTCCACATGTCCGAGAACATGAGCCGAACTTAGTCCATTGCCCCCAATTTCCATCTTGCCGGAGAATGTCAGCAGTTAGCCAAATGCAGTGACCTTTAAAGCAATGCTTGTAACAAAAAAAAAATAATAATAATACAATTATTTATATAACCAAATATAACTTTTCCTTACAATGCTAATGGTAAAGCATGTTTGTTAAAAATACGTATAGGCATATGTTTTTATAGCCTGTCAATGCAAATTACTTTGCCCTCTCTATATGACTACTAATCAATGCAAAGCATTGCAACTGATAAACATTAAGGGGTCTGTTCATCATCACTTAATTTCTACAAACGCAGGTGAAAATAAAAATGTTCACCTGCAATTGTAGAAATTAAGCTATTGAGTCATTCATCAAGAGGGTAAAGCAGGAGACATCACAGATATCACATGCTATCCTTTCTCTCTAGGAATATTTTCAGAGCTTGATTGAGGGAGCATTAACCATCTTCAGATGGCGAGTGCTCCAGTTACCCGCTCCTTCCCTATGGGAAGGAATCCCGGGTCATGTAAAGGGACGCTTTAGGATCCCTCAGCCCCTGTCCAGCTCCTTCCGTCGGAGCACATGTGCGCATGCGTGACCTGTAGGTCAGGAATGCACACTTGTCTCACTGCTCCAAAGGGAGCAGTGAAGCCGCTCACAGAGACAGCTGAGTTTCGGATCAGCTATCTCCACGCTTCAGCAATAATGAATTGCTCCGGCGCTCGCAGCGATAATTAATAAAATGAATAGACCCCCCTAAGCCACCACTGTAAACATTTGTGAAAAATGTTGAATTAAACATATATACAATTAAGCTGGCCATACACCTACACGACCAGCATAAGATCAGATTCATATACGATTTCCCTACGATTCCCCGGAGTTCCCTGATAGTCCCGGCAGCATGTTTTTTGTTTTTCTTAGCACAGGATCTGTCGTAAGATCGATCCTGTGTCTCACAGGCTCATAAGGGAAACAGTCATTGAAATTAATTGAATTGCTGCACGATGGATCGCATGAACAAAATAAACGGCACGATCTGCACACGATACGATGGATAAGATGTGCTGATACGATCCGATTATAGGAGCTGCGGGAGCGCGCATCGAATCTTATCTTACTAAAATAATACACGATTTTCACAAGATCCATCTTATGACTCATCGAATATCGGGCAATCGGCCTGAAATCGTGCAGGTGTATGGGCAGCATTATTGTCGTGTCATACTCATACGGTACTTCTTTCACTTGAACAAACAAATAAAATACAAAAGCCTGATTCTGAGTCACAGGCAAGTCCAAATGCTGCCGCGGTGCACAGTTTTTAGCAAACTGCTGATGTGCCATATGAAACTATGTGCAAATCTCAGTCGTACGCATCTCAGTTACTTCTCATTGACAGCAGAATGGAACTTACCAGTTGGAAACTCAGCGGCAATGGGACGTTTGCACCTTAGAGAAGTGTCCTGTGGACATTAGGGCATGAGAGTTGCAACCTATTTTGAGTTGTGTGCATGGATAGTGCAATACGTTTTTCGGTCGCATTGTATGGGGAAAGTGTAATAGCATTTACTAGTGATGACAGCTGCTCTAGCTGCCGTAGGCCTGGGAGCATTACAATCGCATACAGTAGATGACTCACAAAAATTAGAGTTATGGTAAGAACTTACATTTGTTAACTTTCTTCGTAGTCCATAGGGTCCACAGGGAGACCTTGGGGTGTAGGTGATGCGAACCAATCCGAGCAACACGCAGTTAAAGCTTTCAGCTCCCAGGATGCATTGGGTCCACTCTCCCTATACTCCGCCCCCGAGCCAGAGGCACCTCAATTGCTAAAAAGCCAAAGGGCGGAGCAGGAAAAGAGTGAAGGAAGAATGGCACACTCAAGAATCACACTCACAGACGGGAAACCGGTGACCAGTACGATAGCCCATATGAAGGGGGGGTGCCCTGTGGACCCTATGAAAGAGAGTTAACAAAGGTAAGATCTTAACTTAACTCTCATTTTCTTCTTCAGGGTCCATAGGCTCCACAGGCAGACCTTGGGGATGTCCCAAAGCTGTCCTTTTAAGGGTGGGGACGCTCCTGTGCTGAGAGGAAAATCCGGCGCCCAAAGGAAGCATCCTGAGAGGCAAAGGTATCAAATGCATAGAACCTAAGAAAGGTCTGGACAGAAGACCACGTGGCCGCCTTAAAAAGCTGAGCAGCCGAGGCGCCATGGCGAGCTGCCCACGAGGGACCCAAAGACCGAGCAGAATGAGCCTTAACAGAAGACGGAACAGACAGGCCTGTCTGCGCGTAAGCCTCTGAGATAGTCATACGAAGCCATCTAGCCAATGTTTGTTTATTGGCTGGCCATCCCTTCTTGAGAAATCCATAGAGTACAAACAAGGAGTCTGATTTCCGAAGAGAACTGGTACGGTCCACGTAAATCCTGAGGGCGCGGACCACATCCAATGAGGCCCTACCTGCCGAGAGGTCTGTTGAAAGAAAGGCCGTTACTACAATTTCCTGATTAATATGGAAACTAAAAACAACCTTAGGAAGGAACTCAGGGCCTGATTCAGACCCGCTCGCTTGATGCGTACACTTGCGCCCAGCGCATGCAAATTCAGCTAAGTGACAGCAGGCAAGGCATAAGCACACCCACTATGTCTTGGCGTGCGATCACTTTGTGTATGCAGACGCCCACCAGCCTCATAGGCAAATGCAGGGGGGTTTCCATCTGCCTGGAAACCCCCCTCCCCAGCCCACACCATGACCACAATAGAAATAGTAATACAATAGAATTTTTTTAGTGCTGCTTGTTCTTATCAGTATCACAAATGAAATAATTAGCACCACCCACTGATCTTTTAACATGTATCAGCCAGTAATAAATAACCTGTGCACCAACTAGGAGATCTTGAAAACTTTCACTGTTAGGGATGCACTGCTATAGAGCCCAATATGTACATATATGTCCAGGGCAGTGCTAGGTTCTTCTGCTGGTCCCCTAGACTCCCGGACTTGCTCTAATACTCTGGAATGGTGCACACATCTAAAATAAAAACATTCAGCTCAGGCAGGATGGCCCTACTGCCGCATATAATGGCTCACTGTGATTGCTGGTCCTGTATATGCTGGAATTATGACACACAATACACTATGTTTGACGCATATTAAAGCTGGATAAGTGCTAATTATGCCCTCTTCATGGACTGGCCACACGCGATCTAAAATCAAGCATCAACCCCCCTCTAGAAATCCTGCGTTTGCCGCTGAGCCTATCTTAAGATGCCCACTTGCGCATGTCATCTCCATGAAGTGTATGCAACTATCGGTACATTGGTTACCATCGGATGCGATCGCAGCGCTTGAGGTTGACTATATCCTGCCGCAAGCACTGTGATCGCTTCAGTGTGAAATACAACCAGGTGACGTGTACAATGACGCTGCCTGTTAATTATGCACGCCTCTGAAACGGCGTTGAGACGCTCAGGCATGCCTGCGTTCGCATTTCCACTCCCCCGTTTCTAGCAGCCAGCCCCTGTCACCACCCACAAACAGCTTCTCCTGTCACTCACTCTGCTGGGCAGTCTATGCACAACAAGCGATCGCTTCCCTATCTCTCGCACTGGTTCACGCACACGCACTGCGATGCATACGCAGATTGAGACAATCGGCCAGCTATGAGCGAACGCATCTTAGCGAACGGGTCTGAATCAGGTCCTCAAGGCGAGTACAACTGCCCTGTCCTGGTGAAATATCAGGAAAGGAGGACAACAGGAGAGCACTCCCAATTCTGAAACCCTCCTGGCAGATGCAATAGCCAGAAGAAAAATAGTCTTAGCTGTCAACTACTTAAGATCCACTGAAACTAGTGGTTCAAATGGAGGACCCTGGAGAGCCCAAAGAACTACTACAAATTCCAAGGAGCCACTGGGGGGATAAAGGGAGGTTGAATCCGGAGGACATCCTGGAGGAAGGTGTGGATATTCGAAAGCGGAGCAATTCTACGTTGAAACCACACTGACAGTGCAAGACATGCACTCTCAACGAGGCCAGGCGCAGGCCAAGGTCCAAGCCAGCTTGAAGGAATGCTAGGATTCTGGAAATTTGAAACACCTGAGGGTCGTAACCTTTTGTACGACACCACTGGAAATATGTATTCCACACTCTGTGGTAGATCCTGGCAGAGGCAGGCTTACGCACTCTAAGCATCGTGTTGATGACTGAACTAGAAAAACCTTTGGATCTTAAGAGGGATGTCTCAAGAGTCATGCCATCAAAGACAGATGATCCAGGTCCGGGTAAAGGCAAGGACCCTGAGACAATAGGTCCGGAAGTTGAGGCAACAGGAACAGAGTGTCGATGGAGAGACTCTGAAGATCTGAGTACCAATTACGTCTGGGCCAAGCTGGAGCCACCCTCAGGAACGTGCCTTCGTCCTGCTTGAACTTCCGTAGAACCCGAGGAAGCATGGAGACTGGAGGAAACAGGTACGCAAACTGGAAGGACCATTTTACTGACAGAGCATCCACCAGGCTTGCTTCAGCATCTCTTGTTCTGGACACATCCCGTCAGGCTGCGGGTTTGTCCTCCAGTTTGGAAGCCGGGCATTTTGTGCTCCGGGCCTGTTTCTTATGCTTGGCAGTCTTTTTGGCAGCTGACTGCCTAGGAAAGGACTGCCCTTTGAATTTCCCTTGGGGACGAAAGGACCTAAAGAAGGAGCTTCGAGACTTTGCAGGAGCAGATGCTGAGGGAAGAAATGCAGATTTGGATTTGGCCAACGCATCAACAATCTTGGTCAGGTCTGGTCCAAACAAAATTTCCCCATTATAGGGTAAGGCCTCCAGGCCTTTCTTAGAATCTGCATCCGTGCTCCAATAGCGTAGCCACAGGGAACGGCAAGCAGACACGGCCGCGGCCGAGACCCTAGATGTCAGAAGACTAGCATCCAGGTCGGCCTCACCGATATATGCAGCTGCTTTAGGTATGGATATTTGTTCTGCACACTGAGTTCGTGGTCTTTTTGGCCAGCTGCTAGTGAACCTCAAGGTGTCCCCAAACCTTAAAATAGCATAGACTAAGAATAAATTGGTACAGCGCTTGGCCTGGCAATCAGGTGTCACAATTATGTTCATTGATATATGTATAACAGTGTGTATTACATAAACATAATAGTGATGTGAAAGAATAATGAAAGCAAGGCTAATTGGTAATAATAATAATAATAATAATAATAATATTTATAATGATATTTTACTTCGAATTTAGGCATAAAATTGATTAAATACTAAAGTGAAAAAAGAATAAAAATAGCAATATTGAAGTATTCAATGGTTATAATCGCTGCCCAACTGGTTATTCAGGTGTACGTTCCCGGTAATGCAGCCAAAATTCTTAGTGTAGTAAATAGTTAAATGTCTAGAAAAGTAACAAAGTGCGGCGTCCCGCTACTCTGTCTGTTGTACTGAAAGTCAAATGAGGTTCGTGCACATAACGGTGTGGGTATGGTTTCTTCTGTGTGGTATTGTTTGCAGAGTATGGAAGGTGGTGGGTATACGGTACTCCAGATCGTGCCGCACTACCTGCAGGTCAGGGCTCCGATGGCGCATCCGTACGGGGTGCCTCTGGCTCGGGGGCGGTGTATAGGGGTATAGGGAGAGTGGACCCAATGCATCCTGGGAGCTGAAAGCTTTAACTACAATCACTCCAGCATGTGTTTGATCTCCAGCACTGAAGCCTAGTCAACCCATGTCACAATACCCAACACAGCGCAGTGCACCTACAGGACAACTAGTTTTCTTCTGCTGCACTGATATTATTAACAGCAGAGGTTCTTTTTGGCACTCTAGTGGCTGGCTCCTGCTGCCCTTGCCTTTACAGCTCTCCTGACCATTATTATTATGTGTTATGTGCCCTTATGGGGAGTAAGGAGTCGAAGAAAATGTAAAGAGAAGCATATGTGAGAGCTTACATTCTACCATCTACTTGCTATGCCACCATTTAATGGTTGCTCACTAAACCGTGCCATAATCACTACAATCAACACAGCACTAAGCCTGTCTACATTTAGCAGCCTATGTGTATGTTTCCTAGGATTCTCATCACATGCAGCCAGTTAATGACATTTTTATTGGGTTTCCCAAAGTCTGATGTCTTTTCTCTGCTTATTTGTAACTATAATTCCAACTAATAATCTCAGGCACTTTGACCACACCTACCAACCATCCTGATTTTAATGGGACACTGCTGCTTTTTGGGCACTGTTTCAGTGTCCCGCAGTGGGGATATTTTGGGAGGGTACTCTCAAGAGCAGCAGTTCTACTGTGTGTGGCCCGGCAACTCGGTAAGCACATGGCATACCCCCAGCATATTGTGTCATGGTGTAATACACAGCCACGCCTCCAACATAACACACAATAGTGGGGTAACACGCGACCACACTACCTTTTCTGAGTCCCTGTTTCCCCCTCCCAAATGGGAGTTATGGGCTTTTTGCTTTTAGCCCTCTCCAACTCATTAGATTGGGGCCTACGCGGAACTCCTCTATGGCCCGTCCACACACCATATTTACAAATTACTTACATAAAGGCACATTGTGAATGGTAGCACGAAAACTTGTAAATATCTCATGGGTGGGAAGACTGTCACCTGCTTTTCTTCCAAGATTACTCTATGGAAGTCACCATAGCCAGTAAGGCAAAGTCTCCTGTCTATTCACAGTTGACCCGGGCTGGATAAACATTTGTTTTACTCCTCCCGGGTCGTCAACGCCTGTTTGATAGAAAGTTCAGTTTTATAAGCTTTCACTTCGGCCTCTGATACAAAGGCTTATCTAACAGTAGCAGAATCTGGGTGTGCAGTATCCTTTACACCTTAAATGGACTACTTGGTATTATGTCTTTGCTATTGTGATTGAGACTACTTGCCATTTGTTTACTATTGCTTTTATATTTCTTAATATCTGGGGGTTAAATTCAGATAGTGATAGCCACCCTCATTATAAAATTTGTTTGTATTACTATTTATGTGCATCTCTGCATAACAGCCTGCTATCTGACTCTGGCATGAACCCTCCCCCACTCTCTTACTTCTTTCCCATACCTATTAACAGCATAAACATTTAGCAGCATTATATTACTTTCATATGTATTCTTCTCTGTTAAACTGTCCGGTGTAACTTGCTCAATGTTTAGCCATGTACTTTGGGCTCCCATCTGACATTTTCACAGGCCATTGTAAAATCTACTGTTTTTTTTTTTTTAACACTTTTACTATAATGTAATGTAACTGTTGCGTCATTAATAAAACGTTTTTAAAAAATGCAAAATACACAGAAGTAAATTGCCTGTAATTAGAGCTGATCTCCCAAATTTTGACCATGCATCCCAGGTCACAATAATGTGAAATCCTTAATTGTAACATAGCATCTGAGCGTTGTGGCCATATCACAGTGGGAAGCTCACATCATGGTGTGGTGACTGGTAATTCCACATCAGTCGGCGTTTCCGGACATTCCTTCCCCATTACAAAAATAAAAAATATCCATTAAATGCTCCATGGCAAGTACATTAAACAGCGGGGGACATAATCTCACAACTGTATATGATAATCAGGATGGCAATGCAGTCTCCTCCAAACAAAGATATCCTACCTAAATATGGATGGTTGTGAAGTATGTTGCATTCTTGTATTATAAAATCAATCAATATTATTTACCTTTCCTTGTGCACACATTGTTCCATCCAATGGAGGACCTTTCTTTGTTTTACAGAAATACGGATTGTCAGGATGGCTACACCATAGTTGTTTGCAGGGGTCAAAAGTTCGAAACTATGAATATATTAGAAATATATTAGAAATCATATTCCAATTAAACCAAGAATATGTTATTGCTTTGTATTTCAAATAGTTGGAGCAGGTTTGCAGAAAACATTAAAATACTAAGGGCCAAATGTAATAGGGTGACAGTTTAGAAAATGTTTTCTCTCACTTTTTAAACAATGTAATAGAGTCCGAGAACAAAGCAACAGAGCAAACTTGCATATTTTCCAGACTCAAAAAACTCTCACAATTTAAAATTTCATTCAGATGTTTTCACATTTTGAAGATAAAACTCGACCAATGTGAGAGATTACTACTAAACTCTCACATTTTCTAAACTCTCACCCTATTACATTTGGCCCAAGTACTTATGGGCTTGCTGTGCTTTATAAGGAAAATGTAAACTCGAGTAGAGAGTAGATATATTTTCAAATCTGATCCACGGGATATTATCACGTTTCTCTGGTGGAATACTATATGACTTTAGGGGTATATTTCCGAAAGTGCGGGTTTTTAGAAGTGGAGATGTTGCCCATAGCAACCAATCAGTTTCTACCTAACATTTATCTATCACCTTCTAGAAGATAATAGCTAGAATTTGATTGGTTGCTATGGGCAACATCTCCACTTCTAAAAAGCCGTACTTTAGTAAATATACCCCTAAGTGTTGTCAGTGCTGTTCTCCAAACACACCACAGCAGAATGAAATGATCATTGTAATCCCTGCTCTGTGTGGATTATAAATCCACAGTGGTAAAGCAAACGTGGAACTGGAAGATGGTTTCACCACCAGAATTTTGCACCTGTGCGAAATGGCCTGTCCACCATGAAAATCGATTTACATTACTTTGCAATTTCAGTTCTTTCTATTCAAGAATCTGGAAGGACATAATAAATTCAGAATATTTTCAGTGGGTGATGAAATGAAAGAAATAGAGATATTGTAAAAATAAGTCTCAATACTTACAGCCGTACACATCATGTACCCGATACCAAAATCAAAACGGCATTGCTCATTCATAGAATAATGAATCCCTGGCAGCTGAGGAAGAGAAGGCCAGTCATGTGCAAATGGATCATCACGCAGGCAATCATATGAACTGTAATAAAAAGTAGTTACATTCTTTGCACTTAATAATGCACAGTACAGTCATGTCATATAAAAATAACATCACTTTACATGTCAGGAGTCTTAAAACACCAGTGAAACAAGATCTTAGGCATTATACAAATTGTACATTAATAATGAATGCAAATTTCTCCTGAGGCACAATGGTGGCCAACCCTGCATCAGACACCATTTGATAGATTTACTAAAGCTTCTAAAACAGACAAGTGGTGATGTTGCCCATAGCAACCAATCAGATTCTAGCTATCATTTCTCTATTGCATTCTAGAAAATGATAAACATAATCTGATTGGTTGTTATGGGTAACATCGCCACTTGTCTGTTTTAGAAGCTTTAGTAAATACACCCCCTACGTCGCCTAAATGTCCAAAGAAGAAACCATATGGATATAACAGCTGCAAACCCTCTACCCCAATGGCCCCAGCATTGACTTCCAAATTTTTTTTTCAATAATTAACATTAGCTACAGATAATAATAATAATTAGCTACAAACAACCAATTTTAATTATTCAGTTTAAATACACTTTTTTTTTATATAGCCTTAACAAAGCTACATATACTTTTAAACTTACACAAGAAATATATTGAAAAACTATTAAACAATAACCTAGTCTTTTTAATGTGAAATCTATCATTCGTTTATTCAAAGCAAAAGACTTTGCATGCTTAAAGTGTCAATTATCAACCAATTAACAGGACTAGGCCCAAATATATAATGAACCTTTTGGACTTTATCCCTGATGAAGTCCGCTGATGATACAAAACGCCATTGATACTGATTGACTGAAAAACGTTACACATACGGTCCGACCTCTGCATTAGCTACACAGTTGGAAACACGCATGCTTTCCCCAGGTGAAGCTCATTCATTGACAGCAACATGCTGTACATCTCTGCAGGAATAGGAATGCCGATTAATATTGCCCTGCAGTAGATGGACCCGGGTCAATAAGGGCAAATGGGTAGCATATAGAATGGATGGGATAATGCATACAATAGGTTAAGCAACACTCTTCAACGCGTTTCAGCACGCTGCGGCGTCTTTTTCAATATGAGTGTCCTTTCACTCCCTGATGCAAGCTCTGTGTTTAGCAGGGCTTCCATCAATTCTATATGCTACCCATTTGCCCTTATTGACCCTGGCCCATCTTCTGCAGGGCAATAGGAATCTGCATAATATTACCACCGGACGTCCCCACATTCCGTTAAGGACCACAGGTCTAGGTTTCTGAAGATAAAGATAAGTATATGTGCCCATACATCGCCCTTACGAGTAAGCATACATGTAAGAAACCCCACACGAGACTGCTCCTTATTCTCATCTGGGTAATTCTTAAGGGAGTTGGGACCACACTAAGCCGGGAGAAGATCTTCATAGACCACCATATTCTCCTCATATTCACATCCTCGGGTGGCTACATCATACAGTGACGTTATGAGGAGAATTACCATATACCGGAGGACGTGGCACAATTCCTTTGATGGACTTATTGTTGACTTGTTGGAACAATTCAGAGCGCAAGTGAGGTTGATTTGTTTTGTTATGTGCTATTAGATATAAGGTGGTGACTTATTATTAACCTCTGCAGCACTGGAGTGTCAGCGCCATAGGGTTTGTAAATTTTTTGTTTGTATTACAGTAATTCTGCTATCTAAATGCAACCAGCATCTACAGTATGTTTCTTGATGTACAGTATATATGTATACTTTACTATTCTATTTTGTATTTGTGTCTATTCAAATATAAATATATTTTTAAAGAAATTAAATAAAAATAAAATACACTTAAAATAACACGGGGACGTGGGACAATTCCTTTGATGGACTTATTGTTGACTTGTTGGAATAATCCAGGGCGCAAGTGAGGTTGATTTGTTTTATTATGTGACAGAATTACTCTAGTTGCACTAGCGCCGTAAGCGCCCTGCACCGGCCACACCCCCCGGCCACATGTCGACAGGAAGAACAGCAGCATGGGAGCATCCCCAGGCCCAGACGCTGCAGCAATGATACTGGCTGCAGGGTGCCGTTCCAAACACCCTGCTATCCAGGTGCTAGGACCATGGGGTAGCAACGGTGCCATCCACAGAGCCTGGCGCTCTGTGTGGCGTCAACGCTCGCACACCTCTAGTTACAGCCCTGAGTTGCACATTATCTCAACTATGTGCGACCTCACATTGGCTATTTCTGGACACTGTTGGTAAATGAGATAGAAGCACTAATGATTGACTTCACAAGAAAAACAAGTCTGTCACAGGACTTACTAAAATACCATCTCCATTCAGCTACTGGACCCACAGAGCTCAACTGTCATTCTTTTTTCAATATCTTTACAGCTGCCCATTGAGCACAACTGTGATTGCTGTTGACATCTCTATTTGGCTGCTGGATCCAGTAAGCACAACTGGCAGCATCTTGCATCTCATGTCAAAGCTGCACAAGCTGCATACTGTATTTACCCCAGCCAGGGGGTCAGTAACATCACCTCCAAATCCTCAATTGCTCTATACAATGTGGATTAATTGTTCTACTGCACCCACTTATTACCTAACCAAGCTAATCCACATTCATCCATACCCCTCACATCATTCAACCATGCACCTACTCAATTTACTATCTCTTTTTCACCTCCCTTACAACACACTTACCTTCTCTCTACAGCATCCTGTTTTTCTTCCACGAATATTATTACCGCTTCACTATTTCCCTCCTTACTAGTCTGCACCCATGAACTGCATTGTTTCCTTCTCCCACCACACTCGCAGGCTTAAATAAGCAAAGACTATACTCACACCCAGAAATCATCTTTGCACATCCTCTTTCTGGCTCTGCTCCTTCTCATGTCTGCTGGTGATATCACACTCAAGCCTGTGCCACCTGCAATTCCTCTATCTGCTCATTTAACCTCAAATCTTTTCATTCATCTTTACTTTGAATCCTTCAAGCCTTAACCATGTACCACCACTACTCTACTGCCCCTTTCCTGTGCAATGTAAAACACTAGCTCTGTTTGATACAAATTCGTATCCATCCATTATCATTCGATTCCACAGCTTCCTTGCCATTACTAGCATACTAGTCTTCCATCTTTTATGGTGGACTCTCCCTGTGCCAAATTCCTAGACCCAAAAACAGACAAGGTAGTGGAGTAGGCATTCTACTTTCTCAAAGCTGCACATTTGGAGTCATTACCCCCAGAACCCTCACTGTCATTTTCTTCCTTTTAAGTCCACATTATGGGGTTGATTGTGAGATGGACGGATAACTGTGCATGGATCAGGCTTGCCGACTTTCTGGCTGCCCCTTCTGGGAGAGAGCAACCAGATCGGCATGACAGGGGGCGTGGCCAGCGTTTATCGCTTCACCGCCCCCCCCGCTGTGGTGGTTTTAAAGGTAATTGCGGGGGGGATAGGAGGGGTGGGCGGTACCCGGGAGGATTGCCTGCCTTCCCGGGAGGTCGGGAGCGGCACCCGATTTTCGGGAGCCTCCCATCTACATCGGGAGGGTAGGCAAGTATGGCATGGATGCAAACCGTATGTATGTCCGTCCTATTCTGAGTTGGACAGATCTGTCTTTCCATGAAACAGGGTGTTTTGGGGTGTGCACTGGCAGAGGCCGGCTGGGCCCCCCAGTCTGGTATACTATCAGGCATTTGGGGCCACACAAACCAGGCAGAGATTTGCTCCCCGGCTTAATCGGAGTGGACGGACAGTATTTTCTGCCTGCCTCCCGGCCGCCGCTAGCTATGACCTGTCCATTCTCCACTGTTCACTGCCAGGTGCTAGAAGTGTTGATTAGTGGTGATGCTATCGCTGATACTGTCACTGAATTGTTTGTTTGTGTATACCGGTCCATAAATAAGCGAAGAGCTGTCACAGCAGCAGGCATGGTGAGTGGCTCCTGTGCCATAGGCTACCATGGACCTACTGTGCCATAAGCATATTGTGTCATCATAGTTGCAACTTACTTGTACATAAGTAATGGACCCGCATACGGTGCACTATAACTTCATAAACTGGAGAATACAATACTATAAAGCTAAGATAGCTGTGTAAAGTTCATAATAGTGTTCTTTTAAATGAGCATTTTGCTAGAATTTTTGTTGCATATAAGAAGCAAAAGTTGGTGACCTCTCTCCTCACCCAATGACACTGGGCCCGATTGAGAGATGTACACTATTCCGATATTTCCGCAAATGAGTGATTAATCGGTTGCATTGCGCACGTGCCAAGGTACCTCTGCTATGTCACTAACAGTGAGGTCTCTTTCACAAAGTGATTAACAATCAGGGACCGTTTAAGGAATGCAACGGGGAATGGCAGCAAAAAAAAAAAGTTTTTGGGGATTGTCATAGCCTGCACCTGCAATCCTGTACGCTAAGTGGTTCCAATGGCTCATTCCAGGTTACCATTCTGCTTGACCATAGGGCTACTCAGATTGCCAATTTTACTGAATGATCTGCAACGGCCACAGCATTAGCTTATTTTCGCATAACAGCTGCATGCAGGATTGCTGCTGCGATTGCATTAGCATACATGTCATATATATCATGCCCATTGTTAGCAGCAGTAGGTCTCTGGGCCTGATTCAGAGCCGCTCGTAAGCGGCCGCTCGTTCGTTCAGAAAAAGGGGGTGGCTATTCAAATGAACCGTTTGCTCCTTGCGGTCTGTTGCCGCCTCCATGTCTGAACGAGCAAACAAAACATGCGCTCGTTTATTTGTTAAAAACGCCCCCTGGCCGCTCGCATCATACGTCATGTCCGCTATTTATTAGATTAATCGAGTACATTGGACAGCGTATGAACTGCTCGCTATTCTTGTGGTTGCTTTTTCCTACCACTATATTGCGAGCAATTCTGACTATAAAACAACCAAGTGACGTGGTCAATGACGCTGCTGTATTAATTATGCACACCCATAAAACGCCCGCTTTGACCTTTAAGCACGCCTGCGTTCTGATCTCCACTCCCCGTTTTCAAGCACCTTCCCCTGTTACCACCCACATACGCCTCCTCCTGTCACTCAAAATAGCAGGCATTCGCTATATAGCGAACAAACGATTTTCGGCCACACTGACTGGTTCGCGCATGCGTATTAAAAACCGTACGCATGCGCAGATGTGCAAACATCGTTCCGAAAGAACGAGCGGCCGCTTACGAGCGGCTCTGAATCAGGCCCTCTGTGTACTATAAGGGTGAAGCAGCATAACACAATGCCAGTTAGTTTATTACATTTTTGGGAGTTACCAGGTTTTTATTTATTATTTCTGATTTTTTTGTGTGAAAAAAAAAAGCATCAATATCAGATAAAAAATCATATATAAGCCCTGTCATCACCTCCCGAATATCGGGTGCCGCTCCCGACCCCCGGAAAGGCAGGCAGGCCTCCCGGCTGCCACCTACCCCCCAGGACTACTAGTAAAAAACCCCGCAGCGGGGGGAGCCCGATGACGCGATTCGTGCTGAATCGCGTCATCGTGGCTCCGCCCCCTGCTTCACAATGCCTTTTTTTCGGCATTGTGAAGAGGGAGCGGGGCCACGATGACGCGATCGTGCTGTCACGTCCCTGGCCCCCAAAACGGCATCATAGCCCGGCCCCGCGCCCCGCAGAATGCAGGCATTCAGCTAGCTGAATGTCGGGAAGTATGGTCTGGTGGCCCCAACATTCACAGACCTTTAAGCTGCTGTGACAAACCCCAAACCTCCACATTCCAAGTAACCCCACCACCAACAACACTGAGACACCACTGAGACTGAACATAGATCTAGAACCTCCAGCAAATAGACACACAACTCCTTACCACAGAAAGACAAAACTCACACCCCAAACATCACCCCATAGAGTCCAGAATCACCCAGGAATACACCACCAGATAACACCCACTCCTATCCCTTTAACAGATTTCACAATAGTAACCAAACCTAGCATAGTAATCAAACCAAGTTACAATGTTAACCAAAAAAAGCACTCAGCAATAAACAGCTGTACCAACTATGGCACTCAGCAAAAAATAAGCTCTGCAGTCTGTGACACACAAGAGGGGATGGGGAGAGACACAGATTGATGGAGGGAAAGAGGAGAGAGAAATGCACAGAGCTTTGCATGGCACAGGCAGAGGCACTCACAGGGTTAGGCTGCTCCTGTGCATCGTGATAAGACAGGCAGGTGGCACCAGGTACATACACAACAGGGACTGTTACAAAGGCCTGAGTACAGGAAAACCAGGGCTGGGTACAGGAGAAGAGGCTGTCAAACAGGTGGGTACAGGAGAATTGGCTGTCACAGAGGGCTGGGTACAGGAGAATCGGCAGTCACACAGAACTGGGGTAAAGGAAAAAGAGGCTGTCACACAGGGCTGGGTACAGGAGAAGAGGCAGTCAAACAGGACTGGGTAGAGGAGAAGAGGCTGTCACACATGGCTGGGTACAGGAGAAAGTGACTGTCACACAGAACTGGGGTACAGGAAATAGGGGCTGTCACACAGGGCTGGGTACAGGAGAAGAGGCTGTCACACAGGACTGGGTACAGGAGAAGAGGCTGTCACACATGGCTGGGTACAGGAGAAAGGGGCTGTGACACAGGTGGATACAGGAGAATCGGCTGTCGCACAGGTGGGTACAGGAGAAGAGGCTGTCACACAGGACTGGGTACAGGAGAAGGGGCTGTCACACAGGTGGGTACAGGAGAAGAGGCTGTCACACAGGACTGGGTACAGGAGAAGGGGCTGTCACATATGACTGATACATGAGAAAGTGACTGTCACACAGGGCTGGGCAGGGCCGGATTAAGGTATTTGGGGGCCCCGGGGCAACAAACTTGTGGGGGCCCCTCTCAATAACATTATTAAAGTGATATATTGGCAATGTTATAAAAGAATATATAGAGAGAGAGAGAGAGAAAGTGGATGGAGATAAGGTACCCACCAATTAGCTCCTGTCACTTTACAGGTTGTGTTTGAAAAATGACAGTTAGGAGCTGACTAGTTGGTTCTTTATCTCCGTCCACTTTCTCTCTCTCCAAGGCTTAGTACAACTACCCCATAATTTGATTGTACAGAATTTTGTACTGTGAAGGTCAGAAAGGTTTTTACTAATTACAGCCTTTAATAAATACCCTAAGGATGAACAAGACTTCTCATAATCACAACTACTGAGGCTTATAAATTTAGATGGCTGCAATAAGTCATAGTTTTCCAAAGACAGTCCAGTGCTCTTGTCTCTGGATTCTTTAATAAGGCATAGGTATTTTTCTCAGAACTGAAGGGTTTATTCGCATGTTCCTGATCTTGGAAACGCATAGTCAGTCTGTGAGACAGGTGAAGGACCCTTAAGTCAGTATGAATTGTGAATTCTGGCCCTGATCCAGAGCCGGACGCTCTGACAGAGCACTCGCTCTGAATCAGGGCGTCTTTTTTTCTTTCATGGAGCGGCCTCCTGGGCGCTCGCATTGCTGTGGGTTGCCACCCACAACTAATGCGAGCGGCCAGGATGAGGCGACCATCGGGCTTGCGACGAGACCCTTGTGGTAGGGTCTCGTGGCCGCAAGCCCCAGAGAGCTTTCGGCTCAAACAGAGCCGAAAGCTCTCCCACTGACATCACTTGTGATGTCAGTGGGGCCGCCCCCAAATGGTAGGCGTTCTCATGGGCAGCCACCCCCCCGACCCGCCCACCAAAGGGGGCATGCTGTCACTCAACATCAACAGCAAGCCCCCTTTGGTGCGAGACCCGGAGCGACGGATTGCCCGTCGCTATCCGGGTCTCGCGCATGCGCATGACGGAGCCGGCTCCGTCGTGCGCATGCGCTCTGGGCCAACATCGACCCGCTTGCGAGCGGGTCTGAATCACGCCCTCTGTCCCTTATTATTTACTGTTTCGTGCTGAATAGGTGCATTCATTTCCTAGCTATCATTCAGAAAGTAGGTAATTTAACTGGTCATACAATAATACCTGGATTCCATCTGCTGCAGTTGACTTATAAACGGAGACACCAAGGAGACATTTATACCATATACAACAAGGGAACACAAGACAAGGGTAAGGCTAGGTACACATTAGACGACTTGCAAACTATACGATTTCCCCTGAACTCCCGGGAGACAATCTAGTGCATACACACTGTGCAATCTAACAAACGACCAAACGTTATATCGTGCGTCGTTTGGTGGTTGGATCGTTAACTATATAATGTAACCATATCGCCTGGTCGTCTGGTAGTGTGTACACACCGCACGATCTGAGGGGAATCGTTAACGATATTGACAGATCTACCTGCATGTACAAAAGATCTGAAGATGCAGCGAACGACGTAGCAGTGGATAGTGCATACACACTGGACGATTTGTCGTTCCGACGCGTAGGAATCGGCCAAACCATTCAAATTATCGTCTAGAGTGTAGGGGCCTTAAGACTTTCTTTTTTTGGCAGCCCGCCATAAAGTAAATGAGTGGGTCTTTTTGGGTCACTCCTAAGTTTACAATAAATAAAAATACAATTTCTAGATAATATTAGAAATTATGTAGATTGCTGTAGTGCACCACAGTGTTTTGGAAAGTTTTTCATCTGGCCTTTCCTGGTTTTGTAAGCTGGTAGTGGATTTGTATTTTTATCCTACTCAATCGTCTTAGTACCTGATTCAGCAGTGCACGTTAGTGTACTGCTGAACGCAGATTCCCGATGTTTGGGAATCTGCGCAGGCGCAGGACCCATTCTATGAGTGTGCAGAATGGGTCCTGCCAACTCGCTCACAGACTGGCAGTGATTGACAGTCTGCTGCCGTTTGTATGCGGCGATGCCCTCCATTTTACGAAACACAGGCATGTCGCCGCCATTGCAGAGGAGGGAAGAAGCCAGGATCTCAGTCGACTGACGGAGATTTCCTGCCCTCGTCCTCTAAACTGCGGCGGCCTGCTGCGGGACCCCATGGGTCACGGCAGCCGGCCGATGGTACAGGGATTATCTGCTGCTGCGTTGGACGCAGCTTGGATCAGTAATTTACAGGAGGGATGATGCCTCCTGTGCATTACCATATCTGCAAGGATTGCAATTGCAAAGCTGACTGCATGCACCTTTGCAATTACGATCCTTGCAGAATCATGCCCTTAGTTCAGAATGCAATATTAAAATGATAAACTCATAGTTTAATAAAGGTCTGGATGTACAAGAGGTAGTGGGTTAAGCGGTCTACTCATGCGAGCACGGTGACTTGTCCAGTCAAGCTGGCTACTGCATACTTACGTCTGAGGGGGGGGGGGGGGGGTTCAATGGTTGTTGCATGCAGATGCCAGGCTACCATAAATTTATATGGAGTGGTGTATATGGAGTGGTGTTTACCTGTTCCCTGCAGATTTCTGGTCTTAGTAGTGCAGATAATTGGCACACACTAATTTTTAATCGATGCAGTGGTTTGTGCTGCACAGACTAGGTGTTGAGTCTTATCCACTTAATATCCTAGGGAGCTGGAAGTCATTGGATCCTAAACTGTACATTTGTAGTGTCCGGTTCCAATTGAACCTAATTTTCCCTCCTAAAGTGAATCTGTTTTCCTGCTGGTCCCTTGGAGATTTTTTTTACCTACATCTGCGTCACTTTTTTCCTGCTAGGTACCATTTATTTCCAGTTCTATTACATGCCTTTCACTTGTTTTTTTTATGTTATGTTATGTTTTTATTTTTTTTGTTATTTTTGGGTATCTTTCACCTTACTGATACCTTTAGGAGGCACCAGCATGTCTGGTTTGTGGGCACTTGTACATATTATGGAGAAATCATTGCTATTCAGCAGCCACCAGTGACGTGGGAGGTGATTGTGGGGCACTTCCCCTTGTGGGCACTTGTACATATTATGGAGAAATCATTGCTATTCAGCAGCCACCAGTGACGTGGGAGGTGATTGTGGGGCACTTCCCCTTGTGGGCACTTGTACATATTATGGGGAAAGCATTGCTATTCAGCAGCCACCAGTGATGTGGAAGGTGATTGTCGGGCACTTTCCCTTGTGGGCACTTGTACATGTTATGGGGAAAGCATTGCTATTCAGCAGCAACCAGTGATGTGGGAGGTGATTGTGGGGCACTTCCCCTTGTGGGCACTTGTACATATTATGGGGAAAGCATTGCTATTCAGCAGCCACCAGTGATGTGGGAGGTGATTGTGGGGCACTTCCCCTTGTGGGCACTTGTACATATTATGGGGAAAGCATTGCTATTCAGCAGCCACCAGTGACATGGAAGGTGGTTGTGGGGCACTTCCCCTTGTGGGCACTTGTACATATTATGGGGAAAGCATAGCTATTCAGCAGCCACCAGTGACATGGGAGGTGGTTGTGGGGCACTTTCCCTTGTGGGCACTTGTACATATTATGGGGAAAGCATTGCTATTCAGCAGCCACCAGTGACGTGGGAGGTGATTGTGGGGCACTTCCCCTTGTGAGCACTTGTACATATTATGGAGAAAGCATTGCTATTCAGCAGCCACCAGTGACGTGGGAGGTGATTGTGGGGCACTTCCCCTTGTGGGCACTTGTACATATTATGGGGAAAGCATTGCTATTCAGCAGCCACCAGTGACGTGGGAGGTGATTGTGGGGCACTTCTCCTTGTGGGCACTTGTACATATTATGGGGAAAGCATTGCTATTCAGCAGCCACCAGTGACATGGGAGGTGGTTGTGGGGCACCTCCCCTTGTGAGCACTTGTACATATGTAAAATGGTGGGAAACTGGCTATGTAACATGGCAGCACAGATTGTGTATGGGCAGCACAGACAGTGTAATGGTTAACATTACTGCCTCACAGCACTGAGGTAGTTGGTTCGATGCCCACTACGGCCCTAACTGTGTGGAGTTTGTATATTCTCCCTGTGCTTGCATGGGTTTCCTCCGGGTATTCCGGTTTTCTCCCACACTCCAAAAATATACTGGTAGGTTAATTGGCTCCTAACAAAAATTACTCGTAGTGTGTATGTGTGTGCGCATGTGGTAGGGAATATAGGGGGTCATTCAGACCCACTCGCGAGCGGCAGTACGCTCGCAAGTGGGTCGATGTTCCCCACTGCACATGCGCACGACGGAGGGAGCTCCGTCGTGCGCATGCGCGAGACCCGACGAGCGAAGGACTTTCCTTCGCTCGGAGTGTCTCATCAAAGGGGGCGTGATGTCGATGGTGACTGACAGAACGCCCCCTTTGGTGGGCGTGCCTGCCAGACGGAGGCGTTTACCGTCTGAAGCCGGCCCCACTAACATCACTAGTGATGTCAGTGGGAGTGATTTTGGCTCTGATAGAGCCAATATCACTCCTGGCCTTGCGGTTGAGAAACCCAACCGCAGGCTTTTGCTCGCAGTTTCGATGGTCGCGATGGTCAAGACCATCATTTTGCACGCTCGTATATGCTGTGGGTGGTGACCCACAGCTATACGAGCGTCCAGGAGGACGCTCCATATTAATGGAGGTGGGCCCTGATTCAGAGCGAGCGCTCTGGTCAGAGCGTCCGGCTCTGAATCAGGGCCATAGATTGTAAGCTCCACTGGGGCAGGGACTGATGTGAATGGCCGAATATTCTCTGTAAAGCGCTGCGGAATATGTGTGTCCTATATAAATAATAGGTAATAAATAAATAAATTAAATAAATTAAATAATATAAAAAGTGTCATTTCCAGTCCACCTCTTTTGTATTGTTTTTAGAAAGTATTGTAATTTGTGTCCTGATTGGGTGTGGCTGCAGCAGGAGGAATAAAGCTCTGAAGGAAGATTGATATGAGGATGGTACAGCAAAGAGTGATCCAGGGTAGCAAAAGAATTTTACTCTGACTACAATGAGCAGCAATTAAATTTGGTGTTGACTGTAAAATTTGCAGACATCGCTGTCGCTTGTGCCTGGTACATATTATGGTACATATATCGCTGTTGCTTGTGCCTCCTGTGCCTGGTTTATTAATTATTCTAATAGGTAACCAGCTAATTCTTTACTGAATTCATATACTATTGTTTCTAATTTGTAATAATAGTTGTAATAATAGTTAATTTGTAATAATAGTTAATTTGTTATAAGGATTCTCTCCAGTCTATTCAGAGCCGTAACTAGACTTTTTGGTGCCCTGTGCCAGAAAGAGCATTGGCGCCCCCTCATTTTTCAAAGGGACATAATGCACCCAAAAAAGGGCCATGGCTTCATGGGGAAGGGCCAGGGAAGAGATAGGATAGGCCAGGTGATGCTGGGGATGAAATAAGAGGAAGCTACAAGCTAGAATGATAATAAACAGAAATCTGACAGGCCCAAACAGTGCCCCCTGACCTGTGGTGCCCTGTGCGAAGACACCGGCCGCACTACCCTAGCTACGGTCCTGAGTCTATTGACTGTAGTGAAGGCATGATTTATTTCTAACCCTAGATGTTTGGTGTTTGTTGCCTGTTTACTTAAGCCATTTTATTGCTAGCTTTCTGTTGGATGGCCAATGGGGTTTTTTCATTAATTAGTGTCCACACTTGCCTGCATCTCTGTATAGGTATCATTATCTAGGCTGGAGAGTGCAGTTTTTTTAAGTGCTAAATTGTAGCGTTATACCTGTGTTAAACCGAAGATAAACAGAAGGAGAATACTCTATCACCAAACCACTCAATATTAGGACAAACTTGCAACAAAAAATTGTAATTACAAACTCGCCACAACAAACCTCTGCTGTCTACATATCTAGGACTGTTACTACTTGACTCCCTGAGCGGTCACGGCAAGAACTCAAGACTTCTATTGCTATTTATAATGCTGGCCTTCTGATTTTCACATACATCTCAATGCATACCATACTTGTGCCCATGTAAGTTTGCCTCTTTCTACTTGGAAATACGGGCCCTGATTCAGAGCCGGACGCTCTGACCAGAGCGCTCGCTCTGAATCAGGGCCCACCTCCATTAATATGGAGCGTCCTCCTGGACGCTCGTATCGCTGTGGGTCACAACCCACAGCATATACGAGCGTGGAAAATGATGGTCGCGATGGTCTTGACCATCGCGACCATCGAAACTGCGAGCAAAAGCCTGCGGTTGGGTTTCTCAACCGCAAGGCCAGGAGTGATTTTGGCTGTAAGAGAGCCAAAATCACTCCCACTGCCCGGCTTCAGACGGTAGGCGTTCCCTTGGGAACACCTTCGTCTGGCAGGCACGCCCACCAAAGGGGGCGTGCTGTCAGTCACCATCGACAGCACGCCCCCTTTGATGAGACACTCCGAGCGAAGGAAAGTCCTTCGCTCATCGGGTCTCGCGCATGCGCACGACGGAGCTCCCTCCGTCGTGCGCATGCGCAGTGGGGAACATCGACCCACTTGCGAGCGTACTGTCGCTCGCGAGTGGGTCTGAATGACCCCCACTGTCTTTTATCTTGCCTAGCATCACATCCTTTATTTGCTTACAGTCTACATTATTATTCAAATTCTGCACACATTAGAACCCCACTTTTAATCCACTCAATAACAAACTTGTTAATGCATACATATTTACCAACACTGTTCTATCACCTGCATTTCTACAAATCTCTTGCATTCATATTTCATTTATATTTCCAATTTTCATCTGTCTAGTTTACTTATCAACACCATGACAAGGTTTTCTTCAACTCCCTCCTTCACTCAGTCTCTACCTAATCCTCTGTTCAGCCCACTGCTTGCACCTTTATCCTTTCCCCCTGGCCTCTTCCACCTCCTCTTCTCCTCCCTACTCTGTCTGCCTACTCTCCCCTCCTCTCCCATTACTCCACTTTCATCCTTTTCAACCCCCCCCTCTGTCCAACTACCCCACCACTAATCCCTCCTCCCACACTCCTCTCCCTGTCACTTCACACCATTCCACATCTCACTCACTGCCCACCTCCTACAGGTTCCCTTTCTTGCTCAGGTGCCCACACCATCGCTAAACTCTATTCATATCGGTCCCCCAAATTAATCTCATCTCCACACTACAGCAACCCTGATAATCTTATTCACATCTCCCCCACAAATGCTATCCCTCAATCCTGTGCCCTCTGGAATGCCAGTTCAGTTTGTAATAAACTGGTACCCACTCATGACCTTTTCATCTCCAACTCCCTACATCTCCTAGCCATTACTGAAACTTGGATTTCACCCTCTGACACACTTCTCCTGCTGCTCTCTCCTCTGGGGGCCTCACCTTCTCTCATATCCCTCGTGTCACACACCCCTCTGGAGACCCCAGATTCAGACCCCGTTACTTACCATTACGGGCGCTGACCCATGCTGTCTTCCGGCTCCCACGCTGTGCGCTGCTTCCTCCTCTCTCAGGGCGGCCTCCGCTGTTGTCCTCCTGAACTGATTCCACGCTGGTTCCTGCTGATTGCTGGTCCGCTGGTTCCTGCTGATTGCTGGTCCCCGCTGATTACACCTAGGAAGCGCTGTCCTCCGGTCCATGGGCGCAGCCATCTTGGATTGCCCATGTGACTC
Source organism: Taudactylus pleione (assembly GCA_031769625.1). Lineage (NCBI taxonomy): Eukaryota > Metazoa > Chordata > Amphibia > Anura > Myobatrachidae > Taudactylus > Taudactylus pleione. The sequence continues at coordinate 1,944,901 of JAUIMM010000024.1, read as the reverse complement.
CACTACCACCAATGAAGAGTCTTCTCCTTCTCCCTCAGCCTATCAGCTCCCAGCGTCCACTATAAAAGGATCTCCAATGCTGACACAAGTTGCCAGTGCAACAAGTCCCTTTGGTCTACTAAGTGAGCCTCCCCACTGCGCTCCACGGCTATCCAGCCGCTCCACGTAGCCACCCAGCTACCAGCGTCTACCCACGGCTATCCAGCCGTTCCACGTTGCCACCCAGCTACCAGCGTCTACCCACGGCTATCCAGCCGCTCCACGTAGCCACCCAGCTACCAACGTCTACCCACGGCTATCCAGCCACTCCAGGTAGCCACCCAGCTACCAATGTCTACCCACGGCTATCCAGCGCTCCACGTAGCCACCCAGCTACCAACACTACCCACGGCTATCCAGCCGCTCCACGTAGCCACCCAGCTACCAACGTCTACCCATGGCTATCCAGCCGCTCCACGTAGCCACCCAGCTACCAGCGTCTAATCATGGCTATCCAGCCGCTCCACGTAGCCACCCAGCTTCCAACGTCTACCCACGGCTATCCAGCCGCTCCACGTAGCCATCCAGCTACCAACGTCTACCCACGGCCATCCAGCCGCTCCATGTAGCCACCCAGCTACCAACGGCTACCCACGCCTATCCAGCTGCTCCACGTAGCCATCCAGCTACCAACGTCTACCCACGGCTATCCAGCCGCTTCACGTAGCCACCCAGCTACCAACGGCTACCCATGGCTATCCAGCCGCTCCTTGTAGCTTCCCAGCTACCAACGTCCACTCAAGGCTATCCAGCCATTCCAAGTGGCTTCCAAGTTACCACCTCTTCTATACGGCTCCTTTGCCGCACCACGCTACTTCTGCATTACTCAAACTCCTTATCAGTTCTCTGCACCCTCTCATGCGGAGAAACTTTATCAAGCCAAGTCTCCTCCAGCGAGCATCTGCACCAAGTAATACAGGTCCAAGGCCCAGTCCAGGAACACAGCCTCTAAATCCCACAATTGTGACACCTCGTCCTGGGGGTCGCCATGGTGGTGGTGTTGGGGTCCATCTATCCGCCAGTTATTCCTACCAGCTAATACCCTCTAACCATCCCTTACATTCCCCATATTTCAGGTTCATGCTATATGCCTCTTCCAACCAGTAAACCTCAGAGTAGCTGTCATTTACCGTCCCCCTCCAAATTCTTTGACAACTTTGCTTCCTGGCTCCCTCACTTTCTCTCCTCAGATCTTCCCTCCATTATCCTAGGTGATTTTAACATTCCTATCGACATTCCTACAGAATCCTCTGCCGCACTCACTTGACCTTGTCTTTACTCACCGTTGTGATATTTCTGATTACTCCAATTCCCCATTCCCCCTCTCTGCCCATCACCTTTTCTCTTTTAACTTATCTCTCTCTCCTTCCCCTCCTCTACCGCCTAAGGCTACCATTACTAAGCGTAACATTGAGGCTATTAACACTGTTGCTATTTTCTCCCTGCTGGACTCTCTTCTTTCCCCTATCCTTTCTCTCTCCTGTCCTGAATGAGCCACTTCCCTGTACAATGCCTCCCTTACTTCTGCTCTTGACTCTGTTGCTCTGGCAATAACTACTCACCCTCACAGATCCACACCACACCCTGGCATTCCAAATGCACCAGATACCTGCAAAAGTGTTCACAAATTGCCGAGCGTCAGTGGAAAAAATCATGCTCTAAAGCATACTTCCTCCATTTAAAATTTATTCTCTCATCCTACAGTGCTGCCCTGTCCTTCTCCAGACAATCATATTTCAAGAACCTCATCTCCTCCCAGTCCTCAAACCCCGGCATCTTTCGCCACTTTCAACTCCCTCCTCTGCCCTTCCCCTCCTCGCTCTCTGCCCTTGACTTTGCTACCTACTTTACATCTAAACTTTACTCCATACGTGAGGACATCATATCCCATCACACTCTCAGCACTTCTGCCCCTCCTTTCCTTGACCACCCCTCCCCATCTGTCTCACCAACTATGACATCCTTCTCCCCTGTTTCTGGAGATTAAGTCATGGCCCTCATCCGGTTCTCCTCTCCTTCCACCTACCCCCTTGACCCTATCCCTTCCCGTACCCTCTGTTACCTGTCTCCTTCTGCCTGTTCCCATCTTGCCCACCTCCTCAATCTCTCCCTATCATCTGGCACTGTCCCTTCTGCATTCAAACATGCCCTTGTCTCTCCCATTCTTTAAAAACCTACCCTTGATCCTAACATACCCTCCAACTACCGACCCATCTCTCTCCTCCCTTTTGCTTCCAAACTCCTTGAGCGCATTATTTACAACCACCTTACCACCTTTCTTTCCTCCCACTCCTTCCTTGACTCATTTCAATCTGGCTTCCATTCTCTCCACTCCACTGAAACTGCCCTCACAAAAGTATGCAATGACCTCCTTATTGCCAAATCCAAGAGCCACTACTCTCTGCTCATTCTCCTTGACCTCTCTGCTGCATTTGACACTGTAGACTACCCTCTCCTCCTGCAAATCCTTCACTCTCTTGGTCTACGTGGCACTGCCCTCTCCTGGCTGTCCCCCTACCTCTCTGATCGTTCCTTCTTGGTCTCCTCTCATGACTCATCTCCCCCCCACTTCCACTAACAGTAGGAGTTCCCCAAGGTTCTGTTCTTGGACCTCTCGTATTCTCCCTATATACATCCTCTTTAGATGAACTCATCAACTCTTTTGACCTCCAATATCATCTCTATGCTGATGATGCTCAAATCTACCTCTCCACCCCTGACCTCTCCCCTCGCTACTTATCCGTATCTCCAACTGTCTCTCTGCTATATCTCTTCATGGATGTCCCAACGCTTTCTTAAACTTAACATGTCTAAGACTGAGCTGATCATCTTCCCATCCTCTTCCATTACCTCACGTCCCACAATGTCATTATCTATTGATGGCACAACTATCTCCTCTAGTCCGAAAGTGCGCTGTCTTGGAGTCATCCTAGACTCCTCCCTCCTCTTCTTTAAACCACACATTCAGAACCTCTTGCAGTCCTGCCTTTTCCACCTAAAAAATATTTCCAGGATTGGACCCTCACCCAGGATGCTACTAAAACCCTCTCCAGATTAGACTACTGTAAACTTCTCCTAACTGGCTTTCCAGTCTCCCACCTCTCTCCACTACAAGCAATCCTCAATGCTGCTGCTCGGCTCAGCTTCCTCTCCAGATATTCTACATCTGCTTCCGCTCTCTTTCAAGCCCTACACTGGCTCCCCTTCCCCTTCAGATGCCAATTAAAGGTTCTTACACTTGCCTTCAAAGCCCTCGCCAAATCCTCTCCCACTTACATTTCTGACCTTCTCTCCCTTCATACTCTCGCCCGTCCACTTCGCTCAACAAATCCATGCCGCCTCTCTTGCCAACTGATTACTTCTTCCCACTCCCGCCTCCAAGATTTTGCTCATGCTGCTCCCTACCTTTGGAATTTTCTTCCTCTGCTTATCAGACTCTCCACCTCTCTACAAAACTTCAAAGGGGCTCTCAACTTCCAGCTTTCATCCTAACCCTTCCAGCTCTCATCCTAACCCACTTCATGCTCTTTCCTCCCTATCTACCCCTTCTGTGTCACGCCTGTCTGTCTGCCCCTCCTCTTTAGAATGTAAGTTCTCACGAGTAGGGACCTCTTCCCTCATGTGCTTCTCTTTACATTTTCTTCTACTTACTCCAAACAAGGGCACCTAACACTTGACTGATAACTCTCTGCTGCTTATTGTGAGTGTTTTAATCGCTATTGCAGCAATGTATATAAACCATGTCCTGCACTGTAATGTACTGCAAGTTACTTGTTTCTTGTTCACTTATTATTCTATGTACTCTGTAAGGTGCTGTGGAACACTTGTGGCGCCATATGAATAAAGGATAATAATAATTGTACCTGTAAATGGCAAGAATGCAAGAGGGGTGGCTGCAGGAAAGGCTGTAAAACAAATTATGAGTTGCATACAGCTCTGTATGCTGCCACATCTATTGAGTTTTAACAAACTTTGCATGTGTGCATTTCTTTTTTTCAGATGGTTCTCTTGCACCCAGCATTTTCGTGCCGATACTAGTAATGGTGGCTGTGATGTGTATGCATTAACAGGTATGTAAAGTAGAATTAGCATTCATTTAGCAAAATACTATCTACAGTTCGAATGTAGCTACATACAGAGAGTCCTGTATTGGCCCCCTATAGATATGTATCCAACTCACTGCAAATCGCAGTGTTGAATAATTAAATACTGGAGCAATTGAGAATTGCTCTGGTACAGGAATAGCTGATCTGAAAATGAGCTGTCCTCATGATCCCTAACTCTGCTGCTAGCAGTAATACGTACCCATGCTGTTCTTGCCCAGTGCACATGCGTGACCTGATCAAGGCGTAATGATGCTAATCTCATCATCTCAAACTTTCCACGTGGACTTTTTCTCAAGGGAATTACCGGAAGGGAGGCAAATAATGTTGGCAAGTATGTGGTATAGTAATAAATTCAGTCAATAGATATAATTAGGTCAATCTGAAATTGCAGTGCAAAACTAAAGCTGTCCAATATTTATGTGCAATACGCAAAAGCAGGCAGTATTTTCTATGTATTTGCACCCCTTGCTCCATAAAATTTGTTGGATTTTCTGTAAGCACTAGGGGCCGATGAACGCAAGTCAGTCATGACTGCTCCCATATTGCATGCACAGAACTGAATGCATATATTTGTATGTATACAGGGTTGTATATTTCGAAAACCAGACTGCCTCTATGAAAATGCTTGATTTGCTACAATCATCATAATCATCCGTGCATACTTTCACCAGTCCTACAGTGTGCTAGGTGTAAATGATCCATCAGAAACTGACACATTTACACTACTGCTCACTTCTGCGCAGATCGCAATTCCATAATTTGAACACACCTTTATAGCTCAATTATGCCTCATCAGTCACAAATGGATATGCAGCTGAACTGCATAAACATTCCAGTGCGGGGGCGTGGCCTGGATGGGCTGGTTGTAGGAAGCTAATAACGTAGCTCCTAGGCCCTAATATCCTACACACTATCCTGATCCCTGTACCCGGTCCCTGGCACTGACTATTTCCCTCAACACTCACCACTACCTGCTCCAGGAGTCCTAGGGTCAGTCTGGGTGCGCTGGCTGCTGTGCTGTGGGAGCTGAAGATCTCTCCCTGCAGCGTCTCCTCGTCGCGGGCGCCATTATGGATTCGGCCCCCGGTCTCTGAGGCTGCTCTTGGCTCTGGCGCTCGTCTCCTCTCCTGTCCAAAGGGTGCCCTGGAGGGCTGGGGAGGTGAGGGACCCTCTCTCACTGCCTGCACAGTATCCTGCTTGCCGCTGCGGACCTGTGATTCCCGATCACGGCCGCCATCTTGGATCCGGATCAGGCTGACTTGTGGCTCCTGTCTTCAGTGCTGGGTGCAGCACACTGCTGGTTAGTGTCCTGGGCGGCTAGGGGGGTGGCTGGTCCTCTCCCTGAATCTCTGGGAACACTTGGAAAATACAGGTCCTCCTCCTCCTGCACCCAGCTGCTGGCTACCACCCTGCACTGCTCTCCACTGCCTGCTGTTCCCTGCATCTGTCCCTGTGATCCAGTAATAATGGGAAAAAACTCCCAGCAGTCAGCTGCTGCGCGGCTGGAGAGGTTCTCCCGTTCTGGAACTGGCGGGGCTACGGGACCCAGGTCTTCAGGGACTCCGTCTCACTCTCAACCCTCCTCTCCGCCTGCTCCTGAGGATTCTCCTTCGGAGTCTGAGATCACTATGCATAATTTAATGCAGGCAATCACCTCTTCAGAGAAGACGCTGTCTGGCAAGATTTCTGAAGTTCATGTGGAGCTTTCCCTTATCCGTCATGATATGCAGACAATGCGAGAACATGTTGGTGAGGCTGAGACTCGTATCTCCACATTAGAGGATATCACTGCTCTGATGGCGGGACAGCTTACAACCTTGGAGTCCCAGATGGTGGCCTGTCGTACCAAAATCTCTGATATAGAGGGCCGACTTCGCAGAAATAACATCCGTTTTGTTGGTCTACCCGAGAAGTCGGAGGGTTCTCAACCGGAGTCGTTTCTGGAAAAATGGTTGGTAGACACCTTTGGCCGGGATGATTTCACTGCCCACTTTGCAGTAGAAAGAGCGCACCGTATTCCTGGTAGGGCTCTGCCTCCTGGCGCCCCCCCCTCGCACATTAATTGCCAAGATCCTGCATTTCAAGGACAGAGATTCGATCCTTCGTTTGGCTCGTCTACGTGGTCCTTTGGAATATAATGGAAATCGGGTGGCAGTGTTCCCAGATTTTTCAATGGATGTCCAGAAGTCTAGGTCCCAATTTATACAGATTAAACGTCGCCTACGTGATCTGGGACTCTCCTACGCTATGTTGTTTCCTGCCCATCTGCGTGTGGTGGCTGATGGACGATCTCATTTCTTTGATTCCCCACGTGAAGCTTCGTCGTGGCTGGATCTTAGGGGCCGTGGTGAAGATGCTCCTCCGGACTGACCTGGACTTGTTATTCCGTGAGCTGTGTTTGTTCTTTAGATAGTCTGATGATTATTAGATTTTAGTTGCTCTCCAAGTGGTCATGTTGTTGTGGTACCCGTTTTATACTGTAATCTTAGGTGCTGGGTGCCGGGGAGGGCAATTCTTTTCTGGGCCTGGCCGATACTCCACCTTACGGCTGAGGTAAGAATTGCTCCCCCTCCCTCTCTCTTACTCTTTATTATAACTAAATAAAATAAGGGGTTTATTGGGTATTTTGTTTCGGGGTTAGTAGTCGGTAGGTTAGGGATTTAGGTATATCTGGTTGGGGTGGATATACAGGGTGGGTTGCGGGTTTTTTCTTCAGGTTTATTATATGGGAATGTATTTTATGTTTTTATTTTACACCATTGCAATGTCATATTCTAAACTATTATGCTTTTATTTATTATATTTTCAGCTTTTACTGTATTCATTACTTTGCAGTGCTGCCAAGTCTCGCTGGTTGCCCCCGGCTGTGATGTCTCAGTTGTCTGTATCTCCTCTTCCCTCTGGTGTGTAGCTAACCCCATGATGTCTACTAGTTTAGGCTCCCCTCTCCAAATTCTCTCCGGGAATGTCCGGGGCCTCAATGACCGGGTCAAGCGCTCCTTAGTATTGACTCAGGTGAAAAAGGCTCAGGCTGATATTATTTGTTTGATGGAAACACATTTAGTGGGTGGGAAAGTCTTGGCTTTGCGTAAACCTTGGATAGGCTGGGCTTATCACTCCACACACTCCTCGTATTCCAGAGGTGTGTCAGTCCTTGTTCGTAGATCCCTAAGTTTTGTGCTGGATGAAGTTAGAATTGACCCCTTGGGTAGATATGTCTTCATACGGGCATTTATTCACTCCTCCCCACTTCATATTCTTGCGGTTTATATTCCCCCTCCTTATACTATTGAGGTCCTGAAAAAGTCTGCTGAGTTTATTTCTTTATCCCCTGATACCCCGGTTATCTGTGTCGGGGATTTTAATAATGTGCTACACCCTGCCCTGGATAGGTGGCATGAAAGTTCGAGTGTGTCTGGTCCCTCCCCTCATTCTTTTGTCAATTTAGTAGATGAGCTTGGGTTGGTGGATATTTGGCGGGTTCGGCATCCTCGCTTGGCTCGGTACTCTTGCTTTTCTGCCTCTCATCATTCCTTTTCTAGGATTGATCTTGCTCTGATATCCGGGAGGCTGGTCCCACAAGTTGTAGAGGAGGAGTACCGGTCCCGTGGTGTGTCGGATCATGCACCTTTAATACTGACTATTGATGTTGCTGCTCCACGAGGTCACTCTTTTTGGAAATGTAATCCTTTCTGGCTTACATTAATGGGTGCGGGCTCGGAATTGGAATCCCAATGGGCTAATTTTTTCGCTGAGAACGCTGGTTCTGTTTCCTTTGACATTTTGTGGGATGCCTTTAAGGCCGTCTTGCGTGGTTCTTTAATTGGTAGGGTGATAAATATTAAAACTTTTCATAAGAAAAAGGAGACCGAGCTGGAAAACGTTGTACTTTGTTGGAACAGAGATATCTGTCCTCGGGTTCTATTACTGCTAGATCCTCATATATGGAGGCCGCTAAACTTTTATCTGATTTCCTCTTAGATAAATCCAGAAGACGTCAGCTATTTGTTAGGCATAGTTATTATTCAGATTCGGATAAATCTGGGGCCTTCCTGGCGTATCTTTCTAGAGAAGTCCTACCCACCACAGTCGTAGCTCAAATTCGGGACTCCTTAGGTAATTTGCACTCCTCTACACCTGCTATTACGAAGGTGTTTTATGAGTATTTTGCTAGTCTTTATTGTTCCCAGGCCCACTATACTTTGGATGAATTATTTTAATATTTGGGACACATATCCCTCCCATCCATTTCCCAGGACAGCAGAGCATTTCTTGACATCCCCATTTACTGTAGAGGAAGTTGGGGTTGCTGTTTCTTCATTTCCGGGAGGTAAGGCCCCAGGGGTGGATGGGATTCCCATTGTGATTTTTAAGAAACATGCCCTTTTCTTTTTTCCCAGGCTTCTTGACCTTTTTAATGAACTGTGTGACCTAGCTGCTCTTCCCTGTTCTATGTCAGAGGCCATTATTGTTATGATCCCTAAAACTGGCAAAGATCCCCTTGATCCTGGCTCTTATCGCCTAATCTCCCTCTTTTCTACGGATATTAAAATATTGGCTAAAATGCTTGCACTTAGGCTTAGTAAGGTAATTAGTGAGGTGGTGCATCCTGACCAGACTGGTTTTATGCCAGGAAAGTCTACCTCACAAAATCTTAGGAGATTATATTCGATTTTGCAGCTGGCGGACTCTGTGGATGACGGGGCAGTGGTGGTGTCCTTGGATGCCGCCAGGGCCTTTGATTCTGTAGAGTGGCACTATCTTTGGGAGATCCTGTTTTGTTTTGGGATGGGACCTAGATTTATAGCTTGTGTTAAATTACTATATTCTTCCCCTTTAGGGCGGATTTGTATTAATGGGTATGTTTCTCCTTCTTTTCGCCTCTCTAGAGGTACTAGACAGGGCTGTCCTCTTTCCCCGACTCTCTTTGCCCTGGCCATCGAGCCTTTGGCATGTCTTATCAGAAGTCACCCCACAATACGGGCAATTCAGATACAGCAAAGGGTTGACAAGGTGGCTCTCTATGCGGATGACATGCTGTTATTCTTGTCTGATGCATCGGAGTCTTTGATCACCCTTCTCTCCGTGGTAGATTCTTTTGGACGGTTTTCTGGACTACACATTAATTGGGACAAATCTTGCATTCTTCCTGTTCATGGTCCTTCTACTCCTGTTGGTGCTGTGAATACTCCCTTGGAATGGACCTCCAGGTTTAAATATTTGGGAATTTGGGTAACGTCATCTATGTCGGACTTTGTCCCACTTAATGTCCAGCCACAAATTGACTTCTTGAAATCCAAGCTGCACGTCTGGAATAAACTTCCCTTGACTGTTACAGGTCGAGTGAATTTGGTAAAAATTATTGTTCTCTCCAAATTTTTATATGTTTTTCAGCAGGCCCCTGTTTATATCTCTCCTTGTATATTTAGACTGATAGATAGTTATATCTCCTCTTTAGTTTGGGCAGAAAAACGTCCTCGAATAAAACTTAAGACCCTATGTAGACCTAGAGCGTTGGGTGGCCTAGCATTTCCGAATTTCCGCCTTTATTATTTGCCACACAATTGGTTCATCTACGGGGGTGGGTTTTGGGTGAAGAGAGCAAGGATTTGCCTACTTTATTGGTACATGCTGTTTCTAGAAGATGTTCCTCTTTGCAATTATTACTTGATGACAGGTGCCCTATGGGGGTAGCTCCATTGGTCACACAGGCTCATAAACTGTGGAAACAGTCCCGTGCTTTAGTGGGGGCAGAAGGTATTGATCCTGATTTATCTTTATGGCATTCTTCTGCTCTTGGAGAGCTGTCCCTATTAGATTGTAGCTCTTTGTGGTCCAGGAGGGGGGTTTTCTCCCTCGGACAGTTATATAGTGATGGGGTCTTAAAAACTTTTGACAGTGTTAGGACTGAATTTGAGGTCCCAAATTCTATGTTTTTCCGCTACTTACAGCTTCGACATGCCTTATCCGTCCAGTTTTCTTCTGGCCCTCCGCAACTTACTCCTGATCCAGTTAGGGCTGTGCTGCAAGCGACTAGTGGTAAGAGATTGATTTCTCGACTGTATTCCTACCTCCTAACCGTTAATTCTGATGACACCCTAGAAACACTTAGACTTAAATGGGTGGATGATTTGGGTCCATTAGATGATGATGAGTGGTCTCTAATGTTGAATAGTCATGTGACTGCCACCTCTGCAGTGCGATTTCAACAGATAAAAATTTTTTCATTACACAGGGTGTATCTTACCCCCCTATTATTGAATAGATTTGGATCTGGAGCTTCAGATAAGTGTACTAAATGCTCTACTCCCCAGTGCTCATTTTGGCATCTCCTCTGGGAGTGCTCTGCTGTCCAGGTGTTTTGGTCCCAAGACACTAACTGTGTCACCAACACGGAACGTGGTATCCCCATTTTGTCCCCTAAAATGTGTATTTTTGGATTGGGTCTTGTGGACAGGGCTAATCGTTTGACGGTCCAGTATGTGATTAATGCAATGACTATGGCAAAGGTTTGTATTGCCCATACGTGGATGGCATCTAGGGGCCCTACTTTTGCTGAATGGTGTGGGTTGGTGAATGAAGTGGTGGGGCATGAACGTTTTTTATATACTAAGCGTAACTGTATTCTCAAATATGAGCGTATTTGGGGCCCATGGATCTCATCTTCCCATTATGTTACTCGAGGTGGGGGGATTTCAGATGCTGATGGGTTAGCAACCAGCGAGACGGCAAAATAATGTCTTGATATTCTGAGGTTTTTTTTGTTTATGACTTTTCTGCTACATTGAATAGCTCAGATTTCTTCTGTGCAGACATTTTGTTCTGTATTACTTATATATCGGATTTGACTGTGCATTGGCTGTAAATGGCTGTTTATTGTGTTTCTTATTTTTTTTTTATTATTATTAGTTATTTATTTATTTTTGGGGGGGTTTCATAGGGGTGGGGGATTGTGTTTCTTGTATTGAGTTTTTGATGTGAAAAAAGTTCTATAAATAAACTCAATGTAAAGAAAGAAAAACCTTCCAGTGCATGTCCTAAGCAAAAACACACATGGATTTGTGTTCAACTCTACATCGGCTCTTAAATGAGGCCCACCATGTATTAAAAATCACATAGAGCCTGATTCTTAGTTGTATGCAAAGTCGATGTCGGATGAGTTGAGCGATTATGTTCTACTGCGCTCCCGTCTAAGTGGCACTGCACATGCATCCAGAGTCTGTGTGCACAGAGTACCAGCTGCAATTAAGGACCTTCAGAAATTTCTTGAAAATGTATTGGGCATTCCTGGGAGGTGGCTAAGCTGCTGCATGGAGATGGTCGGCCATATGGGTGTGTTATTGGAGTGTCACAGGCGTCTCGCTGACGTGGTTGCAAACTGAGACGAATAATCATTCAGATTGAAGGCCAAGCATGGAGAATCTGCACCAAGTATGGGGCTGGTGCAAGTTCAATGGTGAGGTTCATCTAAAGATGCACCAAGCGGAAATTCAGCCTCTAAAGCTGGCCACACACTAGACCAACTTACATCCAACCATCCAACTAGTTGATTGGTTGGAATGAAAATCTGGTAAGGGATGAAAGCAAATGACAATCAGCAATTTGCTCCCAAACGCCAGAAAATGGACTAAAAACTGTTGTTTGAACAAATTGTTTTGATTAAACATTTAACAAACTTGTCTGACGACCATTTTCATCTGTTTTCTGGCATTTAGGCGCAAATTGCTGATCATCATTTACTCCCATACGTTACCAGATTTTCATTCCAACCAATCAACTATTTGGCTGGTTGGACAGATAATCTTTAGATGTGTGGCCAGCTTAAGGACGCTCAAAGTCTCAGTCCTTGCTAATTCCGATGCATGAAAGAACACCAGGGACAGGATTGTAGAGGCATTTTCATATAGTTACAGAATCACTCATAATCAGCCCCTTTGGAAAAACTGCAGTAGGTTGTGAGCAGTTACTTTGCACTGAAATTGATAACATAAAGCTGCTATACTCTCCACGGCAGAAGCATGTCTTGTTTCACTTTATTTTGGAAAGTAATTTAATTGGAGACTTAAATTACTCACTTTAATTTACGGCTGAGCTCTTGCTGGCTACATCGAGACCAATGAAAGCGATGAAATGAAGCTTGTACAAGCGGAGCCATAATGCTTCCCAATCTGACTTCATCCTCACACCTGTTTCCTTGCCCATCGTGTTCCATTCCTAACCTAGAATATATAATGAAATCAAACTACTGTAAATTAGAATAAAAATATTTAATACACTGCTATCACATCACATTATAAGTAAACCAAATGGTCTCTACTATACTATTACACTATTGCACAGGTTCTCAAACTCGGTCCTTAGGACCCCAAACAGTGCATGTTTTCCAGGTCTCCTGACAGAATTACAATTGAAATAAATAACTTCACCTGTGGATCTTTTAAAATGTGTCAGTGAGCAATGAGTACACCTGTGCATCTGCTGGGTGACCTGCAAAACACGAACTGTGTGGGGTCCTGAAGACCGAGTTGAGAACCGCTGCACTATTGCATGTTTACACAAAATATTTATATCAATGTTAAATGGAGTAGCACCTGAAATAACACCTAGCTATCTTTAAACCTTTTCACTTACACATGTGTATGTCCATTGCATGCTTCAGTTTATAAAAAAAAGTGATCAACAGCACCTTATCAGACTTGGACCCAATCTATAACAGAAGCAGACATGAGTGCCTCCTTTTGTCACTGGTCTTTGCCGTGGTAATTAAACCATTGGCCACATTAAAAAGGAATTTTCCAGATGTCCACAGACTTAAGGTGGGTGAGTATTTGTCTTTATTATTTATTTCATTAGTTTTTATTAAGTTTCCAAAATCAGGGGAGAGGGTACAGAAAATGAAAAGGAATAAAAGGGGAAAGAGCTGGGTACAATAAAGGAGGAACACAATACTCAAAAACAAACATAATATACATGGGTGTGAAACCTCGAGTTGTATGGGTATCATAACCCATAAACTTAAGGTGCTGGACTGCGTCCTAGTCCCATAACCTATTGGCAGGGTAGCCTAGCAATGTGGAGTGCAAAGGAATAATGGCTAGATATATGTATTATCCAGACAGATTACCAACCAGGATGAAATGCACTTGACCAGAGTATATGTTGTTAGATGTTTGCGCACTTGTTTGGTGCTGGTGGCAGTTAGTCCACATGTGGAATAGCTTAGCCATTTCTTAGGTTTATTGAACCAGGTAGAAGAACAAGTAGCATAAGACACAGTGATATAACAGGTATAATAACAATGTAAAAGCAGCCTAGAGCTTATTGCCGAGCATTGTAGTGCGCTGGAAGTCTGGGTGGTAAAACAATGGTGGATGTTACCACTATACCCCCTCACTATAGCGGTGGTAGGATAGTATACATGTGTCAGTTCTACAGGCTCTGCATACAACAATCAGATGGAGAGTCTCAGGGTTGAGCCAGTCCATGAGCAACGCCAGGGAGAAAGATGCGCGGAGACTTTGCACATGCCCAGTAGCACATATTAGAGGTCGGACCTCTCCCTGAGCTCCGGCAGGTCTTAGAGACAGCCGGCTCAGTCACCTATTTGCAGCATGGATGGAGGCAGCGCTATACCACTCCTAATTCAGAACCCCTCCAAGATTAAGTCTGTCTCTCATCACATGACAAAACGTGAGCATCACACAAATTGACATCTCACCTGTAATGAGAGACATGGAGGATTAATCAAACATAACATTATTCAGCAAAAAAATATCAACAATTTGGATATGTTCCAGTCCACATTCCTGCAAGTAAACACTCTGAACATGGGAAAATCAGACTTGTCAACATTTCAACAATATTGTTTTCACTGGATACGTAAGATCCTCTATCAGCTCAGTGATAAAGCACGTTTAGCGGCAATGTTGATGGCCCTTTCTTTAGGTACGTGAGTATAAGTTCTACTCCCAAATACACATAGGTGACTGATGGTTTTATTTTACCAGTCCATGCCTTCAATGGTGACTTTGACTGCCAATGTAGGTGATTTATTTTTGAGGTAAACAGCTGTTTGCAGTGCTTCGGACCCAAATCTTTTGTCAAGACTTGAATCATTCAGCGTGGTTCAAGTTATTTCAACTGTTGTCCTATTCGCACTTTCACTTACGCCATTCTGCTCTGGTGTATAGGGAATAGTTAGCTGATGTTGCATGACATTTTCCATAAGATAGACAGCTTATTTCTTCTCATATTCTCCTCCGTAGGGTCCGATTCAGATGTAGATGGTACTACACAGCCCGCAAGAAAGCAGCTAATACCATACAGCAAATGACTCCTTACAGCAAATAAATTAGTTCCTATGCTAGGTACAAATAACATGTCTTCAACATCTGTGACAATATCCATGCCTTTCACTTTTAAGCATACAGCCATGGCCAAAAGTTTTGAGAATGACACAAGTATTGGTTGTTACAAAGTCTGCTGCTTCAATTTTTATGATGGCAATTTGCATATTCTCCAGAATGTCATTAAGAGTGATCAGATGAATTACAATTAATTGCAAAGTCCCTCTTTGCCATGAAAATGAACTTAGGCCCCGATTCAGAGCCGGACGCTCTGACCAGAGCGCTCACTCTGAATCAGGGCCCACCTACATAAATATGGAGCGTCCTCCTGGACGCTCGTATAGCTGTGGGTCACCACCCACAGCATATACGAGCGTGCAGGATGATGGTCGCGATGGTCTTGACCATCGCGACCATCGTCACTGCGAGCAGAAGCCTGCGGTTGAGTTTCTCAACCGCAAGGCCAGGAGTGATTTTGGCTCTATCAGAGCCAAAATCACTCCCACTGACATCACTAGTGATGTCAGTGGGGACGGCTTCTGACGGTAGGCGTTCCCTTGGGAACGCCTCCGTCTGGCAGGCACGCCCACCAAAGGGGGCGTGCTGTCAATCAACATCGACAGCACGGCCCCTTTGATCAGACACTACGAGCGAAGGAAAGTCCTTCGCTCGTCGCGTTTCGCGCATGCGCACGACGGAGGTCCCTCCGTCGTGCGCATGCGCAGTGCAGACCATCGACCCACTTGCGAGCGGATAGCCACTCGCGAGTGGGTCTGAGTCAGGCCCTTAATCCCCAAAACAACATTTCCACTGCATTTCAGCCCTGCCACAAAAGGGCCAGCTGACATCATGTCAGTGATTCTCTCGTTAACACAGGTGAGAGTGTTGACGAGGACACGGCTGGAGATCACTCTGTCATGCTGATTGAGTTAGAATAACAGACTGGAAGCTTTAAAAGGAGGGTGGTGCTTGAAATCATTGTTCTTCCTCTGTTAACTATGGTTACCTGCAAGGAAACACGCGCAGTCATCATTGCTTTGCACAAAAAGGGCTTCACAGGCAAGGATATTGCTGCTAGTAAGATTGCACCTAAATCAACCATTTATCGGATCATCAAGAACTTCAAGGAGAGAGGTTCAATAGTTGAGAAGAAGGTTTCAGGGTGCCCAAGAACATCCAGAACGCGCCAGGACCGTCTCCTAAAGTTGATTCAGCTGCGGGATCAGGGTATCACCAGTGCAGAGCTTGCTCAGGAATGGCAGCAGGTAGGTGTGAGTGCATCTGCACGCACAGTGAGGCGAAGACTTTTGGAGGATGGCCTGGTGTCAAGAAGGGCAGCAAAGAAGCCACTTCTCTCCAGGAAAAACATCAGGGACAGACTGATATTCTGCGAAAGGTACAGGGAATGGACTTCTGAGGCCTGGGGTAAAGTTATTTTCTCTGTTGAATCCCCTTTCAGATTGTTTGGGGTATCTGGAATAACGCTTATCCAGAGAAGGAAAGGTGAGAGCTACCATCAGTCCTGTGTCATGCCAACAGTAAAGCATTTTGAGACCATTCATGTGTGGGGTTGCTTCTCAGCCAAGGGAGTGCGCTCACTCACAATTTTGCCTAAGAACACTGGCCCTGATTCAGAGCCGGACGCTCTGAAAGAGCGCTCGCTCTGAATCAGGGTGTTTTTTTTTTTTTGTGCGGCCTCCTGGCCGCTCGCATAGCTGTGGGTGACCACCCACAGCTATAGCGAGTGGCCAGGTTGATGGTCGCGATGTTGCGACGAGACCCTTGTGGTAGGGTCTCATGGCCGCAAGCCCCAGAGAGATTTCGGCTCTAACAAAGCCGGAATCTCTCCACTGACATCACTCGTGGTTCCTCATGAGAACACCTCCATTTGGGCAGCCACCCCCCCGGCCCGCCCTCCAAAGGGGGCGAGCAGTCACTCAACATCGACAGCTCACCCTGTGGTGTGAGACCCGGAGCAACGGATTGCGTGTCGCTAGCCGGGTCTCGCGCATGCGCCCGACGGAGCCAGCTCCATGGTGCGCATGCGCTGTGGGACACCATCGACCCGGTTGCGAGCGCTCAGCATTTGCAACCGGGTCTGAATCATGCCCACAGCCATGAATAAAGAATGGTACCAAAACATCCTCCGAAAGAAACTTCTCCCAACCATCCAAGAACAGTTTGGTGATGAACAATGCCTTTTCCAGCATGATGGAGCACCTTGGCATAAGGCAAAAGTAATAACTAAGTGTCTCGGGGAACAAAACATCGAAATTTTGGGTCCATGGCCAGGAAACTTAATCCCATTGAAAACTTGTGGTCAATCCTCAAGAGGCGGGTGGACAAAAAAAAAAACAACACAAATTTTGATGAACTCCAAGCATTGATTAGACAAGAATGGGTGGCCATCATTCAGTATGTGGCCCAGAAGCAGATTGACAGCATGCCAGGGCGAATTGCAGAGGTCTTGAAAAAGAAGGGTCAACGCTGAAAATATTGCCATTTGCATAAACCTAATGTAATTGTCAATAAAAGCCTTTGACACTTATGAAATGCTTGTAATTTTACTTCAGTATACCATAGTAACATCTGACAAAAAGGTCTAAAAACATTGAATTAACAAACTTTGTGAAAACCAATACTTGTGTCATTCTCAAAACTTTTGGCCATGGCTGTACAGTAATTGTCATGACTTTAGTGGCATTTAGGACCTTGCCCTTATACCTCTGACTTTAATTGGCTCACATGCTTTAATGATTTTAACCAACTTTCACTGCAGATAAAAAGCCTTTGTGGCTCCTGAATCTATGTACCAGTAGTCCTTACAGTGGCTATCTGCTACATTTAAGACTGACTACTTCCCATTGTCACATTTAAGTGATGAGGTGACAACTGATACATATAATATACATTCTGAGACCTTATGATATTTGAAATATCTGTACTTAGGTTTTTGAGATTTGAACTTTAAGACAGTAGAACAGTATTTTCAGAATTTATTTATTTAGGTATGTGCTCTTGAAACTGCAATAATTTAGCACATAAAGTATTTTTGGTTAGTTACTTAGTACTTGACTCTACTGCTACTACCAATAAGTCATTCTCTTGCATAAGATTTTGCAGCATTGCCATTGCAAGCTCCTCGTCGTGTATTATGAGGCCCACTGAAGTCAATTGCTGAGAGTTGGATAACATATATTCATTCATGCTCTTACATAGACTACGTTTATTGCATGCAATGTGCGCCGCAACAGGGCTTTAATGTGCTCTGTGGCAACCTGCCCCATTTGTGCATGACGTCATGATGTTGCGCCTAGAGGCCAGGGCCAGCCAGTACCCAAAACTACAGCAGTGCACAGTGTGTTTAGAAGATGATCAGTGCAACTGGATACACAGCAGGCTGATTGTATGTCGTGTCCAAACGATGATACAGGTGGCACTGCCGCAGCATCATAGGCTGCAGGGTGCCATACCAGGCACCCTGCGCCAAAAGCAAGGGTCATGGAAAGCGACAGTGCCACCCAATTCTGTTCTTTTGTCTTTTACCATACCCCAGGTACAATGTGATAACAAATATTGTGCACTTTCAGGTTATACAATAAACTGTTCTAAATTGGAAATCATGGCCCATTATCTAAAATGGCAGGAACTGAAGAAAAAATGTATATCATGACTGTGTAGGATCACTGCTCTCAAAATGACCTTTGTCCCAAAGTTAATGTACCTCTCTGGCATGCATCTATTAAAAGTCCCTAACTCTGTCTTCAGGGATCAAACAGTAGTTTTCAAACTTAATGCAATAATTAATCTCCTCGAACACCTCCCTCCATACTCAAGAAGCCAAAAAAACAGAGGTGATCCAGCATTCTGAAATTAATCTCTTATCTAGAATCCCACCTTTGATACCCCCCCCCTTCAATTTTATAGCATGGCTTGATGTTGAAACTGGCTACATCAATTCTAGTCTTCTCACATCACTTTGGGGCATATCTAGACCTGGAAGACCCTCTCAACTGAATCTTATTCCATTTCTTGAGTTTTCTATTAACCTTTAGGACTGATGTAGACATCAATTCAATTATGATCTGAACTGCTCGCAGTGCTTGTGGTAGGTTTTACTTCCCGCAATCACTGCGAGCAGTTCAGGCTAAAAGACAACCAAGTGACGTGGTCGATGACGCTGCTTTGTTAATTATGCACACCCATTAAACGCCCGTTTTGACCGTTTGGAATGCCTGCGTTCGGATCTCCACTCCTCGTTTTCAAGCACCTTCCCCTGTTACCACCCACAAACGCCTCATTCTGTCACTCAAATTAGCAGGCCCTCGCTGTTTTGCGAGCGCACAATTTCCGACTGCAATGACTGGTTGGCGCATGCGAATTACGACCCATACGCATGCGCAGATGTGCGAACATCGCTCGGAGCGAGCGAGTGGCCGCTTACGAGCGGCTCTGAATCAGGCCCTCTGTTTGAAGTCTTGAGAAAAGGCATTATTTATTTTCTATACAATCTGATGTTAGTTGTTAATCTTGAATCCCCCAGCCATCATGAACAGAAATGAGAGATAGATCTGAGTCCACCAATTGATGATGTCCTGGCAAAGGTCAGGTATGTTCGTGCTATAAATATCTCCATATCCACCTGAATGAAGGAAACTGCATATAAACTTTAAAATCTGTCATACTATACCCTTGCTAGACACTCCAAAATTTTTCTAACTGCTATCCCCAATACCTGGCGGGACTGTGGCCAATGGGAACAATATATTATATTTTGTAGATCTACCCACAGACATAGTCTATCTTTGGGACATGATCCAGTCAATTATTAAATTGTAAGTTATTTTACTTAATGACCTCAAAACTGTAATTATATACAGTACCTCTATTCTCATAAGATTTGATCAGGAGTGCCCCCACAACAGAGTACTTTTTGAGTCTTGTCTGACCTGTATAGGGGAGCACAGCCACTTATATATAGATGTGAGATGTGTCCACATCCTTGCATGTTATACAGCCCTCCAAGTCGCGCCATGCAGTGGCATGACTCGGTAGCGCCGAGCATGTTTTCGTGCAAATTTTTACCTTCCAGTGCATCTTATTCACACAGCGATGCGAATAGGAAGCACAAGCAGATTGTGCTGATTAAAATACAGCATGCCTATATTCTGTGTGCATTATCGGGTGTATCTGCATGCAAAATGTCTAAAATAAAAAAAATAAAACCACATTACTGCTGATGGATACAACATGTTACTACCAAATGAAGGGCCTGACTCAGAGTAGTACGCTAATGAAAACGCATTTGAAAATTGTGCCACTTAGCAATTGCTAAATATGCTAATGCATCAGGTGGCAGATTTTGGATTGAGACCTTGCAGCTGCCAGCAACTGCGTTTATAAATGCAGCATTGTACGCAGATCCGGAAAACATTGACTCCTTGAGTGAGTCTATAGTCAGTCCGGAATGGCCATTGCAACCGAGACACTGGAGCCTTTGTGTGCACGACCGCAGACGCTGGCTAGTACACGCCCAGGTAACTGCCCTGACACGCCCGCGTTTTAGCCGGAACTCACCGAAACCACCCACAAAACGGTCTCTTCCTGCCAATCAATCGCGAGTGAATCCTCACAGCGAGCACAATCTCAATTCATTTGCAGCACATGCACAATGCGGCTGTGACGTATACGCAGACCACCGATAATCGCTCAAATGCGTGAACATCGGAATAGCGCTCGACTCTGAATCAGGCCCAAACTACTTTCAGCAAGGTTGTAATAGCTTTAAGTCGCCTACTCACACATGACCAGTTTCATGAGCTACTACAAAAGCTGAAGAGAATCCATCCTCATTATTTAGTGTGCAGCTTCGCACCGAGGTACACATTCCTCCAACTGGAGCATAGCCTAAAGAAAAATAAAGAAAATATACATTAATAGTATAGATTTGCAATAAAGATATTAAAATAAAGGTCATACTGTCTTTAATTTTTACCTCTCTATTGTAGAACATTATTACCAAAGCAAAGCCTTACACCTTACTACTGACACCATTGATTACAGAATTTGACTTTAAGCAGTACTGTACATGAGGCTGCATTTGTAAAGAGAACATACCATACTTCCTGACATTGATACTGCCACCTCCGGTAGGGACAGCGAGAATGTAAGGCGTGGCATAGCTTGGCGGTGCATGGAGCATGACGGAGCACTCGCGTCATTGCGGCCCTGCTACACAATGCCGAGATTACTAGGATTGCAGAGTGGGGGGCGTGCATAATCAGCCTCCCGGACCACCCATTTAACTTAGGATACTGTTCTGCATGGCCGCGGACGCCATCCGAGATTTGGGAGCATCAGGGACATTCCGGGAGAGCAGGCAAGTATAAGGTAAGTATACAACATGCTGAGACAAAATAACAGAAAAGGCCGCCAAACTGGTTGTGGTTTGGTTTAACTTTTCATACAAAGCCATGCCACATTTGGGCAAATTTATCAGTATATTTAAGATTATACAGTATTTGCTATATTTTGCAAAATATTGTGTGCTCAGCATGTTCATTTTCAGGACTAGTATAACATTTTAAAGCTGACACATCAATGTAAGGGAGGCCTATTCAGAGCATGTTTTAGATTTATAGCGCTATCTCCGGTCAAACATACTCATAACTCCAAAGGTAGCCACAATTTCTAAACACAGACTTTCCAGAAGGAAATAGAATAACGTATATGTTGGACCTATTAGATGATTTCCCTATCATGACAGCAGTCAAAGAATGAGAGAAGAATTCAGGGCTGGGATGTGTGGTATGTGACAGCAGAGCTATATGTAAGTGCACACGGCAGCTCTGCTGACACAAGTTGAAAGAGAGGTGCATATAGGGTAAATGCTTGGGATCCCCATTCCGCCTGTGACTGTTGCTTCTCTATTTACTATGCCACTGATTTTGCATTTATAATTCATATAATGTATCTCATTCTAGTGTAAATTCATTCTAGTGTTCTGCACATATACAGTATGTACTAGTATAATATTTTGAAAGGAAAACACATTTTTATTATTATTAAAAACAGCAGCGGGTGGGCGGAGTGCACAAGGATGAACCCGCTATGTGTGGTCCTTGATATAGCTGGTGTGTGGTCTAGAGGTTAGGTGATCGCTTTGCAACAGTGTTTGTCCCAGGTTCGAGCCCTGGAAAAGAATAATTTTTTGGCACGGTCGGCACTGTCCCAGACTTAGACACTATAGTGAAACTAGTAGTGGGCTGTTTAAAAGTGAGGCATTACAAACTGTGCATTTTAAAATGCACACTTGCAGCACTGTCGGTGCTGTGGTGGCTGTCAGATGTTTGCAATGGGATCTCTGGCACATACCCAGTGGAGCCGCTCCATACACCAGTGGTGCCAGGTTTCAGCCTAGGATCAGCTATCTCTTACCTCCACGCCGGCTTCCGCTGACTTCTCATGCGGTCAGACGTCTGGTGCGGTGTCGGTAGAGGGGCTGAGTATTCTGCCTTAGGTGCTTGTGGACTTCCATGGCCAGGTGTGTGTGTCGGGGATTGGCGTTCCCATCATGGGCGCCGCCATGGCAGTTCCTCTCATGTGACTAGTACCCTTGACCCAATGGTAGAATGGTGTAGGTCAGCTGACACTGTCCACCAATGACCTGCTACCCCAGGGTATAATGGAAGTCTCCTGACAGAAGGAAGTTGCCTGAGCAATGTTGTCATTTCCTTACTGATGCTATTTGTTGCAGGTCCAATCATCGTGTTATTCCTGTGCTCACGAGTGCCGACTACAGTGTATTCCAGCCTGTGTATAAGGCAAGTTCCAGTCTCTCTCTGCAGCAGGGTAATTAATATCCGGCCAGTGTGCAATACAAGTTCCAGTCACACACAGTGAAAGTGGGATCTCTGTATTAGAAACTGACTGTGCGGTTGAAGTTGCACACTTGCGGCACTGTCAGCACTGTCGGTTCTGTCCCAGACTTAGACACCATAGTGATTTCATGACTTTAGAAACTAGTAGTGGGCTCTGTGGTGGCTGGATTAGTAAGAAGGTAGTGGATATACAGTGCAATTCCATTTGTACATGCTAAGCTCACTTTACATGCCCATTAAAAAAAAAAAAAAACATTTCTAGAGACTAATAACAAAAGTTCAATGTCAGTGTATTTTTTTTTTTTTAACTGTGAACGCAACATGGTTTAGACCTTGAGTACAATCGCAGCCTCACGTACATACAGGGCCATCTCTACCTATAGGCTAAATGGGCAGTTGCCCAAGGGCTTCAGGATTCCATGGCCTGTGGCCGATAGCAGGGCCTGTGCTATTGCGCAGAGCGGAACAGTCCTGAGGGCGGAACCGGCCGCCCACCACAATGTTCCGAATGCAGTATGAAAGCCAGCGCAGGCTCAGTGTCCATGCTGGTTGAGGGAAAGAGGGGAGGGCCGCACTGCTGCTGTGCTGAGCCCTGTCATTCACACACACACTGCCACCAATGGGCTGCAGGGAGGATGGCTCTACTCCTGGCCAAGACTCCACCCCTTCTCTTCCATGAAGCCCCGCCCATTTCTATCCTCTACCCTCTGTATGTGCTTCTCCTCCTGTCTAGTCTCCCCACTCCGTCTTCTCCTCTGCCTATATTCTGTCTCTCTCTCCTCCCCTGGAGCTCCGCAGTCTGCAGAGAGAGCAAGCAGCCGACTTCCTGCTCAGGTAAGTATATGGGGAGGTGTGGGGGACATATTGATGCAGTCTGGGCCTGGGTGTATTAATGCTATCTAGGGGCAATGTTAATATTAATGGGATGGGTGTGTAATAATATGGGGGGTATATTACAGCTATCTGGGTAGTGGGGATGGGGTGTAGAAATAATTCAGAGGTGGATGGATCTACAGTAGCAGCTGCAACAAATTTGCAGCCACCACTGTGTCTTTATGCTAATGCCCACAAGCTGCGGCACAAATACGTCAATGTGCGCACAGAGACGCATCACCGATCAAACATTGTTTTTTTCCTCTAAATGACTTCTGTTTATCTGCCGATAGCCAACACCCCCTCCCTCCCCCAGCACAGCCTCCACCGATAGCATCCCATCCCCGACACAGGATTGTTTAATAGGGGCCCCAGTGCATTGCTTTGCCCAGGGGCCTGCACTGCTGTTAAGACAGCCCTGCGTACATATGCTCAGGAATTGCTAACCTTATCGCACGCAATGAAAGCCCAAGCAGTGCATATGGCATCGCAATGGCTAATTTATGCATGCCCCTGCAACGGCACTCAAATGCACTGGCATGCCTGCATTTCGCTGACCACTCCCCAGTCACCACCGCTAAACAGTACTTCCTGTGAATCACTCTGCCATGGGTCTGTGTGGTCACTGCGATCGCAGTCCCGATCGCAGTGGACACTTTGCGCACTGACATGCATGCACGGAATACAACAATCGGCCGATTGCGTGCATAATAGCAGTTGCAATTGGTAATGAATCAGGCCCTAAGTCAACATAATTTCAACTCCAGAATGTTGACAATAATGATTTTGACATGGTTAAAATGTCTACATGTTCTATCTGGAAAATGTTGACCTGGACAAAATGTCATCATATGACATGTTGACATAGTGAAAATGAAATTGTCGATATTAGGGGTTTAGAACCGTTTGCATTTGAGACACTTCAAAACAAGGAATGTCGACATTATGTGTTGTCATGCAGCATGTTGACATGATATCTGTCGATATTATAACAATGTCGACACTCTACATTTTGAATATCGACATGGTCACCGTTGATATTATATTCCGAACCCACTATTCAGATCCCCTAATATGCTACTACAAATTCCAGATAATATCATAAGTAATCCACAAATGAAAATTATGAGACATTCTAGTGGCCAGGGGACGGAACTAAATAAATTGATTGTTTGAATGGATAGAGTAGATACATGAAAATGAAAGTATATATACTGTAACTAAAATAAAGGTTATTGCTTCATTCCTTCATTGTCAGGAGTGGCCAAAGCATCGATTACGGACACTCGACCATTTGATTGCGGTGGACGTCAAGCAGCAGCCAATAAGAATCAAGCTGATTCTTTTTGGCTATCTGTGCCAAACTGAAAAGCAATAGCTAGCTGAAGCTGGAGCTGACTCTGTCGGCTCTCACTGTGACAACAATAACCAATAAGAATCGGACTGATTCTTATTGGCTGAGGCTGCCACATGTAACAGCCTGCTTTTCGCCAGTGCTAGACAGCCAGATTAAGGGGAGCATGGGGCGGGGCTGGCTCATGGGCGCCACCCCATAGGTGGCGGAGGGCGGCGCTGCAGGGGCCCTGATCTGACCAAGACTGGTGGCTAGCGCTACAACCCATCGACAGGTCCACACAGAGCTCTGGAGTCTGCTGCTGGACTGCTGGTGCTGCCCATGGCTGAGGGCAGGTAGGGACTGAAAGCTCCACTCTCTCAGACCGGTCAGGTCAGTCTTCTATGGGGGGCTAAGGCAATTAATGTACATTTTAGGTTTTTTTTCTGTGAGGGACAATGTTTTTTTTTTCCTGTGGGGAACAATGTGTTTGGTTCTTCTTCTGTGGGGGACAATGTGTTTTATATTTTCCTGTGGGGCCCAATGTGTGATTTTGGTGGGAAAGTCCCCACACCCCTTACTGCAAGGCCTTGCCCCCTTTTGGTACACAACACCCCCTTTTCAGACGTGTGCCAAAATGTCCCAGTTTGGTAGATCATAAAAGATTTTCAACTTTTACTATAGATCACTGAGTCCAAAAGTCTGGCCGATCCTGCCTTATGTACTATACTGTATACCACAAACAAATCAGTTTATCTCCTAGTGTAATGTACAATGGGCACCAAAGTACACATATAGACACACACATTAGGACCAGGTTGTCTTTGGACTGTAAATCTAAGCCTGGGACAACAGACCAATTGCATGCAGATAGCATCAGTCATTAAAACTGAACTAAAGTCCTTCAGTGCCCAATGAAAGCAATTCCAACCATGAAGCCTCGGTGTCCTGAGTTGAATTTTGCTAATGTGGGCATTTATATCCAAACCAAGAGGAGCAGGAATGATCTGTATTATAGGGGCCGACCTTACCCAGCCCCAGTCCACCCTCACCCCACCCTCTCTGTTCTGCCTTTCACCGATCCATCTCCTCCTTGTGGCTTTCTTTACCCCACCCCTCTCCGCCCAGGGTATACAGCTGTGTGTTGACTGCGGACCGCCTTCACTCACTAGTTTCTACCCAGGGGGAGTGCACACTGACTGATGTCAGTAGCTGCCCTTCCCCAGGGTGTTCCTGCCAGCTGAGCCCGAGATCATGAGCCGGCAAGTCCCGTCCCCAGCAATCACATGCATAAGGAGTGACACAGATGACTGGAAACAGTGCTAATTTTATTTGCTTTCAAAAATCTCCTGCTAAAAAAAATATTATCCAAATTAAGCAAAGTTTGACCAATAGTTCTCTCTGCTGCTTTAACTACCCTGGCTATAAATTCACAGTCAGCACAGATGTAGTTACAATACCACACCATAATAGCATAAGTTAAGATGCTCTGGAAAACACATCGATAACATATATGAGAATATTCCTCGGTAAACCAACAGCCTCCAATATTTTCAAAAAGAAAAGATGCTGCTGTGCCTTCCCAACTACAGATGACATGTGTGAGGACCATGATTAATCTCCAGCAAGATTAACTCCTAAAAAATGTAAACCGCTAACCATCTCCACCTACATGCCACTTAGATATAATGGATGTGGGATTGTCTTCTTTGATCTCCTAAAATCTATTACTACCTCATTGGTTTTCTTGCCATTTAGGGACAGGAGATTGTCCTCTTCCCACTTATCAAGAAACTCCACCTCTTTCCTATAACTGACATCATCCCCACAAGTAATCAGTCCCACTACTGTAGTGTAATCTGCAAAATGTACTATCATATTTGATTCTGAGCTTGGAGTACAAGTCGGAAGTATACAAAGAATGCAGAAAGGGACTTAAAACACCACCCTGAGGGACTACTGTGCTTTTAATTTAAGCGCAAACAAAATAGTAGCTTCCATCCTAACAGACTGCGGATGGTCTGTCAAAAATTCTTAAAGCCAGCTATACACACTGTAGGCACACTGTAATCAATTTCCTGATGCTTGCAAATGAACAGAGCAGGAACAATGGTACTGAAGGCAGAACTATGGTCCACAAACAATCTTTGCATAGGAATCCCTGTTTTTTGAGATGACATAGAACCCCACGATCATTCTTTCAAAACACCTCATAACCAACAAAGTGAGACCAAATGGACTGTAGGCATACAAACCAAATACCGATGAGCTTTTCAGAACAGGTATAATCATAGCAGTTTTAAATATCTAGGGATATTGCAATGTTAGTGAAAGATTGAACATCTAACTGGTCCATACTTGCCAACGCTCCCTCATCGTCAGGAAGACTCCCTGAAATAGTAGTAATCTCCCTGTCTCCCTGAAGAGGCCAGCGATCTCCCTGATTGCACCTTACCCCCATTATGAAGCTGTTATATTAAAAAAACAAAAACAGAAATATACATTCCAGTGGGATCATTAGTATCATTTCCCTGCATTGGTTATAAGGCACCATGATCCCTATGGCTACTGTTATATCCTGATTAAACCTTGGTACAATCCTGCCTATACCTTCTAAATCCTGCCTATACCCTCTAGAATTGTCGCAATTTAGCGTAATGAGTCGCACAGTAAAATAAATGCCTTCAGACTTTGAATGTGTTTCCAAAGCACAAAAAGTTATTATTCAACATAAAAACAGATGGTTACACGCTGTGATCTAAAGACAATTAGCGCAAATAAATCATACAGACCCAAGGTACAGTTGTTATATACGCACGCGCTCTGGCCCAGATATCAGCAAGAAACCTCCGTCAACAACATCAGCAAGAAGACTCCCGACTGGGGTCAGAGAGCGCACATATATATATATGCAGGGATTTGGAAATACAATAGATAAGTTTGGCATGATTCCATTGGTTCTTCTTAAAGGTGTCTTGCTTACAGGATCGTTTATTGGACAATTTCAAATGGACACAACAGCCTCCAACCGCCCTTTGTATTCTTTTTTCCCCCTGCATGCAAATCTAAGCTGCTAACATTACAGAGTACATTTTTAATGTTTTAACTCTCTATAGTCCATAGTTTGCAGACGCAGATTCCGATCTTCTCACCGATGGTACTGGAAATCTGTGGAGACACAGTGGATCAGTACAACACCAGACACGGTCTGCTTACCATGTACTAAACCTTAGATATCAAATAACCTTTATTACACAACATTAATAATCACTGAATAAACCTTGAATATTACACTTTAATATTAGGGAACCTTTCATGTAATTTGTGTAAGTGTAAGAGAATATTGCATAAAGTTGCTAATATGCGTGGTGCGTTTATTTGTAGAGTGAAACAGCGCAACTGTGCGTAATGTGCAGTGTTTATGCATGTGAGTCTATGTGTGTGTGTGTTTTATGCATGTAAGTCTATTTATGATGGATTTAATATATGTATATATATTTATCCTTTACTAACATATTTTTAAAACTATAATGCAAGGTGTTACAAACAGCTAGGTTCACTTTCAAGCAGGGTGGGGACCCCCAGCTGATTGTCGTTGCCACTGCATCTGGTAAGCAAAACCTCTGACCATTGTTAACTCAGACAAATTCAATTGTGCATATCAATGTCTGGGTTATATTTCAATTGCCACAGCCATACTTGTCTATATACAGGGCTTCCCAAATTATATGTAAAACACTCACAGTATCCTGGTGTATTGTTTTTTAATTACTTTTCTCAGACATGTTTACAGAAGGTGTTTCTTGTTACTAACTAAACCCTGCATGAATATTGTGTTTGTCAGTGTGAGAGTGTTGTATATTATTCACTATTTAGTGTTGTACGAATGTGTGTATACGTTCACACACTGGGTGCGTGTGCACGCAATGTTACATCGTGGATTGTACCATCATAAATCGGGCAGCGGACGACCCAATCATCCGATAACAGTTGAATTGCGGTTGCATGCAATCATTCGACTTCGACACTACATGTATTTTCTGAAAAGTGTCAGTGTGCTTTCATCAACAAATAGATCTTACTAACTGCTTTTGGGCTTGTTTACTTATCTATGTAAGTCAGGTTTAGGACACACCCCTCAGATTTAGCAGTACACTTTACCACTGCGTTCATAGGTGCTGCTTTCACAATCTTCCTGAAATGCTTTTTCAAAAGTAGGCAAGTATGAACTGGTCAGCACACTCACGCAAAACACTACCAGGAATACAATCAGATCACGGGGCCTTCTTGACATTCATTTTGCAGACATTGCCTAACATCAGATTCTTCCAAAGAGTCAGCGTGTGCCACTCAAAAGTCGGACTACTCACGCCATGGTGTCAGAATGCATGTGTCCGGACTGCTGCTCTTCAAAGCCACTGATTAACACCCCTGATTCCAACTACAATGATCCCTTTAATTTATGTGCTACCAAATATAATGATTCAAATAAACCACCAGGGAGGTCTATTGTCTCTGGGGTGAATTCTGTGACTGCGAACCTATCGGAATTTATAGACCATTTTTGCAAATAGAAAAATATATTTGAAGGACACAAAGGATGTTTTAACGTTCTTAAACACTATGGAAGATATTTTTTTATTGGTAATGGTTGACGTGAACTCTTTATATACCACTAGCTGGAATACCCGGCGTTGCTTGGGATGAAGACTGGACCCTGAAGTAAACCTGCAGCCTTTGTTTACATTGTCCTCGCCTATAACCCCATTCCATTCATACTGAAAAGGACCCCACTGTTTGCTAACATGCATGCAAATAGTCGTGTAACTACCGTGGGTGCAAGGAGTGCGGCTGCTATCGTGCCCAAGCTGCCTCTGTGGCCCGCCACTCCCCCTGCACCCAGTCATGTACACAAGGTGGGCGTCCACTCAGTGCCGCTGAGGGAGGCTCCAGTGTCAGTGGTGTTGATTTGGTACAGGCCCGCCAGCTGATTACAGTTGGCGCACTGTCAGGCAGACATGGAGAGATAGCGCAGCCGGTCGTGAGGCAATCAGAGCTCGCAGACCAGCAGCCAATCAGCAGTGGTGGTTACAGCAGTGTAATTGCTCCGGAGCTGTCTGTCCATGTCTGCTGCTGCCTGCCAGTGCACCAGCTGTAATTATTTGGTGACCCGGCACCAAATCCACACCTGCTAGTTGCTGATGGCACACAGGGGAAGGTGAGAGGCTGCTGGAGGGACAAGGGAAAGTGAGTTGCTGGGGGGGGGCATAATGTGTAAGAGGCATTTCTGTGTGCCATAATGTTATAAGGATCATTACTGTTTGGCATAATGTGTAAGGGGTACTACTGTGTGGATTAATGTGTTATATGGGGCACTGCAACTATGTGGCATAATCTGTAAAGGGCAATCTGTAAAGGGCATAATGTGTTAGTGGCATTACTGTGTAGTGTAAGCGGCACAATGTATAAGGAGCACTACTACTGCGTGCCATAATGTATATAAGGGATACTACTGTGTGGCATTACATGAATGGGCTCTCTGTGGGGGAAAATGTGTGTTTTTTACCTCTAGGGAGGGCCCTTTTAAAAGTTTGCTATGTGGCCCCTAAAGTTGTAGTTATGCCCTTGCATGCAAAAACAGGGCTGACTAATATGAGATGTAGACAGCATCCTGGAGTGCGGGATGCCGACAGTCGAAATACCGCCGCGGAAAACCCGACACCAGAATCCCACCGTCTGCATCCCGAAGGTAAGTATTGGGTGCTGGGGGGGGGTTAGGGTGCGGGATTAGGAATCCCCAACCTCACAAATCTATGTGGTCACTTTTAAAAGGATTTTGGCAGCCTGCCAATTTCCACTGGAGCCAGCCCCGATATCTGTATAATGTAGGAGTGTCCCCATTTTTAGGAATTGTGTGAGAGTGTGTGGCCCTGACGAAATTCAAACCTAGGCGAAAACATAATCCTGGTCAAACTACACCACCATGCCAAATTTTGTGGAGATAGGTCTAAAATTCTGGGTGTGCATAAAGGACAGACAGACAACTCTGTTTGGGAATGGGATTGTTATGCCGGCGGCTGGTTCTAATCCCGACAATCCTGCATGGCATTGTTCACTTGTGTACGGAGAGCCAGGGCGCTGCCCAACATCTCGGAGTGCTGGGCACGCCCCCATAGTGACGTAAACGGGGGAGAGCAGCGAGGCTCTGTCCCATTTTCCATAGGCTCCACCCCTTTTTCATAAGCCAATTTCAGGCGCGCAAAATGTCCCTCCTCGGGCTGCCTAAATGTTAGGAGGTATGCCTACACAACAGGTTCAGGAACCACTTAACCTACCAGTTTATTTTTGGATTGAGGGAGCAAGCATGGGAAGAATATACAAAGTCTGCACAGATAGGGGTGTGGTGAAAATCAAACCCAAGGCCTCAGTGCTGTGAGGCAGTAATGCCATTCAAAGTGCATTTTTGGTGTTTGCACCCCTATAGATACCACCATCTTGGCCTACAAAACTTTCCAGATTTAGACTTTTATAAAATAGCATTAAAGTATTAATAAAGTGTACCAACCACAATCAAACAAGCTATGGTTGACTAGAGATAGTTTGCAATAGTGATCACAATCCGCTTAAAGAATCTCTGGTAATTTGGATGTCTTATGCATTGTAAATCAAAGGTCTAGCTCATATGGATAAACATTCTAGAGTTAGTTTGCACATGGTGACCACAACAAAGAAAAGACTTAGTAAGGTAACAGGGCCCGTCCTGCTAATGTGAATAACCACAAGACCAGCAGGGTTTAAAGTAGGGGTGTGCACCGGCCACTTTTCGTGTTTTGGTTTTGGATCTGGATCTTTCTTCGTGTTTTAAATCTGGATTGGTTTTGCCAAATACACCCTTCTGGGTTTTGGTTTTGGATCTGTATTTTTTTTTTAAAAAGCATAAAAACAGCTAAAATCACAGAATTTTTTTTTTTTTTGTTCCTACGCTATTATTAACCTCAATAACATTCATTTCCAGTCTATTCTGAACACCTCACAATATTGTTTTTAGGACAAAAGGTTGCACCGAGGTAGCTGGATGACTATGCTACAGTAAAAGCTGGCAATTAATCTGTCCCTTCACAAACTGGCTCTACAGAGGCAAGATGTCGTCCTCATCCTCATCCACCGATTCCTCACCCTCTTCAGTGTTGTGTACATCCTCATCCTCACAGAGTATTAATTCATCCCCGCTGGAATCCACCACCACAGGTCCCTCTGTATGTTCTGGAGGCTGGTCTTCCCGGAAGAATTGATAATTCATATTGATGAACGTCATCTTCTCCACATTTTGTGGAAGCAACCTCCTACGCCTTTCGCTGACAAGGTTCCCGGGCTGCACTAAAAACTCTTCCGGAGTAAACACTGGAGGGGGGGCAACTTAGGTAAAATAGAGCCAGTTTGTACTGGAGCTTCCAAATTTCCTCTTTTTTCTGCCAGTACAGGTACGGACTGTCTGACATGCCTACTTGGATGCTGTCACTGATGTAATCCTCCACCATTCTTTCAATGGTGACAGCATCATGTGCAGTGACAGTAGACATGTCAGAAATTGTTGGCAGGTCCTTCAGTCCGGACCACATGTTGTTTCCTGGCAGCCCCAGTTGCGGGAGAAAATGAAGAAGGAGATGTTGCCATGTCACGTTCCGCTTCAGCTGACAGTGTTTTCACCAGCAGGTCTTTGCACCTCTGCAGGCTTGTGTCCGCCGGAAAGAGAGACACCATGTAGGCTTTAAACCTAGGATCGAGCATGGTGGCCAAAATGTAGTGGTCTGATTTCAACAGATTGACCACCCTGGAATCCTGGCAAAGCGAATAAAGGGCTTCATCCACAAGTCCCACTTACCGAGCGGAATCGCTCCATCTTAGCTTCTCCTTCACTATCTCCAGCTGCTTCTGCAAAAGCCTGATGAGGGGAATGACCTGACTCAAGCTGGCAGTGTCTGAACTGACTTCACGTGTGGCAAGTTCGAAGGGCTAGAGAACCTTGCACAACACGGAAATCATTATCCACTGCACTTGAGTCAGGTGCATACCCCCTCCTTTGCCTATGTCATGGGTGGATGTATAGGCTTGAATGGCCTTTTGCTGCTCCAACATCCTCTGAAGCATATAGAGGGTTGAGTTCCACTGCGTTACAACCTCTTGCTTCAGGTGATGGCAGGGCAGGTTCAAGAGTGTTTGCTGGCGCTCCAGTCTTTGGAACGCAGACGCTGAATGGGGAAAGTGGACATAAATTTTTCGGGCCACCCAAAGAGTCTCCTGCACGGTCCTGTCGTTTTTAAAAAAATTCTGACCACCAAATTTATTGTGTGAGCAAAACATGGGACGTGCTGGAATTTGCCCAGATGTAATGCCTGCACAATATTGGTGGCATTGTCAGATATCACAAATCCCCAGGAGAGTCTAAGTGGGGTAAGCCATTGGGCGATGATTTCCCTCAGTTTCTCTAAGAGGTTGTCGGCGGTGTGTCTCTTACTGAAACTGGTGATACACAGCGTAGCCTGCCTTGGAACGAGCTGGCGTTTCTAAGATGCTGCTACTGGTGACGCTGTTGTTGCTGTGTAAGGCGATACATCTACCCAGTGGGCTGTCACAGTCATATAGTCCTTAGTCTGCCCTGTTCCACTTGTCCACATGTCCATGGTTAAGTGGACATTGGGTACAACCGCATTTTTTAGGACACTGAGGACACTTTTTCTGACATCTCTGTACATTCTCGGTATCGCCTGCCTAGTGAAGTGGAATCTAGATGGGATTTGGTACCGAGGACACACTACCTCCATCAAATTTCTAAATCCCACTGCACTAATGGTGGATACCGGATGCACGCATAACACCAACATAGCAGTCAATGCCTCAGTTATCTGCTTTGCAACAGGATGACTACTGTCGTACTTCATCCTCCTCACAAAGGACTGTTGGACGGTCAATTGCTTAGTAAAAGAAGTAGTGGTGTTCCAATCTCCTCTCTGGGATTATGAACGACTCCCAGCAGCAACAGCAGCAGCAGCAGCAGCAGTAGGCGTAGCAATGCAGGATCCTCCAGAGAAATCCCGGATAGGAGAGGAGGAAATTGACGAGGAGGGAGTTGCTGGTGTGGTTTGCAGGCGCTTGGATACAACAGGACAAAGGGATTTAGGTGTCCCTGGACTGCTTACGGTCTTAGCCACAGTTTCTGAACTTGACAGTGACTTTTTATGAACGCACTGCAGGTGACGTATAAGGGAGGATGTTCCTAGGTGGTTAACGTCCTTACCCCTACTTATTACACCTTTACATAAGCTACATATGGCAAGACAGTTGTTGTCCGGATTTGGATAGAAATATTTCCAGACCGAAAAGGTGGATTTTTTGGTTTTCTGCCCAGGCATGACAATGGGCTTTTTCATCCCACGGACAACAACTGTCTTTCCCGGTGCCCGATTTAAACAAACCACATCACCATCAGAATCCTCCTAGTCAACTTCCTCCTCAGCGCCAGTTACACCAATATCCTCATCCTGTTGTACTTCAACAGTGACATCTTCAATTTGAATATCAGCAACTGGACTGTGGGTGCTCCATCCAGCACTTGCAGAGGGCGTGCAAATGGTGGAAGGAGACACCTCTTCCCGTCCAGTGTTGGGAAGGTCAGGCATCACAACCGCCGACACACTTGGACTATCCTTGGGGATTTGTGATATCTTCTTAGAACGCACAGTTCATTGCTGTGCTTTTGCTAGCTTAACTCTTTTCATTTTTCTACCGGGAGGAGGAGGGCTTCCATCATCATGTGAAGCTGAACCACTAGTCATGTCATGAACATAGGCCAGGGCCTTAGCCATTCCTTGCCACTCCATGTCATAAATGGCATATTGGCAAGTTTACATTTCTCAGACAATTTAAATTTATTTTTTTGGGTCATTTTACTGAACTTTGGCTTTTTGGATTTTACATACCCTCTACATTGGGCATCGGCCTTGGCAGATGACGTTGATGGCATTTTATCGTCTATGTCAGGACTAGTGGCAACAGCTTCAGCACTAGGAGGAAGTGGTTCTTGATCTTTCCCTATTTTATCCTCCAAATTTTTGTCCTCCATTATTTTTATGGAGTGAATAACCCCTGTAAAAATTATTTGGATGAAATAAATCACCCCTTTTTATTTGGAGTGAATATACACAGGGCAGCTTACCCCTACACCACACAGGGAAGCCCCTGTAAAAATTATTTGGATGAATTAAATAACCCCTGTAAAAATAATTTGGATGAATTAAACCACCCCTTTTATTTGGAGTGAATATACACAGGACAGCGTACCCCTACACCACACAGGGCAGCCCCTGTAAAAATTACTTGGATGAATTAAATAACCCCTTTATATCTGGAGTGAATATACACAGGGCAGCATACCCCTACACAACACAGGGCAGCAGGGGTGGGCTGGGCCGGGGGGCAGGGTGCCATCTGCCCCCCCCCCCCCGGGCCAGTACAGATTTACTGATCCAGGGCCGCTGCAGTCACAATCTGCATGCAATTTATTAGAGGGGCAAGCGCTCTCTAGATTGTGGTTTCGTTAACTCAGCTGCTGGATCTATATAGGGTACCCTGTCCCTATTTCTTAGAGATTGATAAAGAGGTTAGAAGATCCGCGCTAGTTGTGTGTGCAGTGTGTGTATTGATTATGATTGTGGATATAAATGTAAACCCCACCAAGTGTTAATTTACTTTATTAAACTGATAGGACGGATGGTGTTAATTTTTGGAGTCACAGTGCTCCTTATACAGTTAATTGCACTTTAATGGATTACTAGATTAATGTTCTTGGATTGCTCAAAGGTTGAATAATACCCTGACCGGGATTTTGTCTTTAAATCAGACGTACCCTAACCGGGTGAATTAATAAGGTTTATGGATTCCCTGATGTGGTAAAAGTATATACGGGTCAGCTGTGGTCCAGTTAACTACTGTTACTGCTTAAAATTAGATATAGGATGAAGAAAAATTATTCCAAATAGGAAGTGTGGGGATATGGTGTTGCTGGGGGCTGTGTCTGGTGGAGCGGCGTCCCGTGTCCTGCCAGGTGCACAACTTACCCAGTGTAGCGCTCACCTCCTGGTACGCGAAAGGATGGTCTTCTGTCCTCGGCGTCCTCGCCGGCGTCCCTCTGTCTGCTATGCTCTGGATGGTTGTACTCACCGGTCCGTCGCGTTCCTCCAAAGTCCCGCGCTCTCGCTAGATTGCGCGGTCCTTCGTCCTCACGCTTCGGGATCCGGTCGCTCCACTCGCCGTAGCGAGGAGACTGGATGTTATCCTACTCACCGGTCTGTCGCGTTCGTTCCGAGGTGCCGCGCTCTTGCGAAATTGCGCGGACCTTGGTTTTCACGCTTTTGGAGCCGGTCGCTCGACTCGCTGGGGCGAGGAGACTTGCGAGGGTGATAGGGTTTCCTGGTTATGTGGTGTATAGGCTCTGACGCGTATCGGCCGCTTGGCCTTCCTCAGGGAGTTGAATAAACTTCTTCTTGTTAGTGTTGTCTATTTATAGGGATTGAATGTCCTGGCGCCATCTTTGTTGTGGTATTGTACCATAGTTCTCACATCTGGAATCCCTGACTGTGTTACAATGGTGGCCATGTTGGTTGAGGGAAAAAGACTCTACTTTGCCAGTCTCTTATTCCTGTGATCTGATCAGTAGTCTAACAAACAAAAATAGCAGCTGCTCAATCAATCTAGCAGTATTAATCAGGTGCATGAAAGGGAGGGGTCACACTAAGTAGAAAAAGAAGGAGGATTTAACCCCCTATTGTACCTCAGCACACTGAATAATACCTGCAACAATATATGAAGACTATATGGTCATAGAAATTCAGAGATATTAGTTGCATGCATTTGCAAATACATGGGAGGCTGCTGGGCCACGTCACGGCTTCTCTGTTACCAGCAGTCCCTAACACTAAGGGGTTCACGTCGGGGCGCAGTGCACCCCAAAAAACGTCCAGCCCAGAACCCCCCCAGGGCATCACACGAAAATGGAAAAAGAGTGACAGTGCAGTGTAAAGTATAGCTGTGTGTGAGTAATCATTAAGTGTGGAATGAGAGGTTAAAATATATGTGAAAAAATACATGAATAATAAACAAACATAAAAGGTGATGTGAAAAGCAACTATGTGTATTAAGTGGTGATGTCCTGAGGAGGCCCAGCCAGACCAGTCCCGGGGGCCCTACGCCCAAACACTCACCCCAAATGTAAAATATACCAATTATAAGGCCTCATGATAAAGGCACATATATAATTTTGGCAAATGTAAGGCCTCATGATAAAGGCACATACATAAATGCATCCAAATTGAGAGCCAGCTTACCTGGGAGTCACCCCTGGGAACTCCAACTAGCACTACTAGAACCAGCATGCCCTACTAATGCTGGCTCCTTCATGCAACTCCTAACAAACAAACAAAAATGGCAGCTGCTCAATCAATCTAGCAGTACTAATCAGGTGCATGAAAGGGAGGGGTCACACTAAGTAGAAAAAGAAGGAGGATTTAACCCCCTATTGTACCTCAGCACACTGAATAATACCTGCAACAATATATGAAGACTATATGGTCATAGAAATTCAGAGATATTAGTTGCATGCATTTGCAAATACATGGGAGGCTGCTGGGCCACGTCACGGCTTCTCTGTTACCAGCAGTCCCTAACACTAAGGGGTTCACGTCGGGGCGCAGTGCACCCCAAAAAACGTCCAGCCCAGAACCCCCCCAGGGCATCACACGAAAATGGAAAAAGAGTGACAGTGCAGTGTAAAGTATAGCTGTGTGTGAGTAATCATTAAGTGTGGAATGAGAGGTTAAAATATATGTGAAAAAATACATGAATAATAAACAAACATAAAAGGTGATGTGAAAAGCAACTATGTGTATTAAGTGGTGATGTCCTGAGGAGGCCCAGCCAGACCAGTCCCGGGGGCCCTACGCCCAAACACTCACCCCAAATGTAAAATATACCAATTATAAGGCCTCATGATAAAGGCACATATATAATTTTGTTTATTATTCATGTATTTTTTCACATATATTTTAACCTCTCATTCCACACTTAATGATTACTCACACACAGCTATACTTTACACTGCACTGTCACTCTTTTTCCATTTTCGTGTGATGCCCTGGGGGGGTTCTGGGCTGGACGTTTTTTGGGGTGCACTGCGCCCCGACGTGAACCCCTTAGTGTTAGGGACTGCTGGTAACAGAGAAGCCGTGACGTGGCCCAGCAGCCTCCCATGTATTTGCAAATGCATGCAACTAATATCTCTGAATTTCTATGACCATATAGTCTTCATATATTGTTGCAGGTATTATTCAGTGTGCTGAGGTACAATAGGGGGTTAAATCCTCCTTCTTTTTCTGATCAGTAGTCTGTTTAATAAAGCCATATTGGTTAAGGGAAAAAAAAAGACTCTGTTTTGCCAGTCTCTTAATTTCTGTGATCTGATCAGTAGTTTGTTTAATAAGACAATCTTCTTAGTGTTTAACCCATTTTGGATTTAACTACCCTTAACTTGTATATGGTGAAAAAAACTATTTATTTGTTATTTTATTCAAATTACATATTTTTATTATCTATTTTGATTTTTATTTTCTGGGTCATAGTCTGTGGTAATTGGTGTTAATTGTATATTCTGCAGGCTTGTATTTGCGTAGTCGCTGTTCATTCATTCAAAATTACAGCTTTGATTTCTTTATCTGCGTTCAGACCTCGGGGTTTGAATGTCTTTAGGATGAAAATCCATTTGAGTTCATTGCGATTAAGTGTCTTCTCAAAGTCTCCTCCCCTCCAGTTCCTTTCAATCAAGTCGATCCCTATGAATTTCATACCCTGTGGGTTCTGGTTATGTTTCTCCTTAAAGTGAAATGAGAGGTTGTGTGTATCTAGCCCTTTTCTAATGTTGTGTCTGTGTTCTGATATTCTCACTTTAAGTGTACGGATAGTTCGGCCTACATATTGCAGACCACATGGGCATTGGATGAGATATATTACCCCTGTATTATTACAACTTACAATCTGCATGCACATGGCTGGCTGCGGGAGACAGGCAATGGATGCTCCCCGGCTGTTCTGTGCTATAACACGATGGGGGCAGCATTCTCTGCTTCCTCCCAGCAGCCAGTCAGCCATGTCCATGCTGCCCTGCAGCATGTGTGTTTTAGGGTTGCCATGTGGGCTGTTGTCGGCTGGGGCTGACCTTCCATCCCTTCTCTTTTGCCCCGCCTCCTATTCACTGTGCTGCTGGCTGCTGACTACATTCCAGGCCTCCAGCTGCCAGTGTCCCATGCTTGCCCACCCACTGTGTGTGCGTGATGACTGAGTGGCCTGTGCTGTGATCGGTGATGTGACGTGTGGCGGCTGCTGCAATGCAACGCGTCTCCATGTGCAAGGCAAGCTTAGCTGAGCTGACTCCTAAACTGAGCTAAGTAGCGCAGTGTAATTAGTGTCACCTGTCCACCTGTATATGCTGTGCTGTGGGCGGGGAGGCAGGGAGAAGCTGAGTGACACACAATAGGCCCGGGGTTGCTGAGCATGAGCTGCGGCAGCCATGTCTGCTGTAGACAAGACCGTGAAGAAGACCAGAGCTGCAGCATGAGTAGTGACAGTGATTGAGTGTTATTGTGGGGCTGTGGGCACAAGAATACATAACAACATTGCTATCTGCATCACACGCACCATCGATAGTGAAAATCCATCTGATTCTCCACCATCGATAGTAAAAGTATTCACCATCGGCCTAAACCATCGATGGTTGATGGCCATCATTAGGCAGAGAGCTCACCTAGAAGAGAGGTAAGTACAGGTGGAGTCAGGAAGAGGGTACAGTACGTAGTTAAGGAAAGTGGAGTTAATGGTGTGTTCATTAAGGAGACAGCTAATGGGGCAAATGGTGAGAGAAGTCACAAGGGACTCTGAGAAGGGATAAAGAGGGTAGATGAAAAAAGAGACAAGTCAGAACAGGAGAGTGATGTCATCAAGGAGTAGGGGCAGATTGAGGGAGAGTGTAATGTAATCATGGTGACAGGGTCAGATCAAATCCTGTTTGGTCTGATCTGTTTTTAAATTGATATTGGGATTTCATTTTAAATGAATCTGCAGTTTGATGTTTAATGATATAAAAGGTTATGAGTTTTATAACACCTAAAAAAAATGGGAATGATTATTTACTATTTTTCCAATATAAGATTTCAATAAATGTATGTTTTTATTTAGTTATATAAATGTAATTACATTTTTATTATATTTAGCGTGGGACTTATTTTTACTACATTTATTGATCATATTTATGATGTGCCGTGGTCTGTGACAAATACCAGGGCTTATATCTTGATATTCTACAATCTTACCACTTGTATATTGTATTATATTACTGTATATTGCTTCCTATATTTTATATCAGTCACTAGGAGAGTCTCTAGTTGTCAGTCAGTGCTGGTAGGTGATGAAGTTTATTATAGTTAGACACAATGGGGGCGATTCAATTCAACTCAAATTAAATAGTGCTGGGAGCGATCTCCCGGAGTTATTCAATTTTATTTGGAGACTGGAGTGAATACACAGCACAGGAAAGCACCACTGGACTGGACTGGACTAATACAGCAGAGCAGATCACCCCCAGACTGATACAGCAGCACAGCACCACTGGACTGGACTGACACAGCAGAGCAGGTCACAGCAGCACAGCACCACTGGACTGGACTGATACAACAGAGCAGGTCACCCCAGACTGATACAGCAGCACAGCACCACTGGACTGGACTAATACAGCAGAGCAGGTCACAGCAGCACAGCACCACTGGACTGATACAACAGAGCAGGTCACCCCAGACTGATACAGCAGCACAGCACCACTGGACTGGACTGATACAGCAGAGCAGGTCACAGCAGCACAGCACCACTGGACTGGACTGATACAACAGAGCAGGTCACCCCAGACTGATACAGCAGCACAGCACCACTGGACTGGACTGATACAGCAGAGCAGGTCACCCCAGACTGATACAGCAGCACAGCACCACTGGACTGGACTGATACAGCAGAGCAGGTCACAGCAGCATAGCACCACTGGACTGAACTAATACAGCACAGCAGGTCACCCCCAAACTGATACAGCAGCACAACACCACTGGACTGGACTGATACAGCACAGCAGGTCACCCCAGACTGATACAGCAGCAAAGCACCACTGGACTAGACTGATACAGCAGAGCAGGTCACAGCAGCACAGCACCACTGGACTGAACTAATACAGCACAGCAGGTCACCCCCAGACTGATACAGCAGCACAACACCACTGGACTGGACTGATACAGCAGAGCAGGTCACAGCAGCATAGCACCACTGGACTGAACTAATACAGCACAGCAGGTCACCCCCAGACTGATACAGCAGCACAGCACCACTGGACTGGACTGATACAGCAGCACAGCACCACTGGACTAGACTGATACAGCACAGCAGGTCACCACAGACTGATACAGCAGCACAGCACCACTGGACTGCACTGATACAGCAGAGCAGGTCACCCCCAGACTGATACATCAGAGCAGGTCGCCACGCCACACCACTTTCCCACAGACACTAGAGAGACACGTCCTCTCACTACCCTCTCCAGGGCTGGAGTGAAGATGGCAGGGCGGGAGGTGCGAAATGTGCAAAGTCCGGATCTCGCGAGAATCCAACACCAGGATGATGACTTTTTGCCTCGTTTCGGGAACAGAGTCTTTCGGGAAAACCCGAGCCGAACTCGGTTCCCGACTCGGATCGGTGGGGCTCGGATTTCGAATTTCCGAACCCGCTCATCCCTAGTTTAAAGGTTTAGTTGCAATGCATTATGGGTGTTTGTTGTTGGATGTAGCCTGGTCAGTGCCTATGCAGGTTTGGAGAACATGACTCTCTTTGTACTGCATTTGTCTCAAAATACAGCAGATCATCCCATATGATTAAGTAGATTATTAAGAGTAAACGTTCAATACTGAAATAGGATCCAGTTTTGAAAACAATTTTCCCTCTAATTCCAGTAGTGATTTCTAAAAAGGCTAACAACTATAAAAGTATCTTGACTCCTAGTTATTACATTATGCCATTATCAGTTTGTGTAACATGTTCTTGTTTTCCAGAGGATACTTGTAATGTTTTATAGATGGAGACATACAGGGGCGGATTGTAAATTTAAACTGTCCCTGGAAAAAAAATCAGAAAGAGGCTCTACATATGCGCACCGAAGGCATGCACCCGGGGTAGTGGGTGTGGTCTTGCGGCAAGGGACGTGGCCTCATCTGAAATGCCATGCCCGCAAACCACTAGGGAGGGAAGGGTGAGTCAATGAGCTGGCTTGGTGGGAGACACTGGGTTGGGGGGGCGGCAGTGAGATGGTGGGGTTCACTGGGCTGGAGAAGGGGGATACACTGGGATGGGGGGGTCATTTGTATGAGGGGACACTGGGCTGGGGGAGAGGGAGTCACTGGGCTTGGGGATTGGAGCACTAACCTGTCTTGTTGCTGTATGAGTAGTCAGCATGCCTGGCCAGCATACCCACAGCAGCAGTGAGCAGCTCCTCGGCCTCCATCTTTGCTCCGGATCCAGCTGCTGCTGTCTCCTGGAAGACCAGCGAACCCTGCTCACAGGCCCCGTCTGCAGGCACACAGCTCCCTCCAGCTCCAGCTAATCATTGACTCCGCTGGTGCCACACCGTAAGTGCCTCAGCATCAGTGATGAGTGGAGTGGTCGGGCCGCTGACAGGGGCCGGCAGGCAGCATGGCTGTCATACAAGTGATGCGCTACTGGGGGTGGAACCATGCAAAAGGCAGACCAGCCCCACAGTCCCCTCGGCTCAGCAGAAATCCTCAAGGTTAGTTATATGTCCAATCCACCCCTGTAGACATATGACCTATTTAATAATGTTGTACTATTCCTTTTAGAGAAAGAAATGCTAGTTTTAAAGAGTAATGTTTATGCCTGTAATATTATGCATGCTTATTCCTAAACTGAAGTAGTAATATATTATATACACACAAACATACGTACAAATGTATATCTTATAGAGCAATGATAAAATGAGGTCTCTCATTGCCCAATTTTCACAAAATTTTATTTTCTTACAGAATGTAGATAAAATACAATATTTGGGAACTCTAAACTCTGATCAACAGACATGACCGGTCCAAGGTTTCTCGGCAC
Source organism: Taudactylus pleione (assembly GCA_031769625.1). Lineage (NCBI taxonomy): Eukaryota > Metazoa > Chordata > Amphibia > Anura > Myobatrachidae > Taudactylus > Taudactylus pleione. The sequence goes on along the minus strand of JAUIMM010000024.1, from coordinate 1,902,078 downwards.
CCTATGCAAATCTTCAGCCTACTGCCCCTTCCCCCACCACCACCACTCAGCCCCTCAGGTGAAAGTGTGCAGGTGGCATTTTATAAGTGCTACATTCTTAGTAATGTGATGGGCAGATTCAGTGGCGCCCCCCAAATTCCAGCACACTAAACATCTGACTAAAGCTGCCTAATGGCAGAGTCGGCCCTAAGCAGCCCCCATAGAAACCTATGGTGGCTGCTTTTGCCAGCAGAGAGCAAGGTAATATTCAATTTAACAATTAAGGCTTCTATTTATCCCCTCACAGTGTAACAGATAGCAATATGTACTGTTACTTATGGCAATGATGAAAAGAAAAACATATATATATATATATATATATATATATATTTATATTGTGGCAGTATCACCAGAGATGGCGTTGGTGAGCAGCAGATTCTGTGTGGGATTGGAGAGATCCTCCCACACAGGCTTGAAATACTGAGTGGTGATACACTTGTGGCTGCCTTGTGGATAGAGCTCAGGTGTGGGCTGATGAGGCAGACTAGTCAGAGAGCCCAGTGAAGCTGAGCGAGCCATTGGGAGGCCAGAAGGCCTGTGTCTGAACCTTGCAGGAGGCAAGGGGGGTACCACAAAACTCTCAGACTGTGACTGTGACAGTGAAGTTGCAGGCTGAGGAAGCCAGGGCCTGTACCTGGAGGATACAGGGACAGCCACCCGGACAGACTGTGAGGCTGTGGCAGCCAGCCAACTAAAGACCAGGCCGAAGCCTGGGTTAACCTGCAGGACGCAGGGTTAAGCTGCTTTTGGACTTTTATTTGCAGACTAGCTGCACCTTACATAGAGAGGGCTCAAGAAGTGAGCTAGTTCCCTGATTGGGCTAGGTGTTTTGTTATTTTGTTACCTGTCTGTGTTGAAAGTAAAGCACCATTCCATTGTTTTACCTGAAAGCTGTGTGTGGACCCTCATTAAAGCACCTAAACACTGCACCAAACCACTCTCTACCAAGCTAATTTACCCCAATATATCACTATATATATATATATATATATAATAGGGGTGAGCGGGTTCGGATTTCTGAAATTCGAACCCCCCGAGCCCCCCGATCCGAGGCTGATCTGAGGCAGGCTCGGCTTTTCCCGCCTGACTCGGATCTGAAATCGAGGCAAAACGTCATCATCCCGCCTTCCGGGTCTCGCGGGTTTTGGATCCTATATAAGGTACCCACGTCGGCACCATTTTCTCACTCGGCTGTGGACAGTGAAGAGGGAGGGTGGGAGTTAGGGCTGGCTGGGCTGTGTAGTGTAGTGTTGTAGTGTAGTGTTGTGCTGTGCTGCTGTTGTCCATAGGGGCTGGCTGGACTGTGTTGTGCAGTCAGTTGTCCATAGGGGCTGTGTCCACTCCAAAGTCCTGTGCAGTGTCCCAGTCCTAAAGGGGTGCTGTAGTGTTGTCCAGGGGGTGCTCTGTCCATCAGGGGTGCTCCCCCCAAGTGCTAAAAAAAGTAATATTTTTTCTGTGTTTGTGAATTGTGTGCACTGTGGCTGCACGTGCATCAACAAAGTAGTGCCAAGCGTGCGCCTGTGTCATAAGTAAAGGGCGGTTGGCTTGTCCGTTAAAGGGTGCTGTAACCCCCAAAGTACACTCCAAACAAAATAAAAAAATATTTTCTGTGTTTGTGAATTGTGTGCGCAGTAGCCGCACGTGCATCAACAAAGTAGTGCCAAGCGTGCGCCTGTGTCCCATAAATAAAGGGCCGGCTGGCTTGTCCGTTAAAGGGTGCTGTAACCCCCAAAGGGCACTCCAAACAAAATAAAAAAAAATATTTTTCTGTGTTTGTGAATTGTGTGCACTGTGGCTGCACGTGCATCAACGAAGGAGCAGGGCCAAGCGTGCGCCTGTGTCCCATAAGTAAAAGGCCGGCTAGATTGACCGCTAAAGGGTGCTGTAACCCCCAAAGGGCACTCCAAACAAAATAAAAAAAATTTTTCTGTGTTTGTGAATTGTGTGCACTGTGGCTGCACGTGCATCGACAAAGGAGCAGCGCCAAGCGTGCGCCTGTGTCCCATAAGTAAAGGGCCGGCTGGCTCATTTCTTAAAGGGTGGTGTAACCCACAAAGTTCACTAGTCTCCAACAAAAACAAAAAATTATTTTCTGTGTTTGTGTGCGCCTTAGCCACACGTATATATCAATATAACATAAATGGAGGACCAAACTTTCTCCGATAAAAATAAAATAGGGAAAGATCAAGAACCACTTCCTCCTAATGCTGAAGCTGCTGCCACTAGTCATGACATAGACGATAACATGCCATCAACGTCGTCTGCCAAGGCCGATGCCCAATGTCATAGTAGAGGGCACATACAATCCCAAATGACAAAGTTCAGGAAAATGACCTTGAAAAAAACATTTAAATCATCTGAAGAGAAACGTAAACTTGCCAATATGCCATTTACGACACGGAGTGGCAAGGAATGGCTAAGGTCTTTCCCTATATTCATGACTAGTGGTTCAGCTTCACATGACGATGGAAGCCCTCCTCCCACTAAAAAAATCAAACGAGTTAAGCTGGCAAAAGCACAGCAAAGAACTGTGCGTTCTAAGAAGATATCACAAATCCCCAAGGAGAGTCCAAGTGTGGTGGTGGTTGCGATGCCTGACCTTCCCAGCACTGGACGGGAAGAGGTGGCTCTTTCCACCATTTGCACGCCCCCTGCAAGTGCTGAAAGGAGCACCCACAGTCCACTTGCTGATATGCAAATTGAAGATGTCACTGTTGAAGTACAACAGGATGAGGATACTGGTGTAGCTGGCGCTGAGGAGGAAGTTGGCGAGGAGGATTCTGATGGTGATGTGGTTTGTTTAAATCAGGCTCCGGGGGAGACAGTTGTTGTCCGTGGGATGAAAAAGCCCATCACGGTCATGCCTGGGCAGAAGACCAAACATTCCACCTCTTTGGTCTGGCAATATTTCTATCCAAATCCGGACAACAACTGTCTTGCCATATGTACCATATGTAAAGGTGGAATAAGTAGGGGTAGGGACGTTAACCACCTAGGAACATCCTCCCTTATACGGCACTTGCAGCACGTTCATAAAAAGTTACTGTCAAGTTCAGAAACTTTGGCTAAGACCGTAAGCAGTCCAGGGACACCTAAATCCCGTTGTCCTGTTGTATCCAAGCGCCTGCAAACCACACCGTCAATTTCCTCCTTAGTCAGGATCGGAAGTAGTCCTGCAGGCCATGTCACTGGCATGACTGACTCTCCTATCCGGGATTCCTCCGGAGGATCCTGCATTGCTACGCCTACTGCTGCCGCTGCTGCTGTTGCTGCTGCTGGGAGTCGTTCATCATCCCAGAGAGGAAGTAGGAACACCACTACTTTTACTAAACAATTGACCCTCCAACAGTCCTTAGCGAGGAGGATGAAGTACGACAGCAGTCATCCTGAAGCAAAACGTATAACTGAGGCCTTGACTGCTATGTTGGTGTTAGACGTGCGTCCGGTATCCGTCATTAGTGCAGTGGGATTAAGACAATTGATGGAGGTAGTGTGTCCCCGGTTCCAAATCCCGTCTAGATTGCACTTCACTAGGCAGGCGATACCGAGACTGTACAGAAACGTCAGAAAAAGTGTCCTCAGTGTCCTGAAAAATGCCGTTGTACCCAATGTCCACTTAACCTCGGACATGTGGACAAGTGGAACAGGGCAGACTAAGGACTATATGACTGTGACAGCCCACTGGGTAGATGTATCACCTTACGCAGCAACAGCAGCAGCGTCACCAGTAGCAGCATCTCAGAAACGCCAGCTCGTTCCAAGGCAGGCTACGCTGTGTATCACCGGTTTCAGTAAGAGGCACACCGCCGACAATCTCTTAGAGAAACTGAGGGAAATCATCGCCCAGTGGCTTACCCCACTTAGACTCTCCTGGGGATTTGTGATATCTGACAACGCCACCAATATTGTGCGGGCATTACATCTGGGCAAATTCCAGCACGTCCCATGCTTTGCTCACACAATAAACTTGGTGGTGCCGAATTTTCTGAAAAGCGACAGGGCCGTGCAGGAGACGCTTTGTGTGGTCCAAAAAATTTCTGGCCACTTTCGCCATTCAGCGACTGCGTGCCGAAGACTGCAGCACCAGCAAACACTCTTGAACCTGCCCCGCCATCACCTGAAGCAAGAGGTTGTGACGCGGTGGAACTCAACCCTCTATATGCTTCAGAGGATGGAGGAGCAGCAAAAGGCCATTCAAGCCTATACATCCACCCATGACATAGGCAAAGGAGGGGGTATGAACCTGACTCAAGCGCAGTGGAGAATGATTTCCGTGTTGTGCAAGGTTCTCCAGCCCTTCGAACTTGCCACACGTGAAGTCAGTTCAGACACTGCCAGCTTGAGTCAGGTCATTCCCCTCATCAGGCTTTTGCAGAAGCAGCTGGAGAAAGTGAAGAAGGAGCTAAGACGGAGAGATTCCGCTCGGCATGTGGGACTTGTGGATGAAGCCCTTCATTCGCTTTGCCAGGATTCCAGGGTGGTCAATCTGTTGAAATCAGACCACTACATTTTGGCCACCGTTCTTGATCCTAGGTTTAAAGCCTATGTGGTGTCTCTCTTTCCGGCCGACACAAGCCTGCAGAGGTGCAAAGACCTGCTGGTGAACACACTGTCAGCTGAAGCGGAACGTGACATGGCAACAGCTCCTTCTTCATTTTCTCCCGCAACTGGGGCTGCCAGGAAAAAACTTAGGTATCCTAAGCAACCCGCTGGCGGTGATGCAGGGCAGGCAGGACCAAGTTTGGACATCTGGTCCGGACTGAAGGACCTGGCAACAATTTCTGACATGTCTACTGTCACTACATATGATACGGTCACCATTGACAGAATGGTGGAGGATTACATCGGTGACAGCATCCAAGTAGGCATGTCAGACAGTCCATACCTGTACTGGCAGGAAAAAGAGGCAATTTGGAGGCCCCTGTACAAACTGGCTCTATTTTACCTGAGTTGCCCCCCCTCCAGTGTGTACTCCGAAAGAGTGTTTAGTGCAGCCGGGAACCTTGTCAGCGAAAGGCGTAGGAGGTTGCTTCCACAAAATGTGGAGAAGATGATGTTCGTAAAAATGAATTATCAACTCTTCCAGGGAGACCAGCCTCCAGAACGTACAGAGGGACCTATGGTGGTGGATTCCAGCGGCTACGAATTAATACTCTGTGAGGATGAGGATGTACACAACACTGAAGAGGGTGAGGAATCGGTGGATGAGGAGGATGAGGACGACATCTTGCCTCCGTAGAGCCAGTTTGTGCAGGGACAGTTAATTGCCAGCTTGTTTTGTGGGGGCCCAAACGAACCAATCATTTCAGCCACAGTTGTGTGGCAGACCCTGGCGCTGAAATGATTGCTTTGTTAAAGTGTGCATGTCCTGTTTATACAACATAAGGGTGGGTGGGAGGGCCCAAGGACAATTCCATCTTGCACCTCTTTTTTTTCTTTGCATTATGTACAGTTTGGGGCCTAGTTTTTCAAACTGCCATCCTGTCTGCCACTGCAGTATCACTCCTAGATGGGTCACGTGTTTGTGCCGCCCACTCGTGTCGCTTAGCATAGTCATCCAGCTACCTCCGTGCAACCTTTTGGACATAAAAACACTATTGTGAGGTGTGAGGTGTTTAGAATAGACTGGAAATTAGTGGAAATTAAGGTTATTGAGGTTAATAATAGCATAGGAGCAGAAAAACCAACACATTCTGTGATTTTAACTGTTTTTATGCTTTTTTAAAAAAAATACAGATCCAAAACACAAAACCCAGAACCCAAAACACGGAAGGGTGGTTTTGGCAAAACCAATCCAGATCCAAAACACGAAGAAAGATCCAGATCCAAAACCAAAACACGAAAAGTGGCCGGTGCACACCCCTAATATATATATATGTCATTTATAGTCATGATTTGCCAGCTATATATCATTAGCCTCTAAGTGATACTGTATTAAACGGCCCGGTGATACAGGTCCAGAGTAGTAAGGGCAAAATGTGAGGCAAGTCTCTGCACATATGTGCATGTATGATATGGCTAACAGATAGCAGGGTATGGGGTGTAGTAGGTATTACCTCCGGCCGCATGCCATCGGAAGCCCGGCCGAGGTGAAGATCCCGACTGCTAATTAGGTAAGTATCGCTAACCTAATTCCCTACCCTAACCCTCCTTTAGGGGTGCCTAACGCTAGCCTCCCCCCTAAGTGCCTAACCCTAACCCCCCTCTAAGTGCCTAAACCTATACCCCCTCTTCCCCGCAGCCTAAACCTATGTCTCCGAGGTGGCGGGGGTGCCTCACTCTAACCTCCCCCCTGGGGTGCCTGACCCTATCCCCCCCCCTTCCCCTAGCCTACACCTAACCCTCCCGGGGGGTGCCTAACCCTAAGTCCCCCCGAGAGCCCTAAATCCTAACCTCCCCACCCCCCCCGCGGCTGTCCACGCCCGGCTTACCTTCGTTCGGTATGCTGGGCGTCGGGCTCCCAGCGTAGGTCTAATGACAGGCGCCGGGATTTCGACACCTATCATCAGTACCTTGCCGGGATTAGACAGTCGGGAAGACGGCGGTCGGCATTTAGACCGTTGGCTTCCTGACTACATCCCCAGACTATGTACTGCAGCTGTAACAGACATGGTACATATGGGTCTTTCATGACACATCCACCACTTCTGTTGCTCTCACCTGCCAGCGGTATGCAGCCGGGAAGCTGGCGGACCTAATCCCGACAGCCAGCTTCCCGACTGCTTTATCCCGGCGAGGGTTAAATGACAGGTGTCTAAATGTAGGCGACTGTCATTTTACCGATGCTGGGAGACCGGCGCCCGCCATCACGATCGAAGTGATGCCGGGCGCCGCTGCGGACAGCTGCGGGGGGGGAGGGTTTGGTTTAGGGCTCCCGGGGGGAATTAGGGTTAGGCAGGTTAGGGTTAGGCTAGGGGGAGGGAGGGTTAGGGTTAGGAAACCCCGGGGGACTTAGGTTTAGGCTGCGTGGAAGGGGGGATTAGGGTTAGGCACCCTAAAGGAGAGTTAGGGTTAGGGGGTTAGAAATAGGTTAGCTAATACTTACCTTCGACAATCGGGATTTCCTCCTCTGCCGGCCTCCTGGTGTTGGGATTCCAACCGTCGGGCAGGGGTTCCGGGTGTAAATCATACCACTTCCCTGCCAGCACCTGTGTGGTCTTTGTCTGCAAGTGGCATTGAGCATGGTATAGCCATCACTAACATTACTTATTATAAGATGATTTCTTACATCAGGGTTTTTTAAAAATGAGAGTTGTTAATTCTCTTTCTTCATAGTCCATAGGGTCCACAGGGAGACCTTTGGGATGAATAATGAATAATGTTAGAGTTGTGCGTCTGTTATTCTTCTTTTTGTGTTTACAACAATAGTCTCCACAGGTAGCACCTCCTATTATATATATATATATATATATATATATAAACGGGTATTCGGATCGGCACTCAATCCAACTGAGATAGGTGGCCCTGGTGCCTTCTGGAATAGAAATGGATACACGAAACTGGAAACAAACAGCGGCACTCAAGGACTTGTGAAAAAAATACAAAGGTGTATTGCACTCAATACATGATCCGACGTTTCGGGACTCACATGTCCCTTAATCAAGGTGTAAACATATAAAACTAATAACTGACCTTAAATAGGAAGAAGCCACCGCAGCGTGCACGCACCGGAGGAGAAACAGGAAGTCATTCACTGATTGCCAGAACGGCCTGTGTAGATGACGTCACCACGTACCCGGCGTCCGGTCACTATGGTGATCGGATCGCCTGTGAAAAAAATAGTAAAACTCGTGATAGATGATATAGAAAGTGACAGGAATGACTAACCACCAGAGGAAGGTGTGTTGCAGAGCCGTTAAATCAAACGGTGAACAAAATATGTAAAAGAAATAGACGTCTATAAAAATAGACGTTCTTACAGGGATATAGTAATCCGTCCGGCAGACAAGGGTGGAGGAGTCGTCATATTGGATCTGGTGGATTATAAAAACGAGGTATATAGACAACTCGCAGATCAGAGCACATATAAACCTCTCAAAGTAGACCCTACCAACGATTTTAAATCGGAAGTCGATGCTATCTTGGATACAGCTATCCTCAATGGGCTTATTCCAAACAATGTTGGCCGGGCTCTGAAACAGGACCATCCGGTGGTACCACTATTGTTTACCGTCCCAAAAATACATAAAGATACTTTGCATCCCCCTGGCAGACCAATCATCTCTGCACATAATTCGCTGTTCCAACCTATATCGGTGTTTCTCGACAGTATACTTCAACCACTAATTTTGAGACAAGAGGGATATATCAAAGATACCACCGATTTCCTTAAAGGACTGATGGATGTTGATACAGTTCCTTCAGGAACGATTCTATGTACAGTGGACATATGCAACTTGTATACCAGCATTCCCCACGCACAGGGCCTAATGGCTATGAGGAATTTTTTGATACGAGAAAACATGGACAGTGTAGATTTCGAATTTTTTCTCAGCTTGCTGCATCTCACGCTCACTAGAAACTTTTTTCTATTCAATGGATCTTTTTTCCAACAAACCAGCGGATGTGCGATGGGGAGCAATGTCTCCCCCTCATTTGCTAACATTTTTATGTTCTATGAAGAAAAAGATATGTTTTTTTCAGATATGGAGGTTTCTAGACACATTTACAGATATTTTAGATATATAGATGATGTGTTTATTCTCTGGACTGGAGGGATCCAAACATTTGAACAATTGATGGAACGTATTAACAGCAGGACGTCACCCATCAAAGTTACGCATCAGGTTCATACTAAATCGCTGAATTATCTGGATGTGCTAATTTCCATTGATGAGGGTCGGTTACACACAGAGGTGTATTATAAACCTACCGACAGGAATACACTACTTAGGGCAAACAGTCACCATCCGAGAGCTCTTAAAAGAGGTTTACCACGATCACAAATGATCAGAGTAGCCAGAATTACTAGTGAACACGATAAATTAGAAGCAGCTCTTGACAAAGTAGTCAGAAGATTTCAGGTCAGGGGATACGAATTGAACCTGTTACTCAAACACAAAAAAGAAGTGTTGTGTATGCCGCGATCTAACCTTCTAATTGGCAAGTCGCACAAGCAAGATCCGTCTATCCCCTTTGTCAGCGAATACAATACATCTAGTCCTGTTATTCCCAGAGCCACTAGAGCCCTGTGGCCTATTCTATCTACGGACACCAGTCTAGTATGCTTTAAAAATAATAGACCACTTTCATGTTACAACAGAGGTAAGAACATCAAAGATTTCATTGTGCACTCGGACATCACTGGCTTTGAAAATAATCAAGATTCAACTAAGCAGATAACGATTCTGAGTAAACCGCCAGGATGTTACAAATGCCTCGGATGTAGAACATGTCAGAATATGATCACTGGTCCTTCTTTCCAACATCCGTCTTCGGGTAAAACGTACAAACTCAAACACGTGTTAACATGTACTTCCAATCATATTATCTATATTATTGTATGCCCCTGTGGCCTTTTGTACGTGGGAAAATCGGTACGAATGATGAAGGAACGAATGGCCCTACACAGGTCGGCCATAAGGGCGGCCATTTCGGGAAAATCATCAGAACAACCTGTCGCAAGGCACTTTGCCGAAAAAGGCCACACATTAAATCAATTGAAGCATTTGCAGATCGACCATGTCCCCAAAACCCTACGGGGTGGGGACAGAGCAGGCAAACTACTACAGGTCGAGGCCCGATGGATTTTTGAACTTAATTCTATGAGTCCGTATGGGCTAAACGAGAAGTTATCCTGGAATGTATTTAAGTGATTTACATATTATGAAGCAGTTACATTAAACATTTAGTCGTATTTCCATGTTACACTTGTCCACTTACATCATTACATCATTTAGACACATTACATTACACGTTATTTCATTTTTTACTTCTACTTTTCACACACATTCACATTGTTACATTTTTCTTAGTTTGACACACTTATCTGCTTCATTTCTATTTTTTTTCACTCATATTTTTCAGTGTTTTAGTTCACCCTCCATGCACTAGCACATTATACACATATATTCAACACCATTATTCCCAATTAGACTTCACTTTTCATGGTTATCCGATTTATTGCTTATTTCTACCTTTAATACTTCATGTTTATATTCATATATACAGTCTTCTTGTGATAGCTCGCTACATTCATTTTGTTCTATACTACCGTATAACATCAAGTCTTATACATAGTTTTTTACATTGATAGTAATGCATTTTATGTTCAGCAATTTATAGACGTCTATTTCTTTTACATATTTTGTTCACCGTTTGATTTAACGGCTCTGCAACACACCTTCCTCTGGTGGTTAGTCATTCCTGTCACTTTCTATATCATCCATCACGAGTTTTACTATTTTTTCACAGGCGATCCGATCACCATAGTGACCGGACGCCGGGTACGTGGTGACGTCATCTACACAGGCCGTTCTGGCAATCAGTGAATGACTTCCTGTTTCTCCTCCGGTGCGTGCACGCTGCGGTGGCTTCTTCCTATTTAAGGTCAGTTATTAGTTTTATATGTTTACACCTTGATTAAGGGACATGTGAGTCCCGAAACGTCGGGTCATGTATTGAGTGCAATACACCTTTGTATTTTTTTCACAAGTCCTTGAGTGCCGCTGTTTGTTTCCAGTTTCGTGTATATATATATATATATATATATATATATATATATATATATTCAGGGTGTGTAGTCTAGGGCCCCTCTCCACATATTCTATTTAGTGTGCTCCTGTGCACACCTGAAGGCATGAGATGCCTTCAATCTAGGCTAGCACCCCTTCCCACCTGTCCCTTATTGGTTTTAAGCAGGGATCTGGCATTTGACTGCACTTTAGTAAGAGACACAATCTAGGTAAGTCCTACAAATATTTTTGGGGCGTGGGTCCCCTGGATTGCTTTGTTTGGGCTGCTTCAGGGCATCGGACTATAAACACAATTTTCCTTTCTTGCACTTTTAGCACCTCAATTGTTTGTTTAATATATATGTATTATTTTCACATCTTTATTTTTAACCTTGCTATATGCAGCAGCAGCTGCTCTTATCTATCCAATACTTTTTTTTCACACTTCACGTTTCCTCATTAGAGTGATGCCCTGGGTGGCTCAGCTGGGCTGATTTGGGGGTGTCCTGCACTCTGGATGTCAACCCCAGTATGTTAGGGACCTACCCTCAGAGGCTACCTGGGCATGGTGGGTAGGCCCATAACCATGGCCATGATTATGCCAAAACCTCTATTTTATTATCTGCTAAATTCTATTGCAATATGTATTACTATATATAATAAGTAATGTTGGAGTTGTGCATCTGTTATTCTTCTTTCTGTGTTTACAACAATAGTCTCCACAGGTAGCACCTCCCATTATATATATATATATATATATATATATATATATATATATATAGTTATATTTCAGGGTGTGCAGTCTAGGCCCCCTCTCCATAAATCCATATAGCACGAACAACGAGTCTGATTTCTGAAGAGAACTGGTACAGTCCACATGAATTCTGAGGGCGCGGACCACATCCAATGAGGCCTCACCTGCGGAGAGGTCTGGAGGAAGAAAGGCCGGCACTATAATATGCTGATTAATATGGAAACTAGAAACAACCTTAGGAAGGAACGAAGCACCGCCCTGTCCTGGTGAAATATCAGAAAAGGAGGACGACAGGAGATCGATCCCAATTCTGACACCCTTCTGGCAGATGCAATGGCCAGAAGAAAAAAGTCTTAGCGGTTAACCACTTAAGATCCACAGAATCTAGTGGTTCAAATGGAGGACCCTGGGGGGTCCGAAGAACTACTGAACTACTGCCAGATCCCAAGGAGACACTGGTGGGAGTGGGACAAAGGGAGGTTGAATCCGGTGAACACCCTGGGGGAAGGTGTGGATATCTGAAAGTGGAGAAATTCTACGTTGGAACCACACCGTCAGTGCACAGACATGCACTTTCAACGAGGTCTGCCGCAGGCCAAGGTCCAACCCAGAATGAAGGAATGCCAGTATTCTGGAAAACCTGAACACCTGAGAGTCGTAAGCTCTAGTACGACACCACTGGAAATATGTATGCCACACTCTGTGGTAGATACTGGCGGAGGCAGGTTTACGCGCTCTAAGCATCATGTCCGAGCTAGGGAATCCTTTGTATCTTAGGAGGGATGTCTCAAGAGCCACGCCATCAAAGACAGATGTTCCAGGTCCGGATAAAGGCAAGGACCCTGAGACAACAAGTCCAGATGTTGAGGCAGCAGGAACGGAGTGTCGATGAAGAGACTCCGAAGATCTGAATACCAATGATGTCTGGGCCAAGCTGAAGCCACCAGCAGGACAGTGCCTCTGTCTTGCTTCAACTTCCAAAGAACTCGAGGAAGAAGGGAGACTGGAGGAAATAGGTACGCAAACCGGAAGGTCCATTTTACTGACAGAGCATCCAATAGGCTTGCTTTGGCATCTCTTGTTCTGGACCCGTACACTGGTAACTTGTGATTATGTCGGAGGCCATGAGGTCCACCTCTGGAAGACCCCATTTGTCCACTAGAAGTTGAAACACCTCTTGGTGAAGAGACCATTCCCCTGGATGCACGTCGCGACGGCTGAGGAAGCCAGCTTCCCAATTGAGAACTCCCAAAATGAACACTGCCGAAATGGCCGGAAGATGAGATTCTGCTCATGTCATTGCTGCCCGACTTCGAGTGCCTCCTTGATGGATGATGATCTACGCCACTGTGGTGGCATTGTTAGACTGAACCTGCATGGGCTTTCAGTGAAGAATGTGCTTTGCCATCATGAGGGACCTGTACACAGCCCGAAGTTCCAATATGTTGATGGGCAGGGATGCCTCTACCGTTGTCCACCGTCCCTGAAAGGCGTGTGGACCAGTCACTGCACCCCAACCCTGGAGAATGGCGTCTGTTGTTAGGAGTACCCAGTCCATCCCGGACTGAGTACTCCTAACAACAGATGCCAGTCTCCAGAAAGGGGCGACCCTTGGTTAGATAAGATGTCTGTAGCCACCAAGAGAGGGACAGACGCACCTCCAGAGAGAGTACCATCGTTTGAGCTCTGATCTGGTAGGGTAATCTGTTCCACCTGGAAAAGATCAGCTCTTGCAGGGGCTTGGAATGGAACTGAGCATAGTCCACCATGTCGAATGAGGATGCCATGGATCCCAGAACTTGCATCGCCGAGTAGACTGACACACGGCGACTGCGGAGACAACTGCGTACTGGTAGATGCAGTGTACAGATCTTTTCTGGAGTCAGAAAGATTCTCTGCTGGTGAGTCCAGAAGGGCTCCCAAATGAACCATCCGCTGAGGGAAATGGGGAGGACTTTTTCCAATTGATCAACCACCCATGTGTTTGTAGACAAGAAACTGTTAGTTGCAGGTGGTGGTGAAGTACGTCTGGAGAACTCACCAACAAGAGGTCATCCAGATATGGTAGGAGTCGGATACCGTGACTCCACAGGTGGGCTGCCATGAAAGCCATAATTTTGGTAAATACCCTTGGAGCCGTGGATAGGCCAAAGGGCAGCGCCTGAAACTGGAATTGTTGTTGCACTATAACAAACCGCAGATAACGCTGGTGAGAAGGCATTATGGGAACATGAAGCTATGCATCCTCAGTGTCCAGCGATACCATGTAATCCCCCGGTTCCATAGCCAATATGATGGATCATAAGGTATCCATCCTGAACCTGGGCACCCTGAGGAACTTGTTCAGAGCTTTGAGGTTGAGGATAGGCCAATGAGACCCATTCGGTCTCTGCACCCGAAAGAAAGTAGAATAGTAACCAGTCTCTCGTTGAGATAGTGGTACTGGTACACTTACCACTGCTTGCAGCAAGGACTGTATGGCTTTCTGGATCTGCAAGGCCTTAGTTTTGTCTGAAGGAGGGCCTGTGCAAAAAAACTGGTGGGGATGCCTTTGAAGGAATGAGAGGGCATACCCCTGAGAGACCACTTCTCTTACCCAAGCATCCTTGGTGGTTTGACATTAGTACTGGGCCTCCCACTCTAGGGTCCTCCAGAGGGAGGCCTGCCCCATCAGGCTGAGGGTTTATCCTCCTGTTTGGAGGCCGGGCATCTTGTGCTCCAGGTCTGTTTCTTAGGCTTTGCAGTTTTCTTGGCAGTGGACTGCCTAGGAAAGGACTGCCCTTTGGCTTTTCCTTGAGGATGAAAGGACCTAAAGGAGGAGCTTCTAAACTGTGCAGGAGCAGATGCTAAGGGTAGAAATGCAGCTTTTGATTTGGCTAACGTGTCAACAATCTTGTCCAGGTCTGGACCAAACAAAATCTCTTCATTATAGGGTAAGGCCTCCAGATCTTTCTTAGAATCGGCATCTGTGCTCCAATAGCATAACCACAGGCAACGGTGAGCAGACACGGCCGCGGCCGAGACTCTGGATGTCAGTATACTAGCATCCAGAGCGGCCTCACCGATATATGCAGCCGCGTCCCTAATGTGGCCGAACAGTGACACCTGATCCTCTGGAACTTCCAAGGAGTCCTGAAGTGTATCTGCCCAACTCTCTATAGCCTTAGCTACCCAGGAGATAGCCATGGACGGGCGGGCAACAGCTCCTGAAAGAGACTAAAACAAGAGATATGGTAAGAACTTACCTTTGTTATCTCTGTTTCTACGAGGTTCCATAGGGTCCACAGGGTTGACCTTGGGGTATAGCTGGATTTGGATCCACGGGCACCATGCAGTTAAAGCTTTGCTGCTCCCAGGATGCACTGGGTCCATCCTCCTATATACCCCGCCCCAGCCACAGGTACCTCAGTTGGTAAGTACCAAGGCCGGAGGAGATAAAAACAGAGAGAACGAAGACTGGGACACACAAGAAGCATACTCACAGAAAGGGAGTGACCAGCCACATAGCCCATTTGAAGCCAGGTGCGTTAGGACGGGCGCCCTGTGGACCCTATGGACCTCGTAGAAACAGAGTTAACAATGGTAAGTTCTTACCATATCTCTTGTTTTCTACTTCAGGTTCCATAGGGGGTCCACAGGGTTGACCCTGGGCATGTCCCAAAGCAGTTCAACTAAGGGCGGGGACACTCCTGTGCTGAAAGGAGAATCCGGCGCCCGAAGGATGCATCCTGAGAGGCGAACGCGCCAAACTTATAGAATCGTAGAAAAGTCTGTATGGAAGACCAAGTGGCCGCCTTACACAGCTGAATGGCTGAGGCGCCAAGGCCAGCAGCCCACGAGGGACCCACAGACCGAGTGGAATGAGCCTTAACAGAGGCTGGGACAGGTAACACCGCCTGGGAATAGGCCTCAGAAATAACTAAACGAAGCCAACGGGCCAAAGTTTGCTTGTTGGCAGGCCAACCTCCCTTATGAAAACCAAAGAGGACAAACAAAGAATCAGACCTGCGAACGGAACTAGTGCGATCAATATAAACCTTGAGAGCACGGACAACATCTAAGGAAGCCTCACCAGCCGAGAGATCAGGTGACTGAAATGCTGGCACCACAATTTCTTGATTAATGTGGAACTTGGAGACAACCTTAGGAAGAAAACCCGGACAGGTGCGAAGAACCGCCCTGTCCTGGTGGAAAATCAGAAATGGCGAACGACAAGAGAGTGCGCCTAGTTCTGATACCCTTCTGGCTGAAGCAATTGCCAGGAGAAAAACAGTCTTAAGTGTCCTCCACTTTAGCTCCACCGACTCTAGAGGCTCAAACGGAGGACCCTGCAAGGCCCGAAGGAGCACAGCCAAAGGAGCCACTGGTGGAACAAAGGGAGGTTGAATCCGGAGGACACCTTGGAAAAAGGTACAAACATCAGGCAGAGTAGCGATTCTACGCTGGAACCATACAGAAAGTGCGGACACATGAACCTTCAATGAAGCGAGGCGTAATCCCAAGTCCAAACCAGACTGAAGAAACGCCAAAATCCTGGAAACCCGAAACGCTTGAGGATCGTAGTTCCTGGACTCACACCATTGAAAATAAGTATGCCACACCCTGTGGTAGATCCTGGCGGAAGCTGGCTTACGTGCTTGTAACATTGTGCCAATGACTGAGCTAGAAAAGCCCCGGGCTCTCAAGACTGATGTCTCAAGAGCCACTCCGTCAAAGACAGACAACCCAGATCTGGGTGTAGGCAGGGCCCCTGAGACAACAGGTCCCAATGTTGAGGCAGAAGAAAAGGAACGTCGATGGATAGACTATGAAGATTGGAGTACCAGGGACGTCTTGGCCAAGCCGGAGCCACCAGCAGCAGCGTGTCGCCGTCTTGTTTGAATTTCCGAAGGACCCGAGGCAGCAAGGCTATCGGAGGAAAGAGATACGCTAGTTGAAATGTCCATTTCACTGACAACGCGTCCACTAGACTCGCGCTTGCGTCTCTTGTCCTGGACCCGTACACTGGCAATTTGTAATTGTGACGGGAAGCCATGAGGTCCACCTCCGGCAGTCCCCACTTGTCCACGAGTAGTTGAAAGACCTCTGGATGAAGGGACCACTCCCCGGGATGCACGTCGTGACGGCTGGGGAAGTCCACCTTCCAGTTCAGAACTCCTGGTATGAAGACTGCCGAGATGGCCGGAAGGTGGCACTCCGCCCAGAACAGGATGTGTGACACCTCCGACATCGCTGCTCGACTGCGAGTCCCTCCTTTACGGTTGATGCATGCCACTGTGGTGGCGTTGTCGGACTGAATTTGTACTGCTCTTCCATGAAGAGCGTGACCGGACAACTGGAAGGCCCTGTACATGGCCCGAAGCTCTAAAATATTGATGGAAAGAACTGCTTCTTCCGCTGTCCAATGACCCTGAAGTGACAGGGGACCCAACACCGCCCCCCAACCCCGAAGACTGGCACCCGTCATGAGAAGAGCCCAGTCCGGGATCCAAAAGGGGCGGCCCTTGGTGAGATGAGTTGTCTGAAGCCACCAGGTCAACGACAGGCGGACCTGCCGAGGCAATACAATCATTTGCGTCCTGATTCGGTGAGGTAACCCGTCCTACTTGGATAGAATCAGCATCTGAAGGGGCCTGGAATGGAATTGGGCATACTCCACCATGTCGAATGTCGACACCATGGACCCTAGAATTCTCATTGCCGAGTGCACTACCTGGGAACTCTTTAGGCAACTGCCGACTCTCAGTTGTAGAGAGGCAACTTCCTCCGGAGTCAGGAAGATCCGTTGCTGACAGGAGTCTAGAAGGGCTCCCAAATGAACCATCCTCTGTGATGGAATGAGAGAGGACTTTTTCCAGTTTACTAGCCACCCGTGCGCTTGGAGACAAGCGATCGTGAGGTGCAGATGTTGTAAAAGGACCTCTGGAGAGCTGCCCAGCAATAGGAGGTCATCTAGATACGGTAGAAGTTGTATACCGCGGCTGAGCAGATGCGTCGCCATGACAGCCATCACTTTCGTGAACACTCTTGGAGCCTTGGCCAGACCAAAGGGTAGAGCCTGAAACTGGTAGTGAAGATGTTGTATAGCAAACCTGAGATACTGCTGGTGTGAAGGGGCTATAGGAACATGGAGGTAGGCGTCTGGATATCCAGGGAGACCATATAATCCCCCGGTTCCATAGCCAGAATGATGGAACGCAAAGTTTCCATCCTGAACGTAGGCACTTTGAGGTACCTGTTCAACGATTTCAGGTTGAGAATGGGACGATGAGACCCATTGGGTTTTGGAACCAGAAATAGGGAAGAGTAGTAACCAGTCCCGTGATGAGATGGTGGAACGGGAATAACTACCCCTGCTTTCAGCAAGGACTCTATGGCTTCCCGGATTAACAACGCCTTGGTCTGGTCTAAGGAAAGGCTCGTGCAGAAAAATTGCTGAGGGGGTCTGTCCCGGAAGGACAGGACATATCCAAGAGAGACCACTTCTTGTACCCAAGCATCCGTGGTTGTATTGCACCAGCATTGGGCGAAGCAAAGAAGTCGGCCCCCCACTCTGGGATCCCCCAGAGAGAGGACCGTCCCATCAGGCTGAAGGCTTATCCTCGGGTTTGGAAGTCGGACATCTAGTGCTCCAGGCTTGCTTTTTTGGTTTAGGGGCAGTCTTGTTTGACGACTGTCTTGGGAAAGCTTGACCTTTGGACTTACCCTGAGTCTGAAAGGCTGATGTCCGAGGTTTAGAAGGTGCGGCAGCTGATGGTAAAAATGCCGACTTAGACTTAGCTAACGTAGCCACAATTTTTATCAAGGTCAGGACCGAACACAATTTCCCCATTAAAGGGTAAGGCTTCTAAGCCTTTCTTGGAATCCACATCCACTCTCCAAGAATGAAGCCACAAAGACCTGCGGGCAGAGACCGCTGCCGCAGACACCCTAGAAGTGAGGAGACTAGCATCTAAAGACGCTTCTCCAATATAGGAAGCGGCATCCCTCATTTGACCAATTAAAGCTCTCTGAACATTCCGAAGCTTCCTCAGGAAGTGTATCCTCCAGTACATTGGCCCAACTCTCAATGGCTTTAGCCACCCAAGAGATGGTCATGGACGGATGGGCCACCGCCCCTGAAAGAGAGTAAATGGACTTTAAACAAGTCTCCACTTTTCTGTCTGTGGGGTCCTTTAAGGATGAAATAAACAGCATTGGTAAGGTAGCAGTTTTGATTAGGCACGTGACGTGAGAATCCACCGCCGGTGGAGTTTCCCACTTCTTGCAACGACTAGCAGGAAACGGATAACTATTGCTTAAACGTTTCTGCGGCTGAAACCTTTTACTAGATGACTGCCAGGCCTCCGCCATATGATCAGTCAGCTGGTCAGATAAAGGAAAAACAGCAGACGTCACCTTAGTCTGTTAAAGTTGGGATATTTGGACTTGGGGGCCGGAGCATCATCCTCAATATCCAAAATGGACCGCACCGCCCGTACTAACGCCGGGACATTTATGGTAGACTTTGTCTCCGCTTCCGAAGCAGGAGAATCTGAATCAGAATAGTCATGCAACTCGCCCTCATCCGAGGACGCATCTGAGTCTGACAACTGTGCAGACTGAGATGACGGAACAGTGCGTTAAGACGCCTTGTGAGGCTTGTCACTACGCAACATGGATTGAAAAGCCGAAGAGGAAGCTGCCAAACTCTGTACAGAATTGGAGAACACATCGACCCACGGAGGATTAACTGGCGGGAGACCTTGAAAAGGGATGACGGACTGCTGCGTCATAGGAGAAGACTGTACATACATAGGGAACCCCGTATATGGATGAACTGTCTGGGACCCAGAGGGAGACTGCAACAATTGATTTAGGATTGTTTAGTTTGTCCCATTACTTTTGGCCCCTTAGAAAGTGGGAGGCACATATAGAAACCGTTGTAATTCCTACACAGTTCACCTGATTTGGATGTAGTTATCCTCAAATTAAATCTGAAAGTCTGCAGTTAAAGCACATCTTGTTTGTTTCATTTCAAAGCCATAGTGGTGGTGAATAGAGGCCAAAATATGAAAATTCTGTCAATGTCCCAATATTTATGCACGTGACTGTATATACTGTATATATACCCAAAGAAATATAGCAATACCCTCTGGGAAGCTTCTCGCTTACAAGTGTGCAGCACACAAGTCCCCAAATATGGCAATGTCCAGCACACAACCGTATGTGTCCGACTTCACAAATACGTGATTTAAATAAGTGAGATCCGTGAAAAAGCCCTTCCCACACACACCTGCCAGGGCCGGAGGAGAAGGAAAGGGATAGGTATAGACTGACAGTAAAGTTATGAAAACAGCAGATACAGTCAGGACTAGCAAAAGTCACATACAATGCAGAAAGATAAACAACCTGCACTTTTACACTATAATCAACCTGCCCAGATTCAGTGTCTGGGAGGGCTATAGCGCTGTGTACACTAACCTTTTAGGGGGGAGAGGTACACAGGGGGATCGACCACACACCGGCGGAGAGAACTGCGCTGCCCATCCAAGAAAAGATGGCCGCCGGAGAACTCAGTGGGGGAGTGGCCGCAGGAGGAGCAGCTCAGCAGTGCCAGAACACAGAGCTAAAGGCACGCTGAGCTGAGGGGAGGAGCCGCTAAACAGGGAAGGCTCTCTCCCCTGGCTAGTGTTTAACCCCCCGGACGCCGGTTCCCGCTTACCAGCACAATGTCCCTGGTGGTCTAGCGGTCGGCGGGGTATGCCTGCATAGGGGGAGCCCGCCGCCACTTACTAGCGCCTCCGTTCTATCCCGAGACCGGAGGCTAAGGACTGCATATATAGGAATACCCGTGGCTTACCTTATCCCCGTCGCGTCCGGCAGCAGTCCAGGGAGAGCCCAGAGCCTGTGCTAGTGCAGGCTCTGAGGTCTCGCCACGATCCCCAGATCAATACTGGCGTCGCGGCGCCAGCGGGGATGGAGGCGATGTCCAATGGACAGTCTGAAGCTGCCACTCATAAAAAGTTTTTTTTTTTAAATTAATTAAAAATAGATAAGCTTAGAGGCTGCCCAGCAGCCCCCCTGCGCTAGGGTGACCAACCTCCGGCCGGGCACCAACTAAAACTGAGGTGCCTGTGGCTAGGGCGGGGTATATAGGAGGATGGACGCAGTGCATCCTGGGAGCAGCAAAGCTTTAACTGCGTGGTGCCCGTGGATCCAAATCCAGCTATACCCCAAGGTCAACCCTGTGGACCCCCTATGGAACCTGAAGTAGAGATAGACTTCAGGCAAGTTTCCACCTTTCTATCTGTAGGATCCTTTAAGGGAGGGTTGGAAGGCATAGGTAACGTTGCACTTTTTATTAGCGCCGGCCCTTTTTATGGTGGCGCCGTCCCTGTCAACAGTAAATACTCTGAAATGTCAAATATTAAAACCACAAATCTAAAGCTTGTTCTTAATTCATTTAAACTACGAATAACAACATTGGTGGCATAATAATCACCCATATCTTGTTTTAATACTTGGCAAATGCACCATTAGCTGTAATTACAGCTCTGACTTTATTTCAATAAGTCTCTAGCAGCTTCATATAGTGTAATTACAATAATAATAACAAGAAGAAGAAAAAGATATATTACATGTCAACTATATATTACTGATGATCAGGGAATGTTTTGGGATTTTTTTGTTTAACTAATGATAATGTTGTCACATCCCTCAGATAGATGATGTGTGTCATGGATTGAAGCCTTTTCTTTACAAAAATGTTGTGGACACATTTTCTCATGCACCCCATTTCTAGTTTATGTAATCCAATTTATGTCAGCCAATTCCCCATGAGTCCACTAATTGCTAGGCTTTAGGCCTGATTCAGAGGTCGATGCTAATCCCACACCGACTGCGACTTTTTACACAGTGGGACTGCACCTGTATGCTGATGCCGTAGCCAATGTAATTTGTACAGAGGCGCCCATGGCTGCAATGCTAATCCGCCACTTTGTGTTAAAAGACGCACCATTTCCTGGAAACCAAACCAAGGAGCTCACCTAAATCGAGCAGATCCCAGATTCTGCGCCATTTTCGCATTCCAAAACAAGGTGCAACATCATCTTCCCAGGGTCAGATCTTGCGTGTTTTGGAACCGATATAAGTCCCTCCCGCAGTGATTTGGCATCATTTGTCTCAGGACTGCCATAGGGGAAGGAGGTTAAGGTAATTAAGAGACTGGAGAGTTAGGCAGAAACTGTTCTGGACAGGTCTCCTAGGTAATACTGGCCAAGCTAGTTTTTTGGGATAGGCAGTCAGCAAATCATTGTTTTTTTTATATTGCAGGAACATTAATTATTATATTACTATTACTAGTAATTATAGTAATAATAATTACTTAATGTGTGTGCTTTGTAAAAAAAACCAAAACTTCAGGCCGTGATACACAATAGTAACAGTCAGTAGGTGAAGGGCCACCACCTTAATATTATCTGCACAGTGTGTCGCAGACAGTGGGCAGTTTTTTTTAAGAATTTCATTCATCGATACAGAACACGTCGATAAATCAATAGAACAGCAGGAGCAACAACTAAGTACTAGTGCTGCAGCTGCTGCTGCCACTAGTCATGATGATACCGCTTCAACATCATCTACTAAAGCTGATGCTCAAGGGCATAGATGCTTTCAGTCAGGGCATCTAAAATAAAATTAAAAAATAAGAAACATTTTTTTACTACATCGCTAAAGAAAAAACACCTTTAATAAAGGAAAAGTTTCCTTCAGAAAAAAATAAAAATGCTAACATGCCATAACCCACACACAGTGGCTAGGAGAGGCTCTGAGTGGTGGTTCTGCAACTGCTGTCAGTCAGGCACATTCTACTGCCTAACATGATGATGCAAAAGCGTCTCTCTCTGAGTCTAGGCGGTATATTTTCTGAAGTTTTGGTTTATGGAAGTGGAGCTATTGCCCATAGCAACCGATCAGAATCAACTTATTTATCTAGCACCTTCTAGAAGATAATAGCTAGAATCTGATTGGTTGCTATAGGCAACAACTCCACTTCTAAAAACCTGTGGTTTAGTGGTGAAAAAAACTAAGGCACTAGAATAAAATGTGTGTTGTCCAAAAACATCACAAATCCCTGAGGAGAGTCTAAGTGTGTCCGCGAGTGCCATGTTTGAGCCTGACCTTTCTGATACTGTACTCATAGAGAAGCCTCCTTCCACTATTTCTGCACCCTCTGCCAATATGGGGACATACAGAACAAGTCAAATAGATGCTGAATTAGAAATTGAGGATGCTACAATGGAAGTGCAAGAGGATGAGGGGGATATTTGTGTAGCTAAACGCTAATGAGGGTGTGAATGATGAGGATGTTGATGATGAGGATGTTGTTTATGTAAGCGAGACACTAGTGGAAGCAGTTCTTGCTCGTGATAAGAAGGCCATTGTCATGCCTGGACATAAGACAAAAAAATCTACCTCTTATGTCTGGAATTATTTTTACCCAAACCCTGAGAACAACTATCTTGCCATCTGGAGTGTTTATAAAGCCACAGTAAGTAGTAGGGACCATCTTTGAACGTCTTCCCTGTTTACGTCATTTGCAGCGCATTCATGCAAAGTTTTTGGAAAAATCAGAGACTTACGCTAAAAGAATAACAACAAGCAGTCTAGCATCAGCTAGCTCCCTTCTCTCCGCTAGATCCAAGCACCTGCAATCTCCACCACCAACACCTTCATCATCAATATCCTCAATAATGATCAGAAGTAGTCCTGCATTGATAAAGCTAAGTGAGTCCTCCCCTATACAGGATGAAAAATCTTTGAGCGCTAGGCCTGCTGCTGCTGCTGGGAGTGGATCTTCATCTCAGAAGGGGACCAAGGAGACAATTGACTGTTAAACAAGTATGACAGCTGTCACCCAGTTGCACAGCATGTCCCTGACGCCATGACAGCTATGCTAGTATTAGATCTGCGTCCAATATCCCCCATTTATGCAGTGGGTTTTAGATAGTTAACTGAGGTCCTGTGTATTCACTACCAAATTCCATTTAGATTTCTTTCTACTAGAAAAGCCTTTACATGGATGTTAAAAAACCCCATAAATTATTGGCCTACAAAATGCTGTTGTACCCACTGTCCATTTAATAATCAATGCAACTGCGTAAAAATACATGTCCGCGTCTAACTAGCCTTCCCCCTTTTACCACCCAGAAATGCCTACTGAGAGGTAGTCTCTGCATCCAAATTCACTCTGCGTTCCCCTGTCACCATTGGGCACATGTGTAGAGGGACTCTGACACATGCACAGGCTGAAAACATCGGCATTGCGTGCATGTATGATGATGTGGCACTACATATATATGAAGAGTGCCGAGGACTAATACCTATTATACTGATCAACACTAATTTTATTGCCAATTTTATTAGAGTGATTTTAGGGTAACTTTGTCATGCTGATTCCGAATATGACAAAACTTAGATTGGCCCTAAGTTTTGAGATACAAGTACGAGAAAAAAGAAAAGCACAATAGGCAAATTTTGTTATATATATAAATTGCTTACATATATCCTGTATCTAAAAATCTTCAAAGTTTGTCCCCAGTCAGACATGCAGTGGAAGCATATCTGACTTGGGACACGCTCGCACCAGGACCCACGCCATCTAAAGGCAACCATTGCAGGAGGATGGTGGAGAGAAGGGACCAGGGGAAAGTGTAGCCAGAGTAAGTAAGGACGAGGGACCACATGAGGTTGAGTAAACAAACATTTCTAAGATAAGGATTCCAGGAAGCCTCTGCAAATGACCAGCGTTATGTACTGTAGGCCAGGTTTAAGGTTCTCAATGGAGATCAATCCTGTTTCAATCATGTGTAATTTTTTAAAATCATCCCGAACCCACCAAAATGAGAAGTTTTTATCCATCTTGAAGGGAAGCTATGGAAATCTGTTATAGTGTAGAGAGAGGAGAGTGATGATAAATAAGGGCTCTTAAATCACATTTTGTCATTATAGACAGTCGACCATAAAAGTGAGATGAGAGTATACAGATGGAAAAACTGTACAGTCTACCCATGGCAGGGAAGAAAGGTGTGTGTCACTTATGTTATTTAATCTGATCCAAAAAATGATGCTGCTAGTCTCTTTTGGATGTTGCATAAAGCAACATCCAAAAGAGACTACACTAATCCCAGCCAGAAAAGGGTACCAATTAATATAGTTCTGCAGAGAATTGTATTTTAAAAAGAGCAATGACAGTTCGGGTGCCCACACACATAGCGATTTTTTTCCCGATCTGGCTGATTCTGACACATTGAAATGACAGATTGGGTAAAAAATGCCCAAATTGTGAGTACCCACTCACGATCACAATGCGATGCGCGCCCCCGCAGGTCGCACATCACATCTTCAGATCTGCCGTGCAGTACGGCAGATCTGACAATCTAGGACACAATGCACTATAAAAAAGTCTGGCTGCAGGAGATCGTATGAAGATTGGACAGCATATCATGTGCAGATTGTGTGCTGAGCTGCCAGGGGGAATTTCAAGGAAAATCGGACACATCGTCGGATCGTAAGTATATGGGTATGTGTGTGGGCACCCTTAGGAACCGAATGGTTGCAGCACCATTCAAGATCAATAGCAAGTGATAACAAGATATCAAGAATGTAGCTACTTTATATTTATCTATCTAAGAAAGAGTGTTGCAGCTCTGTCTTGTCACAAATAACTCAATTAACTGAAACTGAAACCTGTGGACAGTAAGTAGTAAAGACTAAGGAGTATACAGTATTTACTAAAGTGCAGATTTTTAGAAGTGGAGATGTTGCCCATAGCAACCAGATTCTATTTATCATTTATCTACCACCTTCTAGAAGATAATAGCTAGAATCTGATTGGTTGCTATGGGCAACATCACTTCTAAAAACCCGTACTTTAGTAAGTAAAGAGTCCATCTACCATTATTCTGTTCACCAAGTTCAATGCCTTCTACACCTCTTTTGGAAACAGGGTAGCCCCCAAATGGGATAAATAATTCTGTAGGTATTATCTCACACCTCTATCAGGGGGAGATACATTAAGCCTTGGAAAGCAATAAAGTGGAGAAGTTGCCCAAAGCATTTCAAAGACTGTGCTAGATAAATAACAGATAGAAGCCGATTGGTTACTTTGGGCAACTTCTCCACTTTATCACTCTCTAAGGCTTGATACAGCTTCCACTAAAGGAGACAAAACACACCTAGCAAAGATGTATAAAGAACTATGAAAAGTGTAAAGAAATGTAACAAATGTTAGCTAACATTTTTGCTTTTACATTACACATTCCAATTATCGGGCCGATCTGCCCAATATTGGCGGATCGCCCCAATAATTGTACTGTGTGTGCAGGCGACCAATGCTAAAACATCAATCAGTCGGGCATGCCGGATTGTCCAGCATGGCCGCCCGATGCAATATTTCCTAAGTTAAATGTCGCCCACATCGGGCAGTGTATGCCCAGCCGCGGCCAACCGAAGGACATTTCCCCTATTCCTTTACAGAGACTAAACAGAGAAATGTCCCTGCCCTAGGGGAGGAGCTCAGATATCGGGGCCAATGCACTGTCTGATATCTCACATTGTTTGCCCACAATATATGCAGGGTGTCAGACTGTCAGATAAAATGTCTGCCTGTCTGTCAGGCATTTTATCTGGCAGTGTATGCCCGGCATAAGTTAAGGAAGGAATTGGGTACTGTATCTGAAACAGAGTAAAGAATCCCTATTTTCTTTTGGTTTTACTAAACATGAGTTTCCAAAGCTTGCAAGAAGTTCAAAGTTCCATTTGTCACAGAATTGGACTCACAAAGTGAGGGATGAGCAGATCTTTACATATATCTAATATGAGAGATATCTATCTGATTTTATTAATCTACTTCTACTACTGTTTCACAATAAAGAAAAGATCATAAAAAACATAAAGCAGCGCTTGGAACATAGGGTCAATACATCACTTTTAAAAATAATAATCTAGAATATAAGATAATAAAAGAATTTATTTATCATAAAATACGCATAAAATCTATCTTTTCATATAAATATGAAACAATTTCAATATTACAACATCAAAACACTGGGGAGTATAGTGAGCAGTAAGTAGATTTGCATATATCTGTGGTTGACTATTAAAAAATATTGATAATAAAAAATGCTTGAATGGACAGGTGAATCCAAAAATGATGTCCTGTTAGTAACCAGAGTACAGCATGTAAAACTCGTGTTGTTAATCCTGAGAATAAGTGTAATCAGGGAGTCTGTGCCGTTATAGTGGTGCCCAAAACGTCTAGCATGTACCAGCACCTAATATATTGCAGGTAGATAGAATATGAAATACCCGTGGCTCCTCAATGTTATCACTGGATCGAGGTCATACATGCCTACCCTCCTGGTTTTCGCGGGAGGCTCCCGATTTTTCGGGTAACCCCCCGCACCCCCGGAAGGGTAGGCATTTCTCCCGCATTCTGCCCACTTCCTAGTGAAGTGGGCAGAATTAGGAGAATACCCGCGGCAATCGCGGGTCTCCGTGAAGGGGGCGGGGCTTAAGCTGTGATTCTGCATGAATCACAGCATTTGGCCCCGCTCCCTATGTAAATTGTGCCCAATCGCGGCAATTTTACCGCGAGGGGGCGGGGCTTAATGATGCGAATCATCAAGCCCCGCCCCCGTCGGCCCCCTTCTGCATCTCTTACCCGGGCTTCTCCCGGGAAGAGAATGTTAAAGGTAGGCAACCCTGATCGAGGTATGTTTGTAGCAGTGCTCTATTATGGTGTGGAGCCAGGTATGCAGGTCAGAAATGGTTATGTAAAAACTCCAGTCAGTCGTCAGCAAAGGCTTCTACTTGCGGCATGGCTGTAGTGAAAGCCGGCTGCCGAGTGGCTATGATACCGCTGCTGGATGCCTAGCTTCCCGATGGTGACTGCAGTGGGAGCAAATTGTCAAGTGGCTGATGAACAGCAGTAACCACGTGTTTCCCAGACCAGTGACTGTGAGGTCGGGCAGGTGCCGGACAGGCTCCGAGACGGCTGATGGTGATAAGGGGCAGAGGCCGACTATCCGGTGGCCCCTCTTTTACCATGCGCTATGCCATAACTTAGACCAAGCATTTGTTTTGGGCAAACGGTCACAGTTTTATTAAATCACAGCACACTTAAAAACAAACAACAGAGATCACTGAGCATGGAGAGTTGATGAGCAAGGCTTTCACACCATTAGTTAAAAGTTGCACGTACGTACATGCGTGGGGGGCGTGGCCGGCCCAACCTTGTAGGCCGCAACACCCCGCACCCCCTTTCCACCACATGAGGGGCGTGTTCGGCCCAACCTTGTAAGCTGCAACAAGCTGCACCCCCTTCTCACAGGGGGCGAGTCCGGCCCAACCTTGTAGACCGCAACAAGCCGCACACCCTTACCACCATATGGGGGACGTGTTCGATCCAACCTTGTAAGCCGCAACAAGTCGCACCCCCTTCTCTCCGTTATCATGGAGGCGTGCTCGGCCCCGCCTTGAAGGCCACAGCAAGCCACACCTCCTTTCTCAACTTGGGGACCAGCTACCATGCACATAGCCCCTTTGCTTGGCATGCCTCCTGTATGGCCTAGCCGTCTCAAGCTGGTGCCAGGTGTGCATCCTATTTACTGGCGAGTATACCTGGCCCTCTGAAATCCCCCTACATACCTTGCTCACCATCTCCTCCCGCCACACGAGGTCCCCTGCTTGCTGGGGACTGAAGCCCCACCCAGCGACCTCTACCATCTGAGACACTCCAATGCCTCCTGCAACGCATTGTTGAACAAGTCTAAACCCACGTCAGACAGGTGCACCACTTCCTTACTGTAAAACCCTTTGCAATGCGCTGAAATGTCTCTGTACTGAATGACACTCCCACCACCGGCAGCTACCTTCTTTGCCATTGCTGAGTTCACCTTTTTTCTGGCCCTCTCGATACCAGCCCCACTCCTCACCCCTCTCCATGCCAGCCTTGGAATGATGTTTGACCCTATAATGTTAGTGTCACTCCATCGCCTCATGCTTTGTAGGAGGTCTAGAGATTTTATCTTACCCAAATCGTTGCCCCCCAAGTGTAACACCAAAGCATCCGGGGCCTGCCTTACTCCCTTTTCCGCTTTCAATAAAACCTTCCCCACCTGGTCCCTATCCCTCTGCTAACTAGGGGCACTCTGTTGGGCTGCCTACCCCCTTGCTCCGTACTGTATTGTCAGTTTGCTGGACGATGTCGCCTCACCTTGCTGCCTCGACATTCTTTCCAGCTCTCTTGATACAAGACCTCTCTAGCCCATTGGGACTCTCCTGATTATGTTGATCCATATATTTTGAGCACAGCTCCACAGCCTGTCTGTCTCATCAAACCCTCACACATGCAGCTGAGCAGGCCAAGAGATTTTAGCTTACCCGGTCTTGCCTTTTAGCTTGCCACTGTGACTGTAGCTGACCTGTCAACTTTTCATCTTAATGCACAGCTCTCCTCGCTCGGGGCCACCACCTACGTCTGCTGCCAGTCCAGTGGATCTATCCACCTGCTTAGGATGGGCATTTCTCTGCTTATGAGAAAGTTAACCCCTTCTTTTTGTTTCACTTCCGCAACACCCTCACTGGCACATGGGTGGCCCCTTGAGTTTGAAAGCTTCCCAAGCTGGATCCGCCTCACTTCCTAACCTTGGACTTGTGCCTCTGGCACAGCAACGGGCTTGCGACTGGACCGGCAACCCGGCATCACTGCTCCCCAGTATAATGCATGCAGCTGAATTATACACCCCAATTCCCATTTCTCTTTCAGATTGCCTACCGTTTTGCTTTATAACTGTGGCACAACTTACTGACTACATTTTGTTAGGACCCTGGTGGAACCTGCTCACCAGGCTTCTGCACTGCGAGGCAGAACTGCCTGCCCTTCCGCCATCCACCCTGCCAATGGGCCCTATTTGCCTCCATGGAAACGCCAATGCCATCAGTGATTCTGGTTGTCAGCCCTCATTTGAGTCTGCCTGATGCAAAGTTAAACCAAATGACAATCTGGTCTGTATTCTTTTATGGGAAGGCACAGAGATTAACCCCTGAAAAAGTCTCCAAGGAGACGAAACGCGTGAGGTAACTAATTCGGTGACTACACCACTACACCACTACAAATACATGCTTTAAACCTAAGGGTGAATTGTCCATGTTCCAATGTGCAACCTAATCAGTACCGTCTAAAATTGTATTGCTACTGTACAAAATGTTTTTTATTGTAATAAATTGTATTATGTTTTTATAAGGGTGTCAACAGCTTTTTGTCCACATATACATATATATATATCCTATATATTATTGTTATCCTTTATTTATATAGCGTCACAAGGGTTTCCCAGCACCTTACACAGGGCCTGATTCAGAGGCGCTCGCTCTGAATCAGGGTGGGCGCATGTTTTTTTAGTTGCGGCCTCTTGGCCGCTCGCATACCTGTGGGTTATCACCCACAGCTATTGCGAGCGGCCACGATGATGGTCGCGATGGTCAAGACCATCGCGACCATCGGGCTTGCGATGAGACCCTTGTTGTAGGGTCTCGTGGCCACAAGCCCTAGAGAGCTGGAGAGAGAGAAAATTGTGAGAGAGAAAACACTAACCAATCAGCTTCAAACTTACATTTTACAAGCTGTGTTTGAAAAATGACAGTTAGGAGCTGATTGGTTAATACTTTTTCTCTCACATTTTTATCTCTTATCAAGCTTTAGTACATAGACCCCCTATGTGTGAAAGATACATTTTTAATTTTTTATTTTTTATTATTATTATTATTATTATTATTTCTCTAGGTGACTAGGCCTATTGTCTTATAGGCATTATAGTACTATCTTGACATGTTTCCTATCATAAAATAAATCTTATCTGGAAATACAAATGTCATCCAAGTAGACAGTGACAAAGTTACATAAAATATTCTGAAGAAACTGAAATAACTTCACTTTGACACACTGTTGACCGATTCATAGCTCCTAAAGCATCACAAGGTATTTATAATGCTCCTGCCAGGTATTAAAAGCTGTTCTACATTCATTTATCCAGATTTAACTAGAGAATACCTATAAATACATAAAGCAGAGGATAGTGGGTTTTAAGTGGAAATTTTGTTGAGGAGGTAGTTGGTGCAGTCTGAGGGCCTGATTCAGAGCCGGTCGCTCTGACAGAGCGCTCGCTCTGAATCAGGGCCGGTCTTTTTTTTTTTTTTTTTTAAGAACAGCCTCCTGGCCGCTCGCATAGCTGTGGGTGACCATCGGGATTGCGACGAGACCCTTGTGGTAGACTCTTGTGGCCACAAGCCCCAGACAGCTTCTTGCTCAAATCGAGCCGGAAGCTCTCCCACTGACATCACTGGTGATGTCAGTGGGGCCGGCCACAAACGGCAGGCGTTCGCATTGGGAACGCCTCCGTTTATGAAGCCACCCCCCTGCCACACCTACAAAATGGGCGAGCGGTCGATCAACATCAACAGCCGCCCCTTTTGTAGAGAGTCCCGGAGCGAGCACTTTTTGTGCTCGGTCCGGGGCTCACACTGGGCCACCATCGTGCGCACTGGGCCACCATCGACCCGCTTGTGAGCGCAATGCGCTTGCGAGCGGGTCCGAATCAGGCCCACAGTACATAAACAAATGAGCACACAAGAAAACAGTTATTAACAGTACAAACAATGCAGGACAAACACATGATTTATACATTGCTGCATAACACCTAAAATAATCAGCATGATGTCAGCAACCAAGGGTTGGGTGCTGTTGTAAATTAAAGTATAATTAAGTGCTCGTGAGAGCTTACATTCTAAAGGGGAGGGGGCAGACAAACAGGGGTGACACAGAAGGGCTGGATACAAGGATCACAGTAATATAAATATCTATGGAAAGGTTAGGCTAAACTTAAGAGGAATATAATATATATACACACCTACCTATCTTTAACTATATAAATATATGTATATATGCTATAGTGTAATCACTGATCCGTGAAATGCTATAGCTTATACTACTTTTATACATTATACACTGCCATACACCTATACACAACAGTGTAATCACTGAACTGAATTCTACAACATCTTAACTCCTAATATAATAGACACACCTATGTCAATGTAATCCCTGCACTGCATTGCACTGTATATCCTGTTCCCAGGGGTGCCGAGAGGGGGGGAAGCGGGTACAGATAACCTGGGCCCGGGCTTCCTGAGGGGCCCGGTGGGGGCCTGGGTCCAGCGCCACTCCCCCCCCCTCACAGCAGCAAAACAACACAGCGTGTGCTGAGCCGCAGTTGGAGACTGCTCGTGGCTGCTGAGCAGCAGCCACAGCAGTCTCCTATGCCTGTGCGGGGGAGCGATCACACTGATCGCGCCCCCCCTGGCTTTGCGCCGGGCTGAGAGGACTCAGAGCGCCCCCTCTCGCCGCGGCGCTAGAAATCTTTTTTTTTTCTCTGCAAGGGGGCGTGGCCACGCCTCCCGCGATTATGCCACGCCCCCTATTACCAGGGCCCGCCACGGCTCTTGGCGGTCCTGCCTATTCCTATACTACAATATATATATATATATATACCCATAGCCAATGTGGTCACTGAACTGTAATAAACTGTGGGGTCTATTTACTAAGCAGTGTTATGGGGCACATCCACTAGACAACTCCCTGTCCAATCTCTAAACGATTTTCCCTTGATTTTTTCCCTTGAAATTTTATTTCAGTCTGAACGATTTGCAAACGATTTGCAAACTATCTTTAATAGATCAAGTGAAATTGACCTGCATGTTCAGTCGACTGACGAGACGATCAAACGACCAGCGGGAGCGCGCATCGTTGATCGTTAAAGACCAAACACTGCACGATTTATAAACGATTTTTAAATGATTGAACAATAACGACGTCGTTATCGTTCAATCGCCTGCTAAAATCGTGTAGTGGATGCCCCCTTTAGTGAAAAGTGATAAGGTGCCAGCCAATCAGCTCCCAACTGCCATCTCACAGGCTGTGTTTGAAAAATGGAAGTTAGGAGCTGATTGACTGGTACCTTATCACTTTTCACTCTGGGCCTGATTCAGACCCGGATGCTATTTGCGGACGGTCGTTCCAAAAAAGGGGCCGGCTATTTAAATTGAGCGCTCGCTCTTTGCGGTTTGTTGACGCCTCTATGTCTGAGCGAGCGAACGAAACATGCGCTCGCTATTTTCTAAAGACGCCCCTTTGCCGTTCGCATCACACGTCATCTCCGGTATGTATTAGATTAATCGGGTACATCGAAAGGAATCTGAAATGCTCGCAGTGCTTGTGGTAGGTTTTTCTTACCGCTATCACTGCGAGCAGTTCAGGCTAAAAGACAACCAAGTGACGTGGTCGATGACACTCCTTTACTAATTATGCACTCCAATTAAACGCCCTTTTGACCGTTTGGCACGCCTGCATTCGGATCTCCACTCCCCGTTTTCAAGCACCTTCCCCTGTTACCACCCACAAACGGTACATTCTGTCAGTCAAATTAGCAGCCCCGCGCTGTTTTGCGAGCGCACGATTTCCGACCGCAATGACTGGTTTACGCATGCGCATTATGACCCATACGCATGCGCAGTTGTGCGAACATCGCTCAGAGCAAACGAGCGGCCCTGAATCAGGCCCTCTGTCTCCTAACACTGCTTAGTAAATAGACCCTTGTATCTTTTATCACTATTATCTGCTTATGCACTGCAATATAGTATATACACACATAGCCAACAACCTGTATTACACCGTATTTCCGATATACAGCATATGCTGTAACCGCTGATCTGTACCATGCTATATTTTCCCTGCCCCTGGCATTTGGGTGGTTCACATTGGTGTTCAGTGGCATAAGTTCATACCAGAAGGGAGGCAAGTTATAATTTGGTGACCCCCGTCAGAGCCGCTGATACTGTAATTTAGCAATTCGCATGCAGACAGACTACAGATAGAAGAAGGCAGCAGCTGATGGTCTGACATGGAGCTCTCCACTAGCGTATGGTGGCTTCTCAGGTGCCGGGAAGGGGTGTCATGTATTGGGCGGCCATGATGGTACACTCCAGGTACATAGTTACAGCCCTAAGTGGGGAGAATATGTTGTCGGCAATGGAGTAAACACAGGCCAGTACTCCTGGCTTCACATTTTACAGACCAAATGTACCATTAGATTATTAAACCTATGAAGGAAAATCTTGCCTTGAAGTAATTTGCTTATACACCCTGAGTAATGCGTTTCCTGATCTTTATTATAGTGTTTATTATATCACACTACCTCCCTTCCTGCGCTGCAATATATATTTATATACACACTCAATAATGTACTCACTGACATGATTTCTAATGCATATTCCGCTCCTATCATACAATTGATCCACATTGTACTGTATAGTATATAACTATTATGCCTGACTTCCTAATATACATACACACGCCATGTAATCACTGCTCCGTAATATCCTGTATTACTGCTATACCTGTAATATCACTTAACATGGAGCCATGTAACCCCTGATCTGCATTATATTGTATATTAACCTTATAATAACCTACTCTCTCCCAGCAAATTAAATCCCGCTCCGTATCATACTGTATATCTTATTCTATTATACCACATACACTAACATATGTACACACAACAATGTGATTCCTGATCTGTATTATACTGAATAGTTTAATACCTCCTGCACTGTAAAACATATACATACGCTGAAATTTTCTCCCTGGCCTATATTACACACTCACCTATACCCTCATTATACTGCAAACACTGCATTTACTGATCTGCATAATACTGAATATTGATGCTGTTAAAGAGATGGATGTTACAGTTATAACTACTGTTGCTCAGTGCTGGGGGAAACAGCAATGACAATAACCAGATGGGTACGGAAAGAATTAATGAGGGAATGTGATAAGGGGCAGAGGTAAACAATTAACATTAATAGGATAGCACTGGGACAGTAAATACATACAGTAGATATGAAGGTGGAAAATATAATGAGGATAGCGCAAAGAAATATAGCTATAGAAGTTATTCAGAGCAATAATTCACAATGATACTTATATTTTCTGTTCCCTCTCTGTCCCTGTGCATGTGATGTGATCTTAAGTTCTCCCTGCAAGTACACTGCCCCCTCCCCTCCTGCCTGCCTTTATATTGCCCCAGGTGCCCCCCCTCCCTGGCCTGACCACGCTGTCCCACTGTCCAGTATGCCTCCCTAGGTGTTAAAATATGGACGGGCCCCTTAGCCCGTCCACACCACTTTCGCACCACTGGCCCGCGGGCCGCCTCGTGTCCCTCCCCCTAACAGGGCTCCGGCGCCATTATGACCTCCTCCGCTATTATAAGCTACCTGGACCGTGGTGACGTGTTGATAAAGAGCTATGCTGTTTAGCTGTTTCACTTAGGGCGGAGAGGCGGATGGTGGTGCAATCTCTCCAGTTCTAGACTTGATATGTCAGTAAATTGTAGATGATGATCAGTCACACAAACAAGGGGGGGACAATTTCCACAGAGTACCCCTCTGGTGTATAGCCGAACTCGTTTCCCTGTGAGACACAGCTTTGTCAGAGGCAGCATGAACAAGTGTTTCTAGAGGCTGTTTAGTTAACAGGGACACGAGTTAGGCTATACACTAGGGGTGTGCACCGGCCACTTTTCGTGTTTTGGTTTTGGATCTGGATCTTTCTTCGTGTTTTGGATTTGGATTGGTTTTGCCAAAACCACACTTCCGTGTTTTGGGTTCTGGGTTTTGTGTTTTCGATCTGTATTTTTTTTTTAAAAAAGCATAAAAACAGCTAAAATCACAGAATTTGTGGGTTTTTCTGCTCCTATGCTATTATTAACCTCAATAACCTTAATTTCCACTCATTTCCAGTCTATTCTGAACACCTCACAATAGTGTTTTTATGTCCAAAAGGTTGCACCGAGGTAGCTGGATGACTATGCTAAGAGATACGAGTGGGCGGCACAAACACGTGGCCCATCTAGGAGTGACACTGCAGTGGCAGACAGGATGGCAGTTTGAAAAACTAGGCCCCAAACTGTACATAATGCTAAGAAAAAAAAGGAGGTCCACCCTTATGTTGTATAAACAGGACATGCACACTTTAACAAACCAATCATTTCAGCGCCAGGATCTGCCACACGACTGTGGCTGAAATGATTGGTTCGTTTGGGCCACCACAAAACAAGCTGGCAATTAATCTGTCCCTGCACAAACTGGCTCTACAGAGGCAAGATGTTGTCCTCATCCTCCTCATCCAACGATTCCTCACACTCTTCAGTGTTGTGTACATCCTCACAGAGCATTAACTCGTCCCTGCTGGAATCCACCACCACAGGTCCCTCTGTACGTTCTGGAGGCTGGTCTCCCTGGAAGAGTTGATAATTCATTTTTATGAACATCATCTTCTCCACATTTTGTGGAAGCAACCTCCTACGCCTTTCGCTGACAAGGTTCCCGGCTGCACTAAACACTCTTTCGGAGTACACACTGGAGGGGGGGGCAACTCAGGTAAAATAGAGCCAGTTTGTACAGGGGCCTCCAAATTGCCTCTTTTTCCTGCCAGTACAGGTACAGACTGTCTGACATGCCTACTTGGATGCTGTCACCGATGTAATCCTCCACCATTCTGTCAATGGTGACAGTATCATATGCAGTGACAGTAGACATGTCAGAAATTGTTGCCAGGTCCTTCAGTCCGGACCAGATGTCCAAACTTGGTCCTGCCTGCCCTGCATCACCGCCAGCGGGATTCTTAGGATACCTAAGTTTTTTCCTGGCAGCCCCAGTTGCGGGAGAAAATGAAAAAGGAGCTGTTGACGTGTCACGTTCCGCTTCAGCTGACAGTGTTTTCACCAGCAGGTCTTTGCACCTCTGCAGGCTTGTGTCGGCCGGAAAGAGAGACAGCACATAGGCTTTAAACCTAGGATCGAGCACGGTGCCAAAATGTAGTGGTCTGATTTCAACAAATTGACCACCCTGGAATCCTGGCAAAGCGAATGAAGGGCTTCATCCACAAGTCCCACATGCCGAGCGGAATCGCTCCGTCTTAGCTCCTCCTTCACTTTCTCCAGCTGCTTCTGCAAAAGCCTGATGAGGGGAATGACCTGACTCAAGCTGGCAGTGTCTGAACTGACTTCACGTGTGGCAAGTTCGAAGGGCTGGAGAACCTTGCACAACACGGAAA
The DNA here is from genome assembly GCA_031769625.1 of Taudactylus pleione. NCBI lineage: Eukaryota > Metazoa > Chordata > Amphibia > Anura > Myobatrachidae > Taudactylus > Taudactylus pleione. Next base: position 1,865,399 of record JAUIMM010000024.1, on the reverse strand, counting down.
ACATTCTCCACTGCGCTTGAGTCAGGTGCATACCCCCTCCTTTGCCTATGTCATAGGTGGATGTATAGGCTTGAATGGCCTTTTGCTGCTCCTCCATCCTCTGTGACACGGTGGAACTCAACCCTCTATATGCTTCAACCTCTTGCTTCAGGTGATGGCGGGGCAGGTTCAAGAGTGTTTGCTGGCGCTCCAGTCTTCGGCAGGCAGTCGCTGAATGGCGAAAGTGGCCAGAATTTTTTCGGCCCACCCAAAGCGTCTCCTGCACGCCCCTGTCGCGTTTCAGAAAATTCTGCACCACCAAGTTTATTGTGTGAGCAAAACATGGGAGCCTGCTGGAATTTGCCCAGATGTAATGCCCGCACAATATTGATGGCGTTGTCAGATATCACAAATCCCCAGGAGAGTCTAAGTGGGGTAAGCCACTGGGCGATGATTTCCCTCAGTTTCTCTAAGAGGTTGTCGGCGGTGTGCCTCTTACTGAAACCGGTGATACACAGCGTAGCCTGCCTTGGAACGAGCTGGAGTTTCTGAGATGCTGCTACTGGTGATGCTGCGTAAGGTGATACATCTACCCAGTGGGCTGTCACAGTCATATAGTCCTTAGTCTGCCCTGTTCCACTTGTCCACATGTCCGTGGTTAAGTGGACATTGGGTACAACCGCATTTTTCAGGACACTAAGGACACTTTTTCTGACGTTTCAGTACAGTCTCGGTATCGCCTGCCTAGTGAAGTGGAATCTAGACGGGATTTGGAACCGGGGACACACTACCTCCATCAATTGTCTAAATCCCACTGCACTAATGGCGGATACCGGACGCACATCTAACACCAACATAGCAGTCAAGGCCTCAGTTATACGTTTTGCTTCAGGATGACTGCTGTCGTACTTCATCCTCCTCGCTAAGGACTGTTGGAGGGTCAATTGTTTAGTAAAAGTATTGGTGTTCCTACTTCCTCTCTGGGATGATGAACGACTCCCAGCAGGAGGCGTAGCAATGCAGGATCCTCCGGAGGAATCCCGGATAGGAGAGTCAGTCATGCCAGTGACATGGCCTGCAGGACTACTTCCGATCCTGACTAAGGAGGAAATTGGCGAGGAGGGAGTTGACGGTGTGGTTTGCAGGCGCTTGGATACAACAGGACAACGGGATTTAGGTGTCCCTAGACTGCTTACGGTCTTAGCCAAAGTTTCTGAACTTGACAGTAACTTTTTATGAACGCGCTGCAGGTGCCGTATAAGAGAGGATGTTCCTAGGTGGTTAACATCCCTACCCCTACTTATTTCACCTTTACATATGGTACATATGGCAAGACAGTTGTTGTCCGGATTTGGATAGAAATATTGCCAGACCAAAGAGGTGGAATGTTTGGTCTACTGCCCAGGCATGACCGTGATGGGCTTTTTCATCCCACGGACAACAACTGTCTCCCCCGAAGCCTGATTTAAACAAACCACATCACAATCAGAATCCTCCTAGCCAACTTCCTCCTCAGCGCCAGCTACACCAGTATCCTCATCCTGTTGTACTTCAACAGTGACATCTTCAATTTGCATATCAGCAAGTGGACTGTGGGTGCTCCTTTCAGCACTTGCAGGGGGCGTGCAAATGGTGGAAAGAGCCACCTCTTCCCGTCCAGTGCTGGGAAGGTCAGGCATCGCAACCGCCACCACACTTGGACTCTACTTGGGGATTTGTGATATCTTCTTAGAACGCACAGTTCTTCGCTGTGCTTTTGCCAGCTTAACTCGTTTGATTTTTTTAGCGGGAGGAGGGCTTCCATCGTCATGTGAAGCTGAACCACTAGTCATGAACATAGGGAAAGACCTTAGCCGCTCCTTGCCACTCCATGTCGTAAATGGCATATTGGCAAGTTTACGTTTCTCTTCAGATGATTTAAATGTTTTTTTCAAGGTCATTTTCCTGAACTTTGTCATTTGGGATTGTATGTGCCCTCTACTATGACATTGGGCATCGCCTTGGCAGACAACGTTGATAGCATGTTATCGTCTATGTCATGACTAGTGGCAGCAGCTTCAGCACTAGGAGGAAGTGGTTCTTGATCTTTCCCTATTTTATTTTTATGGGAGAAAGTTTCGTCCTCCATTTATGTTATATTGATATATACGTGCGGCTAAGGCGCACACAAACACAGAAAATAATTTTTTATTTTTGTTGGAGACTAGTGCACTTTGTGGGTTACACCACCCTTTAAGAAATGAGCCAGCAGGCCCTTTACTTATGGGACACAGGCGCACGCTTGGCACTGCTCCTTTGTTGATGCACGTGCAGCTACAGCCCACACAATTCACAAAGACAGAAAAAAAAAGAATTTTTTATTCTTTGTGGAGCACACTTTGGGGGTTACACCACCCTTTAACAGACAGACGCACGCTTGGCGCTGCTCCTTTGTTGATGCATGTGCAGCCATAGTGCACACAATTCACAAACACAGAAAATATTTTTTTATTTTGTTTGGAGTGCCCTTTGGGGGTTACAGCACCCTTTAGCGGTCAAGCCAGCCGGCCTTTTACTTATGGGACACAGGCGCACGCTTGGCGCTGCTCCTTTGTTGATGCACGTGCAGCCACAGTGCACACAATTCACAAACACAGAAAATATTTTTTTATTTTGTTTGGAGTGTACTTTGGGGGTTACAGCACCCTTTAACGGACAAGCCAGCCGGCCTTTTACTTATGGGACACAGGCGCACGCTTGGCGCTGCTCCTTTGTTGATGCACGTGCAGCCACAGTGTACACAATTCACAAACACAGAAAATATTTTTTTATTTTGTTTGGAGTGTACTTTGGGGGTTACAGCACCCTTTAACGGACAAGCCAGCCGGCCTTTTACTTATGGGACACAGGCGCACGCTTGGCGCTGCTCCTTTGTTGATGCACGTGCAGCCACAGTGCACACAATTCACAAACACAGAAAATATTTTTTTATTTTGTTTGGAGTGTACTTTGGGGGTTACAGCACCCTTTAACGGACAAGCCAGCCGGCCTTTTACTTATGACACAGGCGCACGCTTGGCGCTACTTTGTTGATGCACGTGCAGCTACTGCACACACAATTCACAAACACAGAAAAAATATTTATTTTTTTGCACTTGGGTGGAGCACCCCTGATGGACAGAGCACCCCCTGGACAACACTACAGCACCCCTTTAGGACTGGGAAACTACACAGGACTTTGGAGTGGACACAGCCCCTATGGACAACTGACTGCACAACACAGTCCAGCCAGCCCCTATGGACTTTGGAGGAGTGGACACAGCCCCTATGGACAACAGCAGCACAGCACAACACAGCCAGCCCCTATGGACTTTGGAGGAGTGGACACAGCCCCTATGGACAACAGCAGCACAGCACAACACAGCCAGCCCCTATGGACTTTGGAGGAGTGGACACAGCCCCTATGGACAACAGCAGCACAGCACAACACTACACTGCACTACACTACACAGCCAGCCCTAACTCCCACCCTCCCTCTTCACTGTCCACAGCCGAGTGAGTAAATGGCGCCGACACGAATACCTTATATAGAATCCAAAACCCGCGAGACCCGGAAGGCGGGATGATGACGTTTTGCCTCGATTTCAGATCCGAGTCAGGCGGGAAAAGTCGAGCCTGACTCGGATCGGCCTCGGATCGGGGGGGCTCGGGGGGGTTCGGATTTCAGAAATCCGAACCCGCTCACCCCTATTATACACCAGAGGGGCACTCTGTGGAAATTGTCCCCCCCTTGTTTGTGTGACTGATCACCACCTACAATTTACTGACATCTCAAGTCCAGAACCGGAGAGATTGCACCACCATCCGCCTCTCCGTCGCAAGTGAAACAGCTAAACAGCATAACTCTTTATCAACACTGGGGCCACGGTCCAGATAGCTTATCACCATCAGCCGTCTCGGAGCCTGTCCGGCACCTGTCTTACCTCACAGTCACTGGTCTGGGAAACACGTGGTTACTGCTGTTCATCAGCCACTTGACAATTTGCTCCCACTGCAGTCACCATCGGGAAGCTAGGCATCCAGACGCGGTACCATAGGCACTCGGCACCCGGCTTTCACTACAGCCATGCCGCAAGTAAAAGCCTTTGCTGCCTACTGACTGGAGTTTGGACATAACCATTTCTGACCTGCATACCTGGCTCCACACCATAATAGAGCACTGCTACAAATATCCCTCGATCCAGTGATCACATTGAGGAGCCACAGGTATTTCATATTCTATCTACCTGCAATATATTAGGTGCTGGTACATGCTAGACGTTTTGGGCACCACTATAACAGCACAGACTCCCTGATTACACTTATTCTCAGGATTAACAACACGAGTTTTACATGCTGTACTCTGGTTATTAACAGGACATCATTTTTGGATTCACCTGTCCATTCAAGCATTTTTTATTATCAATATTTTTTAATAGTCAACCACAGATATATGCAAATCTACTTACTGCTCCCTATACCCCCCAGAGTTTTGATGTTGAAATATTGAAATTGTATCATATATTTATATGAAAAGATAGATTTTATGCGTATCTTATTATAAATAAATTGTCTTTTATTATCTTATAGCTTAGATTATTATTTTTATAAGTGATTGTTTAGGTATTTACCCTATGTTCCAAGCGCTGCTTTATTTTCTTTTCTTGATATATACATCAGGAAACTACCTGATTTCTGCAGCAGCTAGAGAACATATAGTCATATAACTGATTAAATAACCAGTGCATTCTTTTAGAAATTTAAAGTAACTCATAGTTGCGCTTCAATATCCCACCTACTGTTTCACCATAGTTTACATTTGTTTTATTTTGAGGCAATATTATGTCTTGTGATATAAACGCAAGCCACTCGACTACTGTAATAGGCCTGGTTAATTTCTTCCTGGGAGGGGGCATTCTAGTTGTATGCATACAGTCAGAGACATTTTAAGAGAGGAGGGGACCCGTGTGCAGACACAGACAGGGGCATAAGTATCAAAGCTTGATGTGAGATAAAATTGTGAGCTATATATCACCAACCAATCAGCTCCTAACTATCATTTTTTAAATACAGCCTGCAAAATGTAAGTTAGAAGCTGATTGGTTGGTCATATATATCTCACATAAAGCTTTGATACATATGCACCTCAATGCGGGTCCCCTTCTCTCTTGTACGGTGCCATGGCAGGTGGTGCAGCAGAAGATTCTGGCTTAGTGCCAGAATCTACTGCGCATGCGCGGGTCTTCAAGGAAAATAGCGTCTGCACCATTTTCCCAGGGACAGCAGTACTGCGCATGCGCAGAGTCACCGGGAAAATGGCTGCCGCTGGTAACTACGGACGGGTAAGTATGAAACTATATGGATGCATGGTGTGCAGTGTGGGCCCCCCAGGGGCCTGTGTGAACCCATTATAGATACGCCCCTGCATACAGTATAAGAGACAATGGGCTAGATGCATCAAACATTGGAGAGAGATAAATTTGAGGCCGATAAAGCACAAACCAATCAGCTTATAACTGTCATTTTACAGGCTGTTTTGGAAAAATGACAGTTAATAGCTGACTGGTTGGTACTTTAACTCTCTCCACTTTATCTCTCTCCAAGGTTTGATACATCTCCTCCAATATCTTGTGAAATGTAGAGATCAAAGAATTACCCAATAAAAATCTATTAAAGACAAAAAAATAAAACAATAAACATTAAAAAATACAAAATAGAAATAAAGTCTCTGTACGTATAAAAAATGCTTTAGAAGCTTCCGTTGTAGTGTGAATACGTTTACTTAGTTGTGAACAATATAGTGGTGTTATTTATGCGCTTTGGCACATATTGTTTATATATGACACAATCAGAGTCACTGAAGATGTGAACTTTACTTGGATTCTGATCCAATGTATCAGAACATAGTAATAGTAATAGTTTGTTCTAAAACTCGTTTAGAGCTCAAATTTGGGTTACGGCTGTAAAGATCTTTGTTATGCCAGCATAGTAAACAATGTTTTGATTTTAAAGATAAGGAAAGAGCGCACCTATTTTGGAGTGGCCGCACGCCGCACAGGGGTCTGAGAGATATCACTTTGTTTATAGATATAGCAATAGTAAGGAACTTGATATGATGGAAACCGTGTATATGTTCCTTTGTTGGTATATTCGTTTGAATGTCCGCCAGGCTGCTGCGTCTAGAATCTGCTAGGACTCGCAGTGGGATCCCAGTTCTTAAGGTGTAATGATGAGTGGCTGGTGGAGCTTCAAAGGTAAGGAAGCTTTCACCGGCTCTCCTGTGATCCTATGGTCAGAAGGTATAGGCGGCGTGTGCGGTGGGGAACTGCTCCGTTCTTAGCCTGGTGATCAGATCAGATGACTCCGCTTGTTGTAGAATTTGCTCAATGCATTTCCGTGTGTACTCACACCTTCAGGAGCATGGTTTGGATAAAGAAAAACAGTCTCTTTATATGGTTGGACCTCATTTGCATAATTAGGATGGTTTTGAGCTGTGTTGTTAGTCACGGGTGTGGTATAAGAGATAGAAAGTAATTAGAAAGACAATGTCTAGATAGACACCAGATGTTAGAAAGTCAATAGTTAGACAGGGAAAAAAGTTTGACACAGACAAAAGTCAGACACACTAAAGTTAGACATGTAAAAAGTTCGACAGGTACAAAAGGTCCACAGGGTCAAAAGTTCGACATGAAATTGATCAACACAAAAATGGTCGATAATTTTGTGTCTTAGCCCTAATCTTCACCCTAACCCTAACCCTCCTCTTGGTGCCTAACCCTAACCCTCCCTCCTGGTGCCTAACCCTAACCGTCTGGGTAAATGCCAAACCCTAAGCATGGGGGTAAGTGCCTAACCCTAACCCTCCCCTTGGTGCCTAACCATAATCCTCCCTCCTGGTGCCTAACCCTAACTGTCTGCGTAAGTGCCCAACCCTAACCCTCCAGTAAGTGCCTAACCCTAAACCTAACCCTAAAAAAAAATAAAAAAATGTATCAACCATTTTTGTGTCGATCATTTTCATGTCGAACTTTTGACCCTGTCGACCTTTCGTACCTGTCAAACATTTACATGTCTAACTTTAGTGTGTCTGACTTTTTTCTGTGTCGAACTTTTATCCTGTCTAACTATTGACTGTCTTAACATCTGATCTCTATCTAGACATTGTCTAACTAATTACTGTCTATCAATAGTCAGTAACCCGTTAGTCACATTTTGAAATAGAAAATCAATAAAAAAGACTTTGCACTGAGTTTAAAAGCTTGAAAATATGCAACTTTGTAACAACTTTAAAAATCTCACCACGTAATCTTGCTATATGAAACTTTGTGTCAGCATTGAAATCTATTGTTGTATAATATTACAATCACTCATTGGGGTTTAATTATAACCAGGAAGGATAACATCTTATGTGAACATTTTGAAAAGGAATTACTGTGTTTTGATCTCTGTTTCATGAACAGTTATTTTACATCTTAAATAAGTCAGTTTAGTTAAGACCTGTTTTGATGTAACCATAATTTTATCAACCAAAAATAAGGGGGAATATATGCACCTCTTTATATTGTTCTTCAATTTTTGAGTGCTTACATGTCTCATTTACATTATAAATGAGTGTTTACCTGACTGCAATTCCGCCAATCCCAAGATTGGAGTATGAACAAATCCAGACATATACTTATATATATTGTGACACAGTTAGGTTAGGGGGTCCCTCTCCTGGGTAGAGGACTCCTTCCTTACACACACACACAGCAGCAGGGAAGCAGCACACCAGTCTGGATGCAAGTACAAGCTGGTCGGCGCCAGTCTTTATTGTACAATGACAGAAATATAAAGAAAACATAAATATAAATCCTTGCCCTGTCGGGGCACTAACTTCACAGGTAGATCCCTCACTACCAGAACCTGGCAGGGCCTAATGCCCTCGCCAGCAACAAAGCACAGCACAGTACTCACAAATAGGTTTTTCAAGTGTCTCTGAGCAAACTCCCTGCCTGCTCTCCCAGGTGAGACAATCAGCCCTAAACACACTAGGCTTATATTGGCCACTCTCAGGTGGAAAACTAACAAGCCTGTTACCAGGCTGCGAGAACCAAAACCTGGAGTGGCCGTGGGTGGAGCCCTCCCTCTCCTCTCACCCACAACCCCCAGGTCCCAAACCGGCTTTTCAAAAAGCCGAAACTCAAGCCTGCTACACTGCAGACTTTCTCCTGGAGGTTTAAAACACAAAAGACAGGAATCTGGGACAAATGTACCTGCCACAGACCACTTTACCAGTGATCCTATCACAATATATATATATATATATATATATATATTTTCCTATTACTTTTAACTTTAATGAATAATGACTATGTAAGAAACAACAAACAAGATATATTGAATAAGTAGATAAATACACTGTGCTATGCATAAATTGTATAATATCAAAACATTGTTTACTATGCCGGCATAACAAAGATCTTTACAGCCGTAACCCAAATGTAAGCTCTAAACGAGCTTTAGAACAAACTATTACAATTGTTTTAAGAAAAATCCTGATGTTCTGATACTTTGGATTAGAATCCAAGTAAAGTTTGCATCTTCAGTGACTCCGATTGTGTTATATATGAACAATATGTGCCAAAGCGCATAAATAAAACAACTATATTATTCACAACTAAGTAAATGGATCCACACTATAACAGAAGTTTCTAAAGCATTTTTTATGTGTACAGAGACATTTCTATTTTATATATTTTTTTTTTGTCTTTAATAGATTTTAATTGGGTAATTCTTTGATCTCTACATTTCACAATATATTATCTGGTATTGTTTTAATATGTATTACACGTGCATTTTCATACTAGGTTTCTTTTTGTAATAAATGATTTGTCTTTTCATACTTAATCATTAGTGTTGGTGTATAAGCGCAGCCAAATTCCCATGTATTGTATAGTTTTTTTAAGCATTTTGCACATTCTTCTTTTCTTTTGGCAGCAGCTTTCACACACTATCAGGTCACTCAGGGAGTGCTAATATTCAAGAAAAACTTTTCCTTCTTCTTTTTCCTCCAATATCTTGTATTCTTTCAAGGTGAATTCAGAAAAAAAGCTAAAATGGATATTACATAGGAAGGTATGATATTTTTTAAATATATTAGCTCAGATATCTCTCATAGTAAAGCATCTGGAATTATGGGAATCTGGAATTGAAGGGACAGGTGAGAGAGCTTGTTTGTCACAATTAGTGTTCAGGATAATCAAATCTATACCATCAGCTCAGATTTGCGCTACCTTTATATTCTACATTGACAGTGATGCAACTATTGCCATTGTATTTCTCCAGAGCCACTGCATCACCATCAATGTCTGTAGCAGTAAACTCATACACTACTAAGTAGTCTTGACCATCTTCTTGCCATGCACCCGGAAGTGATAGTGCAGGTTTAGGAATACATCGCAAAATTACTAATGAAAAATTAGAAAAGGACAACAAAAGAAACTTTTACATTATAAATAAAAACTTTTGACTAGAATATGGTATAAATTGTATACTAATTCTATGGGCAAAACTTTTATAGATGCCCAGGGAGATAGTTACTCCTGGAAACATATGGAAGCCATTTATAAGCAAGTGAGCCTTTACAGCTAGAGAGGTAGAAGCCAGACAGAGGATTGTATTAGAGACGGGAGGAAGGATCTACAAAGAGAGATATATGACAAATTCTATTTAATATAACCTAGTGTTGAACCACAATATTGACTTTTTGTACAAATTGACTATTTCAAAATGTTATCTTACTGCTAAAATTAATTAGAAATGAATGAACAAGTACAGCAGGTTTTATTTGTTTGTATTCTTTGATATTTATGCTGTATACTCGACTTTATATAAGTGCTTCCCGGGAGCAGCCCAGAGAACTGCTGCTGCAGGCCAGTTCGGGGGGCGGGGCCAGACTGTTGGCATAATTAGACCTCTGCCCCTTTCCCGGGAAAGGTCACTTGGAGGGGGTGGGGCTAAATTAAGCAAATCACGCTGTTTAACCTCACCCCCTCATCGGGACCCACAAATTCCTCATTAAATCTCCCCATTCTGCCCGCTTCACTAGTGGGTAGGATGTGGGAGATCTGCCTAAACGTCCTAGGGTGTGGGGGGCTACCTGAAAAATCAGGAACCTCCTGAGACTTCGGGGAGTGTAGGAAAGTATGAGTATACTTGATAGTTGCCTACAAACCCATATCTCCCTATCCCTGTCTGTTTTATGCTATGGATCAAAAAATTTAAAATGTTAAAATGTTAAATTCTGGTGAATATATTGGCTGCAGATTTTGTGTAAATTGCTACATTGTAATTATATATTTACCTTGCATACCAGTGGGACCAAACTCTTGTCTTGTGAGAAATATTGCATGATCATGGTATTCAGCATGTCCAGTATCTGGTTTCTGTTGTTGATATGCCCAGCTGCATACATTTAGTAAACTTTGTGAAGGATTTCCAACTTCAATTAAACTGGAGGACTACAGAAGAAAAACAATACATGCATTATGTGGTTTCAGATACCAAGGAGGAAAATCATTTCTTAGAAAATAAGATTCTGGTTATCCCTAAAAATAAAAAAAAATATATGAAAACTATAATTATTTTATTAAAAGATAATGTAATGCTGACCTTGCATGAATTACAAAAAGCAGAGCACGGGTTACCAGTTTGTACTAGAGTGGATTTTTCTCGTTTCACATTTGTCTGCAAAATTTCACTCAGATTAATTTTAAATGTAAACAGCCTTCAGCTACATAAAATGTGACTGTTGTCGCCCCAGCTCTATTCATTCTGCAAATGTGAAGTATAATGTGGAATGGCAGTATGCAGAATGGTGAAACAAAGGTGGAATTTGAACATAGCATTGTATCATCATCACACTTCAGCTAAATGAACTGTCCTTACACAACACTCAATCTGCAAGAAAACTGAAAGGAAGCCCAAGTAAAAACCCCCATTTTCAAAGTCAACAACGCAAAACACCATCTCAACTGTCTACAAGAAACAACAGATATAATGAAAACTCACCAAACAAAAAATTATGATAGTTACAGTAGGGATCACTGTTGTTTGAACTATCTTGCCTATCATTGTTAAAAAAAGGTTTAATATTATTATTACCCTTAATTTATATGGCGCCACAAGTGTTTGGCAGCAACTTCCAAAGTACATACATAAGTGAGCAAGAAACCAGTGACTTACAGTACAGTACAATGCAGGACAAGCAGAGGTTTATAATATATATACAGCCATGGCCAAAAGGTTTGAGCATGACACAAGTATTAGTTTTCAGAAAGTTTGCTGCTTCAGTGTTTTTAGACCTTTTTGTCAGATGTTACTATGGTATACTGAAGTAAAATTGCAAGCATTTCATAAGCGTCAAAGGCTTTTAATTACAATTACATTAAGTTTATGCAAAGAGTCAATATTTGCAGTGTTGACCCTTCTTTTTCAAGACCTCTGCAATTCGTCCTGACATGTTGTCAATCAACTTCTGGGCCACATACTGATTGATGGCCGCCCATTCTTGCCTAATCAATGCTTGGAGTTTGTCAGAATATGTGGGTTTTTGTTTGTCCACCAGCCGCTTGAGGATTAACCACAAATTCTCAATGGGATTAAGGTCTGGGGAGTTTCCTGGCCATGGACCCAAAAATTTGTTTTGTTCCCCGAGCCACTTAGTTATCACTTTTGCCTTATGGCAAGGTGCTCCATCATGCTGGAAAAAGCATTGTAGCCAAACTGTTCTTGGATTGCTGGGAGAAGTTGCTTTTGAAGGATGTTTTGGTACCATTCTTTATTCATGGCTGCGTTCTTAGGCAAAATTGTGAGTGATCCCACTCCCTTGGCTGAGAAGCAACTCCACACATGAATGGTATCAGGATGCTTTACTGATGGCGTTACACAGGACTGATGGTAGCGCTCACCGTTCCTTCTCCGGACAAGCGTTTTTCCAGATGTCCCAAACAATCTGAAAGGGGATTCATCAGAGAAAAAACTTTACCCCAGTCCTCAGTGTCACGTTTGTCTTTTGGGAAATCGCCTACTGAGGGGGGTGAAAGCTGAGGTCCTGGGTTGAGGGAGGAATCGAAGATGAGAGGCCTGTATGTAAGATCTCCTCCACGAATATGTTGAGGCCTGACCAAGGGTGCGGAGTCTAACCTGCTGGGGGGTGTTCACCGCTGCACCCAACAGGCAGGTCGCAGCGCCTTGGTCAAGTATATGATATCCACGGGAATAGCGAAAATACACCAAAGGCCCAAGAGAAATACTTCAGAAAGAAGAATAGCTGCACCAGGAGTTGGTATTTGTAGTTGTAAACAGTTAGAGGGATTTAGATGCACCGCTGCACCAAGAGGTGGCACTTGTAACTGCACACAGGCAAGGTAAATTGATGCACTGTTGCACAAGGAGATGGCACTTGTATAGCACACAGTTAAGGTGTTTGGATGAACTGTTGCACAATGAGATGGCAGTTGTATAGCACACAGGCAAGGTGTTCGGACGCACTGTTGCACAATGAGATGGCATTTGTATAGCACACAGGCAAGGTGTTTGGACGCACTGTTGCACAAGGAGATGGCACTTGAGACTCGAGGGTATCACGATATGGGAACCTGGAACGAGGTAATGGCAAGTATACACAAGGTAGCGACAATGTTGCACAGGCAATTTCCTGCTGTCCGGAGACTGGCTTTATACCCTGCGGTAGCAGATCATTGGTGACCACCGCCATGCTACCATCGGGTAAAGGGTAGTCAGGTGATGCAGACTGGCATCTGACCACCCGTGGGATCAGGGAAGCCGGCGCTGGGATGAGTAAGACGATCCTAGGCCGCAACCTGACACTCAGCAGTCCAATACCTGTACCTTTTGCAGAATATCAGTCTGACCATGATGTTTTTTTTGGAGAGAAGTAGCTTCTTTGCTGCCCTTCTTGACACCAGGCCATCCTCCAAAAGTCTTCATCCTGTGTCATGCCAACAGTAAAGCATCCTGAGACCATTCATGTCTGGGTTTGCTTCTCAGCCAAGGGAGTGGGATCACTCACAATTTTGCCACAGCCATGAATAAAAAATGGTACCAAAACATCCTCCAAGAGCAACTTCTCCCAACCATCCAAGAACAGTTTGGTGATGAACAATGCCTTTTCCAGCATGATAGAGCACCTTGCCATAAGGCAAAAGTGATAACTAAGTGGCTTAGGGAACAAAACATCGACATGGTAGCACCGAGCGTCCTCCCTTGTGACAACCCAACACCAAATTCGTCCCACTCACAAAGCGTTTTGAACAGAATGCACAAGCAGCCTCTGCGGATCAAAATGACACACAGCATACCTACATTCTGTGCGCGACCTCGGGTGCACCCACATACGCAATGCCACACCTCAGCGGCTATAACACTGCAACGCAGCATTTTGCATGCAGACACAACTGCAGTCGCACACAAGATACAGGATGCCACACATCACCCTAATTAGCAGAAACTGCATGCACATCCCAATCGCATTGCCCCGCGAACAAGACGCACCGAAGGCAAAAAGCTGTGTGAAAAGATGCTATATGCTACAGAGTGATGCCACGGCATGGCGCGACTGGAAGGGCTGTTTAACGCGCAAGGAAGTAAGATTTATGTGGACACATCTGTGGCAGCAGGTTAAGATGAAAGCTGGAAGGCTTTGATGAAGTAGTGGGTGTTGACAGCCCATTTGAAGATCTTTAGAGAGGTGGAGAGTCTGATGGGGACTGGGAGAGAGTTCCAGAGGTAGGGAGCAGCACGGGCAAAATCTTGGAGGCGGGAGTGGGAGGAAGTACAGTTGTTTGATGGGATTGTGAAGGGAGATGAGGTCACAGATGTAAATGTAAGAGGAATGGGTGAGGGCTTTGTAACTGAGTGTAGGAACCTTGAACTGGGTTCTGAAGGGGGAGGGGAGCCAGTGGAGGGCATGTAGGAGAGGGAAGGCAGATGTATAAAGTTTGGAGAGGAAGAGGAGCTGAGCAGCAGCATTGAGGACAGATTTAAGTAGAGAGAGGTGGCAGTCGGGGAGGCCAGATCAGAGGAGGTTACTATAGTCCAATCTGGAGATGATCAGTGAGTGAATGAGGGTTTTAGTAGCATCCTGTGTGAAAAAGGGTCTGATCCTGGAAATATTTTTGAGATGGAAATGGCAGGACTGTGAGAGGAGCTGAATGTGTGGTTTGAAAGAGAGGGAGGAGTCCAGCATAACTCCAAGACAGCACACTTTGGGGCTAGAGGAGATAGTTGTGACATCAACTGATAAAGAAAATGTGGCAAGTGAGGTTATTCGAGAGGGTGGTAAGATGATCAGCTCAGTCTTAGACATATTAAATTTAAGAAGGTGCTGGGACATCCAAAAAGAGGTAGAGAGACAGTTGGAGAGACGAGTAAAGAGAGAGGGGGAGAGGTTGGGGGAAGAAAGGTAGATCTGAGTATCATCAATATAGAGATGATATTGGAGGTTAAAAGAGCTGATGAGTTCACTTATAGAGGACGTATAGAGGGAAAATAGGAGAGGACCAAGAACAGAATCTTGGGGATCACCTACTGTGTGGAAGTGGGAGGGGGGGTAGAATATAAATTCTCTCCCCTTCCAGAGCAGGATGGGCCAGTTAGCATCTCAGGAAGGGGGATGGGAGATGTTTGGGTATTATTTATGCATATTGAATCACCACTCTTAATTCATTTGTATTAAGATATATTGCTGCTTGATTGTTATTTGCACAGCGTTATAAATCTGCTAGGTAATTAACTACTGCACCCAACATACTGATTAAACAATATTTCATATTATTATAAAATCTGTATCAAGGCAGGAAATTACTCTGTATCTGTTGGTATATTGTCCTCTCACCATTTGTTTATTTTACTGCTGACCCTTTGTTGTGTGAGGAGGGTGTTAGGGGTGGGGGTGGAATTAGTGTGGACACCTGTTTGAGTCATACTTATTTGTCACTATTAGGCTGCCATAGCCGAGCTGCTACAACATCATTGCCTAGATTTGGAGTGCCTAGTTTAAAGTGTCAATAGAACATTTACGTTAAAGCTGGAATTATTCAGGAGTTAAACAGGAGGAGAACAGAAGGAGAATTTAACAGATCACCAATTCCTGCTATTAAGGACTGCTTTTATCTATCACCACACTTTCATCATGCCTATGGATTGCGCCTGCACCTGGATCTCCAATGCTGCCCGCATCCCTCCTGATCTCCCCATGCAATCTGCGAATCCACTCCAACTTTACCTTACCAATTAAGATGACCTCTCAAATGGTCCTTGGCTGTGGCCCCCAAATCATGAGGCTTGGTGCATATTTGCTGTACTCATTGATTTTTTCCTCTTAAGTTTAGACTAACCTTTCCATAGATGTTAGATTACTGTGACCCTTGTATCCAGCCCATCTGTGTCACCCATGTTTGCCTGCCCCCTCCCCTTTAGAATGTAAGCTCTCATGAGCAGGGCCCTCTTCCCTCACGTGCTTATCCTTCACTTAATTATACTCTAATTCACAACAGCACCCAACCCTTGGCTACAGACACCATGCTGCTTATCTAAGTGTAATGCAGCAATGTATAAATCATGTATCTGTCCTGCATTGTTTGTACTGTTAATATCTGTTTTCTTGAGTGCTTATTTGTTTTTGTACTGTTTAAGGCGCTGCGGAACCCTTTGTGGCGCCATATAAATAAAGGATAATAATAATAATAATAATAATAATAATTAAGAGTTCATAGTGAGTCTACTGCGGTTTTCTTTTTATCCAATGGATTAGAAGATGAAAGGCAAGTATTATAGCCACTACACTACAATATGGGGTGCAACTTAAATACTAATGTAATAATATTTTAATGCGGCAAAAAATATGATCTAATATACTAAGGGGGTACAGATAACATTTATAAATATACTAATTGGGCACACTAGATTTTGACTTATTATAAAGAGGGAATTGTTAATATTTATTACATTTTAGGGGCATGGATTAAATTTATTCAACTAAAAAATACCATAATGAGGCCGATTCTACCTACAGTAGCATCCCTATGTACAATGCTACCTACCCAGGCATCCCTAGGTATTGGGCTTGAACATAGAAAGGTGGTGGTTTGGCTTTAACGCAGCTGATTAAGAGGTTTGAGAGCCCTGCACATCGCCAGTGATTTACATTTTCACCCTCCAAACCACTGGATAATAAATTTGGTAGTTTACAGTGAGAAATTATCAGTGATGTGCGGTCATAAGCCCTGATTGCAAATGTGTCTGAATAGCCAGCATTTAAGAAAATGTACCCCCACGTATGTTTTCAGAAGCATAGCATAGAAATTCCCTACAATACATTTTAGTACCAGCAGATGGCACTCTGAGATTATTGTACTTGACATTTCTGGTAAATTAAATTACAAAGCATACATATTATGTTTGTGTATAAAATTACTATGTTAGTGTTCCAGCTTAAATTATTAAATGAGTGGAATCTCTGCTCCAAGCAGAGGTAACTTTCATTCATAAATAACACACACACACAAAAATAATGCACAGTATGTATGCTCCAAATGCCAACCCTACAGTACATTAGATTTGCCACTGCAGTGGTCTCATTATGATAGACAGGGGCTGGCTGGCAACTTTTAGCCTGGGGGCAAATGCAAGACAGCAGCTTTTCTACCAGCACATGGCAACAGAAAAATTAGCGTGACAAATACCTGTATGTATGGTTTGTCTAATGTAAGTGTTGTTTAAAACGGTTATGTCACAGAGCTGTAGTCAAATACAACTACAGTACCAGCCCCTTCTGACAAAGCAGGGACAATTCTAGTAACATATATATATAATACACAGAGCATCATACCTCCCAACTATTGTGCGCGCCCAATAAGGGGGTGGGGCTTCGTGGAAAGGGGCGTAGCCATGCTGCAACCCCCATTAATGTCACTATAGGGGGCGTGCCCAGCACTCTCCGAGATGCTGGGCAGCCCCCAGGCTTTCCCTACACTGGTGAACAGATGCCGTGCACGGCATCTGTTCACCTTCTGCACACCCGCTGCTCTGCATAGCAGAGCAGCGGTATGTGTTATCCCTAACTTCCCCCCCACCGCAGGACACTGCAGCCCGCGGATGGGACAGCGGGATAGTCCCAGAAAAACAGGAATGTCCCGCTGAATGCGGAACAGTTGGGAGGTATGGAGCATTCTAGCTACCTCTATACAATACAGGTCACATTCCAGTAACCAATATATAATAAAGAGAGCATTCTAGTGACACAGAAACCACTCTAGTGACCAATATACAATAAAGGAACCAGGAAAAAAATAGAAGGGAAAAAAAGGGGACCATTCTAGTGACCAATATACAAAATAGCAAATAGTATATGTCGACAGGAACTAAGTGGTGAAATATGAGGTTATAAGGTAAAACCAGTGTGCTTTACCATCTGATACACCTGCATGATTGCTGAACGGGCCTGATGCTGAGTTGAACGTAAGCCAGTTGGCAGAGCATATATTATGTGGTTTTGCACTGTACATACTCCATGTTGGATGAGGAGCGCTCAATGCTGTCTCAGATCCATTTAGCAGCAGAGCAATATTTCTTGTGTATGGGATCACAGATGCTGTGTCTAAACAGTAGCTGCGTACGGCTACATTCAGTGCTTAAAGTGGTCCTAGAGAAGTGGTGGAACTCACTGCCCCCCATGGTGCTTATTAAATAAAGGGACAGCGCGTGGTGAAAAAGGGGCGTGGTTTCAAAATAAAGGGGCGTGGTCACACAATAGTATTTCCAATTCAAATTACGCCACACAGTAGCACAATCTTGATTCACATTACACCACATATTAGTGTCCATTTTTTATGAATGACACACAGCAGTGCCCCTTTAACACAATGCCCACAGTAGTAGTGCCCCTTATACAATGCCCACAGCAGTAGTGCACCTTATACATAATGCCCACTGTAGTGGTGCTCCTTATGCAGTGCCTTCAGCAGTGGTGCCCCTTATGCAGTTCCCTCAGGAGTGGTAGTGCCCCTTATGCAGAGCCCACAGTAGTGGTAGGGCCCCTTATGAAGGGCCCTCAGTAGTGGTGCCCCTTATGCAGTGCCTCCAGTAGTTGTAGTGCACCTTATGCAGTGCCCACAGTGGTAGTGCCCACAGTAGTGATAGTATTCATTATGCAGTGTACCCCTTATGCAGTGCCCCCAGAAGTGGTGCCCCTTATGCAGTGCCCCCTATGCAATGTCCCATTAGTAATCCTTCTGTAATTGTGCCCCTTATGCAGTGCCTTCAGCAGTGGTGCCCCTTATGCAATGCCCCCAGTAGTGGTAGTGCCCCTGCAGTGCCCACAGAAGTAGTGCCCCTTACGTAGAACCCACAGTAGTGATAGTGCTCTTTATGCAGTGCCCCAGTAGTGGTAGTGCCCCTTATGCAGAGCCCACAGTGGTAGTGCCCCTTATGCAGAGCCCACAGTAGTGGTGCCCCTTATGCAGAGCACCCCTTATGTAGTGCCCCCAGGAGAGGTGCCACTTATGCAGTGCCCCCTATGCAATACCCCCATTAGTAATCCTCCTGTAATAGTGCCCCTATTAGTAATGCCCCCAGTAGTAATGCCCCCTGAGTAATGCCCCCAGTAGTAATGTCCCCTGAGTAATGCCCCCCGAGTAATGTCCCCAATAGTAATGCACCCAGTAGTAGTAGTGCCCCCTGCGTAATGCCCCCAGTAGTAGTGCTCCGAGTAATGCCCCCAGTAGTAGTGCCCCCTGAGAAGTGCCCCCAGTAGTAATGCCCATTATAGTGAAGCCGCTAGCTTACACAAAATAAAAACAAATAAAAGAAAACATGACATCTCTCCCATAATGCACTGCGGGAGCCGGAGCTCAGGAGTGAGCTCCAGCCTCCGGCTGCTGGCACTGCGGGGAAGGAGCCGGGCACCTGGCAAATAGAGCCTCCCTGCAGCGCCAGTGTTAGGTGGGTTGGAGGAGGCAGAACTGGTTCCGACTCCAAATAGAAGTGACGGAATACAGTTCCACCCTGTTCCGGCCCACTTTAAACCCCTGGCTACAGTAATGTCGCTTGACGCATGAGCGGTTCGACGCATACGCGGTTTACTATAACGATGACCAATAGAACTGTGTGCAAAATCAAACTATGTGTGTGACGATGTATATTTATCCATCTATAAATCTGTAAATAAAGTAGATTTAAAAAAAATTAAAAAAAACAATTTTGAAACCTTCAATGATTAAAAGAAATAAAGCATCTTGTAAAATGGAGAAAAGGCTATAATGGCTTAGGGGCCCATTTTTCAATAATCACATACTCAATGCGATCTGGGTATGATATTAACGGAATCAGTATGATTTACCACTGGCCACATGGCTAATCCCGACAGCGGAAGCCCGCAGGGTTGACGATCCCGAACATAAAAAGGTAAGTATTAACTAACCCTATTCTACCCCTAAACCCTAACCCTCCTTTAGGGGTGCCTAACCCTAACATCCCCCCCAAGTGCCTAAACCTAACCCCCTTTCCCCGCAGCCTAACCCTAAAGGGACAGGGGGGGTGCCTAACCCTAACCCCGCCCTCCCCTAGCCTAACCTCCCGGGGGGTCCCTAACCCTAAGTCCCTCCCGAGAGCCTCTAACCTAACCCTCCCCCCCGCACGCCTGTCTGCACCTGGCTTACCTTCAATCGGTAAGCCGGGTGTCGGGCTCCCGGCGTAGGTCTTTGGTGTAGGGCTCCCGGGGGGGACTTAGGGTTAGGCACTCCCCTGCAGGGTTAGGTTTAGGCTAGGGAACAGGGAGGTTAGGGTTAGGCACCCTTGGGGGCGAGGTTAGGGTTAGGCACCCCCCCAAGAGAATTAGGTTTAGGCAACGGGGAAGGGGGGTTAGGGTTAGGCCCCCGGGAGACTTAGGTTTAGGCAACGGGGACCTGATGGAATCAGATGTATTACTGCCGGCCGGGAAGGGGGGGTTAGGGTTAGACACCCTCGGGGGGAGGTTAGGGTTAGGACCCCCCGGGAGACTTAGGTTTAGGCAGCGGGGAAGGGGGGATTAGGGTTAGGCACTGGGAGGGGGAGGTTAGGGTTAGGCACCCCTAAGGGAGGGTTATAGGGGGGGAAAGATTAGGGTTACTTACATTTAGCAGCAGTCGGGATCGTCACCCCTGCCGGCCATGCGGCCGGCGGTAATACAACTGATTCCGTCAGGTCATTGTCAGGTAGGGTTCCTCTGGAATCCTCTCCCGGTAATTTTTGCACAGTGTATCCCATAGGCATTAGCTGCGGGGGCCAAACTACAGAATGCCTTAAATTACCAAGCTCCGGAGTGCAGACAGCATTTCATCCCCCATAGACACTTATGGGGCTTGCGGCTGATGTTGGAAAAGGAGGGATTGCAGCCAGCAGATATTGGAGATATCTGCTGCGATAGGTAGGGGGAAAAGGCACAGATATGAGGGGCGGGGACTGCAGAAGCACAGATATGAGGGACGGGGGTGCAGAGGTACAGATATGAGGTGAGTGCAGAGGCACAGATGAAGAGGGGTACAGAGGCATAGATATGAGAAGCGGGGTGCAGAGGCACAGATATGAGAAGCGGGGGGTGCAGAGGCACAGATATGAGAAGCGGGGGGTGCAGAGACACAGATGAGGGCGGGTGCAGAGGCACTGTTATTAGGGGGCTGCAGAGGCACAGATATGAGGGGCAGGGGGTGCAGAGGCACAGATGAGGGGGGTGCAGAGGCACAGATATGAGGAGCGGGGGGTGCAGAGGCACATATATGAGAAGCGGGGCTTGCAGACATACAGATATGAGAGGGGGGGTTGCAGAGGCACACATATGAGGGCGGGTGCAGAGGCACAGATTTGAGGGTGGGCAATGGCAACTGCAGATATGGTGAAGGGCAGAGGCAAGTGCCAGGAATTGCAAAGAGGACAGTGGGACAGACTTCAGAGGATACCTCTGTGCAGTGTGGGCATAGCAGCTCTCCGCTGTCTCTCTCACATTGCGTTGCTGTCTTCTGTACAGTGCACTTCATGCACACTAAACCCGGCCAATGGGAGCAGAAGATGAGGAGAGCTGGGGGGCTGTGCATCTGTAGAGGCGGAGCCCACAGCTAAGAATGGAGGGTTATCAGGTGGGGGGGTCTGACAGAGGGGACCTACATGTGAGAGGGGGGCCCCAACTCTCCTTAGTCCTGACTTCCTCATCATCTGCACTGCAGGTGCCGATGATCTCGAAGGGGGGTCGCGGCCAGTGTTCATGGTGGGCGGGGCCTGCAGGCAGGGGGCGGGTAGGAAACAAAATCCTGTCCTGCTAGCATCATGCCCGCCTCTCAGTCCATCAGTGTTCACATGCCACTCCTCACCTGCCTGCTGGCTCCTTTTGATTGGTGGACAGCTTGACTATTACTGCGAAGGAGGGGGCCCGTTACACTAAGTGATGCTGCAGCCCGGGAGGCACATGGCACTCTGCCCAGCCCGCCCCTGATAATGGACAGAGATTCCTAGGACCCAAATAATAGTACAGAAAAGTAAAACAATCTAAATACACATGGATGCAATTTCCAAACTTTAACATTGCTCACAGACATATCGGGTGTACACAACTGATGCACTAGCGATATATCGTTTGTTGTCCAAATTAATCATATATAGACAAGTGTCTATCCAGCTTTAAAATGCAAAACACTGTTGCTGCTATTTAAAAGATAGTTTCTTAAGTTCTGACATTGTGAATCAGAGCAGTGCAGGCCACAGTTTGTTTCCATGGCTACAGATATAGATTTTAGTCTTTAACAACATGTCAAATAACAACAGCAAGAGTAACAGAAGATATTCTGCTAACTGCCATTATCCAGCATAATGATTTTAATTAGAAAACATAAAACTTTTTTAGGTGGCTCACCTTTAAGAAAAAATCATACTTACCGAAATTTAACTGTACCTTCCTAGGAGGGGATCTGGCTGATGTCATCTTTGGGGGGCAGAGCCTGACTATAGCCGCCATTAGGCCCGCAACTCACGGGTCTGTGAGGAAGGGCGGAGCTAAATGCCTCAATTTGTGCTGTTTAGCTCCGCCCCTCCTTACGGACCCGCAAATTGCTTGGAAAATCTCCCCATCCTACGAGGCTGAAGTTACCTTCTTATTCAGCCAGCTTCTTATTCACTTCTTAATCGAACTCCAGCTTCGTATTAATTTCTTATTCATTTTCCAGCTTCTTATTCACATGTTATATTAAAACATTTAAATCAAATAAAATCACTAAGCTTACATTGTATGAACAAATTATGGTATCTATTACACAAATCTCAATTGTATTTTGCTTGGCTCTCTGTCTGTGTATATCCAGGGAGATGGATGTTGTCCACCAGGGTTTGAAACGACTCCGGATGAAGAGCCCATTCTCCGGCATGCATATCCTGGCGACTTACGAAGTCTGCTTCCCAGTTAAGCACTCCTGGGATGAACACAGCTGTTATCACTGGAAGATGGCTCTCTGCCCACCGCAGAATCCCTGCCACCTCTCTCATCGCCGCTGGGCTTTGTGTGCCTCCCTGACGGTTTATATAGGCCACTATCGTCGCGTTGTCGGACTGGATCTGGACGTGTGTGCCTCGAAGAATGGTCCTGCGCCTGAAGAAGTGCCCTGTGCACTGCCCGGAGCTCTAATACATTTATTGGCAGATGGCTTTCCAGGTCTATCCACCTTCCCTAGAAAGTGTGCTGACCTATGACTGCTCTCCACCTTCTGAGACTTGCGTCTGTGGTACGGAGTACCCATATCGGGATCCACAACGGACGACATCTGTTTAGATGAGTCACCTCCTACCACCAGGCTAAGGAGAGACGAACCTCTGCCACGATCAGAATCATCTGTTGTCTTATCTGATGATGCTGACCATCCCACTGCACCAAGATCCACTGCTGTAGGACTCTGGAGTGGAACTGCGCATAAGCCACCATGTCGAACGTGGCTACTATAAAGCCCAGCAACTGCATGACCAGGTAGACAGATACTACCCGATTGCTCAATAGACCAAGTAATCGTGCCTGCAGCGTCCCAATTTTGTCCTCTGGCAGTAAGATCCTTTGTTGCCGAGAGTCTAGTATCGCCCCCAGGTATATTATCCACTGGGTTGGTGACAGAGAAGATTTCCTCCAATTGATCACCCACCCGTGCTCCTGTACGCAGGCAACCATCATCCGTAGATGATACAGTAATGTCTCCTGCGACTGAGCAAGTATGAGAAGGTCGTCCAGGTATGGCAGGATTCTGATTCCCTGATGCCTGAGACAGGCCGTCATGACCGCCATTATTTACATAAACACCCTTGGAGCTGTGGCCAGCCCGAAAGGTAAAGCATGGAACTGAAAATGGTGTTGGTTTACTGCAAACCTAAGAAATCTCTGGTGGGCCTTTGTGATTGGGACATGCAGGTATGCATCCTCAATATCTAGTGAAACCATGAAGTCCCCTGGTTCTATTGCCAACATGAAATTTTGGGGTCCTTACAAACTTGTTGAAAGTTTTTAGAATAGGTCTGTACGACCCATTGGGCTTTTGGATTAAAAATAAGGTTGAATAGTAACCCATTCCCTGTTCCATCACAGGGACTGGGACGACCACCCCTGCTTTCAGAAGGGCCTCCACCGAATCCTGGTGGGCCCAAACTGACTGGGTCCCCTGGTAAGTCCGTAACCACGAACCTCTGAGGGGGGGCGGCTTCTGAATGATATGGCATAGCCGCGAACTACCAACTCACGTACCCATGCATCCATGGTCATCTGATGCCAGGCCCGGGAGAACTGTAACAGTCAGCCTCCAACCCTGACATCCTCCAGGGGTAGGCCCGCCCCATCAGCCAGCAGGTTTACCGTCTGGTTTAGCTGTTGGACGCTTGCTTGCCCAGGCCTTTCTGGGCGGTCCCTTTCTCTGAGACTGCTGTCTCTTAGCTGAGGACTGTTTCTTTGTCTCTTGCGACCAAAAGGACCAGGACGGCCACTGTCTTCTGGTCGTAGAGGTAGTTGGTAATTCTGTCGACCTTGGTTTAGCCAGTGATGTCAAAATCCTGGACCAAAGAGCACCTTACCTGTAAATGGCAAGGATTGTAACACTTTCTTAGACCCTGGATACGCTCTCCAGGGTTTCAACCATATGGTCCTAAGGGCTGCCACTGAGTTAGCCGACACTTTCGATACCATTATACCCGCATCGATGCCTGCTTCATCCAAGTATATAGAAGTCTCCTGTATCTGACCCAGCAAAAACTTCTGTTCTCTTGTTGGGTCTACAATCATTTCAGCCAAAGATTTGGTCCAATCTTCCATTGCTTTAGCCACCCAGGCTATCGCCGTGGCTGGTCTGGTAATTGCCCCTGACAAGGAAAAAATTGTTTTCAAATAATTATCCAGCTTCCTAACCACACCGTCCTTTAAGGGAGATGCCGTAGGGATAGGCAATGTAGCACTCCTAACCACTTTAGTAATATGAGCATCTATTGTGGGGGAAACCTCCCATTTGCTACACGCTCCCGGCGCAAATGGGTAACTAGCAGCAATCTTTTTAGTAGATGAAAAAGACTTGCAAGAGGTTTCCCATGTCTCAGTAAAAAGATGTTAACTGCCCTGAGTGCGGAAAATAATCTTTCGCCACAGCCTGACGTCTAAAGACCACCAGTGAGTTTGGACCTCCTCCAAACCCACTGCCCTCACCAAGGCAGGCACATTCATCCGGGATTAGTAATTATCGTTCACTGAGCCTGACTCAGAAACCTGAGACTCCTCTTCTGATGAATCAACCGGGTCTGACTCTGAAGGAGACATATGATGACTCTTATGCCCTCTTTTCCTAAGCCCCTGAGGAGAGGACCAAACCCCTTGACTGGGGCCACCAACCGTAGGCGGAATATGCAACGCTGGGTCATACACTCTGATCCTCAGAACTTAAAGGAATTAAATGCAGTATTGGAGCAGTATGAGACCGCAGGAAATATGACAAAAATGCCAGAAAAGAAACCAAGAAATGGGTGACCCGTTAAGATGGTAGCCCATTGGCCTGTGACCCAGACTGCCACTCCTCGTCAAGGAAACACCGCTGGCCAGGGTCATTTGCTATGAGTGCAGAGAGCCAGCTCATGTAAGGCGGGACAGTCCCAGAAAAACAGAGCCTATGGAGTGTGGGGTTGCTACTATGGGTGCTACGTACCCCACTTTTTTCATGATGATACCCCTGAATTCCAGATCCCCGTTAATGTGGGAAACGGTGTTCCTGAATGGATGAAAACTCCCAGCTATTATAGTCTTAGGGAGTCCTGCCCAGGACAGTGGAAAAGGTGCCAGGGTTAGTTGAAGTACTCTGTGTTCATGGATCCACAGAAAATCTTTCCCAGTGAGCCTGACAATAAAGGGGCACACGTATGAGGTGGTCACCGCAGTTGGCCCTAAGCTCCCCTATTCTATCATATTGGGATGCAATATCCCAGGATTTGTTGAGCTCTTAAAGGAACCACAGAGACAACACCAATGTAAAGTCTCCAAGGCCCTACCTCCGAAAAGGGAGAAGAGTGGAAAAGCACAGCCAGTCCTCTTTGGAGAGCGAACCTCTGCGCAATTAATTTCTGAGGAAAGAAATCCGCAACACTTTGCCCGGTTACAGCCAGACAAAAATATTTGCAGAGGTGTCATACCCAATACATATGTTGCCATGGATATACTGGGAACCACCACCCCTCAGCTTTCTGGGGGCCGCACTAGTTCGCTTGGCCCTACAGAAGTTCCGCTGGCTGACACCTTGTCAGAAAAACAGCAAAAAAGTGAAAGCCTTAATTCGCAATAATCAGGATGTTTTTTTCTCTACCAGGGCGCACTGCTTCCATAGAGCATGGGATACATATACCTGAAAAAGTGGGCATAAAGCAGCGACCGTATCGCATTCCTGAGGTGCAGCGACAAGGGGGGGGTGAATATATGTCAGTGTGTGTATGTGTATATGTGTCAGTGTGAATATATGTCAGTGTGTATGTGTCAGTGTGTGTATATGTGTCAGTATGTACTGTATGTGATTGTGTATATGTCAGTGTGAATATATGTCAGTGTGTGTATGTGTATATGTCAGTGTGTGTATATATATGTCAGTTTGTGTATATGTGTCAGTATGTACTGTATGTGTTTTTGTCAGTGTTTGTGTGTATATATGTCAGTGTGTGTATGTGTAAATGTCAGTCTATATATATGTGTATATGTCAGTGTGTGTATATATATACAGTCAGTGTGTGTGTGTGTGTATATATATATATATATATAATATATATATATATATATATATATATGTGTGTGTGTGTGTGTGTATCTGTGTGTCTGTGCTGAGAGACAACGCGGGGGGAAGATGATGGTGTGACTGAGAGATGACACAGGGGGGGAGTTGAACACGTGACTGAGAGACGATGCAGGGGAGAACTGATCGCCTGACTAAGAGACGACGCAGGGGAGGACTGATTGCGTGCCTGAGAGACTCCGCAGGGGGGGAGCTGATCGCGTGACTGAGAGACGACGCAGGGGGGAGCTGATCGCGTGACTGAGAGACGACGCAGGGGGGAGCTGATCGCGTGACTGAGAGATGACGCAGGGGGGGAGCTGATCGCCTGACAGAGACGATGCAGGGGGAGACCTGATAGCGTGACTGAGAGACGACGCAGGGGGGTGGTGACGGTGTGTTGAGAGACGATGCAGGGGGGAGATGATGGTGTGGCTGAGAATCGACACAGGGAGGGAGATGATGGTGTGGCTAAGAGGTGATGCAGTGAGATGATGGTGTGGCTGAGAGACGCAGGGGGAAGAAAGTTACACAGGAGGAAGGAGTCTGGTTGAACCGCTGTTGTATGATGATGACTTTGTTATTATTCCCACACAAACAGGCATCTTCCGGACGATGTGACCTACATGAATAGTGAATACCGACTGAAGACGCCATCATCCCAGAAAGGATACATTTCTTCAGAGGTTCCACATTGTGAGAAACCACCGCAGAGGTAATGTGCATATAGAATGTAAAGGAATGTGGCAAAAAATGGGTGGTGTGTCATGTTGGCACACCCCATTTTTTGCAGATATACTTGTCTGTGTAGTGGTGGTGGTGGGGGGGGGGGCACCAATCTGAAACTTGCCCTGGGCTCCGAAGACCCTAGTTACGCAACTGAGTGACAGTGGTACTGTGGCGGGATACTGTAGTGACAGCAGTACTGAGAGTGGACGCTGTGGTGACAGCGGTACTGAGGTTGGATGCTGTCGTGACAGCAGAACTGAGGCTGGAGACTGTAGTGACAGTGGTACTGTGGCTGGATGCTGTAGTGCAGTGGTTCTCAAACTCGGTCCTCAGGACCCCACACAGGTCACGTTTTGCAGGTTACCCTGCAGGTGCACAGGTGTATTCCTTACTCACATATTCATTTAATACATTTTAAAAGCTAATTATTTCCCTTGTGATTCTGTGAGGAGACCTGGAAAACATGCACTGTTTGGTGTCCTGAGGACTGAGTTTGAGAACAGACGCTGTAGTGACAGCAGTACTGAGAGTGGACGCTGTAGTGACAGCGGTACTGAGGTTGGACGCTGTAGTGACAGCAGAACTGAGGATTGCTCTGAACACAGGTGAGATGTCTAGGACGCACTTCTGCTCAACGAGGTGGCAAATGATCTGCAGACAGGAGAGGTATAGTGGACACACTTCTGCACAATAAAGTGGCAAATGATCCGCAGACAGGCAAGGTGTAGTGGACGCACTTCTGCACAACAATGTGGCAAGTAGTTTGCAGACAGGCGAGATGTTGCGGACGCACTTCTGCACAACGAGGTGGCAAATGATCCACAGACAGGCGAGATGTTGTGGACGCACTTTCTGCAAAATAGTCGGCACTGGTAAGCACAGGGAAAACACGAGGTAGGACCTGTAACGAGATCTTCAGTAGACTCTGGAAAACGACAACATTGCTCAGGCAACTTCCTGTGGTCCGCAGTCTGGCTTTATCCCCTGCAGTAGCAGATCATTGGTGGACAGCGTCAGCTGACCACTGTCATCCTACCATTGGGTATGGAGTCGTCAGGTGATGCAAACTGTCATGGCCGTGCCCATGACGGCAACCGCAGAAACCAGGCATGGTACAGTCCAAGGCAGTTCACATGGCCGATCCTAGACCGCAACTTGACACAAACAGATGTACACCAGGGATCGGCTTGTAGCTGTATTTGCATAAAGCTGCAAAAGATGCACACGTGGATACAGCTGCGCTTACTCAGAATCAGGCCCACCAGTCTTTTCACTTGCTGAGAACAACAGCACTCTCAGGGCCTGATTCAGACCCAGTTGCAAGTGCTGAGCACTCGCAACCGGATCAATGGTGGCCCAGAGCGCATGCGCACGACGGTGCTGGCTCCGTCGTGCGCATGCACGAGACCCGGATAGCGACGGGCAATCCGCCGCTCTGGGTCTCGCACCAAAGGGGGCGTGCTGTCGCTGTTGAGTGACAGCACGCCCCCTTTGGTGGGCAGGCCGGGGAGGTGGCTGCCCAAACGGAGGCGTTCCCATGAGAACGCCTACCGTTTGGGGTCGGCCCCACTGACATCACAAGTGATGTCAGTGGAGAGATTCCGGCTCTGTTAGAGCCGAAATCTCTCTGGGGCTTGCGGCGACGAGACCCTACCACAAGGGTCTCGTCACAAGCCCGATGGTCGCGATGGTCTTGACCATCGCGACCATCATCATGGCCGCTCGCTATAGCTGTGGGTGGTCATCCACAGCTATGCGAGCGGCCAGGAGGCCGTTCTTAAAAAAAAAAAAGACCGACCCTGATTCAGAACGAGCGCTCTGTCAGAGCGACCGGCTCTGAATCAGGCCCTCAGACTGCACCAACTACCTCCTCAACAAAATTTCCACTTAATACCCACTATCCTCTGCTTTATGTATTTATAGGTATTCTCTAGTTAAATCTGGATAAATGAATGTAGAACAGCTTTTAATACCTGGCAGGAGCATTATAAATACCTTGTGATGCTTTAGGAGCTATGAATCGGTCAGCAGTGTGTCAAAGTGAAGTTATTTCAGTTTCTTCAGAATATTTTATGTAACTTTGTCACGGTCTACTTGGATGACATTTGTATTTCCAGATAAGATTTATTTTCTGATAGGAAACATGTCAAGATAGTACTATAATGCCTATAAGACAATAGGCCTAGGCACCTAAAGAAATAATAATAATAATACTAATAAAAAAATAAAAAAATTTATCTTTCACACATAGGGGTCTATGTACTAAAGCTTGATAAGAGATAAAAATATGCCTTGTTTTCGTAGGTATGCCCTGGCCGCAAATTACAGAGTGGCGCTGGATTGGATCGGGGGCTCTGACGTCTACATGCAGCGACATACTGAACAATCTTTCACTCCTGATTGGAACCTGACTTCCTTATTACACACCCCTCAAACATCTTTCCTATTTCACTTAAAGACAATATTTTGCTATAGTCCACGTGTGTGGCGTGGGGACAGACGAGATCTAGTCTAAAACTGCCCAAAACGAAATCTATTTTCCTGCCATTATGGGGGAACCCATGTTTGCCACCTGGCCAGAACTCATCCATATTTAAAACATGGCATGCTGTGGGACTATGGCCCTCATTCAGAGCCGTACGCTCTGAGCAGAGCGCACGCTCTGAATGAGGGCCCCCCTCCATAATTATGGAGCGTCCTCCTGGACGCTCGTATAGCTGTGGGTCACCACCCACAGCCTATACGAGCGTGCAGTTTGATGGCCGCGATGGTCTTGACCATCGCGACCATCGCCACTGCGAGACGGAGCCTGCGGTTGAGTTTTTCAACCGCAAGGCCCGGAGTGATTTTGGCTCTATCAGAGCCAAAATCACTCCCACTGACATCACTAGTGATGTCAGTGGGCCGGCTTCTGAAGGTAGGCGTTCCCTTGGGAACGCCCCCGTCTGGGAGGCACGCCCCCAGCACGCCCACCAAAGGGGGCGTGCTGTCAATCAACATTATCACATTTCATATATATATTTTGTTTTTAGCTGTATAGGGAATTATTATTATTATTGATTTTAATATACACACTGTAACAGTGTTATACTGATTAAATTGGCAGCTGCCGCAAAAAAAACTATCCTGTCACACGGGATCTCATCGGAACCTATCCCCGTACACTTATTTCACACAAAATTTTCCTTTTTATTTTTTATGGACTGGACCGAAACTTCCTTACATAAAGAGAAAATGACAGAAAGGTTTTTTGTTGTTTGGCTCCCATATGTTCTCACACTTTCTGATGTTATAGGGGATGCATTAAGAAAATGTTTCGGTTTAACAACCTGGTATAATCGGGAAGTACTGTCCACTGGTGTGCCATTTTAATAGATTTAATAGTTTTAATTGGGTACTATATGTTTGGTTCTGCATTTGAAATATATAAGTATAGATACCTTTTTGTTAGTGTATCACAGTTTTTAAAATATGTTTTCTGCTATATCTTGTATGTATGATCTACCTGACATTGCAATATTTATGTAATGCTTATGTATTGTATTGTTTTGTCAATCTGTCAATAAAAATTTGATGAAAAAAAAAAAAAGTGAGAGAAAAAGTATTAACCAATCAGCTCCTAACTGTCATTTTTCAAACACAGCTTGTAAAATGTAAGTTTGAAGCTGATTGGTTAGTGCTCTCTCTCTCACAATTTTCTCTCTCTCCAGTCTTTGATTAATACCGCCCTTACACTTATGGACATATAATTTCCATCTCAGGATTTCAAATAAATACTGAACTACCATCAACACTTAGACACCCTATTGTAATTGCTCCCATTACTGATCTCACTATAAATCTCGGCCAGTGACCTCCTGAAACCACCTCTAAAATCTCTTTACTACAGCATCCAGATTCCTCTCAATACTTCATTCTAGATAGAATGCTTCCTCCTTTAGTAATACTATCACAGAGCAATTAACCTGGAAAAAAAGCCAGCCACATGGCTTTGTTTTCCAAAAATGTCTCCATCTTCTTGCAGAGAAAAATTGTGCCATGGAAAACATGGAGCACCTGGCTGTAAAACTCTCAAATCAAAGGTGTCTTCTAGAAAGAGCAAGATCTCTTCTCATTATTTACATGGAACTCTAAAATCTCCAATACATCTAAAAAGCACAACATCATTACCTACAGCAACAATGCTGGGCATACTTTTTTCTTCATCTCACTTAGCTGCTAAAGGTGCCCATACACGGTGCGATGCACCGTGTAGGGCGACTGCCGATCTGTTGGCAGACAGATCGTGCTGTCACCGCCGGCAATTGTGTGGTCCCCGCAGACCGCACGATATGCCGGCTCCCCTAGGGCGTAACAAGAACTTTGTGGGCCCCATAGCAAATTTTAAGGGGCCCCCCCAACTCATGTCTCCACTAGAGTAAGTATGGCTAATGCCTCTTCGCCTATCATTTTAATGCATTAACAAGCTCAGTCTATCGTGTTCACATCCCTTCATCATCTTCCATCGCGCGTCAAAGGGGCGTCCCCTGCAGTGAGAGGCATGTGCTTATGACATGCCCTCTTCTTTTCTATCACTCTGGGGGTTTGGCATTTCAAAATTGGACAGGGCATAGTACCCCACAAAAACAGACTAGTAGGAGTGCTTGTAAAAAAACACAGTAGAACCCCCAATTCCTAGTGCTTTTGGTAAATATAGCCCCATATACCCAGCACAGTGCCCTTGGTAAATATAGCCCCTTGTATCCCAGCATAGTGGGTGCACATTAAGTGCAGGGAACATATGCGCAGGAGCATTTACACAGGACCGGCGCTAGGCTTCCAGCGCCGGTCCTGTGCTGCACAGCTGAGCCCTTCCCTCCCCCTGAGCGCTTGCCCAATAGCGCCAGGAGGAGGGTGGCAGGTGGGCTCAGGCTGTGCATAACACACACATCGCCGCCAGCACTGGCGGCGATGTGTGTGTTAATCAGCAGCCAATGAGAGTCAGACAGACTCTCATTGGCTGCTGCTGCACACACATCACCGCCGAGCGGCAGCGATGTGTGTGTGAATCAGCAGCCAATGAGAGTCAGATAGACTCTCATTGACTGCTGCACGCCCACTGCAAGAGCCGGGCTTCCGTCCGGCTCCTGCAGTGGGTAATGGGAGAGACGTCATGACATCATGATGTCTCTACCATAATGCAGAGCGGCCCGGCCCGGGAGGATGAACGTGTGGATGGCGGCGGGAGCAGGAGCGTGGATACAGGTAAGTATTTTTCTTTTGTTTAATTTCAGTGTGTATTTCGGGGGGCGCGCTCTATTACAAAGGAGGGGACTACTACTGGGGGGATACTACTGGGGGCACTGCTTCAGGTGGGGGGGGACCACTACTGGGGGCACTGCATCATGGGGGACCACTACTGGGGACATCTACTGGGGGGGATACTACTGGGGCACTACTTCGGGGGGGAGGACCACTACTGGGGACTATTACTGGGGGGGGGATACTACTGGGGCACTGCTTCGGGGGGGGACCACTACTGGGGGGATACTACTGTGGGCACTGCATCATGGGGGACCACTACTGGGGACTACTACAGGTGGGGAATACTACTGTGGTCACTGCATTGTGGGGGACCACTACTGGGGACTACCACTGGGGGGGATACTACTGGGGGCACTGCATTGTGGGGGACAACTACAGGGGGCACTGCATCAAGGGGGACTCCTACTGGGGGAACTATATAAAGGGCACTGTATAGGAGGGACTACTACTGGGGGCACTGCACAGGGGGGACCACTACAGGGGGCACTGAAAAGGGAGAACCACTACAGGGGGCACTGCATAAGGGGGACAACTACTGGGGGCACTGTATATGGGGGATCACTACTGGGGGCCTGCATATGTGGGATCACTACTGGGGGCACTGTATAAGGGGAACTAATGGGGGGCTGCATAAGGGGGACCACTACAGGGGGCACTGTGTAAGGGGCACTGCATATGGGGGACCACTACTGGGGGCCTGTATAAGGGGAACTAATCGGGGGCTGTATAAGGGGGCCACTACTGGGGGTACAGTATAAGCGGCACTACATAGGGGGGACTGTATAAGGGGCACTGCATTAAGGTGCAAATGGAAAGAAATGTCCCCAGTGACAAGAAAGGGGTGTGTGTCATGTTGACACGCCCCATTTTTCAGTGGCCATGCCCATTTTTCGCCGTGCGCGCCTGCACATAGGGGGGGGCGCTCCATTTTAAAACTTGCCCTGGGCTCCAAATACCCTAGTTACGCCACTGATAGGGGCCTTAACTCTACATCATGGTTCCCCCCCTATTAGGCACTATTTATAGCACCATTCATCATCACTGTCAGTTTGGATTTAAGTAAAACACAGAGGGCCTGAGTCAGAGCAGCACGCCATAGACGCATGATGTCGATCTTCATGTAGCTGAGCAATGTTTGCCAACTGTGCATGCATGAAAATTCACAAATGTTGTGGAAAAGGGATGGGCGTTCCTGGGAGGTGGTTAGAATTGCACACATACAGTAAATGGTCTATTTAAAGGGCGTATTATGGTAGTGACGTGGGCGTGTCAGTGAAAGTGGCTGTGTACATACTCGGATGGAGACACTGCATCTGCCAAATGTCTGGTGCATGTTTCGATAGGGTGTCCGATGGTGGCTTCTAAAGACACATTTATCGCCATTACTGTGTGTACAGATGCTGAAAGTGGGTGTCTCCATCCTTGCACATTCGGCTGCACGAATGTGCAAAACAGAAAGAGCTGTAGCAGTATTTGCATTAAGTCGCCGACAAGTGACCGCCAATAGATGCCGCTGCATGCATTTCTACGTACATCTCTGCAACAGGCCCCGATTATCAGGTTATTATGACAGTATTAAAAAAAAAGTGATCGAGAGATTTCCTATTTTTCCATTTTTAATATTTATTTTCTTTGTATGTTCTCAAAATAATCACTAGGATCATTCTTCTATCTACTCATGATAGATGTTAATTTATAACTGCTTTTTGGACTCATAAAGACAAAAATATGTTATCTGTCTTACAAAAATATTGAAGACGTTAATATAATGAAGAAAGTGTATTCTAATATTCAGACACAACCAGAGCTGTTTATGTGGCACATTTATATTATGGAAAAAGACTGGATGGAGAATTCCTTCATTAACAATATTTGCTATGGTCTCCTTAAGTCAGTGGTTCCCAAACTTTCTTGAATCACGACACCCCAAGGTCAAAAATTTCTTATTGAGAAATTAAGAAATTTTTTTTAAATTAAGTAAATTCTGCTTATCTGTTATCCTTAAGGCCCCCATACATGGTGCAATATGTACCTTGCAACGGTACTTGCGATCCGATGTCCGACATATTGGGCGGTCCCGACACACGAAGAGATCTGGTGGCAGACCACCCGATATGCCGGCACCCCCTCACCCACCCACATAGCGCTGCAAGGGATAGTACATCGCATCCCCAGATCAACTGTACATGCTGGAGGAGTGATGTACGACCCCACGGGAGCGTGCACTGGCCGATATCATACCCACACACAGAATGATATAGCAGCAATATCGTTCCACATCGTCGGATCGGCTGCTATATCGCACCGTGTATGGGGGCCTTAAGGCTCAGTTATGGGGTGATGGACAAGGGTTGTGCTTCTGTTTGTACACATTTTTTGATTGGAAGCCACAAGCACTGGTTTTGCCTATTGCGCTGATCATATATAATTTAATTTGGTCCAGGACCACCAACAAATGGCACCCCTGCAAGTGCCCCGAGGCTCCCCTGCTTAAGGGAACTACTGCCTTAAGTAGAAAAAAAGGTATTGTTCTCAGAATAATACTGCTTTGGTGCACAAGTAGTAATGTGGATTTACTAAAAGGGACTTACAGAACTCTGTGGGATGCCACAACTTTAGAGTAGTCTTTAAGCAAATATTCCTAATATTCATTTGCCAAAGAAGCTCACAAGGGTAAGATATAAAGACTCAAAGATTAGAGAAAGACTTTCATGTATTCCAAAGAAGGACTGATCTTAGAGATATCTGCCATAAAGTTAAAGAATATAAGGGTTTGTACTCACTGTATACACATTACAGAAGAAAGTAAAGAGACATCAACTGAAAGTCTTTGGGGCCTATTCATCATCACTTAATTTCACAAAAGCAGGTGAAAAAACACATTTTCACCTGCAATTGTGAAACTTAAGTATTCGGGCCATTCATTAAGAAGGTAAAGCAGGAGATATCACAGATATCTCCTATTTACCTTCTGTTTGCGGAATGGCCCGCTGTCCCCATACACTAGTACACTAGTATGGGGACAGAATTCATCAAGCTCCGAAAATATTATATTTTCGGAGCTTGACTGTGGGAGCATTCGCCATCTTCAGATGGCGAATACCCCCGCTTGTGGATCGCTACCCGCTCTTCCCTATGGGAAGTGGGTCCGGCTAGCGAGAAGGGATCCTTTTCGGATCCCTCTGCCCCTGTCCGGCTCCTTCCGTCGGACGTCGGGGCTCTTGTGCGCATGTGTGACCTGTAGGTCACGCATGCGCACCGTTGTCACTGCTACGACAAGAGCAGTGAAAAGATTCACTGCTCCAAAAAGGAGCAGTGAAGCCGCTCGCGGGTGCAGCTGATTTCGCATCAGCTGCCACCGCGCCGGAGCAATGATGAATTGCTCCGCTGGCCGCGGCGAGTTAGAGTGTTAATTATGGGGGTCCATTCGGACCCCGATAATTATCATGATTAGGCCCCTAAACCTTAAGAAATGTTTCCAACACTGATAGAATTTAAAACTAACTAACCAAAGAAATGGACCATGAAAATAATCTTTTCCAAATGTGTTGGTCATTTTTACATGTACTGTACTTTCTGGTCTTAAGTATTTTTTTTTTTTTAAAAACCTGATCCACTCAACCTCCCTCAACTTTTTAACTATTTACAGAAACTATTGTCAACCATCAGTTGTAATAAAGGAAAAGTTACCTGGGCTTGGTAAATGAAGACAAGTCTGAATCAGCAAGAGAATGCAGTTTAATCATCTGTAACCGAAGGTTGCATTATAGTACAATCAAGTGCTACAAAATAAATCTTCCTACTCATCCTCCACTTAAAAAACACAACACTGAGATAAAACGCTAATCTCAGTCTACTATATTACCATATCTAGCAAATATTTTCATATATACAGATTAGTCCTCTTATATTGTGGCTTGAGATGTGCCAAATAGTCCCAATCGGCGCACCACGTCCCACATGACTCGATCATGCCAAACATCTTTTTCTTTCAAAATATGAATCTTATTTGCATAACTGAAACAAATGAAGTGACACATTTACATTGCTAGTGTACACTAATTAGTGGAATGTGCGACTGATTCTCTGATGCGACCAGTTGCGGTTTTTCCTCACACCAAGCTACGTTGTGCTTTATACGTTTGTAATTCCAATTCCTGTGGGGTTAAAGTCTCAACCCAGGCCTCTCTGGTACACTGAGTGGCTTTTCGCTATGTCTGCGATGCGACTAAGAAAAAAAATAGGGTGCGCTACACTCCTGGGATCTTCTCAGTTGCACCTGGCAACTTGCACCATATGGCACTCAGTGTATAAGGACACATCTAGGGGGGGAGATATTTATCAAACCTATGCGAAAGATAAAGTGGATAAGATGCCCATAGTAGCCAATCAGCTTCTAACTGTCATGTTATAGACTGTGCTAGATAACTGATAGCTATAAGTTAAGTGGTTGCTATATGAAACCTCCACTTTACCACTCTCATGTCCCCTATAGTCTTTTACAAACCACAGACAAAAGCATTAATAATATGATTGAGAATAGTAGATGAAAATTGTGAATTCAGACAGGTGCAGCAAAGAAGGGTACTCTTAATGTGCAATCCATAGTACGATCCTACCTTTGCCAGGTGTGACATTTTTAAAAAGGACATACACTACATGGCTAAAAGATGTGTAGTATCTGGGATAGCCCTTCTAATTTCAGCCACACCTATTGCTAACAGATGTATTATATCAAGCACACAGCTAATCAATGGCCATAGTCAAACATTAGCAGTAGAATGGGTCGTACAGAAGAGCAAAGGGAATTTCAACATGATATTGTCATATGAAGCCACCATTCAAGTCAGTTTGTCGAATGACTGGCCTGCAAAAGCTGCCTCAGCCAATTGTGCGTGATGTGTGATTGTGTGTGATGACAAACATTTAGGATCAGGAACAGCTCAGCTGAGAAGTGGGAAGTCATTCAAGGTCAAAGAATGGGACCATTCTGAAGTGCTGACGTGTGTCCTTGATTACAGCAGCAAGCAAAAATGCCATACGCTGGTAGGAGTGGTGTGAAGCACACCATCACTGGGCTCTGGAGCAGAGGAGTTTTCTGGAGTAAATTAAGCTTCAATATCTGGCAGTCTGATGGGTGAATCTGGGTTTGGCGGATGACAGGAGATTGTAAAGTTTGTATGAGGAGAAATAAAAAGCTCGGGTTATTTTTTATTTTGGGTCAATTAGTTCCAGTGAAAATAAATATTAATGCTACCACATACTGTACAATGACATTCTAAAGGATTGTCTGCTTCAGCTTTGTAGCTAGTTCTGAGAAGGTTGTTTTCTGTTGCAGCATGAAAATGTCCACTTTGCACAAACTGAGGTCTATTTAAAAATGGTTTGGTGTGGTCTGTGTGCCCTGCATTAAGGTGATTCCAATATTCTGGTAACCATTGTATAATACGGTTCCCATATTCTTGCGATCACTGTATACTGCTGTTCCTATATTCTGGCATCCATATTCTAAAGTAACAGTAAATCCAGAGTCAATATTCTGGTGATCACATTATAATGCTATACCTCACAACTGTAGAGTAAAGCTGGGTACACATTATCCGATATGTAGACACTGAGTCTTCCTATCTGGCGGATTGGGCCGACACATCGTCGACATTGGCCAGTGTACGCACTACTAACGACCAAGCGAGCTCCCGATTGTTCAATAGTAGCATCGTCAGTTCGCCTAAATCTGACAATCCAGCTGATGATCCCATGCTGCAGAATGCAGCTGGTGCCAACATACTGGGTGGTCGCGCACCGGATCGTGTAATGTGTATCGGCCGCCCGATGTGTCGGCCCGTCGGCGGTGCGGTTGCTGACAATCCAGCTGATGATCCCATGCTGCAGAATGCAGCTGGTGCCAACATACTGGGTGGTCGCGCACCGGATCGTGTAATGTGTATCGGCCGCCCGATGTGTTGGCCCGTCGGCGGTGCGGTCGTCCATCGGATCGCTGGAAGCACACATCATTAACTGTGTACCCAGCTTAAGAGTGTGAAGACTGTGGAGGAGGTGTCAATACTGGCATGGTCACATCATGTTAGAGGCATAACTACATCTCAAGGGGTGAACCAGGTGCTTTTGTAGCATTAGACTGTCCCATAACCTGCGCACACCAGTGATGGGTGTCAGGGCCGGCTCCAGGTGTTGCAGCCCCGTGTGGAGGGACTTCGACGCCCCTCTCACCTTGCAGCGCATGTCCGCAAATGAGACGTGGCCTAATTACCAAAGGCCATCCTAAGTGACGCTAATTGGGGGCATGTCCGTATGGCACACCTCCCACTTAACATCAGGCTGGGGCCGAGCCCAGCACTTCTTCAGTAGCTAGGCTGCCTCCAGCCCTCTCCCTGCACTGAATGGATGCCACACGCATTCCTCTTCTCCGAGGCCGGCACCGCCGCGGCGATGGGAGTGCCCAACCTCCCGACAACTGGTGGGACACTTCGGCCCACGGGTGGAAAAACGTGATTGTCCTGCTGAAAATCGAGATGGTTGGGAGCCTCGAGCCGGCCCTTATGGGTGTGTTTACAGCTACTGTACTCTGCAGAGCAGAATTGAATAGGAGATAATTACCAACTGTTCTTCCTATAGGAAAGCAGTAACAGGGTATCAAAGCATAAATAAAATATACAATAGCAGACCATAGCATACTTACCAGACATTAATATTACACCTCATACTGGATAGGACAGATAACAGGGGCAAGACTAGGGGAAATCACTGAAGCTAGCAGGAGGGAATGGGATTGAAATGCCAGTGGCTGTTTAGCCGCTGGTTCAAATCCCAACAGCGGCGGGCAGAAGGGAGAAAATCCCGACAGCGGCACGTAAGTAACCTAACCCTCCCCTCTCCCCCCTAACCCTAACTCTCCCTTAGGGGTGCCTAACCCTAACCTCCCCCCTAGTGCCTAACCCTAACCTCCCCCCCGAGGGTGCCCAACCCTAACCCCCCCTTCCCCTAGCCTAACCCTCCCTGGGGGCTGCCTAATCCTAAATCCCCATGGGGTGTCCTAAACCTAACGCTCCCCCCACAACTAAGAGGATGGGTGCCCCGGATTCACCTTGTTCGGGCCTGCGAACAAGATAAATCGGGCCTGCCTTGCGGCCGCCTTGTTCGTGCCTGCCTTGCGGCCCCCGGTCACATAACTACATACCAGCAGGAGCATACAGTTACCAGCCAAGAAGGGGCATTGATTCAGTAATCAGGGATCCTGTACCCAAGTATCGATGAGCAAACAGAGTTACTGCAAGGGAGAAGGATACAAGGGAGTGGTGCACTGGTAACATGGAGTGTGCTAGGGAAGAACAGGAGGAAGAAAGGCCCTGCTGGTAAGAGCTTACATAATAAGACAAATGGGTAAACAATTGGTGTGTGAAATGGGAAGGGTACATGGTGGAATGTTGGCGAAATACAGTATCGAATTATATGAGGGTCAGTATGATTTAATAAAAAGCTATGTTTTAAAAGCGTGTTTAAAGCTGGGGAGATTGGTAGAGAGTCTGACTTAGTGAGGGACTGAGTTTCAGAAATGGAGACTCCACAAGAAAAATCTAGGAGGTGAGCAAAAGAGGATGTGACCAATGTGAAAGAGAAGCACTGGACAGTGGAGGAGTGAAGAGGGCAGGAGAGAGATGAAGTTAGAAATTTGGGGCGGGATGCAACAATGCTAAAAATGAGATCAAACCTCCAAAAATGCAGTTTTTCAGGGCTTTGACCACATTTTCTATATGCACCAAGTGTTTTCCGGAGCTTGGACCTGATAGGCAATGCCATCTCTATAGATGGCATTGCCAAAATAGATGTCTATGGGCTCCTTTTTGAGAAACTCCCAGGCTCCTTAGCAAATCATTCCTCGATATGTACTAAAATAATTTTTCTGCCTGCTAGCACTAATAGCTGGCTAAATTATCGGCATTATAGGCACCTACAGTATGACAGTGTTAAGTGACCCAGCTATGACTAAGAAGAAAGGTCACCCACCGTAAGTGGTCTTCTCCAGCACTGGCTTCGTCACCTCCACCTGCCGTTATCTACCTCCAACAGAGAGAAAAGTTTAAATCTAGACAGACGTCCTCTTTATTCTTTTGTTCATTTGTCAATAAAGGATTTTTTTTTTTTTTAAAAGGCTTTCATTAGAGGACAGGTGCCCGAAGCATGCCTATGCTACGGCGCCCCGCATTACTGAACTAAAGTGGGCATTGCCAGCCGTCTTCGGAAAACTGACAACGTGCGCATGTGCAGTATCAGATTTCCCAGAGGAGTCTTCCTCAAATGTGAAAGACTCTCCCAAGCTGCAGTAGATGTAATTCGCAGGCACAATGGTTAGAGCAACCACTGTCCCTCACAGTTCACCTTAGAACATAGAGGGGATATTTTTATTCAAAATTAAAATATCCATTGCGACACTGACTGTTAATAATTGCGGCAGTTCCAAGATTATTAATACACAGACCACATAAAGTAAAAAGAAGTGCGCAGCCACATTGTAAAGATGTCGGCAATGTCATAGTTAAGGAAACTGAACCCTTGATTTTTACTAAAGAAATAATAAAAGCTACCATCATAAGTCTATTGGTTTATTGGTTGTGAACTGTTATTCTTTGAGAGGAAACTGCAGTCAGTCACATTATAACATTATATTTTGTGTCCTATAAATGTGTCTATTATATATTTTTTCACCATTTGATATGGCCCATATCACACAGTGGATATATATGATACAGTATATGATATGATATATATTAGGACACATTTATAGGGCACATAAATTACAGTATAATGTTGCAACCTGCCGATTCCTCGTAAAAAAGGACAGTTAAGGGATTTAGAAAAACTATAATTTACTAACTTTAACTGAGGCAGTGTCACACTCGGGCCGTGGTAAGGGGATGTAAAAACCAGGTAGCAGTTCAGATGGAGACCTAGAACATCCTGATGGGCGCTACTGGAAGACCGATGGTGCAGCATGTCATGTTGCCGTGTCTGGGCTCCTCTAGTTGTGCATGTGACGTAATACGCCCGTGCGTGGGACAACACATGATGATGTTACATGCACCACACTGCCAGAAGCAGTGCACCTGGGCCCACTAGCCTCCAGCTGCAGCCAACGCCCTATAACCTGTTTGGCATCAGGAGCTCACACTCCGCCAGAACCTACGCTCCTATGCAGAAGTGAATCAGGATACGCAACGCGGTCACTACTGAGGGGGTAACTTTAATTTCACTCTCCTCAGTGGGACTATTATTAGTACACATCACAGGAGCTGCCTCCGGATTCGCAAAAATGGGTTCGGTAACCCGACAGAGGAGGAAATCCTGATCGTCCTAAAGGTAAGCATAAACTAACCTAATTCTATGCCTTAACCCTCCTTTAGGGTACCTAACCTCCCCCCCTGTGCCTAACCCTAATCCCCCCTCTAAGTGCCTAAACCTAAGCCCCCCTTCCCTGCCGCCTAAACGTTAAGTACCCCAGGGGGTGCCTAACCCTAACCCCCCCTTTCCCTAGCCTGACCCTAACCTCCGGGGGGGTGCCTAAGTCCCCCCGTGGAGCCCTAAACCTAAGCCTCCCCCCCCCGCGGCTGTCCGCGCCTGGTATCCCTTCGATCGGGACGCCGAGCACCGGTCTCCCGGCGTCGGTAAAATGACAGGCGTCTGGATTTAGACGCCTGTCATTTAACCCTCGCCGGGATTAAGCAGTCGGGAAGTCGGCATTGCTTCCGCCGGCTTCCCGAACGTATACCGCAAAAATAGCAGGTGAATCAGGAGTGGTTATTTCTCCACAGTAAGTGGAATATTAGTATATGGACCCCATGTTCTGGTAAACATAGAACAATTAGGGGTGTGGTATAAAAGATAAAGTTAAAAGGTCGACAATGTCTAAATAGACACCAGGTGTTAGACAGGTAATAGGTCGGCAGGGACAAAAGGTCAACATGGACAAAAGGTCAACATGAAAATAGTCGACACAAATGGTTGACACAATCTTTTTTCTGTTTTCTAACCTTCACCCTAACCCTCCCCTTGGTGCCTAACCTAACCGTCAGCGTAAGTGCCTAACCCTAATCCCCTCTCAAAAAAGGTGTCGACCATTTGTGTCAACTATTTTCATGTCGACCTATTGCCTGTCTAACATCTGGTGTCTATCTAAACATTGTCGACCATATTAACTGTCTATCTATAGTCCGGTCCCCGAACAATTACTAGTTTAAATACACTTATCAGGGATGCAGTAAATTCACATGCACCACAGTGTCCTACCCACGCTTTGTTGGGAAGTCCACCCGGCAAAAATCCCATGCCGCCCAGCATCTGCCCGAAACTGTGATGCAGCCAAAGATCTCACCGCACTGACCCCTACCACCCACCTGAGACTGTAGCGCCGACAAAAGTCACACTGCACTGACATTTCATGTACAGAGAAGAATTAATATAGATTATCTTAATCTCGAGTTTAAGTCAATAGAAGGACAGGATTTCAATATTTCAGACTGCGAAAGGCCCCACTCGGCTACTTCTTGATGACGCCCAGCTGGCAAACTTTTCTGGGGAGGACACTGCACTAGTGTAGTTGATGCTTTCTGTCTCTGTACTTTAAAGACAACCCTCTCCCTTCTGATTGGCTGAACCTACTAAAATTTAAAAAAATGCAGTGTTTAGTCCCCAGAAACTCTTGCCCCGGACTAATGGATTATTGTACACAGCCCTTCAGGTTTGCACACAAAGTCAGCAAGTCTGGAGCTATGGTATGTACACAGCATATAGGCTGCACTTGATCGTGAAGAGAGTCGACTCATCCCTAATTGAATTCCTCCTAAAACTGGACCGCACAGGTGGAAACTGGATGGATGATACTGTAACTAAAGAACAGTAAAGTGTTAGTGGGTAACTGAAATTAAAACTTCTTGCAACTCTACTTTAAGGATCATTTAGCTCTACTTTTTGCTTACTAATCCACATCAATAGGTTTTCCATATAGCCGAAACAAAATTATTCAAAAATACATAGAATATTTAATCATTCAAATA
The DNA here is from genome assembly GCA_031769625.1 of Taudactylus pleione. Taxonomy (NCBI): domain Eukaryota; kingdom Metazoa; phylum Chordata; class Amphibia; order Anura; family Myobatrachidae; genus Taudactylus; species Taudactylus pleione. The sequence continues at coordinate 1,821,949 of JAUIMM010000024.1, read as the reverse complement.
AATATCTTTTCCAACAGATTTTATAATCCATATTCTCTAAAACACTGGAAATAGGCTTAATTGTTAATTTAGGGTCTGATCCAGAGTTATATGCAAACCTGATGGTTTTTGTTCTGCACATGCACAGGACCTGTACTGCACACAGCAGCAGATCACAAAAGCTGGCAGGAGGCATCTTGTGTAAATGTCTCCTGCGGCATTGGCATAATTTGCATTTCCGCTGCAAACAAAGACGCAGCTGTGATGAGAATAACTTCCGGTTATCCAGGACAGCATTCTCCAGGGACACTGGGTTGAGGAGGAGCACAGCAGTAACGTCCAGCTCTGCCACGTACAAATTTTGAACCCAGAGAGCCTGCAGCCACACAACACCTCACAAGGCTCTCCGCAGATTACCATAGCCCTAGCTTTTGGACAGAGCTCATGGCTCTGGGCTCCATTACAGAGCCTCAATGATGTAGTGGCCCAGATGTGCAGCAAATGCGACTTCAGTTCATGACATTGTAATGCAGCTACTGTAAGTAGAAGGTTTAGTTATTCAAGTCCTTTACATTGTCAGAAAAATAATACTCACAAATTGTTAAAAGTTTATTGAATATTGAAAGTAAAGATGCCTTGTTTGCACATTTCCTCATTTATCTTTACAAAGACCTGCAGAATTAATACAATATGCTGGTGCTTTGCAATCCTAATTAACATTTATTAGTAAGCACTGTGTTCATTTTGAGATTTACCAGATGCAAACTACAAAAACTTAATGATCCTATTAGGGTGGACTGGCCACCTGGCCAGATGGGCCAGCCAGACCATCCAAATGCTCTGCTGAGCAGCTTCGCCTACAAGCGCACTGCTCTGTGTCTTGATGTTATGACGTCAGATTGCTCAGCCATACGGTGCATTACACACCAGCGCACGAAGAGGAGCCAAGGACACAGATCTCTGGATGCAGGCCTATAATGTAAGTGAAAAATTGTTTATAGTAGACCTTGGATCTCTAGATCTGTGCTTAGGCTCAATGGTGCTAGAATTTTGAGCTTATATATCCATTTAGCTCATTACTTATTTTTGTGCTTGGTATAATTGCCACCCCTCTAGTTGGGATTAATTTTCTTAATACTTGTGAAATATCTGAAATGATCAGAACTCAATGTGCCTGATTCATTACAGATCGCTATTGCAATTGCAGCACCGATTACACGGGCAGACCCACTGCGAGAATATGCTAATGATTGCAATGCTGTCGAGCCCAAGATAAAGACGCCCACTTGCCCTTACTTACATCCATAATAGTTGGCAAATAAAACATCGGTACCAACAAGTAATATCGGAGCCTCATGCACAATTGCACAACTTCAGACCTTACTCAGAATTTGCTAACCCCGTTGCACGCAGTGAATACTCAAGCTGCGTATGCCATCGTAGTGGATAATTTATGCACAACCCTGTAACGGTGTTCAAACGGTCAGGCACGCCTAAGTTTCTCCTACCACTCCCCCATCACCACCCCCAATCGCTCACGTCCTGTCAATCACTCTGCAATGTGTCTGAGTGGTCTCTACGATCGCAGTGGAGCTTTCGCGCATGCACAACAGTCTGCATGCGTGAGACACAGCTGGACACTACGGGGGCGGGGCACAGTTTCACATCATTTAGCTCCACCCCCTCAATACGGATCAGCAATTCCCAGCAATTATCTCCCCATCCTGCCCACTTCACTAGGAAGTGGGCAGGATGCAGAGATCCAGGTACTCTTCCAGGGATGAGGGGAGCTTTCGAAAGTTCGGGAGCCTCTCGCAACTTCTGGGAGAGTAGTTAATTGATGTAGGCGTTATGTAACATATATCTGAAAAGAAAACTTTTTTTAATAGATGAAGGTGTTATGACCATGAAAGCATAGTAACAATATTATTTTAAATGTTGGTAGTTTATTTACTGATATATTTTGTGGATAAAAGTGTTATGTCCAATTCATGTCATATTTATCTTTAACTGTAAATACCTGTATTTGCGAAATGTAGCATAACACCTTCATCCACTTGCCTCTTGCCGATTTCGAAGATGGCTCACTTTGCTCCCTTGGTCCGTCTTCCTTCAACAACACAGTTAGCCAAAATATTCAGCCGTGATGTCTTCAGGCTGCATGGTCTGCCCAAGAAGATAGTGTCTGATCGTGGGGTGCAATTTGTGGCTAAGTTCTGGAAGGCTCTTTCTGCTTCTTGTGGAGTCAAACTAAAATTTTCGTCCGCCTATCACCCCCAAACTAATGGCCAAACTGAGAGGGTGAATCAAGAACTAGCGACCTTTATCAGACTCTTCGTATCCTCTTCACAAAATGACTGGCTTGATTTCCTACCTTGGGTGGAATTCTCCCATAACTTCACATACCATTCTGCATCGAATACCACTCCATTATTTGCAGTATATGGTAAACATCCATGAGTGCCTGATTTCCAAGAGTTACCTCCTATGGAAGTTCCTGCTGTGACTTGGTTCTTTGAATAGAGCTTCCAGAAGTTACAAAAAGTTTGCTCACCGGAAACGCCTTGCTGTTCCCCTTCTAAGAGTCGGAGACAGGGTATGGTTATCATCTAAGAACATTCATTTGAAGATTCCAAGCATGAAATTTGCCCCATGTTTCATTGGACCCTACCGTATTCTCAAAGTGATTAATTCAGTGGTTTATAAATTGGTGCTCCCGCCTCAGTTGAAAATTTCCAATACCTTCAATATTTCTTTGTTACGTCCTCCAATTCTTAATCAATTTCAACGCTATCCTCCCAAAACACCTCAAGTTCAGACTCAACAGGGTGTTGAGTTTGAGATCAACAAAATCCTTGACTCCCGACATCGATCAAATTGCTTTCAATATCTTGTTGACAGGAAAGGATATGGACCAAAAGAACGTGCATGGATCAAGGCCTCGGACGTCCATGCTCCTCAACTCGTTCGAGGCTTTCACAAGAAGTTTCCTAATAAACCTGGTGGGTGTCCGGAGTCCACCCTGAAAAGGGGGGTACTGTCAGGGTTTGGCCTAGGATCAGCCGTTACTCACCCTAGCACCAGCTTCCCCTGACTTCTCATGCAGTCAGACATCAGGTGCGACGGCGGGTGACGCACTGAGGATTTTGCCTTAGGTGCCCTTGGACTTCCATGTGCGGCTCTGTGACTTGGTTACTGAGGTTGCCGTCACGGGTGCAGCCATGATAGTCTTCACCACCTGACTGTTCCTTCAACCAATGGTAGCATGATCTTGGTCAGTTGACACTGAACTTCTATGAATTGCTACCTTAGGGTATTTAAGTAGGCTCTGGACACCAGGAAGTTGCCTGTGCAACGTCATCACTTCCAGTGTATGCTAGTTGTCATTCCGTTCCAGGTTCCTGTTCCTTGCTCTCAAGTTGTTTCTATTTCTATTTTGTTGTTTCTATTTCTCAGTACTACTCTACGGTGCGTTGGGATTCACGCCGTGCACTCAGTACACATCATCAAGTACAACTACTCAGTACACACTATTGAGTACAATTGCTGGACCACTCTCCGGTGCACCTGGATTTGCACACTGTGTACTCAGTACATCTTTATTCTAGTAATATATCTGAGTCCACCTCCTGTACCAACAGTGCCCCAGTATCCGCACTCCGTGCAGCCAGCGCTCTCCCAGTCGGCTCAATCACCACCCTCCTCCAGTGCAGGCAGAATGTCCTACTCCACTGTGGATCTTTCCTCTGGTCTCTCATTGTACCACTTCAGGAAGCAATTCACTCTGGGTCTACTCTGTACCTGTAGGTATAGAAACTGTACCCCCAATGGCCCATAGCGGTATACCTTTCTCCATTTCCCACTTGCATCGGATACCTGACCAAAAGACCGCGACCTGCTTTTCGGGAGCAGGTGAAACTCATATTCCGCTTGGAGGGGTCACTGGTGAACACTTCCCAGCAGGTTAGACTCCGCACCCTTGGTCAGGTCTCGTCAACGTCCAATACTTGTGGATGAGGAGAACGTACATCCAGGCCCCTCGCCTCCGATTTCTCCCTCAACCCAGGACCACAGCTTTCAGTAGGGGATTCTACGGACTCAGGCGTGACATATGGCCTCTGTAAATGGACCTGGCCGAATCAGGCATGCCCTTCTGAGGTTGATTCCCCCATAGGGATTAGTGACTGAGAACAACTGGTACACAGAGACCCTGGTTCTGTACAGGATTTAGGCAATTTTTTCTCACATATCATGCAGGTAAAAACAATCCCTTTTTTGGAACCCTTGTCTGACTTCTCCATGATAGAAAAGGAAGAGAATACTAAATCATATAGAAATAACTATACAGAAAAACAGATTAGTTTTGTTGTACAGAAAATCATATGAATACACTGCATCAGTGATACTGCCTAACAAATAAAGTCCAGTAAAAGACTAATTGCCAAACAGCCAATACTCAACCACAATAAGTTATATAACCCATGGTAAAAACTTATAGTTACTGCTTCTCAGCTCCTTCAGTAATCCCCCACTGCAAAAAGTCCTAGTCAGACAGGCAGCAGCTCTAACTCCCTCCAAACCACAGCCTGTTTGGGGAGAGAGTCTTTTATACTGATTGCCCAACTGTTGCTCGTTAACCTGAGTGATTAGGGTGAGGCCCTGGGTTGCTGCTACATCATAAAAAAAACTAGAGGCCAACTCGCTCTATAACCTGCCACCAATGGATGCTGACACATGGGGAGGCTAATGGACGACCGCTTTAACTATGCGGAAGTACCGTGCCATCCTATAGTATTTCGACAAACAAGATAATTACATTATAATGCATTCTACATAACCTTGTTTGTCTGCGGCCCCCTCAGATCTGTCTGGATAGGAAGAGTCCCAGTGACATTGCAGTGAAGTGTAGTGACTCTCCAGAGGCCGTCTCTTTAGAGTGGGAAAACTGGTTTACACAAACCTCTAAGTAACTGCTCCCTCTATAATAGTGCTAGCCCCTCTCAATCCAGGACTAAAGAAACTAACTAAAAAGCTAGGACCTAGCTAGTGCCTTCTCCAGGCACTAAAAACAAGACTGAGGATCCAAGTTATAGGGAGGGGTTATATAGGGGGTGGTAGTCAGTTTGAACTAGTTATTGCACACCTGCAACCCACCTAAGGCATAACCCCACAGGTAATGGAATACCCCAGATGGACGATAAAGGAAGAAGCACGAATCATAGTGTAATGTGTTTTATAATACATTTTTTACATACTGAATAAACATATGGTAATATGCGTACATAAAAAAATAATAAAAACAGCTTATCTGAAAACGAGTTTCAGGATGGAAGTATGCAAAGCACAGGTCACAATTAGGGGTGAGCGGGTTCGGATTTCTGAAATCCGAACCCCCCCGAGCCCCCCCGATCCGAGTCCGATCCGAATCAGGCTCGACTTTTCCCGCCTGACTCGGATCTGAAATCGAGGCAAAACGTCATCATCCCGCCTTCCGAGTCTCGCGGGTTTTGGATCCTATATAAGGTACCCACGTCGGCGCCATTTTCTCACTCGGCTGTGGACAGTGAAGAGGGAGGGTGGGAGTTAGGGCTGTGTAGTGTAGTGTAGTGTAGTGCTGCTGTTGTCCACTACTTCAAAGTCCATAGGGGCTGGCTGTGTTGTGCTGTGCTGCTGTTGTTAATAGGGGCTGTGTCCACTACTTCAAAGTCCATAGGGGCTGGCTGGACTGTGTTGTGCAGTCAGTTCTCCATAGGGGCTGTGTCCACTCCAAAGTCCTGTGCAGTGTCCCAGTCCTAAAGAGGTGCTGTAGTGTTGTCCAGGGGGTGCTCTGTCCATCAGGGGTGCTCCCCCCAAGTGCTAAAAAAATAATATATTTTCTGTGTTTGTGAATTGTGTGCGCAGTAGCCGCACGTGCATCAACAAAGTAGTGCCAAGCGTGCGCCTGTGTCATAAGTAAAGGGCCGGCTGGCTTGACCGTTAAGGGTGCTGTAACCCCCGAAAGTACACTCCAGTCCAAACCAAAAAAAAAATTATTTTCTGTGTTTGTGAATTGTGTGCGCAGTAGCCGCACGTGCATCAACAAAGTAGTGCCAAGCGTGCGCCTGTGTCATAAGTAAAGGGCCGGCTGGCTTGACCGTTAAGGGTGCTGTAACCCCCGAAAGTACACTCCAGTCCAAACCAAAAAAAAAAATATTTTCTGTGTTTGTGAATTGTGTGCGCAGTAGCCGCACGTGCATCAACAAAGTAGTGCCAAGCGTGCGCCTGTGTCATAAGTAAAGGGCCGGCTGGCTTGACCGTTAAGGGTGCTGTAACCCCCGAAAGTACACTCCAGTCCAAACCAAAAAAAAAATTATTTTCTGTGTTTGTGAATTGTGTGCGCAGTAGCCGCACGTGCATCAACAAAGTAGTGCCAAGCGTGAGCCTGTGTCATAAGTAAAGGGCCGGCTGGCTTGACCGTTAAGGGTGCTGTAACCCCCGAAAGTACACTCCAGTCCAAACCAAAAAAAAAATTATTTTCTGTGTTTGTGAATTGTGTGCACAGTAGCCGCACGTGCATCAACAAAGTAGTGCCAAGCGTGCGCCTGTGTCATAAGTAAAGGGCCGGCTGGCTTGACCGTTAAGGGTGCTGTAACCCCCGAAAGTACACTCCAGTCCAAACCAAAAAAAAAATTATTTTCTGTGTTTGTGAATTGTGTGCGCAGTAGCCGCACGTGCATCAACAAAGTAGTGCCAAGCGTGCGCCTGTGTCATAAGTAAAGGGCCGGCTGGCTTGACCGTTAAGGGTGCTGTAACCCCCGAAAGTACACTCCAGTCCAAACCAAAAAAAAAATTATTTTCTGTGTTTGTGAATTGTGTGCGCAGTAGCCGCACGTGCATCAACAAAGTAGTGCCAAGCGTGCGCCTGTGTCATAAGTAAAGGGCCGGCTGGCTTGACCGTTAAGGGTGCTGTAACCCCCGAAAGTACACTCCAGTCCAAACCAAAAAAAAAATTATTTTCTGTGTTTGTGAATTGTGTGTGCAGTAGCCGCACGTGCATCAACAAAGTAGTGCCAAGCGTGCGCCTGTGTCATAAGTAAAGGGCCGGCTGGCTTGACCGTTAAGGGTGCTGTAACCCCCGAAAGTACACTCCAGTCCAAACCAAAAAAAAAAATTATTTTCTGTGTTTGTGAATTGTGTGCGCAGTAGCCGCACGTGCATCAACAAAGTAGTGCCAAGCGTGCGCCTGTGTCATAAGTAAAGGGCCGGCTGGCTTGACCGTTAAGGGTGCTGTAACCCCCGAAAGTACACTCCAGTCCAAACCAAAAAAAAAATTATTTTCTGTGTTTGTGAATTGTGTGCGCAGTAGCCGCACGTGCATCAACAAAGTAGTGCCAAGCGTGCGCCTGTGTCATAAGTAAAGGGCCGGCTGGCTTGACCGTTAAGGGTGCTGTAACCCCCGAAAGTACACTCCAGTCCAAACCAAAAAAAAAATTATTTTCTGTGTTTGTGAATTGTGTGCACTGTGGCTGCACGTGCATCAACAAAGGAGCAGCGCCAAGCGTGCGCCTGTGTCCCATAAGTAAAGAGCCGGCTGGCTCATTTCTTAAAGGGTGGTGTAACCCACAAAGTGCACTACTCTCCAGCAAAAATAAAATAATATTTTCTGTGTTTGTGTGCGCTTTAGCCGCACGTATATATATCAATATAACATAAATGGAGGACCAAACTTTCTCCGATAAAAATAAAATAGGGAAAGATCAAGAACCACTTCCTCCTAGTGCTGTTGCTGCTGCTGGGAGTTGTTCATCATCCCAGAGAGGAAGTAGGAACATCACTACTTTTACTAAACAATTGACCCTCCAACAGTCCCTAGCGATGAGGATGAAGTACGACAGCAGTCATCCTGAAGCAAAACGTATAACTGAGGCCTTGACTGCTATGTTGGTGTTAGACGTGCGTCCGGTATCCGACATTAGTGCAGTGGGATTTAGACAATTGATGGAGGTAGTGTGTCCTCGGTTCCAAATCCCGTCTAGATTCCACCTGCATCCTCAAAGCAGCAGCGACAAGCGTGCGTCTGTCTGTTAAAGGGTGGTGACACCCTCAAAGTGTGCTACACAAACAATTAAAATATTGTTCTTTTTTTTTCTGTCTTTGTGAATTGTGTGGGCTGTAGCCGCACCTGCATCCTTAAAGCAGCAGCGACAAGCGTGCGTCTGTCTGTTAAAGGGTGGTGACACCCTCAAAGTGTGCTACACAAACAATTAAAATATTGTTCTTTTTTTTTCTGTCTTTGTGAATTGTGTGGGCTGTAGCCGCACCTGCATCCTTAAAGCAGCAGCGACAAGCGTGCGTCTGTCTGTTAAAGGGTGGTGACACCCTCAAAGTGTTCTACACAAACAATTAAAATATTGTTCTTTTTTTTCCAGTCTTTGTGAAATGTGTGGGCTGTAGCCGCACCTGCATCCTTAAAGCAGCAGCGACAAGCGTGCGTCTGTCTGTTAAAGGGTGGTGTAACTCTCAAAATGTTCCAAAAAATAAAAAACTATTTTTTAATGTGTTTGTGACTTGTGTGCGATGTAGCCACACTTGCATCCTCAAAGCAGCAGCGACAAGCGTGCGTCTGTCTGTTAAAGGGTGGTGACACCCTCAAAGTGTGCTACACAAACAATTAAAATATTGTTCTTTTTTTTTCTGTCTATGTGAATTGTGTGGGCTGTAGCCGCACCTGCATCCTTAAAGCAGCAGCAACAAGCGTGCGTCTGTCTGTTAAAGGGTGGTGACACCTCAAAGTGTTCTACACAAACAATTAAAATATTGTTCTTTTTTTTTTGGTCTTTGTGAAATGTGTGGGCTGTAGCCGCACCTGCATCCTTAAAGCAGCAGCGACAAGCGTGCGTCTGTCTGTTAAAGGGTGGTGACACCTCAAAGTGTTCTACACAAACAATTAAAATATTCTTCTTCTTTTTTCTGTCTTTGTGAATTGTGTGGGCTGTAGCCGCACTTGCATCCTCAAAGCAGCAGCGACAAGCGTGCGTCTGTCTGTTAAAGGGTGGTGTAACCCTCAAAGTGTGCTCCACAAACAATAAAAATATTCTTTTTTTTTTCTGTCTTTGTGAATTGTGTGGGCTGTAGCCGCACTTGAATCCTCAAAGCAGCAGCGACAAGCGTGCGTCTGTCTGTTAAAGGATTACATCGGTGACAGCATCCAAGTAGGCATGTCAGACAGTCCGTACCTGTACTGGCAGGAAAAAGAAGCAATTTGGAGGTCCCTGTACAAACTGGCTCTATTTTACCTGAGTTGCCCCCCCTCCAGTGTGTACTCCGAAAGAGTGTTTAGTGCAGCCGGGAACCTTGTCAGCGAAAGGCGTAGGAGGTTGCTTCCACAAAATGTGGAGAAGATGATGTTCATAAAATGAATTATCAACTCTTCCAGGGAGACCAGCCTCCAGAACGTACAGAGGGACCTGTGGTTCCAGCAGGGACGAATTAATACTCTGTGAGGATGAGGATGTACACACTGAAGAGGGTGAGGAATCGGTGGATGAGGAGGATGAGGATGACATCTTGCCTCCGTAGAGCCAGTTTGTGCAGGGACAGATAAATTGCCAGCTTGTTTTGTGGGGGCCCAAACGAACCAATCATTTCAGCCACAGTTGTGTGGCAGACCCTGGCGCTGAAATGATTGGTTTGTTAAAGTGTGCATGTCCTGTTTATACAACATAAGGGTGGGTGGGAGGGCCCAAGGACAATTCCATCTTGCACCTCTTTTTTTTCTTTGCATTATGTACAGTTTGGGGCCTAGTTTTTCAATGCCATCCTGTCTGCCACTGCAGTTTCACGCCTAGATGGGTCACGTGTTTGTGCCGCCCACTTGTGTCGCTTAGCATAGTCATCCAGCTACCTCGGTGCAACCTTTTGGACATAAAAACACTATTGTGAGGTGTGAGGTATTCAGAATAGACTGGAAATGAGTGGAAATTAAGGTTATTGAGGTTAATAATAGCATAGGAGCAGAAAAACCTACAAATTCTGTGATTTTAGCTGTTTTTATGCTTTTTTTCAAAAAAATACAGATCCAAAACACAAAACCCAGAACCCAAAACACGCAAGGGTGGTTTTGGCAAAACCAATCCAGATCCAAAACACGAAGAAAGATCCAGATCCAAAACCAAAACACAAAACACGAAAAGTGGCCGGTGCACACCCCTAGTCACAATGCATTTTGACTATTACTATATAGACTTCTTAAGGGGGATGAAGGAGTAGAAAATTTGAGGGATTATATACAGTATATCAACCATTATCACTGTAAATTGAAATCAAATTTAAAGTAGCAATGGTCATGATCGTTCAGTTTTTTTCGTTACTGGAAGTAAAGGCCCCCATATATCAGAGATTGATTGCAGCAATCGTGCAATTTACAATCGATTGTGTATAAAAATATTTCCCTTTTTCAATCGATTGTGGCAAATCTGCAATCGATTGAAAAAGGGAAACATTTTTATACACAATCGATTGCAAATTGCACGATTGCTGCAATCAATCTCTGATGTATGGGGGCCTTTAATTTAATTTTTGTCTTATCAGTACATTTTTTGGAATATGTGCATGCATTGAAATTAAATCCATCTAGTTGGCCCTGAGTGGCTAATTCCATATTAAAATAAATTAATCTAAAAATACTTTTCCTGCTAGGCTCAAATAACACATTTGGTTAAAAGAGAATGATAATTTATTCAATTGTATATGAGAATTTCAGAAGAAAAGACGGTTTTGGGATATGTAAATAAATAATAATAAAAAATTAAATAAATATATATATATATATATATATATATATAGTATGTAGTATCAGAACATGCATATAGTCCAATATCACAAACAATAAAGAGTGGAATAAGGGCACTCACCACATGTTGAACGATCAGCTTATTTAGTGCAGCCAATAGGTCAATTTACAAGGTTGATTCATAAGAAAAAGTTACCGACGTTTCGGTCTACATAGAGACCATTATCAAGGTACAGCAATCCAAGAAGGTACTTCAGCATAGATCCAAATAGTCACCACAGATAGAAACGACTTCAGCAATAATCAATTAGGCCAGATAATTGGCAAGCCACTTACCCAAAAGCAGAGGGTCGGAAACAGCATATAGCATCAGGTGTTAAGCCGCGTCGCGGTGGGCGTGATGAACCATTGAGGTGTCATCCGCCCAAACCGCGCAACGCCAGTCATTAGGCGCACCACGCTGACACCCCATCACTGGGTTGCACAGCGTGACGCACACACAGCATCACTCGGTGACACGCCCCCCACCGTGTGGGTCACACACGGCTGCGCACGCACCAAGGACGCGTCACCATAGCAACGCAGCCGATCACCTCGAACAGGATCAACCTGTAACAATTGCTGCTTGTGTTTATGTACTTCTGCCACACTGGGTTCAGCGTAGACATCGGACGCCATTTTAGGTCCAGAATCCAACTTCAGAATGTTATTTAACTTCTTTTCCTCTTCTGATTTTCCCACTACCATGTGGAACTTTTTCTGAGCCATAGACAGCTGCTCTACCAGCTGGGCAATTTTCACCATGGCACTTTCCAACTTGCTCTCAGATTGCACATAGGTTGGAGAGAGGTGAGTCGCTGGTTGAAGGTGAATTTTGCAGGTATACTGATACACAGGATGGTATGGAGTATTTGAATCAGACCTTTACTGCACGACCTGACACATGTGATACATCAGTAGAAAATGCAGATTTGATGGTTTTACACGGATGGGAGCTGTCATTGACAAACTGACACAGGAGAATATGCACAGGATTATTTTGTTGTAAATGACGAAGAACAATCTCTTTATACCGTCATGGCTACATTACCATGAGACCCCACCCACACACACACACGCACATACATGCACCAATAATAATTTTCTCTGATAGATTGTTTTCCACAATTTATCTATAGATGAGTAGTCAGGCCGGAAGTGCAGGTGAATAATTAAATAAAAATTCCCTTCCTCCCCATACACACACGCATGTATACTTCACACACATACATTCATGGCATATCATTCCATTTTTATTCTGTTCCATTTTTTTCTGTTTAATAAATCCTGCAGTGATAAAACTTATGTATGCTAAGTTACAAAAGGCAGTAGCTGTCATCAATAGTAAAGCCCATACATGTGAAGAAGACCCAGTGTCACTGCACAATAGCAGGGCAGATGAAGCTGCCAAATGGGCAGCAGGGTTAAGAATTAACATGCCAGTTAATAAAATGATGGTTTTCCATGCAATTGATACGCAGAAATTAATTGAGATGCAAAATTTGTGTTCCATTCAGGAAAAGGCAGTCTGGAGATCAAAGGGATGTGGACAAGAGTCCTCTGGACTCTGGAGAGATGGATAAGGTAAGCCGGTGGCACCCAAGGCATACTACCCAAGCTTGGCTGAAGGAGCGCATGGTCTGGCTCACCTGGGAAAGCAAGGTATGTGCAAATGTGTCAGAGCGTATTGGTGTGCACCGGGCTTCTCTTCCCAAGCTGAAAAGAGGGCAATGTCCTGCTTGACTTGCTTGAGGAAAAATGTTGGAAAAACAATACCAACCGAGCCATCCCACATCCCTCTGACAAACGGACCCTTTCAGACAATTGATTTCATCCAATTACCACCTTGCAGGAATCTCAAGTATGTATTAGTTTGTACCGATGTGTTTTCTAATTGGGTAGAGGCATATCCAGCTGCCACTAATTCTGCTACGTTTACTGCTAAAAAGATTGTTCAGGAATTTGTATGCAGGTATCCCTAGAATCATAGAAATTGATAGGGGTACTCATTTCACTGGTGATGTCTTCCAGTACATGTGTAAGTTGATGGGTATTAATAGTAGACTTCACACCCCCTATCGACCGCAAGCCAGCGCCAAGATGGAGAGGGTAAACGGTACTATTAAGAACAAACTGAGTAAGATCATGGCTGAAACTGGATTAGGTTGGCCAGAAGCCTTACCGCTAGTCCTTCATAGCATCAGGACAACTCCTAGACCCCCTATTAATTTGTCCCCCTTTGAGATACTGTTTGGGAGACAACCTCATCTGATTGTAAGTTCACAAAAAGATTTGAAGAGTAACAACAAGGCTACTGTAAAGTGTCTTATAACAATGAGTAAACAGTTGAAACAGCAGCAGCAGAAATTTAAATTGTTGTCACCTGATATGCCAGAAACAAACTGTCATGATGTTGAACCTGGAGATTTTGTCATGATCAGAAATTTCTTACGTTTAGGTTGTCTGACAGATCAGTGGGAAGCTCCGTATCAACTGTTGCTGACAAGTACGACATCCTTGATAGTGGCAGAGAGAGATACCTGGGTACATTCCACTCAGATCAACCAACCAGTGGAGATACAAAGCGGAGTCGAGGCAGATAACGTAGACCTGTCAAGTGCGAGCTTGTTCCGGAAGAGTTAAAGTCTGCAGTGAAATACCTGAGCTAGGGAAATTTGCAGTCCACTATTCCAGCAATCGAGTGGTGGGCTGGGGTTGCGTTCCTATTTTATTCCAGAATTTTCATCATCCTTGTTTGTTTCGGGATGGCCTGTTTCTGTAACGGAGGACAGATGATGGAGGGAGAGGTCGATGGTGATTTCGATGGAGTGGAGTCGGGAGAAGGTGCAATACATTCACAAGGGTGGTAACTGACCAAACTCAGTATAGCAATTGCTAAGAGATCTGTTATCCTAGAAACTCGGAGGCAGTGTGAGAGGTTATTGTCTGAGGAATACTGTATTTTTGAGTATTGTGGGTCCCTAATCAATGAGAAATGTCTCCAATGGTGCCAGCAAAAGTATAACCAGTATTGGGGTGGGCATCCTTGAGAGGATTATCATGCCTTGGTAGGCAAAGTCTTAAATCAGACTGAATGTTGGGTGTGCTCTCACGTGCCTCAGGGACAACATAATGTAGGACTAGTACCACTCCCATTAAATTTCTCTGAGGTCCTTGAATTACATAAGGGGAAGACGCTGGATGGAAAATTTATTATGTCCAAGCCTCCAAATTTTAAGCTCCATCAGTACCAGGTGGATAGATCCCTGTTATGTTTAAACATCACCAATTCCAATAAACCAGGAAATTGGGAGGTGTCTGGGAACAATCAGACAATGACCTTTTCACACAGAGCTGATAATGAACCAGTAGATGGTGGACTTATATGCAACACTTCCGGTATAATTATACACTTAGTTCCACCAAGGTAATGGTTGGCAGAGCACCAGAAGGGTACTGTGTAGTTATTTTACAACCTAAAACATGTATTAGACAAATGGGAAAACCTGGGGTAGGATTATTTGTCAGAGAATTGTGTCCGATGATAATGATGTATTCTATTCCTTATGTACTCCCAGATGATGTGTATTTTATATGAGGAAGGAAAGCGTATACGTGGCTCTCTCCGAGTTCCGAAGGTTTATGTTGTCTGGGAAGGGTACTTCCAGAGGTTATGACTCTTACACATGGTGAAATGCTTGGTATCCATAAAGACACGCCATCCCCATACGCATTATGAACACCGTGACAATAGAAACATGATACCTGGTGAAATACATATAGCTACATAGTTGATTAGCGAAACAACTGGTTTCCAGATTTTGTTAGCACTAGATCCCACAAGGATCGCTCAGGGTTCTTTAAATTTTAGATGCATCCAAGATCTTGCAAAATTAATAGATAATATCACCGAGATGTACGATGACACGTTCAGGTAAACAGGTAAAGAGTTACAGGCTTGTAACAAAGAACTTGTGCAACATAGGCTAGTGTTAAATTATTTCACAGCTGTCACTGGAGGGTACTGTGTGACTTTAGCCACCTAATTTGGTGTCAAGTGTTGCACGTACATCACAAATAACACTAGTGACCCCAAGGAGGTGATAGACCGGAAAATGGAGGAAATTCTGCAGCTGAAATCGGAATTTCGAAAGAACCATAATGCTTCACTGGCTGAAGTGGAGGAAAAGATAGAAGAGTGGTTCTCTTGGTTGAACCCTGTGAAATGGTTCTCTGGTCTAGGAGAGTGGGTCCAGGAACTGGTTGCTAATGGTGGTAAGCTCCTGATCCTCATACTTATTGTCATGTTAGTAATTGGCTTATGTGTCATATGTGTTCCTAATGTATTGAAGTGTGAAAAATGTACAAGGGCAAACAGAGAAACAGAGATGATGGTGGTAAGCAATGATATTATGGATACCAAGGTCAAGGAAGAACTGTATTACAATCCTGAATTAGAATGTACCATCAGATGATGAAATATAAAATCGTGTGGTCATGCATAGATGTTGTCACGACCCTGGCCTCTCCTCTGTCTGTGAGCACTGCTAGCCCTGATTGGAATCACAGGTGTGGTTCTGATTCTCAGAGCTGCAGAGATGAATACTTCCTCTGCATGTTGTGCCTTCCACCACTCAGAATGCTACTACCAGACCACCTGTCCGTATCCACCAATTGCTGCCAGACCTATGGTATATATATCCTCTCCTGATAGCATTCTGGGCCTGAACATCTCGTCTTCCCGTGGTGTATGGTTCATGCATTCAAGTCTGTCCCTGAAACCTGCTACAGCAATCCCTGGTGCTATCCAGAAAACCTGTTTCAGCTGTACCTGGCAATCCAGTAAATCTGCTGGCAGCAACCCCCGATGCTTCCAGAAAACCTGTTACAGCCAAACCTGGCAATCCAGTAAGCCTGCTGACAGTAACCCCTGGTGCATCCCGAAAACCTGCTACAGTAATACCTGGCATCCAGACGTCCTGTTACAGCAATACCTGGCCTGTGCTCTGCTGCTAGTCCTACTCCTGGTTGGTCCCTGGCACTCTGTAAACCTGCATCGTGTTACCCTGCCTTGCTTCCTGCTGTGGATCAACTCCTGTCCCTGTTACCTACCTATTCCCTCCCTGAACCTAAAATTCCCAAACCTACCCATTCCTTCCTGAAACCTGTTATTTCCAATTATCCTGTCCAGCCTGCAAATTCCCAAACCTACCCATTCCTTCCTGAAACCTGTTATTTCCAATTATCCTGTCCAGCCTGCAAATTCCCAAACCTACCCATTCCTTCCTGAAACCTGTTATTCACTATTATCCAATCCAGCCTGCACCTGAGTTCTAGCCTTTGTCATAGTAATTCCAGATTACCCTGTTTAGCCCTCGTCTCAGCATTACCTGACTTCCCTTCAGCCATTGTCACATTCCAGTCCTGAGTCAAGTTCCAAGCTCATCAGTTCAGTCCACATTGTTCCAGTCCTGAGTCAAGTTCCAAGCTCATCAGTTCAGTCCACATTGTTCCAGTCCTGAGTCAAGTTCCAAGCTCATCAGTTCAGTCCACATTGTTCCAGTCCTGAGTCAAGTTCCAAGCTCATCAGTTCAGTCCACGTTATTCCAGTCCAGAGTCAAGTTCCAAGCTCATCAGTTCAGTCCACGTTGTTCCAGTCCAGAGTCAAGTTCTCAGTTCATCAGTTCAATTCAACAAGTCTTCCTGCCGGTCCCAGTCCGGTCCCTCCAGTTCCTGTCATTTATCATCAAAGGCAGTTTTCACTGCTACCCAAGTCTTGTAAATAGAGCTATTTACATTATCTGTGATTCCAGTCATGCCGGCCTCCGTTGAAACCCGATCACCACCTGAGACAGGTAACTCGCAGACACCAATCATGACAGATGTATTATTAATGTTATTTGTAAACATCCTAGATAATGTAGTCTCAAGTCCCCAAACTTCCTTTATAGGTTCGATGAGATCCCACATCCTACCAATGATCCCTATAGATCCTCAGATGGCGTATAAGGGTTGTTCTACCCTCTTGAAATGCATTATTAACAGTTCATTGACCTACTTGTGTCACACCATTTATAACCTTAAATAAAACATTATTATGCATGACTACAAAAGGTTAATATCAGAGTGTGATAGCGTATTATTTGCTATGAAAGGGTGGACTGTCGCATTTGCGCTGTGCTCAGACACACAACGCATACTTATGTATTTCTGTAAATATCTCACTATTACTTATGCAAGCACATATAGAAAAGGTTTTATTAGACAATCATTATGGTGTAAAATGTACATATATGGTATGTAAGGTATAGAACTTAGTAGATATGTCACGTTTGGTATCATACTGACACCCTGTTTAATTCCAGATATCTGCATCTTGCGCTCGGTGGTTATGGATTATAGGGAATTATTGGTTAGAATATGTACTTTGTATGTAGTGTTATTTCGTCTGGAGGGATGGACCATATGCCTGTTGTCACCATATGAACTGTCCTATGACCTGCATCGTATCAGAATGACAAGAACAAGAACCAATGGAATTATGCCAGCTCATTCCTATTGTGTTGTCCACTATATATTCAAGCGCTCTCAGTCCTGTAGTCAGTCATCATCTTTCTTTCTTATGACGAAGGCTTCACATTTGATGCCGGGAATCTGGATTCAGAGCGCTTGCGTATGTATTGGCTGTACCTTTTGTATTTAATTGTCTTTGCGCTAATTGTGATAGATCAAAGCGTGTAACTTACTTTTTGTTGCAATAAGAACTTTTTGTGCTTTGGAACCACAATGAAAGTCTGGAAAACAATTATTTCTGTTTAGTGATATTGGGGTATTCATACTCCACTTCATGCTGAAGTACCACACACTTTTGCTGCAATTCAACAACAACTTGCTCTAATACGTAATTCTTTCATAGTTTGTAACATTTGAAAAGTTTAGCTTCCTCAAGGCGTTCAGACATAGCTGCCAATTTGAGGTCTATCTCTTTAAGAACTTCACGTTTTTTTATTTCTTCCTGCTCAAATGCCATTTTCAAAGAGGACAATTCACTCTGTAATTTCTTTTCAGCTTGTTCATTAACATTTCTCTCTTCAGCCAATTGTTCCATGAAGTCATCAATCTTCCCAGCAGAATATGCATTACTTTCATTCAAAACTTATGCATACTGTTAAATTCTTCCAGGCTGATATAGTCCTCTCTGGACGGACCTTGCACCATACACTGACCACTTTCTTTTTGTGCCTTGAGCTTTGCCCACTGTCGCTTGTTGGCTTCTTGCTGAGCTGCTATAGCCAGCAGCAAGGCCTTCACCATGTCATCCATGTTGTCTCAAAGGGGTAAGACTGAAGCAGAATTTGACTTGCCTAATAATCATTGGATGACACCTTCATGGGGAACACGGGACAATAGTCTTTTCAGCCACAACAAATTGGGTGTATGTCACTTTAAGGTTTAAATGCTTTTTTTTTCAGCACACAGTTTTTAACTTGCAACACTTGGCTTTCAAATTTATACACTTCACAATATAACACAGTAACTGCTTTGGTTGTCACTTGCACCAACTTGGTTTGCAATGAATAGCATGTAACAAGTCTCTTTCCCTTTAATTGCAAAAGATAAATTCCAGGACACAGAATAGCACACCTTGAAATTAACAAGCAGGTCCTAAGCATTCAGCAGCATAAACCACTTTTTCTTGCAGGTTTTCAACATTAGAGGTTACACACATTTATCTTCATAGACACAGTATATACAGCATAACTGGTCATTTCAAAAAATGTGCACACCATTAAACCATGATTTGCAGGCATGCATACAACTTTTCCATGAAATACTTCAACAGACTTTAACTTTTTCTCTTTAGCAGAAAATATACTTGCAACTTCACTTTTGCTAAACACTTCAATAACTCTGTTTCTGGCAAACTTTGCCTCTCCCATAAGCCAACAAGTCTCCAGCAACTTGTGCAACACTTATTTCTCTTCCTCTTCCAAGGAAAAGTGCACAATTGCAGACTTCTCTTCACTCACCACCTTGACGATCCTTCCATCACTCAGGTGCAGTGAGCCTCCTTTGGAGAGTCCAATTATGTAGTGCAATAAGCATCCATATTTCCATTCGTATTTTTGCATAGAACCTTTATGCGTAGAATCTTCTGCCCGCATTCTCCACCATATTGTGATGTTGTGGGGTAATTAGCTCAGTAGATTAGGGTCAGTGGTGCTGTGATTAGGTGCAGAATTAGAGTCCACACATTGCGTTCCAGTAAAAATAAATGAAAATGGTGCTTTACTGCCAGCATGGAAACCAGTAAACAGAAATAGAAAATAATAAACAACCTAGCCCTCTCTTAGGGCACTAGCTCACTTCTTGAACCCTCTCTATAGAAGCAGCTAGTCTGCATGAAAGTCTTTCACAGTCTCTGAGATTGGTGGTCCTTCCTGCCACATGCAGGACTGGACACTGGCCTCCTGGACTGGTATAGCTTCCTTAGCTTGTTGGCTGCGGCCTCTCACAAGGACAGTGTCAGAGGTGATTTAAAATAAAACATTGTGTGACGTACTACCAAATTTATTATCTATGTCATTACCTGTCCATGCAGACTCATGTATGTCGGCAAGACCGACAGGACATTGAGGGAACGCATGGCATTGCATCGGTCGGCCATTCGGGCAGCTATTTTATCTGGCCATAGCGAGCAACCGGTTGCACGTCATTTCTCTGCAAGGGGACACAATCTGGCATCATTACGGTACATGATCATTGATCATGTACCTGATTCTCTACGTGGTGGGGACCGCTCACGCAATTTATTAAGATGTGAATCCTCCTGGATATTTAGATTACAATCCTTGGCCCCGTGGGGCCTTAATGAAAACTTGGGCCTCCATTGCTTTTTGTGATTTTGTACTTTTAGTGGCATTTGAGTGCGGTGGATCGTGCATAGAGTTTTGATGTTCTCACTTTTTATTACTACATCTATACTGGTATACATTCATGGTTAACATGATGGTTGATCCCGTTTATTCGATGGGATCGTGCAATCATGTGATTATGAATGTGGATTCTATCTTTGTCTCCTTAATGTGTTAATGGGGTCTGGTTATTGGGACTCTCTTGATGTGCTTTATATATAATTATTAGGTTGGACATGTTTAATCATCATGTATTTACTATTCCATTTATTATATGTGAGTGGTGTGTATTTAGTATATTCATGTAATATATGTGGCATCGGGGACCATCATGTATGTATATTTGTTTTAATATTTTGCATTTAGAGTCCGGCGTCCGAGTGTTGCCAAGGCAACGGTGATGCTGACTGGCTGCTCCATCATGCCGGATCCGACGCTGTTTGTGCACCGAGAGGAAGGCGTGGTGTGATAACGCCATCGAGATGCACCCCGGCCTGGGTGGCGGCGTGGCGCGGACTTGATGCAATGATGTGTAAGTATAAATGTGTGTTTTATGTGTTTGTATTGTTCTTACCTTGATGAAGGAGCAATAAAGAGGCTCCGAAACGTCGGTAGTTTTCACTACGTACCTGTGCTGCTTGGATTTTTTCAGAGTGCCGCCTGCTGGGACTGTTTGTATGAAGCCTCATTTGGCTTTTTCGGAGGGCACCTGCACTTTTGTTTATACTATTGGAGTGCCACCCTAAGGGACCTGTTATATATATATATATATATACTGTATATATTTCCTTTAAACTTTAAAAAAACCAAATGGTGGCTTTGGAAAAAAATAGTTTTTTGAACTGCAAACTTCTTTGAAAACACACAATTTAGTAATGTCAAAAATGCTGGAAAACTGCTGGAAAATTATAATTTTGCACAGCACCATTTTATTAATTGCCATCCTGATTTTAAGAATGGTGGTAAGAATACAACCCAATAAAGATAACAAGCTTCAGTTTGACAAAACACCACATAGTCAGAAAAATTGTTGCAAAAAAAAATAAGGTGGTATAATGCAGATTCCACAAACTCTATTCTGCTTGAGCTATTAGGCCTTTCACAACATAATTAATGGATGATTACACTAAAGCTGGCCACAGACTAGACCAACTTACATCCAACCAGCCAACTAGTTGATTGGTTGGAATGAAAATCTGGTAACATATGGGAGTAAATGATGATCAGCAATTTGCTCCTAAATGCCAGAATACAAATGAAACTGGTCGTTCAGACAAGTTTGTTAAATGTTTGATCTAAACAATTTGTTCAAACAACAGTTTTGGCCCATTTTCCAGCATTTAGGAGCAAATTGCTGATTGTCATTTGCTTTCATACCTTACCAGATTTTCATTCCAACCAATCAACTAGTTGGCTGGTTGGACAGATAATCTTTAGATGTGTGGCTAGCTTCAGAGGTTAATATTAATTTATTAATTATGCTAAGGAACAATATTATTTATTCAATATCTAATGGGTGTGATAAAAATAGATGTAGGATGGGGGCAATACTTAGGGCCGGATTCAATTACCTGCACAAAAAGTCACGTTATGGCGAAAAGTGTTTGCAGATGTGAACATTTCTCGCAAAATGCGTATAGTGCAATCCTATTGCCGAAGTTTTCGCATGTGCAAAAGCTCCATAGACCAATACCGGCGAACTGTTTTTACCATCTCAGAGCAGGTGTAAACTTGCTAAAAATGTAGGGACTTGGTTCAGAATCCTTTGGACAGCTCCCCCCCCCCCTCCCCAAATGACTAATTAGGCAAAAATAATTTTTTATTTAACTTAATTCCCCCTAATAATGACATGTCATTTTTAGGGTCAAAATGCAAAAAGTGTTGGAAAATGGGTTTAAAGTACTGGGGGCCTAATTAATTACAAATCACAACTGCAAAAGCGTACGCTGATCGGCCGATGGTGTGTACTGCGCATGCACCACAATGCACGTGCGTGAGATAGCATTGCGGTTGCACGGCGATCACTTCCGCAGATACAAAGCCATCGCAGATTGGGGGGTGGGACATCATTGTTTGGGGGGCGGGACATCATTGTTTGGCGGTGGTGACGGGGGAGTGGTTGTAGAAAAGCAGGTGTGCCAGTCCGTTTGAACACCGTTACTTGGGCGTGCATAAATTAGCCACTGCGATGGCATATGCAGCTTGAGTACAGGTAACATTTTTGAGTTCTGCAATTACTCATGTAGATACAAGGCCATCGCAGAGTGAGTGACGTCAGGTCAGCGTTTGGGAGTGGTGACATGGCAGTGGTCAGAGAAACGCAGACGTATAAGTCCGTTTGAATGCTGTTACACGGGCGTGCATAAATTAGCCACTGCGACGGCATACGTAGCTTGTGTACTCACTGCGTGTGATGAGATTAGAAATTTCTGAGTAAGGTCAGATATGTTGTAATTGAGGGGCCGATGTTACTCGATGATACCGATGTATACCCATGTCTGTGAGGCCTTATGGATGTGCGAAAGCAGTAGTGGGCATCTCTATGCTGGCTTTGAGATTGGAAATATTAGCATATTTTCACAGCATATCTGTGGACGTAATCGCAGCTGCGATCGAAATAATGATCCATAGTGAATCAGGCCCTGGGTCAGGTATTTTGGGGGGGTGTATGTATGGGACAGGTATTTTAAACATTGCAGGTGGTTGCAGCAGGTGTATTTTTTATATTTTTTTGAAAGCGCACTTTTAAGAAACAAAAATATACTTCCACCCACAATTTTACTGCAGCAATTATTTTCTCCCAAAAAATATACCTTTATCATTTTTCCACTTATACAAATATGTATATAACCATAGCCATTTGACACAATTTAATAATCCAAAATACTTTTATTAGGTCCACTAATACAGTTCTATGATTCTCAGTTAGGCTTTTTATGGGATACAGGCCAATTTACTCAAAATGTGCTGTACTTTTTGCAGTTTTCGCATTAATGCATTTTTGCATCTTTTGAAATAGGATAGGGTGAAAAACTGGAGCGCGCATATACAAAAGAATCAAAAATATCACACCAAACACGCAAATTGTGCAAAAATATCTCAGATGCGAAAAAGCAAAAACTTAACGTCTATTTGAATTCTCCCTTAGTATTTTATGATGTGCCATAAAATAATAAGTGTTGTTTCCATCATAAATATTTAAAGCCCTCTTAACAATTGAATAGCATTGACTTCCATAAGAAAAAGAATGCCGACCACTGGGATTTCAGATGAAATGAGATGCAACCCGCAAAACGCATAATTTGTTATTATTGTAAATTCTAACCACTTTTGACACAGTAGAGTTTACAATACAATTTCCCCACCATAAACACACAACCACACTCAACAGGCAAAACGGTATGCGTTCGGCATCCCAGTGGAGGGACGACTCTGCTTGCACCCACCGAGCATCTGTTTTTGCATCTTTTTCACCCGAAAATGTGTCTTAGTCACAATGTAATGCGACTAAGACACATCAGGAGACTGAACTGATTAACACATATGCAGTATTTGTGCGCAACTGAGTCTGAATCTATATACGAAGTGCTACGATGCAGCGGCTGCAGATTTTTGCCACAACAAGTTCCGTTTTACTTCATTTACAGACTCCGTCGCACACAGATACACTAATGTTGCATATCAAATTAATCTCAGCCGTCTTTTTGTGCGTCCTAATTGCATCACACTGCGAATAACATGCATTTTTGGGCAAGAAGGAGACGCGCCCCGCTAGCAGACTTGCATGGGACCTGGCGGCTCATTAACGCCAGGCATTGCGTGCTGTATGCGATATTGAGGTCAGATGGAGGACACATCAGTACAGCAATCACTATAAATTATGCAGAAGTGACACTCAACAAATGCAGAGTCAACATGGTTAACAACTTATGAAAGTTTTCATCCCCAAATCTATAAAAGTAACCCTTATTGACCACTAATATTGAAGCACCAAATATCTTTTTAACCATTTCACACCACTTTATTTTGGAAAAACTCTGTTGTAAAGGTTATAACTTCAGCATTTATGAAATTAACCTTTGCTAACCACTGTAATTGATGCATCAGTTAACTTTTGAATCACTTTTAACTAGGGATGAGCGGGTTCGGATTTCTGAAATCCGAACCCCCCCGATCCGATCCGGGAAACGAGTCAGGCTCGAGTTTTCCCGCCTGACTCAGACCTGAAATCGAGAAAAAATGTAATCTTCCCGCTGTTGGATCTCGCGGGTTATGGATTCTATAAAAGGTCCCCGCGTCGGCACCATTTTTCACTCCGGCTGTGGACAGTGAAGAGTGAGGGTGGGAGTTGTGCTGCTGTTGTCCATAGGGGTGTATCCACTCCAAAGTCCATAGGGGCTGGCTGGGCTGTGTTGTACTGCTGTCATAGGGGCTGGCTGGGCTGTGTTGTACTGCTGTCATAGGGGCTGGCTGGGCTGTGTTGTGCTGCCGTTGTCCATAGGGGCTGTGTCCACTCCAAAGTCCAAAGGGGCTGGCTGGGCTGTGTTGTGCTGCTGTTGTCCATAGGGGCTGTGTCCACTCCAAAGTCCAAAGGGGCTGGCTGGGCTGTGTTGTGCAGTGTCCCATAAAGGCTGTAGTCCTAAAGGGGTGCTCTGTCCATCAGGGGTGCTCCCCCCAAGTGCAAAAAAAAAATCTTTTTTTTCTGTTTGTGTGCGCTGTAGCCGCACGTGTATCAACAACGTAGCAGTGCCAAGCTTGCGCCTGTGTCATAAGTCAAGGGCCGGCTGGCTCGTCTGTTGAAGGGTGGTGTAACCCCAAAGTGCTCCAAAAATAAAAAATAGTTTTTTTCTGTGTTTGTGACTTGTGTGCGCATTAGCCGCATGTGCATCAACAAAGTAGCAGCGCCAAGCGTGCGCCTGTGTCATAAATCAAGGGCCGGCTTGCTCGTCTGTTGAAGGGTGGTGTAACCCCCAAAGTGCCGGAAAAAATATAAAAAATATTTTTTTCTGTTTTTGTGACTTGTGTGCAGTGTCCCATAAAGGCTGTAGTCCTAAAGAAGTGCTGTAGTGTTGTCCAGGGGGTGCTCTGTCCATTAGGGGTGCTCCCACCAAGTGCAAAAAAAAATATTTTTTTTCTGTGTTTGTGTGCGTGTTAG
The DNA here is from genome assembly GCA_031769625.1 of Taudactylus pleione. Classification (NCBI taxonomy): domain Eukaryota; kingdom Metazoa; phylum Chordata; class Amphibia; order Anura; family Myobatrachidae; genus Taudactylus; species Taudactylus pleione. Next base: position 1,797,090 of record JAUIMM010000024.1, on the reverse strand, counting down.
CCGCACGTGCATCAGCAAAGTAGCAGCTCCAAGCGTGTGCCTGTGTCATAAGTCAAGGGCCGGCTGGTCTGTTGAAGGGTGGTGTAACCCTCAAAGTGCCCAAATAAATGAAAACATTTAAAAAGTGGGCCCTCCTAGATTCTCACGTTCAAAGAATCTTCCAGACAGCAGACATAATCTCCACATTGCAACAACGTGTGCGCAGACTACTCCACAGTCGTCGAGTGTCCATTCGCTCAGCGATGCAGGTCCTGGGATCCATGGTCTCCACCTTTGACATGGTGGAATATGCCCAATTCCACTTTAGACCCCTGCAGCTCTTAATCCTCTCCAGGTGGAACGAATTACCTCATCGTCTGAAGTCTCAGATGATGGTTCTCTCTCCAAAGATTCGTCTATCCCTCTTATGGTGGTTACAGACGTCCCACCTAACCAAAGGTCGCCCCTTCTGGACTGCGTGATCCTAACGACGGATGCCAGTCTATGCGGTTGGGATGCGGTAACCAGCCCGCATTCCTTCCAGGGCCGCTGGACAACGGTCGAGACAGCTCTACCAATCAACATGTTGGAACTACGAGCAGTATACAAAGCCCGCACAGCATATTCTTCAAGTAGCCTACCTCAATCACCAAGGAGGCACTTGAAGTCGGGCAGCCATGTCAGAAGTTGCTCACATTCTCACATGGGCGGAAAAACACCTTCCGGCAATCTCAGCCGTATTCATTCCCGGAGTTCTAAATTGGGAAGCGGACTTCCTCAGCCGTGATGTACAGGCCGGGGAATGGTCTCTCCACCCAGTTTTTTTGGCCTCTCGACACAATCTCAAACTGATGATGTACGGCTCAAGAACAAGGGATGCCGCGGCAGCCTTTGTAGATGCATTGTCCATAAAGTGGAACTTTCGGCTGGCGTACCTGTTTCTTCCAGTCTCCCTCCTTCCTCGAGTTCTTTGGAAGTTCAAACAAGATGGAGGCACTGTCCTGTAGTGGCTCGACATGGCCCAGACAACATTGGTACTCATGCCTTCAGAGCCTCTCCATCGATGGTCCTCTTCTGCTGCCTCAAGGGCTGGATCTGTTGTCTCAGGGTCCTTGTCTATAGCCGGACCTGGGTCGCCTATCTTTGATGGCATGGCTCTTGAGACATCCCTCTTAAGATCTAAGGGATTTTCTCAAGGAGTAGTCCAGACTATGCCCAGGGCGCGTAAACCAGCTTCTGCCCACATATATCACAGAGTGTGGCATACTTCCAGTGGTGTAGCGCCAGACTTTATGACCCACAAACTTTTAGGGTTTCTAGAATCCTTGCCTTCCTTCAGGCTGGACTAGACCTTGGACTTCGCCTGGCCTCACTTAAAGTTTATGTCTCTTCTTTGTCTATCTGGTTCCAGTGCAAAATTGCTATACTACCGGATGTTCAGGGTGTACTCCGCATTCATCATCTTTTTGTCCCTCCTGTGGACCACTGTCTAAAACGGTGATCTGACTCCTGCAGACACCAGTACTAACTAAAGGGCCTCTGGCTTGGGGGTGGGGTATAGGGGGAAGGACCAGTGCATCCTGGGAGTCAATAGCTTTAACTGTCTGGTCCTAACCGCCACTTAAACCCCAAGGTATCCCTGTGGATCCCTATGGACCCTAAAAAAAAAAAAATTATGTCTACAGGCCCCTCTGCCTAGCTGCCCTTGAGCCGCTGCATCCCAGGCAGACCTTGCGGGGGATCTGGATCCGCACCCGCGGCTACAGCATTAGACAGTTATGACATGGCCGAGAAGGTGGTAAGTGTGAGAGATATAAGATGGAGGGAGGGAGCGGGGGGGCCGAGCCACCACCACTGCGCCGACTTATCCATTTTTATACAGTGGAGTGGGCAGCGGGGGAGGAAGCAGATCCAGCAGCCTATGATAGCCAGGATCCTGTCTGGAAGGTGGCAAGTGTGGGGGGCATAGGATGGAGTGGGGGTGGGGGGGACATATGATGGACAGATCGCTGACAGATCTTTGTACAGTGGAGCGGGCAGCGGGGGAGGGAGGGAGTACTGCAGCTGCTACATTAGCCGGGCTAATCCGGGAGACAAGCAGTGGAATGTGCATGCAGGCGGGGAAAAGTAACCACTTTCAGAAAAGTTGTCATCGCACAAATTACATCTTTTCGGAATAGATACTTATGGAGTAGAGGATGAATTCCTCCGGTAATTAGGTAGAATTCTATGCAAGTTCGAAACCTAATTACAGTATCTCCAGGAAAAATTAAGTAATAATGAATAGACCCCTGAGACTTACAGACTGAGTGATTACACTGGAGGGACAGCAGATGGCGCTATTACAAAGTGTTAATGTGTTATCACTCCGTAAATAGTACTGTACTTTGTTGTTACAGGAGTATTCTAGAAGATGTTGAAGTATTGTCTGTTGTTCATGTGTATACATATCATGTCTGTATGCTGTTACAACAAACCCATCTTATTATATAAATCAGTGGTTTTCAACTCGTGGCACAGTACACAAGATTTTATAATTGCCAAGGCACACCATCCTTTTTTTTTTGCTCCCCACAGAAAACAACTGCCACATTGTTCCCCAGAGAAAAAAAAACCCATGGCTGACCCCCACAGAACCAAAAAAACCAAACAAACAAACAAACATATTGCTCCCCACTATAAAATAAAACATGGCTGGTCCCCACTAAAAAAAAAATATGGATGGACCACACAGACACAAAAAACAAACAAACACATTGCTCCCCACTAAAAAAAAATATCATTGGCTGGCCCCCACAGAAAATGATCATGCACATTGATAAACCTTGTCACTCACTTGTCACGGGCCGCCCCCAGGCGGGCAGCTGGGTGGGAGGTAGAGAGAGAGAGAGCGGGCTGGCTGGCGGAGCAGGCTGGCTGGCGAAGCGGGCTGTAGGGCAGCGGCCAATGCGGCGTGCGTGACCTGTGATGTCACGCCACCGCATTTTGGCAGTTGGCAGGTCACGGCCCGGGTGCACCTGAGTCTCCCATAGGAGATCAGCGGCCCAGGTCGCAGTACTGTAATATGTGCTCGGTGGCTCTGACCGCCGTGGCACACTTCACAACCAGCCATGGCACACTAGTGTGCCCCGGCACAGCGGTTGAAAACCGCTGATATAAATAGTTTTACCACCAAGCATTCCAGTGTATTCTACAGACTGCCTATGAAAGAAGATTTGGGGGAGATGTACTAAGCCTTGGAGAGTGATAAAGTGGGGAGAGATAAAGTACCAGCCAATCAGCTCCTAACTGCCATGTTAAAGACTGTTTGAAAAGTGACAGTTAGGAGCTGAATGGTTGGTACTTTATCTCTCTCCACTTTATCACTCTCCAAGGCTTAGTACATCTGTCTCTGATTTGGTAACTAACACCTCTTGATACAGCACTACAACTAACAACTGCCAAGAAGTTCACCGCACAAGGAGCCTACTAAGCAACTCTATACAACATAGCTACAGTATAATCTACAAGCCACTGAGACGCTCTCATCAATACTGTCTTGAAGTAACACACAATCTTATGGTTAAATCCCTTTTTATCTCCTATCTGGTTCCCACAGTGGTGTGGCTTCAGCAAGGCAGGTCTTGGGTACATTTTTATTTGTAGGTGATTATCTGGCCTTCCCTATGTCCTTGAGTGACAGCATTCTGAGAAAACCTTGTGTTAATCAAAATGACATGCATATGCTACAACAATAGGACATAACTGGAAAAAAAGCTTTACACTCCAGACCAAGACTAGTAAACTTTTAGTAGCATTTTTCAAGAAAAAATGGTCTTTAAGCTGTTCAGAACTAGCAGTATAACTCCCGCAAAAGTCAGACGCAACTGCTCAGAGTGTCATCAGTCGGCTGGTGTCCCTGTGCCCTCCTGTAATAGTAGCTTTTTTAGGAGACATATTGGGGAATCTAGGGGTGTCCAAAGAAGCTACTCAGCCACATTTAAAATATATATACATAGGGGTAGATGTACTAAAGGTTGTAATTAGTAACATAAAAACATTTCTGACCTTCACAGTACAAAATTCTGTACAATCAAATTATGGGGTAGTTGTACTAAGCCTTGGAGAGAAAGAAAGTGGACGGAGTTAAACTACCAACCAATCAGATCTTGTCATTGTTTCAAACACAGCCTGTAAAGTGACAATTAGGAGAATATTGGTTGATAGATTATCTCTCCCCAAGGCTTAGGGGTCTATTTACTAAGCCTTGGATGGAGATAAAGTGAATGGAGATAAAGTACCAGGCAATCAGCTCCTAACTACCATGTCAAAAGCTGTGTTTGAAAAATGGCAGTTAAGAGCTTGTTGACTGGTACTTTATCTCCGTTCACTTTATCTCCATCCAAGGCTTAGTAAATAGACCCCTAAGTTTGAAAAATTAGTTATGCCGGGTACACACTAAATAGATATATCGGCAGATGATGGTTGTTCATACACACTGAACAACCATTATCTGTGTTCAGTGTGTAGCAGGGGGCGGGTCCCGACGTCGTTCACAGATATATCGCAGGTACACACTGGCTGACGGGGATCAAATAAATTGGCTGATTAATTGACTGACCAATATATTGGTCAGTGTGTACCCAGCTTTAGAAGCCGATTGGTTGGCACTTTATCTCTACCTTATTTCTCTCCAAGGCTTAGTACATCTACCCCATACATTTTATATGGTTATATAGTAGCTACTAGAGAGAGAGCATACCAAGCAGGATTAACCTTTATTTTCAACATTCCTGGCAACCTGTTGTCTCCACAACAGTATTTGTAGTAAATGTGACATTTGCATAACCCTATTTGCATACAATATAATAATGTAAGCACAAGAGAGAATAGTGTATTCACAATGTAAAAGCTACATTTTCTTTTTAAATATAATTAAATGCAAGTACAAATCAAACATACAATTGAAATTATACTAGCTAAATAAGTAATAATAATAATAAGTAAATTAGTTTATATAAGTAAAACTATAAGGAATGCAGCTGAAAAGAATGTTCTACTTCGCTATGATGGAGCACTAAATGGATTTAATATTGAGGCAATTATAATGACCATTTATCACTAATATAATTAGTATAGTATAATAAAATACTCGCAAAGTTAAATTGCAGAAAAACCAATAATTACCTGTATATTAACTGCTATAAATGCAGAGGAACCATTAAAGTCTAATGATTGAACACAGATACTGTTTTGTTTAGGAAATTTAGTATTGCATTATATATAACAATTGCACAGATTTAATGATAAATATTGTAATACCATATATCCTTTATTATTTTGCATGGTATTTTGTGTTCCAGGCTCTGCCTGTTTTGTATGATTGGGTGTGTCTCAAACTGATATCTTTTGTGTAGATGAAGAAAATAAATACACCCGTGCTCCAAAGAAATCTATTGCAGTGCTCGAAGTGAGAATTTTGAAACGAGGGTATGGAGCTAAGGGGTGTTGATAATGAGAAGTAGCCTCAGCTTCCCTCTCTCACCCCCTGCACCACACACTACCCGCTTCCCTCTCTCACCCCCTGCACCACACACTACCTGCTTCTCTCTCTCACCCCCTGCACCACACACTACCTGCTTCTCTCTCACCCCCTGCACCACACACTACCTGCTTCTTTCTCTCATCCCCTGCACCACACACTACCTGCTTCCCTCTCTCACCCCCTGCACCACACACTACCTGCTTCTCTCTCTCACCCCCTGCACCACACACTACCTGCTTCTCTCTCTCACCCCCTGCACCACACACTACCTGCTTCTCTCTCTCACCCCCTGCACCACACACTACCTGCTTCCCTCTCTCATCCCCTGCACCACACACTACCTGCTTCCCTCTCTCACCCCCTGCACCACACACTACCTGCTTCCCTCTCTCACCCCCTGCACCACACACTACCTGCTTCTCTCTCTCATCCCCTGCACCACACACTACCTGCTTCTCTCTCTCACCCCCTGCACCACACACTACCTGCTTCCCTCTCTCATCCCCTGCACCACACACTATCTGCTTCTCTCTCACACCCCCTGCACCACACACTACCTGCTTCCCTCTCTCATCCCCTGCACCACACACTACCTGCTTCTCTCTCTCACCCCCTGCACCACACACTACCTGCTTCTCTCTCTCACCCCCTGCACCACACACTACCTGCTTCTCTCTCTCACCCCCTGCACCTAGCACTACCTGCTTCCCTCTCTCATCCTCTGCACCTAGCACTACCTGCTTCCCTCTCTCATCCTCTGCACCTAGCACTACCTGCTTCCCTCTCTCATCCCCTGCACCACACACTACCTGCTTCCCTCTCTCATCCCCTGCACCACACACTACCTGCTTCCTTCTCTCATCCCCTGCAACACACACTACCTGCTTCCCTCTCTCATCCCCTGCACCTAGCACTACCTGCTTCCTTCTCTCATCTCCTGCACCTCACACTACCTGCTTCCCTCTCTCATCCCCTGCACCTAGCACTACCTGCTTCCTTCTCTCATCCCCTGCACCACACACTACCTGCTTCCTTCTCTCATGCCCTGCAACACACACTACCTGCTTCCCTCTCTCATCCCCTGCACCTAGCACTACCTGCTTCCTTCTCTCATCTCCTGCACCTCACACTACCTGCTTCCCTCTCTCATCCCCTGCACCTAGCACTACCTGCTTCCTTCTCTCATCCCCTGCACCTAGCACTACCTGCTTCTCTCTCTCACCCCCTGCACCACACACTACCTGCTTCTCTCTCTCACCCCCTGCACCACACACTACCTGCTTCCCTCTCTCATCCCCTGCACCTAGCACTACCTGCTTCCCTCTCTCATCTCCTGCACCACACACTACCTGCTTCCCTCTCTCATCCCCTGCACCACACACTACCTGCTTCTCTCTCTCACCCCCTGCACCACACACTACCTGCTTCCCTCTCTCATCCCCTGCACCACACACTACCTGCTTCTCTCTCTCACCCCCTGCACCACACACTACCTGCTTCTCTCTCTCACCCCCTGCACCACACACTACCTGCTTCTCTCTCTCACCCCCTGCACCTAGCACTACCTGCTTCCCTCTCTCATCCTCTGCACCTAGCACTACCTGCTTCCCTCTCTCATCCTCTGCACCTAGCACTACCTGCTTCCCTCTCTCATCCCCTGCACCACACACTACCTGCTTCCCTCTCTCATCCCCTGCACCACACACTACCTGCTTCCCTCTCTCATCCCCTGCACCACACACTACCTGCTTCTCTCTCTCACCCCCTGCACCACACACTACCTGCTTCTCTCTCTCACCCCCTGCACCATACACTACCTGCTTCCCTCTCTCATCCCCTGCACCACACACTACCTGCTTCCTTCTCTCATCCCCTGCACCTAGCACTACCTGCTTCCTTCTCTCATCTCCTGCACCACACACTACCTGCTTCCCTCTCTCACCCCCTGCACCACACACTACCTGCTTCCTTCTCTCATCCCCTGCACCACACACTACCTGCTTCCTTCTCTCATCACCTGCACCACACACTATCTGCTTCCCTCTCTCATCCCCTGCACCACACACTACCTGCTTCCCTCTCTCATCCCCTGCACCACACACTATCTGCTTCCCTCTCTCATCCCCTGCACAACACACTACCTGCTTCTCTCTCTGCAAGGGTTAGTGTAGCTGCTCGGTAAGTAGCTTTACCATTCTATACACAGTAGCAGGTGTACATGTTGTCTTTGTTGTAGAGAGGTGCGTGGAAGTAGCCGACATACAAACTTCCATAGGTGTGGAAGTTGCCTTTTTCAAATCTTATCCAGGTGTGTGGGCGCCGCCGACTTAAATCGTCCATAGGTAAGTGAAAGTATCTTGATTGTCTTTCACCAGTTTAAATCTTTATTGAAAATTGGAAGATTTTGTCTCAGAATGGGAGCCGCGCAAACAGTAGAGACGTTAGACAATGATGTGCTGCTAATGGAGGTGCTGATCGGATCGGCTCGTCGTATTATGCATACTAAGTACGGTACTTATGCAATAAGGTATTGTGATGTATGGTATAAAATGACAATGAAGAGTGTTAGACCGTTTCCCAGAATTGGTAGTTTTGATAAAGATGTTTTAGATAATGTCCGGGATCACATCAGTCTGATGCGCTCCTGAGAGAAAAAGGTTATCATCTAAAACATCTTTATCAAAACTACCAATTCTGGGAAACGGTCTAACACTCTTCATTGTCATTTTATACCATACATCACAATACCTTATTGCATAAGTACCGTACTTAGTATGCATAATAAGCCCTTAAGGATCATACGATACCCTTAACTTTGTTCAACAAACACTCACTGTTACACACTTTTTCCTGTGCAGAAAAATACACGTTAACCCAGATATTGATAACAATTGAAAAATGTAAACCTCAACGGCTTTGTTTAAACACGTGGCGGCACAACCGGAAGTACGTATACGCTATTGTGCAACCAGTTGCATACACAATAATGCGACTACCACACAACCGTATGACAACCTCTTTTAGCTGCGTACGCAAAAGTGCGTCTTTACTGTGCGCAAAACTGCGACTCAGCCGCGTACTCAATACTGCGGCACCCCTTTAAACGCTAGGTTCTATCAACAAAGGAAAACAAACTTTTTCCTCTCTTGTCCCTGGATTCTAGCCAGCTTCCTTGGCTCACACGGAAACGGATAGCGATATTTCAGCACAAAGCGGTTGCAGGTAAACCCTGCATGTGGCCACTCCACTCTTTGCTGAGATATCGATAGCCATATGTACCGTGTGAGTAGGTAAGTGACTTCACTACGAGCCCCCAACTAACGATACTGGATTAGAACCTCAATATACCCCTGCCTATACCTTCTAATATCCTACCTATAAAACTCTAATGATGACGCTAATTTGCGTACGCAGTCATACAGTAAATAGAGACTCCAGACTTAGAACATGTAGTTCCAAAGCACAAAGTATTATTCAAGTAAAAGTACAGTCAGTTACACGCTATTGATCCAGACACAATTTGGCGCAAAGGAATTATACAGACCCAAGTACAGTATACATACGCAGCTCTTCCGGACCAGATGTTAGGCATCAGCAAGAACCCCTCGTCTATCAGCAGTCAGCACGAAGACTAAAAACCCAGCGCTTGAGCACACATTTATACCCCCCAGGAATAGACAAAACAATAGAGACGTTTGTTGCTGATGACATTGGTTCCCAAGGGGGATACATCTGTTACAGAGCGTTTACCTGCTTCCCTCTCTCATCCCCTGCACCACACACTATCTGCTTCCCTCTCTCATCCCCTGCACCTAGCACTACCTGCTTCCCTCTCTCATCCCCTGCAACACACACTACCTGCTTCCTTCTCTCATCCCCTGCACCTAGCACTACCTGCTTCCCTCTCTCATCCCCTGCACCACACACTACCTGCTTCCCTCTCTCATCCCCTGCACCACACACTACCTGCTTCCCTCTCTCATCCCCTGCACCACACACTATCTGCTTCCCTCTCTCATCCCCTGCACCACACACTACTTGCTTCCCTCTCTCACCCCCTGCACCACACACTACCTGCCTCCGTCTCTCATCCCCTGCACCACACACTACCTGCTTCCCTCTCTCACCCCCTGCACCACACACTACCTGCTTCCCTCTCTCATCCCCTGCAACACACACTACCTGCTTCCCTCTCTCACCCCCTGCACCACACACTACCTGCTTCCCTCTCTCACCCCCTGCACCACACACTACTTGCTTCCCTCTCTCACCCCCTGCACCTAGCACTACCTGCTTCCCTCTCTCATCCCCTGCACCTAGCACTACCTGCTTCCCTCTCTCATCCCCTGCACCTAGCACTACCTGCTTCCCTCTCTCACCCCCTGCACCTAGCACTACCTGCTTCCCTCTCTCACCCCCTGCACCTAGTACTACCTACTTCCCTCTCTCATCCCCTGCACCACACACTACCTACTTCCCTCTCTCATCCCCTGCACCACACACTACCTGCTTCCCTCTCTCATCCCCTGCACCTAGCACTACCTGCATCCCTCTCTCATCCCCTGCACCACACACTACCTGCTTCCCTCTCTCATCCCCTGCACCTAGCACTACCTGCATCCCTCTCTCATCCCCTGCACCTCACACTACCTGCTTCCCTCTCTCATCCCCTGCACCACACACTACCTGCTTCCCTCTCTCATCCCCTGCACCTAGCACTACCTGCTTCCCTCTCTCATCCCCTGCACCACACACTACCTGCTTCCCTATCTCATCCCCTGCAACACATACTACCTGTTTCCCTCTCTCATCCCCTGCACCTAGCACTACCTGCTTCCCTCTCTCATCCCCTGCACCTAGCACTACCTGCTTCCCTCTCTCATCCCCTGCACCACACACTACCTGCTTCCCTCTCTCATCCCCTGCACCACACACTACCTTCTTCCCTCTCTCATCCCCTGCACCACACACAACCCGCTTCCTTCTCTCATCCCCTGCACCTAGCACTACCTGCTTCCCTCTCTCATCCCCTGCACCTAGCACTACCTGCTTCCTTCTCTCATCCCCTGCACCTAGCACTACCTGCTTCCCTCTCTCATCCCCTGCACCTAGCACTACCTGCTTCCCTCTCTCATCCCCTGCACCACACACTACCTGCTTCCCTCTCTCACCCCCTGCAACACACACTACCTGCTTCCCTCTCTCATCCCCTGCACCTAGCACTACCTTGTTCCTTCTCTCATCCCCTGCACCTAGCACTACCTGCTTCCTTCTCTCATCCCCTGTACCTAGCACTACCTGCTTCCTTCTCTCATCCCCTGCACCTAGCACTACCTGCTTCCCTCTCTCATCCCCTGCACCACACACTACCTGCTTCCCTTTCTCATCCACTGCACCTAGCACTACCTTATTCCCTCTCACCTCCTGCTCCTCACAGTGCCCACCCTACCCACAACAGTACCTCTCAGTCCAAGTCTGTTGTCTGAGCTAACAGAGATGCTTCTCCATTCCCCAGCTGACAGTGGGCTCTCTGTGGGTGGCATTGCACAATCAAGGTCACATGTTTGATTGGTGTTTGCTGAGACAGCTGCTTATCCGCCTCTCCTTCCCGGTGGCAGTGGGCGCTCCTCAGCCGCCCGGCACCAAGCTGGGGCACAGCCTTGGTCGGGGCGCTGGGACAGATTATCGGGTCTCAGCGCCAGGGCATGGGTGGATATGCAGTGGCATGTTAAGCATTGTGCCGGCCGTGAACCAATCACAGGGTGGAACAGCAGTCAATTAGAAGCAGCCACGTGGCTACTTCTGATTGGCTGCTGGTCCGCAAGCCGTGATTGGCTAGCGGCCAGTTCTAAATTTAAATGGCCGCAGCCGATGCTTCTATTTGATTGGTCGCCAGTCCGCAATTGACCCATGCGGCTGTTGACAAGTATAAACTAACGCCGCAAATGCCCCTGGCACCAGACCTGATGCTAGGTTAAGCTAGCACTGATAAGAGATGTGTCCCCAGTGGGACACATCTCCAAATAATCCTGACGCTGCTCTTTTGCTGCTGGGATCCCATATTTGGTCCCAGCCAGGGCCGATGCTAGGGTGTTCAGCGCCCCTCTGCAAACTTTCGCTTTCCCATTCTTTATAAAGGGACAGTGTGAGCCTTTGGCATGCACTGTAGAAAAGGAACATGGTCTCACTGGGAGCATCACATTGCTAGCTATATAATGCAGAGCGTGTCTCAATGACTGACATATACTTTAATACAGAGAGCAATGCAGTGACCATGAGATAATACAGAGAGCAGTGACTGTCCTACTGTATAATGAAGAGACCATCAGTGCTGTTAATGTAATACAGAGCATAGCAGTGCCTGCAATATAATGCAGAGACCATCAGTGATCACTATATAATACAAAAAGCATCGAAGTGACCACCATATAATGCAGCTACCAGCCAGTGCCCTACATACAGGGCCGGTTCTAGACCAAGTAGAGTCCTGAGCGAAAGTCCCTTTGTTGCCCCCCTTAAATAAAATATATACAGTTTTTTGTGTGTACTAAATAAAAATACACCTTACCTATATGGTGGTTTCTCTGCGATGGGGAACCTCTGAAGAAATTGATCCTCCCTGGGCAGATGATGTCTTTCGTCAATATTCACTATTCATATAGGAAATCCCATAGTCTGGAAGACGCCTGTTTATGTAAGAATATAACCAATGTCATCATCATACAACCCAACGTATCCCCTTCAGCCTCATGCTTCGTATCTCTCCAGCCTCATGCTCCCTGTGTTAATTCTTGCCTCGTGCTTCTTGTGTCACCTCCTGCCCTGTGTGTAATTTCAGCCACATGTCCCCTGTGGCACTAGGCTCCTGCTTCCGGTGTATTTCCATCCACATCCTCCACCAGTGTCTCTCCATCTGCCTCATCCCCGTCTCTCTCCAGCTGCCTCCTCACTTCTTCTGTGTAACAACAGCGGCCTCATCCCTATTGTGGCTGTCCAGCAAACTCATTCCACCCCCCACTACCCCTGCATTTCTACAGTAGGCATCCTCCTCCCTATGGGGTCTGTTTATTAACCCTTGGATGGAGATAAAAGTGATTGGAGATAAGGTACCAGCCAATCAGCTCCTAACTGCCATGTCACAGGCTGTGTTTGAAAAATGACAGTTAGGAGCTGGTTGGTTGGCACTTTATCTCTATCTCCATTCAAGGCTGAGGGGTCTAGTTACTAAGCAGTGTTAGGAGACAGAGTGAAAAGTGATAAGAAAGTGATAAGGTGCCAGCCAATCAGCTCCGAACTGTTATCTCACAGGCTGTGTTTGAAAAATTACAGTTGGAATCTGATTGGCTGGCACCTTATCACTTTCTTATCACTATTCACTCTGTCTCCTAACACTGCTTAGTAAATAGACCCCTTAGTAACTAGACCCCTGTGTCTCTCTGGCTTCAGCTCCGCACATTTTACTCTAGCTCTCCTATGCCTCGTTAGCTCCCCCATGTGTCACTTTAGTTCCACAATGACAGTACAGCCCCCCATATATCACCATCACCACCTGTGTCAGATTCTAGCCCCCTCATTATATCACACCTGCTCCCACCTATCAGTTTAGCCCCCATGTAACACTCCTGCTCCCACCTATCAGAGTTTAGCCCCCATATAACACTCCCATACCTCCCAACATGACCCTCTCCAGGAAGGACACAATGCTCTGGTCCTGGACTTCCCTGGTAATTTATGATTGGTGGTGGCTCCAGGGGTGGGGCTGCAGGACAGTCTAAAATTCAAATAGGGGAGTCACACCAACTGCCAGTGAGTCCCAGCCAGTGATGTTTGGCAGCGTGTGAAATGACAGTTGGTGTGGCTCCCCTATAAGAATTTTGAACTGTGCTGCAGCCCCACCTCTTACCAGGGAAAACCAGGACCAGAGCATTGTGTCCCTCCTGGAGAGGGTCATGTTGGGAGGTATGCACTCCTGCTCCCACCTGTATCACAGTCTAGCCCACCCCCATATATAACACTCCTGCTCCCTCCTGTGTCAGAGTCTACCCCCCCCTCCATTACACCCATAATACTTACCTCACTGGCTGCATTCTCCCTGTCTGTAGATCTCCCTCTTGCTGGGATAAAGGGAGCGTCTACAAGCTACTTGCCACTATACAAGTGTATTCAATAGTGTTTGAATACACTTGTAAAATGGCAAATAGTTAGCAGACACTCCCTTGTTCTCAGCGTGGGAGTGTCTGCTAACTGCAGGGAGACAGGCAGCTGCTCAGCTGTCATCCACCCCGGCGGGCTCCTGTAACGTGTTACAGCACTGAGCCGGCACTGAAAGTGAACACCCCATTATTAATACATGCCCCCCCCCATCTTGGGTGCACCCTTCGCCCGTTTTTAATACATGCGTCCCCCGTTTTTTCTGCAGGAGAGGCAGCACTTACCTGAGCCTTTGCTGCTGCAGCCTGCTTCTACATGTCACTAGGTGGGTCCTGCTCCTCTTCATGACGGCCGGCCAGGCTCGGCTCCTCTTCACATCTAAGGAGCCAGCAGGAGAGAAAAGAGGAAGGAGGGGCGGCCAGGGAGAAGAAGTGTAGCGGTTCCGGTGGTGAAGGGCCACTTAATGCAGGCTCAGATCGCTGTCTGTCATTAAGTTTGACAGGCAGCACAGCAAGTCAGTTGCAGCGCAGCAGGGAGGGGAGGAAGGGGAGGACTTGGCAGGAGGGGGAACCGCCAGGGGTGGCACTTGTCTTGTCTTGTCTCCGCAGCAAGTTGCTGCTGCCTGTCATGCAGTGTGGCCAGAGCCGGCCCTAGCTCATTTGGTGCCCTAGGCAAAATTTTGCCTGGTGCCCCCTAACAACATCCCATACCGAGCTGAACAGCCCTTCAGGAAAAAAAACGGTGGCCCTCCTCAGTAGGTGCTGTCGACATTTTAAAACCCATCTGTCTTTTCATCAGGACATATCGTGAACCAATGTGATTTGTGACAATATATCACTTTGTTACAACTAGTGAGGAGTGCTGCCTGTTTTTTTCCTGAGGGGCTGTTCAGCTCGGTATAGGAATTTGTTTATTATCCTAGGAGGGCACCCTCGA